>JACDOX010000044.1:4348907-4988806 GCA_014549065.1 Cardinalis cardinalis | reverse complement strand
AGGGAAAAAAGGAAATTGTTCTCCTTTTTGTCGCAGTGTAAGATGGTGAAATGGGAGAGTAGGTGAAAACCTTGTAGGGGGCTGAAAGTGTGTGAGGTGTTGGTTTATGTGTGAGGATTTGGTTTATCTTTGTGTCGCTCTGGTTTGAAGCCCCTCACTCTGGTTTGGATGAGAATTTAGAATCCCCCAGTGCCTCAGATAGGAAGCTGAAGCAGTTCTTAGCTATGAATGGTAGGCATGAGAGTTAATCTGGTATTGGGGAATCTAGTGAGCCTTCTCTGACATTCCCTGTGTGCAAATTTTGTACAAAGCTTTGTAATATGGATAAAAGGCTGAATTTTACGCGTGGTTTTCTTCTCTGAGAATTATCAGGATTTCCTTTCTGGCAAAMCTGCATAAGGATCCCATTACCTCACTATTTTACAAGTTTAGAGGACTTTTGAGAAGTCTGCTCTGACAGCAGCTGAATTTTTTGATGAGAAAACTTGAATGGGCGAAGACATTTCAAAGAGAAGAGAAAAGACTTCACTAAGGGAGTTTACTGCTCCATTACCCACATAGCCTGATTAATGGGAASAAGTTTTGATGAATCAGTGAGACAGAAGCACTGATTTTGAGTTGAACAGGTGAGCAAATAGTTGCTTGACATCAGGCTTTTTTGCAGAGAGGAGCAAGGAGACCAGGGGTGCTTGGTGCTTTCTCTTCCAAGTTCAGTGCAACCCACTTTTGGGTTAGCACCAAATTTCATGCTGCATTGCTTTACATGTAACACTAAATATCTGGGTGGTATAAACTCAGCTCCTCCAGCAAAGAGCGAGAACTGAAGCTGAAACAACCCTGGGAAAGCAGTGAAGAGCGAGGATATTTTTGTTTGGGTTAAGATTTTTTTTAAATGGAGTGGACTTGTGGGTATGTGTYTCTCTTCTCTTCAAAAATCACCAATGCTTCTTTGTATTAGAGCCATGTTCAGTGCAGGCATTTTTCCATGGTGTTACAATTTGAGTARCAAAATTTGTAAACAATATCAGCTTAATTAGAAAATAAAAGAAGGATTGTAAAATTGATGGGTTGAACATATGGGTTGTTAAAAAACAATTACGGGTGAAGTTTTAGAAGAGCTCTTAAAACCAAAAATTGATCATAACAAGAAAAGTGAAATACTTAACTACTTAAATAGCCAGTAGCCCATTGGAAATCACTTGCATCATACATTTCAGGAATATCTAAAATAAAATACAGGTTTTGGGGACTGCAGTTCACCTAGATTCAAGCATTTTCAGTCTTTTTCCAAACTGTTCTGAGAGACAGGGAGTTGGCCGGAGTTGCTTCGTTTATAGGAAAGGCGGGGCTCGCATCCTCTTGCTGTTTACAGTGTCTAAGCATTTTCTGTGATTTTTAATTAAAGAKCTGTGCATGTAGGTTTGGAACATACTTGAGACCTTCACTGTTGTAGAGCCTCTCTCACTTACTGTTTAAAAAAAATGGACTTTTACTCCTTGGAGAGAGTGAATGTCAAATMCTRGAKTTTCTGTGCCCAACTTCTGCAGCCRTTGAAGTTACYRGAGAAACCAAAGTATTTTGAAGTGCTAAAAGCAGAGTTTAGCTGATCTTGRAGCAATTCAAGGCTCTTGATGGAATTAAACCCAACTATTTATTTTTCTCAGAAATGAGAAAAGCTGCATTTTAAGGTTTTACCCCGCTCTTTTTTTGTTTTTTCCCTTTTGTCCGGGGTTGTTTTCATTTATCCCAAAAGTGGTTTTGAGAGCAAACACTCCTCAGTGCCTGCAAGTCCCAAGAAGCCTGTCATTAATGTCTGCCCTCAAGAAGTGAACTTGAAGATACCAAAAGCCTTTGAAGTGTATTTTCTTTGAGCYGTTTGGCCTTAAAATGAGCTTTTTGGAGGATGCTTCTTCATTAATGCTCCTGAGGTTTTGGATTATTTCTTTGTRGCTTCTATTGAGTTTGTGAATTTGAAGTGTTAGTAAGGATAGTTCTGCATCTCTTCTCATTCTTCAAGAAGTTTAACCCAGAACAGTATTCAGGTTATTTTTTTTATGTGTCCTACTAGACATATGCAKAGAGGAAAACAGAAGGCTGTAGTGACAGGATGAAAATTTTCTGCAACCTAATCAGTTGATATTCACCAGAGTTACTTGTTTTAATCATCACTCACTTATGATACATTCTGTGCAAATAAACCCAAGAAAATAKCAACAAGCCTTCCTCTCCAAAAAGGCGAAGTGCTCCCATCCTGCTTCCCAGTGCTGTGCTGCATGCAAGCACACATCTCCTGGTTCTGTGCCTCAGCACCTCCCTGAGCAGGCACAGCTCTTGCCTGGACACCAGCCAGGGGTTCCTGGGCATCACAGAGACCACAAGTTCTGTCTTTTAAATTCATCAGGTGCCCCAGTGCTGGCAGCTCTTGCCAGGGCTCAGGATATGCTGGCTAAGCATTTGGGTGCTTAGGTGGGGACTGGAATATGCCTCATAGTAGAGAAGTCSAGGGAAGAACTTGAACCAAGTTAAAGATCCCTTTGTGTGTATTTTGGCCTTGGATGTCCTGGTAGCCATTCCCAGTGACATTGGACACACAGAGCTCCTATTTTCGAGAAGATATTTTAAATTATGTCCAGGAGACCCAAGTATTACCATATGGGCTGTTCGATGGATGTGTGAAGTTAATAAACAAATATGTGCAGTACCAAAGGAAGATGCYGATATGATCTGTAGGACTTCTAATAAAGACTAAATGTGCTTAAGTGGCTTCTGCAYATTTCATATTAACACTGTGAACTGCCATTCTGGTAATCAAATGTGATACAGAAATTACATGGATATCTCTGATATTTTAAGAATCCCAAAGGGTGCTTGTCAAACTTTTTATCTTCCACATTTTGTGCATTTATTGTATCAAGTATTGTGGGATGCTCTCTTGACGTGTGATTGCACRTATTTTATTCAGTCAGAGTGTTTGGGTTGTTTTGTGCTTTTTCTTCCTGAAGCAGTTTCACAATGCATATAAGGTGAACAGTCTGTCCTTATAATATGCTAATTAAGTGCATTTGTGTCTTGGGTAAAAGATGTGGCAGTATGGTGATGAATAAGGACTTTAAACACATATGACACCTCGTTAAAATGTAATTTTCACATCATAAATCCGAGGCCTTTCCTTTGACAGCTGAGTAATGTGGGCAGTGGGCAGAGGAGCTTGAACATTTCAAGGCTGCCACGTGCTCACACGTGGCTGGGAGCTGCTTCCTGCGCTGCTCGCCTCCGACGCCCAACTTCCTCGCCCAGGAACGCGCCAAAAGGGCTGCAGGATCTCAAATCCCACTTGTGCACACGATATGARCTGCTATCACTTCCAGAACCCTTGTGATAAGCCACGTTTGCTATCTTTGAAGTTGAATCCGGGCTGCATTTTAAAAGGATGGCTGAGCCTTTCTGRTGAGCAGTTCTCCGGGTGGACAAAGGCCATTTTTTAGGGAGCTGCTGAGTTTTTAATTGCTGCTTCTCCTGTGTTTTTGCTTTCCAGTTGCTTTCCTCCCATGTAGGAGCATCCCTGCCTCTCTCACTCCTGTTCCTGCTYGTTGCTTACAGTGACAGCTGCTGGTTGCACAGCGTTGCTGGAGGCTTGCAGAGAGATAAGCTCTTGCTTTCAGGAGCTTCTGCTAAATGTGTAGTGACTGGGGCCCTGACTTTTAACCACCAATATCTGCCCACATATTCATGTTCCATTTAGGCAATGAATATTTCAGTCCCTCTTTGCTATCTCAGGCAAAAAGGGATGTCTGAGTTTGGAGGTGAAAAAAGCAGAACATCTTTTACAACAAAGCAGGCCTTTCAGCCTACATCTGTTGGGCAGACAGTACCTTAAGCTCAAAGGGACAGGAGGACAGTATTGCATTCATACTCCATTTTGARGCCTGGTCTGTCTCCTAATTTTTATCCTGTTTTAAATTTGCCCTCTTTGTAAAGCARTGTTTGAGTAAAAAATGATAAAAAAGCATCATACCACACTAGACTTCTGAAATTAGGGGTTTCTGCTTTTCTATCTGGAAAGCTGGAATTTGAGCTCTTTTGTCTACCTTTTCACAAAAAACCCTTAAAAAGTGCAGTATTCCTYAGCTTCAAAATTCTCCCCTTGCAGAGCATGTCATAAATATTAATACTGTTTGGTTAGCGCAGTGGGATGAACTTCAGTGTCTCTTCAGTGCGAATAAATATGTGGTTGCTCCTCTTTCATAAATAAAACTAYCATAGAAGAGCAGATAACTTTATCAGAGTTGAGCAGCCTTCCTCTTCCTCAATTTACTGCTCCTGCTCTGAGTCACCTGTTTAAACCACCTTGAGAAAATGGAACAGCAGACCTAACCCATCCATGAGCTAAACTGGGCTACTGCTGTGTCCTCATAGGAGGTCAGTTGTTGCCATTGCCTATATCCATGGGCTGGSGTCCTGTTCCCATGGGAGTGCTAGGGGACTGGGCTGGTGGGCAGCCAGGATGGTTGAAGTAGGGGAAGGGCAGGAAGAGACAAAATTATTAAGCTAAAACTTCACTTTCAAGCTTCAAAACAAAAGGAGGCCTGAGGCTTCGGCAGTCCATAATCCTGTCAAACACCATGAGGGGGAAAGGACCTTGCCAAGAACGTGTCTGAAAAGCTGAGACAGCTGTTTCTGGCAGCAAGCATGGGATGCAGATAGGRGGCTGATTGCATAGGGGAAAAAGCATTAATTGCCAGTGAAGGATGGTGGCTTTTCCCCTTCTGCAGCGAGCTTCTCAACGTGAGGAATCAGCCTCAGTAGTGATTAATTGTTATTTCATTGAGTTCGAGACCATGGAGTCATGCTGRCATCAGCCATGGCTTATCAGTCCACTTAGCACCAAACCTAGCTGTGAATGTGCCAGCACTTTGGGTTAGAGCTGTTTGCCAGCATCAGGGAGCAAGAGGTGACATATAGCAAATGTCCAAGGCTGCTTTTTGCAGGAGAAAGGGGCTGCCATTGTGTACTAGAGACAGCCTTTGAGTGTTGGGTTTTTAAACGTGATTTTAGTGATTAGTCCATCATTGATCCCTTGGCCAGCAGATTTAGCTGGCTTGTGTGCAGTGATGGGGGTCTGCATGGGATTGGAGCTTTAGCTCAAGAAKAGGCTCCTGGATGTCCCATTTTTGAGCTGTTGCCTCTGCCAGCTCATTTCCTCCCAGGCCAAACCAAGGTTATAATGTGCCAGGCTTTTTCTCAAGGCATTACCCTCTCCATGCAGGTTATATTTGTACGCCTTGGGGCCCTGTGTGGGGCAAACACCTTCTGCTCCTTGCAGTTCTGGTGTGGCCTGGCTGCAGAGCCACTAGCCTGGCTTGGGACATGGTTATCCTGGATTTGGGTTTTTGCTGCTGCGTTTTTGAAATGAGCAGCCTTTATTCCTGTTCCCCACTGAAAGTACCTCCACCACGGTAGCTCACGGGKCTGGATTGCTCTCCTCCCTCGTCTGCCACTGATTGTGTTTGTTCTGGAAATGACTAGTGCAGTATTTTTAGCAACACTTATTAAGACTCGTCTCTTAAAGTCTAGTTCAGTGTTGCTAATTAACTTCTTCAATGCCACCAGCACTCTGCAGTGCTGCCAGGCCAGGTTTTCTTTCGTTTTCTTCTTCTTCCTTTTTTTTTTTTTTTTTTTTAACTGAGAGAGCAGTTATGGATGTCCTACCATATTCTGCTTTGGAGTCAAGGCAGTTAGGGGAGGCACTGGATGCCCTTCTTTCTGCCTTCATACTCAGGTTAAAGAAGAGTAAGAAGCTCTTCAGGAGTCAGCTACAAAATTGCTGAACCTTTAAGGGGAAGCCTTTAAAGAGCCTTTCCTTAACTTCAGGCAGTTGTGGTGCTGTCCTTGGCAGGTCCCCATCCTTCAGATCCAGCAGCAAGTCAGCTTTCCAGAGGTGTATCAGTGCTGATAAGAAGTACCCCAAGGCATGTGTGAGGAATGGAAGGGTCAGCATTATCCTCATAAATCCAGCTGAAYTCTCATGGTAGGGTTGGATTGGATYGATTACTGATAGGAAGGGAATTTAAGTTGAAGGAGCAAAAAGAATCTTGGTAGCTAGTTTGAAGATCTCYGTGTTCAGGGAGAAATGGGACCAGCCATGAAGGGCTGTGAAATGGCCCTGAAAGGGGAACACAGATTAAGGAAAGAAATAACTARTAGGCACTTCAAAGCACTCCTTCTCAAAGTGCATTTTGTTATTAGTAACTATGCTAAAGCGAGAGAGTCAAGTTGTGAAAAAATCAAGAAGTGTGGATTTCTTTCAGGGGAGCCCACCAGGTGCTCAAAAGTAAAGGTTGATATAATGAAAAACTTTCTGGGACAAAATCCCAGAAGAGTTTCAGCTCAGCTTTTATTTAGATAGATCCTCTGAAGCTGATGGGAGTTTGGGCTAGAGGCTTCAGGAGTGAGTCAACAGTGGATTGCTGTTTGCTCTGGAAGGAATTGCATTTTGCCAGTGAGAGGCCCTTTGACATCCTGATTTGTGTCTGAAGCATCTAAAAAGAATATATAAATTGTAAGCCTGGAAAAAATGCTGAATATCCATGTGAATTTAAGTTGCAGTATCTGCCTTACATTTTAATGTTGAAAAGGTTATTTTTTAAGGGTGTGCTCATGATTGGAGGGCAAAGGAGACAATAAAGGCTTAGGTGAACGAGATGTGTCCAAGAAAACAATGTCGTGATTGTTTGCTGTAACGGGATTTCTTCACTGTAAATAGGATTTTTGCTTGATTAAAATGTGCTGAGAGGAAACAGGACTTAAGGGAAGTTTCACTGAAATAGGGGATTCAGTTTGAAGAGACTGGCACTGAAGAGGCAAATGGGCTGTTTTATGTTATGTAGCTCCTCGGGTCTGTTTGCACAAAGTACCACCTGCTTGACACTCAGAAGAGAGGGGRAAAAAAACCCAAAGAAACATAAGAGCTAAAAAGTGTAGAAGTTATACACTGGTCATGACAGAAGATKGGAAAATCAGCTGCCTTTATACCAGTTTGAGCTGGCTTACTGGGGTGCCATTCATGCTTCCCTCAAATAGCTGGAATAAATTAAGACAACCACTGGAGAGATCAGGCGTTAGGCAGCTCTGCAGTTCTTTTTCATCTGTTGATGTTTGGGACAGAGACAGGGGAAGGGCTGTCTAAGCTGCAGGCAGAGAGAAAAAGTAAAGGCAACATCAAGTATAGACATGCCAGCAGAGATGAAGCCCCTACCCCCACTCCTAAGATCTTTCCAACCTACCATGAGAAGAAAAGCTTTTGTGAGCCCCCACGTACTGGCCTTCAGCTGCTCCTGTGTGTTAAATTATTCCCTCTATCCAAGGCATGCCTGGAGGATGCTGTGGCTCACGAAGGTCCATCAGCCTGGATTCATGTGATGCTTTGCACTCTTGTACTGCCAAATTAAGCAAATGACTGGTGATGTTAATGTGAGCATGGAGGCTCCAGGAGGAGGGAAATACTGAGAGAAAGCTGCATGAAGAAGAAAAGAAAAAAGGGAAAGGGAAATTAGGGAAATTGGGAAATTTTTCCTTTTTTTTTTGGTTTTTTTTTTTTTTTTTTTTTTTTTTTTTTGGGGGGGGTTTTTTTTTTTTTTTTTTTTTTTTTTTTTTTTTAGAAGGGATAATAAAATATATTTGCTTGAAAGGAGCATATTGAGTACCTTGGTAGCAGTGAGTATTTCTGGCCTTCTCCTCATAAGTGCTTGCTTTTCTCACTGGACAGTAACTGCCAAGTATTTTCTTGAYGCAATATTGAGTGTGTTACAAGTTATTCATGAGAAATATCCTCAGAATGACTGGAACAGATTTTCTTGATGAAAGCATTGTGCTCTTCTCTGTGGCCAGTATCAGACTGAGTGAAGGATGCCATCACCCAAAAAGCCAAGCTAAGGTAGAGAGTGCTGGCAAGTTTTTGGTTGATTTGTACAGTTTAAGGTGAACATTCATGCAACATTCTGTTGGGAGAGGTGCCTGTGGCTGGTGCCTTGCATGTAAATGTAAGTTCTCTTTATGGGTAAATCAAGCCTCCTCCTGAGCTCGGTGGGGAGTAAATGAAGCTTTTGGGTAGCCTAAAACTGCATGGTCAGAACACAGTGTTGTGTAAGGCTGCTGTAATGTGTTTTTTTCATATAAATGAGTTCAAATTGACTCTGGKATGAGGAGTAGAACAGAGAATTAAATTAGATTAATAGATTTTTTAAGACCAGAAGGGACCATTAGCTCATTTAGTCTGACCTCTGTAATGCATTCGATTGGATTTCATCTGCTTCCTCTTCTGGTGAGCCTAATGACTTGACTTTAACTGAAGTGTACCTTCCAGAAAGGCACCCAGACAATCAGTGCCTCACTTCACTGAGTGCTTTTCTTGGTTGGATATTCTCTCCCTCAGTTAAAAGGCAAAATAACATTCACGTTATAAATGTTTTGATTGTTCCTGTTTGCATTATACATTAAAAGGTAAAAATGTGTTTCTTGGGTCGCGCTCTTTGGACCTTGCTCAGACAGTGCTCTGGAGATTGCCTTCTATGGGAGCTAATGGTAGGTCTGAGATTTTATTTTTTTTTTTTTTAAGATTTTAGAAACTTGTTACTGCAGTGGGAAATTCTTGAATAGACCAAAATAGCGAATAATTCACTAGCAATGAGAATGAAAAGCTTTCTGGGCACTAAAATCAAGAAAGCCTTTACTTTCAGATGTGTACTTCATGATGAGTGCCACTAAATGTGTGTGGAAACCCTGCTTTCTAAGTAAAAGAAGTTACCAGTCTGCAGAGCTTGCATACTGTCTCTTAATGCCACTTCCATTTTTGTCTGAACCAGAGTGCTAGGGAGTGACATTTAAACCTTGGAGTTTGTCATCAAGTTCTAATTTTCTTCTTGAAGAGAACATCTGTCCATGGGAAAGGGCAAAAACTTGTTCCAGCAGTTTTTGTATAAGGTATTGAATGATTTAATTCCAAATGGGTGTTCTGMTTGTTGGCTTGTCTTTTTCCCCCCTGCTTTTGTTTTCCATACTCTTTTTAAAGGAGTATTCTGGAAAAAAAAAATTATGTTGATCATGCAAGGAAATGAATGTAGAGGGTACAAGAAATAATGGGGTAATTAATTCATTGTTAAGAGTCTTGTTAACACTAGTTTTTTCATAGCAAAATATACTGGCGAATTCTGGTGAAAAGGGGTTGTGATTTTCTTAATATGCAGACATAAATCTCCTGCACTCAGCGGTGCCTTAATTCAAATTGAAATATKATTTTTTCCTTCAAACACCATGTTTTGCAATACTTTGGATAAACTTCACCTTCAGGCATTTCTTTATGGTTAGTAGCCATCGGAGAGAGGCTTTATCAAGGCTGTGGCTTTGTTAGGTTGAGCASTGTGAGGGTAGGCATGTATCCTCCTCTTTCCATTGGAGAGAGGAGCCCTTTAAATGGGCATGTATCAAGGAAGGCTAGGGAAGTCCTCTCTTCCCCTTTACAGCAGAATTTGTGACCAAAAAGGTCCTGTGCATGTTTGGAAGTCATTGCCACAATGTTCTTGGCAGAGTAAACATCAACTGTAACAAAGGAAAAATTGTTGGAATTAGACAAAATTACTGCAAAATTTCTTTGGGGCTAGCTGGTATGAGGCAGTGCCAGTGGGAGTTTTGGGCTGTGGCTTTCMAGACAACCTGATTTGTAATTGAACGTGGCAAGCATCACCTTGCTGAACCATGGCCCCTACGTGTTTCATTAAATCTCTTCCCTGTGATGTCTTCTAGGGCAGGGGGAAGTGATGTGAAGTTTCCTTCTACAGCTGGTTAACACTTAGCAGTGAGGAATGTAAGGCCACAGCTGTAAAAGCAGGTTCTCTCCAGCTGAAGCTCTTGTTCCAGTGGCCTGGCTGTCCTCTCCCTACTCCAATTTTAAGGCTGATTTTAATATGCCAAAGGAATAATCGTAAAAATAGGACATGCATCAGTGCATTTCTCTAATTCTTCTTCCCTGGAAACCTTTGGACCCTTTTCTGATAGGTAATATGTAAGGAAAGATATCAAGGGGAGAGGAGGGCTAAGGAAGCCTTTCTTTCCACTTGGAATTCACAGAAAACAAATTAATATTTTTGCCTGAAATTAGAAGAAAGGAGAGGTGATCAAGTTTTAGGAAATCCTTTAACTTGTGAGGCAGAGACTAGCCAGTCACTAAAGGTGGTACTTCCCATAGCTGACATGACTGATTGAAGTCATCATGTGACATCTTTGAGGCATTTAGTAAAACATTTGTTTGTTTAGAAACCTGTAACATAGTCCTTTGGGTGTTTCCTGAAATGGTGTTGATGTTTTCTTGTCCCCTCAGTATCTTTATAAATTTCAGATGTTGGTAATAGGAATCTGTTTTACCTGTGCTGGGCTTGTTGCTCTCCTACTGCAAGAGATTGATTATTGATTTTTTTCAATTTTTCTTTTTTCTTATTATTGCGTATTTAGCAATAAAACTAAGTAATGTTTTATTCCCAGCTGAGTCTCCAAGGACTGCAACTGTTTCTTGTTATAAAGGGGGGGAAAGTAATTAAATTTTGATTATTTTTCCCTTTTGCCCAAATATCTTCACACAGTGCAAATTAAATAAAACTATTTAACCATGACAAGCACTTCTGCTGATTAATCCCTGAGAAGTGAAGCTGGAAAATGTGTGCCACACACAGGCAGGCAGTCACACACGGATGCCTGGAAAAAAGAAACCCGGAGGAGTCTGAGACAAGCATGAGTTAATCAGCCCAACAGAGCCATGAATGGGAGTTTAAGCAATGGTGACGTCCCTACCAAAGCTGATATGAGCTCTTTGAAGCCTTTTTTTCCCTTTTTTTCTTGTTTTTTTTTGGTTTTTTTCCCTCTTCCTGATACTCTGAAGAATCTTTTTCCCTTCTGGCTTAATTGCTAGAGATTAATTGAAGTTCAAGAGCTCAGTATTTCTAGTAGCCTTTATACTGAAATTTAAGATGGGTAATTTAACTTTGAATTGATTTTTTTTCTCTTCAATTTGAGCTTTTAGTATGTGCATATTTTTATCTTGGCTACACTTGGGTTTCCTGAATTACAGGCAAGCTTACCAAGAGATATTCATTAGACAAATGTGTTTATTAACAACATGAAATTTGTTGTACTGAATGCCTGAAAACTGGATCCCATTATTAAAAAGGAAAATATTTTAGGCGATTCCAGAGCATCAAAGAAAAAGTTGGTCTTGTCTACCCAGATTTTTATATGCCTGGTTTCATTACTTATTAAAAAACCCTGGTCCTTTTGCATGGGATTCCAGGTCAAGGTTAGCCCTGTTCCTCAACTTTAGCAGATTAAAAGCCCAACTTGAGGTCAGCGGCCATTTCTCCAGGAAGCAACTCTTTCCCCAAAAAWACCTTGCCTCACTTTTATAGGGAGGTTCTCAGGCATCTGGAGGGCCTGTGAGGCAGCTGCTGACTTGGTAAAARCCATGCCTGCATCTCTGAGATGTTTATTTGGGTCTATTTGCTGTTCATCTTCTTGTATCTGAAATCAAACATTGAGTGCAGACTTGGCTGAAGCGACTACTGCAGGGAGCACTGTTGACAGTAGTGCTGTGCACACTGCAGATGTGTAGATGGATAGATATTTGTGTGTTGATGAGATTTATTTGAAAAAGTGGGATTTTCACGCTAAATACACATTTGTTCTCATGGAAGACAGGGACATAAAGGGTTTTTTCTCCTTGGATGAAGCTGTCCCAAGCAATTCACATAGATATCAACATTTGATAGGCTTCTCTGAGTCAAGACATCAAGATATTATGCAGACCTAATTAATTTGATTTTGCACATCACTCCAAATGCAATATAGGGAATTGATATATTTCTAGCCCTTTATCTTTTTTCTGTCTGATGGGATCCTCTTTTCTAGGCAAGACTACTTGGGCTTTGGCAGAGCAGTGAAGGTCCTTGGCTCTGTCAGACAGCATCAGCTGGTCAATACCAAGCTTAGCAGGAGAGGATGAAGGCCTAGACCAGACCASAGAGCGGCAGCAAGATTGTGAGGGAATTGAGAGATTCCAGAATTAGGCAAAAATTCGTATAGTTTTTAGTGAAGCAAAGACTCAGTTCTAACTCTGACAGGGTTGGGCTGTCTGGATTTGTTGGGCAGCAGTTTGCAGCCTCTGATGTTGCCAAGTACAGACATGGCTTTGAAGAGGAAAGAGCATCAGCCYGATGGAAATTCAGAGACAGATTTTCACAGGCTGGAGAGGGGTTGGCCAGGTGGCAATAGTTGGGGCATTGGTGCTCTCAACCTCCTTCTTCTCTTTTAAGATTGAAGGTTTTTTATACAACCCTGGGGATTAGATGTAGAAAACTGTGCATTTAAACATAGAACATTTTAGTATTGCCCAAGAGAAAAAAAACCAAAAAAGCAGCTCTATGGAAATGAAAGRTTTGATGTCCCTTGAGTCAATATTGTGTGAAAGTCACAATCCTTTATAAATTTCAGTCTTTTCTTCCAAGTTATAATAAAAATAGATCCTTGTACATCATAATTTCCTTTGGTGAGSAGGTTTTTCTGACCTGTTCTTTTTCTGGAATGGACTGACATTATGGCCCTTCAGCCTTTCCAGAAGAATGTGCTGTTGATTTGAGCCTTGTATCCTTGACTCATTGYGTTTTTAGACAGGGCAACTGTAGATTATATACCTAGAGGGGATGTAGAAGGAATATTCCCTGCTTTTCTAGCTATCCCTATGGCTATATCATGTCTGTTTCATASTCTGCCCTTTCTCATAGGTCATAACTTTCATCTGCAAGTGGGAAATTTTGGAAAGACTGGGCAGTGCTTGCTGAACTGCCCAAGGAGTCTTAGGTTTGCTGACCACTGGGTAATAAGATGAATCACACATCCTGCATTTTGCCTTGGGAGAAAAAGGAGCAATCATGCCAAGCAAATTACTGGGTGATTTACTTATTTGAAATTCTGGGAGGGAGTCTTTATCTTCATAAATCTCATGTTAGAATACATTTTGTAACTGTGCCCAGTAGTGATATATTTGTCTATATAAAAAYCAGTGCCTTAGCTGTGCATAGGGAGCAGATCTCTGTGCTTCACCCTGGCTGGGATTGATATCCAGAGTTAACTAGGATTGCCCAGTGTTTATTTATCTGCCGAGATGAAGCTCTGTGTTTCATCTGTGTTGCTAGATGCATGGGCTGAGATTCAGCTCCTGGCTGGAATGGAGGGGTTGGCATTTAGCAGGGAGTGCATCATGTGCCAGGTTTTCTGATGGTCGGGTGCATCGCGCTAAGGAGAAACCAGCGAAGGGAGCTGAAGCACACAGGAAAATGTCACATACCAGGGGTAGAGGGATGAGAGAGAGGTAACCAGTGGAGTTAACTGTCAGTATGGCCTTTTTTTGTGAGAGCTAAGCACAGAGGACTTCAGTTAAAAATCACCCTTGGTGCCTTTCCAGGGTATCTTTCCAGGGAATAGATCCAGGCCCTGCATCTTCTTGAGCTGGGCTGAATTTCTTTCTGAATTTTCTGCCACTCTTAAGAGCTTGCTTTTCCACTTCATATTGTGGGGTCCTCCTCCAACCAGAGTCTCACCTGAGTGCTTGGATGCTCGCTGTTATCCAGTGATTTGAGTCATCTTCAGACCCTCGTGATATTTTCTCATTTCATTGCMCCCCACAGTAAGGTTATCACCTGCTTTTCTCTGTGCATGTTAGTGCTGCATTCATAGTATTTTAAATTGAATTCTGGACCTTTGATCTGAAACTAGATGTGGACCAGGGCACAAAGGTTTTGCTGATATCAAAGTTTGTCTACATAATCACTGTCTGCAGCTTATCCTTTGGTTAAACATACTGATCAGTTCTGATGTTTCCAATGCATTAATTTGCCTCTGACAATTTTCTTAGCTAAAAYTTGAGCAGCAGGACTGCTGACCTAAAAAGACCCTTAGTTCTTAATCTTGGAGACTTCCTATTCAATGAAATTTTGATCATCAGCTCAGAGAGATTATAACAGAATTGTTCTCCTTTTTCCTGTGCCCATTGAAAGTGTAAGATGCATAAGTTCAGTGGAAAGTATTATATTAGTGCAGAAAAGCTTCTGATCACAARTGGGCAAAACTTTCTAAATGGGCTTGAAGATCCTTGCCAGCTTCTGGTGGGCAGAGGGTAGCACCAGGTATTTGCTTGGCTACCTTTTTGCCCAGCTGCCCCTAGTAAAAGAGTCCACCAAGAGCTTGAGAGAGGAAGCCATAGAAGCACAGAAGATGGGTGCTGCTGCTGGTCCATCGCTGCATTGCAAATCCCTGTAGAGTGTCAGTTTTCGCCTCCCTGCACCATGGCTTCTTCCCAGCTGAATGCAGTTCAGTACTATTTATATCACAGTCCTGTCTGAGGCTGGAGAGGGCTGGCTCCACAGCTCACATGGAAAAGTGCAGCCCTGCTGAAGGCAGCAAAGTTGCAGCCATTTGCTCCRCCAAAGGAATTGGTCTTTTGTCTTGTCATCTCTGCAGCCGCAGGGCATGCTGCTCCTTGCTTGCTTAATTGCCAGTTTAATCAAAACCTGACTCGCTCTTTCAAATATGCTTTCTCCTGCTGAACACCTCAAGCTGTCTCAGCAGATCGGTGTGTGTGTCCTGTGCACACCACGAGCAGCTAAAACGTCTGGCTCTGGTTCAGGGTGCCATGAATCCCAGCACACTGCAGCTGCCCAGGTGCTGTGGCTGTGCAGTGATGTTCCCAGGCCCAACTCATCCCTAACCTCCTTGAGAGGTTATCCCAGCATAGCTGGTAGGACAGAGCACACGGGTGCTCATCTGCTCYGGTGCCAAATCCAACAGCCTGACTTCGTTACCAGATCACCACYGGGAGTTTGGACTTCTGGGAATGTGTTCTGCTTTCATTTTCTAAATGCTCTCCAGAATACACAAATTTTCACAAAGATAGCTCTACAGTTTGCCCTCTGAAGTATAACTTCAGGGCTGTCAGCGCTAGTGACTGCATTGTTGAGCTCAGGTATGGTTTATCCAGAGTCTCTGTGATCACAGGATTTTCAGTTCTGTTGAAAAGTATAARAGTAATCTTGCATTTTTAAGTGGAAAGAGAAGCTTTAAAGTATGGGTCCTGAAGACTTTGAGGCGCAGCAAAGAAAAGCCTAAATCTATAATATTTATTATTTCTTGTGGGTTTTATTTTCCTTTGGTTTAAAAGACCTAGGATGTAATTGCAGAATTTAGGGCTGCTGCTCTTGACTTGTACACGCCTGAGACTGAACGTGAAATGTCTTCCCAGCTCTGACTTTTGAAGAATGTCATTTCAAACATCTGAAAAATGAGGCTTTTTCACAGGTGTTTTTTTTTCTTAGCTGTCCTGGGTGCTCTAAGCTTGTTCCAGTCATTTGTAACCTTTGTAATCAGCTTGACTGGGTACCTGGGGACAACCTGCAGCCCTGCTCATCCATCTTATGAAGCAGATAGTGTTGGCATTTGCCCTCAATCCACTGCACAGATACTTTGTTGCCCTCCACTTTTTCTTTCTTCTTTTGTTCCCACACCTTAATGAAAATCTTTCAGTGTTTTCTAAACCTCTGCTTATCCTGAGCAGAAAGCCACCTTTGTGTCAAATAACAGGCAGCTTTCAATCTGGCTTCTCATCTTTATCTCAACTAATTGGAGATTTTTGTCTGGCATCTTGCAAAGGAAAAGCTTTCAGAGGACTTGCTCCCTGACCACAGGGATACAGGATTGGATGCCAAGGTCTCCAGCCTGCTGTGAAGGTGTTCTTGTCCTTTTTGTGGATGCATCAGGGTATGGGTCCCTTTCTTCTCCCCCCACCCCAGGACATTTTCCCCCCCTCTATTCCTCCGCTCTGTCCATCTTTGCTCCTGTTTAATTTGCCTGTAAATAACAACAGCATGATTCCTCAAATTCAGTAACTTGAATTCAGGCAACCCCATCTCTAATTAGGACATCCCTGGAGGGAAAGCACAATGAAAGCTTGAACTCCTGCACAAAGAAGTCACCTGTGCCAAGGAGCTTTAACACACTTTGAAAGGGCAGAATGGCATAGGGAGCAGCACAGCCACCTTCATAAGTGRTGTTTCTTCCATCCACAGGGGCTGTGGAAGGGAGATGAACTTTTGGCTGAGGCTTGCCCAGTATTCAGCTGCCTTGCTTGAGGATTTGGAGCTAGATTTAGAAAGCTGAATTTATTCTGTTCTGAAGGTGTCACTGCCATGGTGGGGTCACAAGTGCTTCCACGCTGGAAATTTTCTGTCTTTATTTCTTCTATTTCTTTTCTTTAAGCAGATTATGCTGCATTAGAATCCCTCTGCAGCAAGTGGGCTAGTTTGTAATGCAAGTTACTGAATGCAAAATACTCTTTTATCAGATGCTTGTGTACACACAATTCTTGCTGTAGCAGTCACCGAGCCATTTGACCAATGTTACTTGAAACTGTGATGTCAATCAGAGCTGGAATGGCTGATATTACTGAGACTGCATTCAATCCCAAGATGCCAACCCAGAAATCATACCTCCCTCCGAGTGTCCCCAAAGCCACTAAGTGCTGTTAGATATAACTCTGCAAAAGAAGGATTGAGCAGGGTTGGTCTATTCTTCCTCTAGTCAAGGTAAAAACAAAAGCATGTATCCATCCTGGGCTCCTAAACAATGAGGTGGTCATTACTGGGGTTCAGTGTGAGGCTAATTCTGTAGAAGTTAGAATCCCACATAGGTCAGATGCCTAATCAGAAATATGAGTGTTGTTCCTTTCTTGCTTAGGTTGCAAGAGGGTGAAGAAAGAGCTTCCTGTCCCTGATAAGAGGCCAGGTTGTCCAGATAATTTGTCAGTTCTTCTGTCAAGAGATGATTTAAGAAACTGCAATGCAAAGTTAAGAGTTAGCCTGCTAGAGGAAGTTTAGCTTGAAATGGTGGTTAGGGCCAGATAGATGAATATGTAAATCTGTACATTCATTAAAGCAACTAAAGGGTTCTAGTCTAAAGGGAAGAAAATATTTCTCTTGCATTGAGAAATTGGGTGATTGTGTTTCAGAGGTGATGGAATRTATGACTAAGGACAATTTGAATGGTATCTGTTGTAAAGGAAAATAAACTAAAGCTGTCTTTTAAGTTTATAGCAGCGTATTTTACTGCAAAGAACAGGAGCCTGAAGCAGATCAAGTTGAAGCAGTTTTCAGCAGGGCTGAAACGTACAACCTTTTGGGTGTACTTTTCAGGCTCTGTGGTCTCATTTTCAGTCATGCTGTATGTTTCCTGTAGTTTTTGGGGGGGGTCTGACAGGCACATCAGAAGTGATGTAGTGTAACAGCTTCTTCTCCTGCATGTATGCAGCTAGGTCCTTGGGATCAGGGAATTTGGCAGTGCCTCGGGACCCTTGCCCCAGTGCTGGCAGACAGAGCAGTGCCCCAGCAGACCTGTCTGCTGCCCTTGCAGAAGGCAGACATCCAGCATGATTCATCCAGGGCGAGGGAGGCTCAGGCGAGAATTAATTTGTATTTTTCAAGGAGTACCAATCAGGAGCTTATTGTTCTAGGCAGTGTGCAAACTTATAATCAAAACTGTCATCCAAAGGCCTACAGTAACGTCATGGGAACTAAGATAAGAATAAGCCCAAGACATGCTTGAAGGGCCTTAAGGAATGCAGGTCCCAAGTACAGAATATCTRATGCTAAAAAATTATATTTGACCTTGTATGAAACATCTGGTATGTAGATGTTGGCTGTATGAACCTGTGTTCCGTGCATAGTTATTCAGAAGTTTGTGAGCTGGTGCAGTTTTTGACCCATTGCAAACTTCTTATTCCCTGGCCGTGAGGAAATAAATAAGTGTGGAATGACAGCATGAAAGGAACAGACAGTAAAATCTTCTATGTCATTCCTGACTTTGTGAAGCAATACAAAGGGACACAATGAAGTTTATAAAGTCCATAGATGACTTTTCTAGAAGTAAAATTCATAAGCTACAGACTTCAGATCTCTTTGAATCTATAAACCAGTGATTCTGCTTCACAAGTCTTGAAAAAAAAAAACAAACTTGCCACATTGAGCATGGGTTTCCTCAGATGGGTAAAGAGGAGAAATGAACATCACAATGTTTTGATACTTAGCTCCAAAAACTGGAGAAAGACCCTATAAGCACAACAGCAGTCACCAAGTTCTAAAACTGTGTTATATGCAAAGGTGAAAAGAGTGCAGAAACAACAAAGCACCAAATTGTCTTTGCTAAGCACTTTGGGCTGCTTGGCATTGCTTCATTTTAGAGGACTGGAGATTTGTGGAGCTCCCAGCCGAGGTGATAGGAAGAGATGCTCTTTTACTGACTGTGACAGGAGCATGCCTAATCTTTGCTATAAAGTGGTAAGAGTGCTCCCAGGATTTGGCCATCAAAAATTGTATTCAGAATTGTCACTGATGCAGAAAGGTTACAGATATATTCACAGCTAGGGACCAGGTTTAAAAATGCCTTGATTTCATTTTCTTTGGGCTGAGGAAGGGGAAAATGATTCCTAATGATTATTTAAAAAAAAAATCCAGCAAGGCTTTCTTTGGATGGCTGATCCAGCAGTTTCCCTGTTATTGGCATTGGAGATAAAYTCAGGCCTATAAGCTCAGCTTCCTGTGCTGCTCATGTCTGCACCCAAACTGTATTGACTCTGTCCCCAGTGGCAGGCAGAAAGCCCATATGCAGTCACTATATATGTGAATTAGGGAAACTGTGGTGTTTAGACCCTGTATCTGTGTGCAATGGGGAGATGCAAGAGACTTCTGAGACCTTCCTCTTCCTCTCACAGGTTTCTCCATCCATCTAAGTTAATGATGAACAGTGCAGCAAAAGCAGACAATCTCCCCTCTTCTCCCCCTTTCCCTGACATTGAACTGAAAACATGGATTCTTTAGGAGGCTTTTGATTGAGAGAGAAAACATGAAAACAGAGAGGAAGTCTGTCAGAGCTGGATCAATTTGCCCAAACAGCTCAGTTTTTCAGCTGACAGCATTTTAGCACTCAGAGGGGAGTTGTCAAAATCTCTCTACAGGCAGTCATGTCCTTCATGCTGAGAAATACCTTATATTATCTTGAAAGATAAGAAAGAAGAAAAGAAAAAAAATAAAAAAGAAGGAAAGACAAGATGGCTTAGATTCCTGTTCTTTTAGGTCACGGAGCATAATACCCACTCTTGTTTCATTTCTTCATCAAATCATGTTGTGTTAATCTCGTTTGCTGCTTGATCACTCCCTTTGAGATGGAATCTGTCCCCTCTTGCAGTGTCCCACTGCATCACCGCTGAGGCTTGGCAGCAGGCAGGAATGCAGAGCCAGGCAGGCAGCACTGCCTGTCTCAGGACTCCTTTTGCAGATCAAAAGAAGTGATTAATGCAGTTAGGGTGCACTGACCCACAGGGAAAGCAGATTACTCATCTTTGCACTTCCTTAATGAGAGCAGTTGATTAAAAATACCTGTAATGAAGAAGATCCTTTTATGCTTTATTGTCTGACAGCCCTTTCTGGGCTGCAGTCTCAGGCAGGAATAGTCACAGAGACCCATGGGAGATAAGATTTAAGGTTTGCATGGTGTGTTGGACACATAGCAATGGAAGATGGAGCTGATGAATCTGGACAGGAGGATGCAGGTTGAGGCAGGGAATCAGGCTATGATGAAATGGGGGCTCACAGCAGAAGTACAGGAAGTACTGGGGAGGTACAGTGTGCAAATGGAGAGATRTAAAGGTTGGAAAATAAAGACAAAATTGGAGGGGACATCTGCTGTAGGCTATCACAAATGGAGGCAGGGGAGAGTGACAAATTCTTGGACCACATCACACAGTATCTGAAACCACAAGACACTTCAATTACTGTCTCCAGGCTGGTGACTCACAGATCTACCTGTCTGCTCTGGACACATCTCCTACCTCATAATCCAGCATCTCAGCTGATTTCTCTGACGAACCCCCTGGATGCTTTGCCACTGAAATTTAAGCTCAGCATGGCAAGAGCTACTGCCTGATTTCTTCTTCTTCCCCACTGCTCCTCTTTCTGCATGAACAAGAGTGGCATAAGTGAGGGAGTGACAGGGCTGTGTCCCAAGCTCTGCCTGTGAGGAGCTGTGTGCTGTAACGCATTTGGCTTTCATTAAACCCCTTGACCTGGAGCTGCTCTTTAAATTATGCTGGCAGGTGAATTTAAAGCTGTCTGAAAGGCAGTGAAGGAAGGTTGCAATTGATGGGAGTCCCCCTGGGGCAAGGAGAGAGTCTGGTGTGGGAGTGGAGGGGCTGTCCAGATACAATGCCACTACYGTTCCCAGGTGTGGCTGTATGTTATGGTTAAACTCATAGCTGTCCCTATTCCACCCCTGGCTCTTTTATTCTTGCCCTTTCCTTTGCTTCAGATCTGACACTGCTGCCACAGCAGCCTGAATTGGTTCTGCTCATTGAGCCAGTGGAAAACTAGTAATTATTGTTTTCAGTGGGGCATTTTCCATCAGATCAGCTCTACCTCGCTCTGTGCTTGCCTTAATTGCCAGATCTGCTCCAAGAGAGGAGATGAGAATGCCTGGCCATGTCACAGGGGAGAGGAGAGTGCTGTGAAATGGTTCACTCTAACGTCAGGCTGCAGCCTTGATTAGGGGCTGCACCCAGCTGAAAGAGATGGGGAAAAAAAGAAATAATCAGCAATATTCCTTACCCTGAAAGGAAGGGAAAACTAAAACAAAATCTTCTGGTTATGGGATCTACTGCTCAGCATCTGGTGGTGTGAAATGGACAGCCCCAAGGAGATACCTTTCGAAGCAGTATAAGGAATGATTTTGCCTCTGCAGGAGATAGACTGGATGTCTTTGGCTGGACTTCCCGAAAACTTCTCCATTCCAAGTAATTTTAGGCACACCTGAAGGTAGAACAGGTTGGGCCTGACCCACTGAGGAGGTTGGGAACATCTTGTTTGACTTTTGGGGCAAGAACAGAGTAAGGACAGCAGGAGCTGGCACAGAGCTCTTCATATCAGATTCAGTCTCTAAGAAGTGGCTAAAAAAAAAATCTTTCTGGGTTTTGCTGTATTTGCCATTGCTGAACCTGSTGTGTGGTTTGTGACCAATATCTGTCATCTGCTCCAGGGCTCTGAGGACTGCATTGCTCCAAATCCCTCTGTTCCCTCTGCACCAAAATCCTCCTCCTCCTCCTCTCCCATGTTTTTCAGTACAGGTGGCTGATAAATCGTATTTCATAGCACAGTGAGCACATCTGGGAGGGGAGGAAAAATTCAACATGTCATGTTTCTTTAGCCTGCTGGGCAAGCCTGTGGGGAGATGAGCTCAAGAAACGTGCAGCCCTGGAGGTCAGGTCCCTGCTTTGGGCACTGGAGAAAGCCAGGCCTGGATGAAGCCTTGCTGCCATATAGTGGGGGGACAGGGAAGACAGGAGATCTTTAACACAGTTTAATTATCATGGCACGTGTGAATTATTTCCCAGGTTTTTTAGTTCTTCCTTCCCAGCCTTTCTATCAGGCTCTTGTAGCACGGTGTAGATTTCGGGGTGTGTACTGCAGGGTGCAGAGCATCACTGGAGCCAAGGTGCTGCTAAATCAAATGTTTTGAAGTTCTTAACAGAAGGATGAAGTTCGTCTAAAAACAAATTATGATGATTACACATCAAAATGAGGAATCTTGGTGTGACTTTAAGAAGCTCATTCACCTCTGACTTCAGCTGGAACATGGGTTTCTGAGTCCTAAATACTCCTTGGAAAATACACATCTACCACTAGTGAAAAGCTTCCAGTTGTTTTACCTGCTATAGTACTCAGGTTTTAGCCCATTCCTTTGGTATTATTTTTGTCTTTACTTTTTCCTGTAGCTCAAACTCAGCCTTGGTGCTGTCAGGTAATGGCTGTCGCATGAGGGACAGCTTGGTCATCAAAAAGGGTCACTTTGATGTCCTTCCTCTCATGGTTAGCACTGTTTGTTGTGACAAAAACAGGAATAGTAACATCTCAGAAGAGTCTAGGCCAACCTCTGCTCACGCAGGCATGGTGCCAGATGCTGCTTTTGGATTTGCATTTTCTCTAAAGCATGAGATGCATGCGTGACAGGGACTTAGCCAAACATCTCCCCAGTTTACCCCTTTGCCTGCATTCTTCTCGCATCCAAGGTCGTCTTTGCRTTWGCCAGCTGCCTTGGCTGAGCCTGGAGTTTGCTTTAGCACTGGGAAATTCAGCCGTAGCCCACTGAGGCTGCTGGTGTTGGTACCCTCTGTTTTCAGCAGGCAGATGTGACAGGAGCCGGCTGTCCCTCGTGGAAGCCGCACTGCAGGTACCCTGCTCTGTCCTGCTGCAGTGCCTTTAAGCTTGAGATAGTTCCTGGTATGAAATACAAGAGGCAAAATGGCAAGGGAGCAGAGATAATGTAGCCAGAGAGCTCCTCCTGCTCTCTGAGTACACGAAAACCCAAAAGAGGGTTTTCTTGTACTCAGAAGCATCYGCAGCTTGGAGGGAAGCGCAGGGAAAGGACCATGGGAGCGAGGGAAGAAGAGGGAGAGCGTGAGTTGCTGCTACCCTATGGAGTTAAAAGGGCATTGAGAGATGAAAGAGAGATGTACAGATGAAAGAGAGAGAACTCCATAAAAGGCCATGAATAAATGAAGCAGTGGACAGAATCTGTGCTAACTCTGACAGGTCTGAGGAAGAGAATGGCTTTATAAAAGCTTTATTTAAAAAGAAGGCTTTTAATGCAAAATGGAAAAGGGTTGCCAGTGATGGAATGGTGTTTTGTAAATGAAAGGCAGACAAAAAGGCTGCCAGGAGAAGTCTGAATATATGCAGAGTAATAGGTCTGAATTAAATTTGTTTAATGGCACGTCAAAAGAGTTTGTTAACAAGCCCACCAGCTTTTTAATTTCTCTTTTCGTATGTTTTTATATATGCCTACATAATATGGGATTCAAAAAAAGGGGAGAAAAAAGGACAAGAAAAAAATTAACTAGTTTTGAAAATGAAAGAGGATGAGAGTGATGATCCTAGGAAGCTGCACTCCAACAAAGTGTATGTAGTCTTTTGCTAGAGAATAAATTGGATTTTTAAAAAAAATAATGTTAACATTTACAGAATTACATGGATGTTCCCAAGAAGTAATGTTGTATTTTATAGATCAGATCATCACAGACAAACTAGACTGCTTTTAAAAATTATTATTTTCAGTTACATGGGGAGAAAAAGAAACAATATGTAAAGAATATTTTATCTGTAGAGCTATTAGTAAAATTGTCATGTTTTCCAAGCATTTTCCTCAGAATATGTATTTTGCATACCTAGTATGTGTCCATCCTATTGTTATTTTTTAAAAACTAAAAATCTGTGAAGAACTGAAATCAAAGGCTCAGGAATGGATGTGTGGTTTCATGGGTATTACCTAATTAATGATCCAAGCAAATGGACTAACAGGTGAGGGATTAAATCCATGGAGGTGCCTGTATTCAGAGGCGCAGACAAGAGGGGGTGTAGAAGAGGCAGTACCTGGGAACATGGGTCATCAGAGATACCAGCACGAAATTAAATTAAATCCTCTGCACGAAATGCTGACTAGGTTGTCTAAAAAAGGATCTTGGGAACTGGTAAACTGTGGAAGACAAAAGAATGCTAAAATAGGCTGGAAAATGGGTGGAAATCTGAGTAATCTGACATGACAGCAAAAAAATGTGTTGCAGTGATCGTCTCTGGATAAGGACAGGGATAAAGAAAAGGGACTCTCATCCCTTGAGAACAAAGAGTCTGAAGGATGTTTGTTTAAAAAAATATATAACTCCTGGTGGCTTCTCTCTGTTGCTGCTGGATCTGAGTCAGGTGTGGGGCAGAGCTGCAATTCAGGTGCACAACTGTCCGTACCCACCATGGGCACTGAGCAAAGGAGCTGCAGGGAAAAGGAAGAGCCATTCATTTTGGTGACTGTGGTTGTCTCCATGGCATCACCAGGGCTTTAGGAGACAAGTCACCAAATGTTTTAAAAAGTTTTAAAAGGSCTTTTAGCCTGGTAAATGTTGGTAGTTTTTTCCTTTGCTTTTGGGGGTTTGAATCTTTCAGTCTTGTGTTTTCTATTCAGATTTTTCACTTTGATAGTGAACCGGAAAATCTCAGATATAAAATGAGCAGGGGCCAGGCAGAAAAGTTTCCTAAGTGCACACATGACAGTATGCATTGTATCTAGAAAAATCAAATGTCACCAGCCCTGGAAATTTGGTCCAGGATCAGGAGGAAGGCCTTCCCTCTCAGGTGCTGCAAACAGTGGGTATGCTTCCAAAAAGGATCAAGAGGAAGTAGTTTTAATAGATAGACACATGAGACTTCTTTGTTGCTACTTTTCTTGGTTAGCCCACTCATTTGCAGATTTTTTCTGTAGTTTTATATCATTGCATCTGTAGATGACTAAATCACTTAGGGGCAGATTTTTGAAGATGTGTGGATGTTTATTTTCTGTCTTTTGAGCATCCAGATCCCTTTAAAAAAAAAAACAGTAAAGAAAGAAAAAATCCCTTAGGCCAASCTATTATGTTTCCTTCAGCCTTCTCAAAACATTATCTTTGTTCTTCTAAGTTACTGGCTTTTTAAAATGCGTTGTATCTCTCATGTGTCAGATCCRAAAATAATGGCCAGTCAAGCACTTTTTCTAATTCACAAACATCTTTCTCAYTTCCTCTACCTGAGGAGGGCATGTCACCAAATAGAATTTCAAGGTCATATCCATATTGTTGTTCCCAAAATTGTTTCTACCAAACATGGGGGTTTTTTCCACATTGTCACAGCACATGCAAGTGGCCTGGCTGCTATGAAGACTGCTGGTTTGTGGCTACCTGTGCCACACCTGCTGTTTGCCCTGTCTCACCTGAGATGGGGTTGATATTTAGGCAGTGTTGGCCAGACCTGCATCCCTGTGTGGTGGTGCAGGAAAAGCCGGTCWGGGACGATCCACAGCTGTCTTCCGGCATTAGCCCTCATAGGGAGCCATGGGCACAGGCCTCTCCAGGCAAGAGGGATGAAAGAAATAGAGCACAGCCTGAGCTGGTCGGTGCAAAATTGGCAACTTCATCAAACATTACATATGATTGCTGTTTACTTTTACCTGGGAGCTGGCTGCAGAAGGAGCGGATGGGTAAAGGCAGGGTGGGATTGGGAGAAGGCCATGCAAGCTGTTCTGATACGAGGCATGCTTAACTTCCCATCAGCAGCAGAGACATCTTGACCTTTGGTATTTTGTCACAAGTCTTCTTTCTTTTTCCTGCACCGCTGTCTGCTCAGACTCAATGTGCAGAGAAAACAGCTGAAGGACTGGAGAGACGGGTRTGGAGTGTTTGAGTGTTTCTGCCTTTTATTTTTATTTTTTTTTAAGGCTCTCACATCCATTTTTTTTTAAGTGCTTTTCTACAGCAGCTGGAACTGAAGAGAGGGAGTCCCTCATTTCTAGGGCTGGGGCTTGCAGTAAGCATCTGAAACTGCAGAACTCACTCCACAGGGATTGGGAGTTGGCTTCACTTGGGAAAGCTCGTTCTGTCAGTCTTGGAGATCAACTTGACCTGTACCAGTGATATCAGTCTCAAAACCTTTCATAGGTRCATTGTGTATTTTTTTTTAACTGAGTGAGTGGCAGCACTTTTAATGCCATTAAAGCCAAGGAGACCATGTGCTTGTGTACCAGCCCCATTGCCAGGTCTTGCTTCAGATGCCTCCCCTTGCCTCCCTTCCCTCAACTTTCTCAAAGGTCACCTCTGGCAATAATGGTAAAACCAAAGCAAAAATGTGATTCTTTTGCTTAAGAAGATTCATAAGGTAAAAGTGGAGACCCTTTGTTTCTCCAGTTTGAACACTCTGATGAGTCTGAAGAACAAGTGAGCTGGCATTCATGCCCAGAAAATGAATCACAACAATTGTTTGCATTGCTATTTTTGGAGAAGGAACATTAAAACCCGAAGTTTGATTTATTGGCATTGTGAGAAGTGTGCAGTGTAACAGAAGTCTAGGGGTTTTTTTAGTAGTATGTAGTAGTAGTAGTAGTAACAGAAGTCTGATCTTATTTTTTTTTGGAAGTACTGTTTTGCATCAGCAGCAAATAGATAAAAGCTTCTGCAACTTGTTTCATTTATCACTAGAGAGCATTTGACGCGACTGCTTCCTCCATATAAAGTAAAAGCCTTAATAAAGCAATAATAAGCTTCCACAGTTATTACTCAATTGTAATGAATGTCTAAACAAACTCACAGAGGATTTTTAGTCTTTCATGTAATGTGGGTGTATCTTATTTATTCCAGCCTTTAAGGCTCCAGAATTTTTTTTTTTTTTTTTTTGGGTTTGCTCCCAGGAAGACCAGGTGATTAAAAAAAACCCACCCGAACAAAAAAGCCCCAAGCCCATGTGTCAGCAGTGTGCCCAGAGCAAGTCCAGCAAAGGGCCATAATGATGATAAAGGGATTGAAGCATCTCTTTGTGGGGATGGGCTGAAAAGCTGTGAGTATCCAGCCTGGACCAGATCATCCAAGGGATCTTACTGATGTGTTTAAGTACATGATGACAGGGAACAAAAAAGATGGAGCCAAGCTTTTCTTACAGGCAGATAATGGAAAAGCTTTTCTGTTTTTTTCTTTTCCTATGARGGTGGCAAGRCACTGGTACAGATTGCCCAGAGGGATTGTGGAGTCTCCGTCCTTAGAGATATTGGAAATCAGATTGGACACTTGCTATGGGCTCTTGCTGCCCTTGAGCTGGGCTAGGTGATTTCCAGAGTTTCCTGCCAAGCTCAGCTGTTTTACATTTCAGTGGCATCTTTGATGCAGCAAATGAGGAGACTGTTCTGTGTTATAAGAGCACTGATCATCCTGCACACTGAGCAGCTCGGAGTGAGAGAAGACTGTCTGCTTGTTCCTGCTGCAGAACCGAGCAGCTATTAAATGATGACTTTTGCTCACTAATGACATCAAATGGGTTTTTAACATGKAAACGAGGAGAGGAAAGCAGAGTGACTTGTTGTTTGCTATGTGTTCGCCTGAAGCAAATTTCCCATGTTAAAGCACTTAAAAGCAAATACAGAATTTATGACGTGTCGGTAGATTTTAAACCTGAATTATGTCCAGTTGTTGTAATGGCTAATAATGCAAATTATCTGAGTCATCCTCAGTGTAAAGCAGTAAATATAACCTGCACATTCAGATACACTTCTTTTTTTTTTTTTTTCTCTCCCCTTTCTCATTAATATTTTATCTCCCTGAAGAGATGTTTTCAACATATTATGTGCACCAGCATACTGTGCTTGTGGTATTCCTGGATGTCATTACAAAGAAGCCTGAAGACTGTACTGCTGCTCCTCTGCCTGTGACGCTAGCTTGGAAATTGCTTGGAGCAACAACAGCAAGTGTCAACAGGGAGCTGTATTAATTATTTGGAATGTGTCTCTTAAGAGGAATCAACTGCTTTTATTGCAGAACGAATATTACTTGAAATGGGAAGGTTACTCTAACTGTTATCATAATCTATGTGTCATTAACTTTCCATGTTTAGAAGAAGAGATTAACAACCCTGTAAATTGGTACAGTAAATAGATGAATTATAAAAAAATGTTTTTATTATAAATAGAAGTTTCTTGATATAGTTACCTCCAAACTGCTGGAGAAGGATTGAGTCTTTAGCAACTGAGAAACTGCATGATGGTGTTGGGAACCAAAAAAATCTTCCACTCATGTGAAAGCAATGTTGAGCTCTGAAAAATGATATGTGTGTCTCCTGCAGGTGGGACAAACAGGTGGGATTGTGCTTCACACCATCCTTTCTTCTAAAATGGCTGTGACATAGGAACACTTGTTTCCCTCCTAAAGTGAGATTAACAGATTGAATGGGTTTGTGTGAAATTGGGTTCTCTTCCATAGCATATATATATAKAGAGAGAAAATGTTTCAGGGGAACATGGTGTAAAGTATATGTAGTAGTGGTAAAGCAGGTGTAACTAAAGTTCACCAGAGTACCCATGTCTGCAAGGAAGAAGTGAGAGATGGAAGTGGTTTCAGCTTGTCACCAGGTGCCTCCATAAATGGAAGTTCATTGTGAAAAACACACAGAACAAAATACTTGTGAAGCTGTTTTGAATCCAAATGCTGTGTATTTGACCATAGCCCTGATAGATCTGTGTAGGAAACAGCAGAACTAAACCACTTATTTGTCCACAGGGCAGGCTCACCACGGGCAGGTTTCCTACATTGCCCCACCAATCCACCTGGATTCGGATCTGGAGAGACCGCCATCCAAGGGTGAGTCCGTGGGACAGTCTCCATCCCCTTGCATTCCAAACCAGCCACAGCCATGGGTGGATGTCACTCACTTGTTCACTGAGCCTCCATGGCCAAGCTGTCACCCTCCATCCAAGGACACTCTGGGGAGCAGATTAATTGCAGCAGGAGAGGTGTGTGTAGGATGACTGTGTCCCACGTGTCCCATTACATAGCTTTGAACATCCCATCACTTCACAGGGTGGTTTGCTCTCCCCACTAGCTCACTCCTGCAGGGACAGGCACACCTTAGGTCCTGCCCTCTGTCTTGCATCTTTCCTTCCTAATGGTGGTGCAGAGGTACAGGGAGCTGCTGGCAGAGTGCAAAAGGGCAGATTTCCACTGCCCTTCGGGTGAGTAAAGGTTGTACAGTGGTTCAAGCCTAGATTCAGTCCTCATTGGTCTTGCTTGAGGGGTTTTTTCCTAGACTTGGTGAGGAGATGTTCATTATAGAGGGTGAATTAAAGTTTAGGTGGGCTGATTGCCCTTGGGAGCGATGCTAGTAGCCAGTATGTACAGAGTTAGTCCAGGATAGCCCTGCTAAGACAGGTACCTAGCTTGAATGGTGAAAATAAAACAATATGAATGCAAGCACTTGATTCCTCTGCCCCATTTGGAGGATCATTCCCTAGTGCTGAGCCCCCAGTGTTTGCTCCTGAGGCCTGGGGAAATGAGGTTGTCCCCAAAGCAAGCATATGTGGTGGTGCAGACTTCTTACGCCTCCCTTTGCTCCTTTTGGTTAGACTGGCCAATATTCAGGCATGATATCAAAGAAAATAGCTTGTTTTCTTGGAATAAATGATAGCAAAGCAAAAATCATATAGGATTATGAGGAAATTTATTGGTCAACTCTGCAACTGGATATTAACATCAAACCCAGGGAATGTTGTGGAAGAAGAGAAGGGGAGGAAGAGAACAGCCAAAGTGTAATAGCATGGAGGTATTCTATACCTTAGGTTTGGATTTTTTTCCCTTTTCCCCACTCTTCCAAGGGTGCTAAGTGGCAGAAAGAGTACCAAATTGACCTGTGTGGTGATTGTCACCATTCTGCCACAACACTCTAAGGCTGTTGGTTTGTGTTTGTGTCTGCACATGTTTCTCTAACTGCTCTTAATTGAAAAATGCGAGGTGGAACCACGTGCTGGGTGGTGTGAAGATGCCAGGTTCACAGTTCTCTCTCCAAATCTGGTCTTGCCATGAGTCAGGCTGGTTGTGCACAATCTCCTGGCAATCCACAACCTCCATTCAGCTTTTAAGTACCTTGGGGTTTGACATGTGCATTTGAGATCATCAGCTTCTTCTAAGTGATTTGAAAACCTCCAGTTCTGTGGTAAAATTTACTACCTTGCTTTTATAGCAGAGCACTCTAGTGAGGCAGAGACAGTTATGACTTGCAGGACCTTCTTGCTCTAGTCTGTCATTGAGGTGATGAATCAGAGCTTGCTTAGAATAGGTCAATGTAAATCTTTGCCTTGGCATCTGAACAGACTGTAGAAYATTGAAGGATGCTGGAACAGCAGCAGGACAGRGAACCTGTGTCTTGCTTTCTCCAAACTAAAAGACTAACAAAACTCTTCAGTGATCTGCTGTTCATGAGGGCAGAGCTTCCTCCACAAGATAAATGGCAGTGCCACCAGGAGCAGGGCAAAGTGGGTCAGGCAGAACAGTTGCAGTGCTTGCAGAGAGGGTAAAATGGAGTTTATCCAGCATAAACTGCTACACTGACAGCTTTCACCAGGGCCTCCACCCCCCGGTTGAGAGATCTTAAAGAAGGAGCTGCTCATAGTTGAAGAACTGATATTACTGCTGCTGTGTGCTGGTAAAAGGACTTGAATTCTCTTGTGTAACTTAATAGGAAAGGGCCAGAGAGAAAGCCAGCTCTGGAGGCATCAATCTAWTAGCTGGTGACTAGGGGCTGTTAAAAACATAGTAATTGGCATTGTCTCCTGGGGGAAGAACAAGGGCTTTCTTCTGGCCCTGGGATGTGGCATGTGTAGCTCTGCTGCCTCATTTCTAGTCTCAGCATCCAAAATCCATTAGAGTATTGTAATAATTTTTTTTCCCCTAAGTRTATTAGGCTCATAATTCCTTTTTGTTTGTCTGCTTTTTGTTACACCTTAGGAGATGCTTGGGTCATGTTCCAAGCTTCATCCACAAGAGCTGTTTTAAACAAAGGAGTCAAARCACCTGTCCTTAAGCTTGTGTTCCTCCACGTTTCCTGTAGCTGGATCTCTAAAACCAGAGCAGCATTGTGACAGTCAGCATAAACCATTAATGCTTCTGGCTACTCCTTTCATGCTCTTCATTTCCCCTCTGTGCTTACCCTTTCACTAAGCTGAGCCCCTGGTGCAGGCCAACTTTGCGCTCAGAGTGGCAAAAAGAAGCAGCCACCATACAGTTGTAATTGTAATAAATGGAAATAGAGCCTGGGTAGGATGCTTTAAGAGAAGCATCTTTCCTTCCTGTATTGTCAAAAAAAAGATACAGCTTTACTGCTCCTGTGGGTCTAAGCAGTTGCAGTTCTCAGCTGACAGATTTATTTGTAACTGCCTCTTCCTTTTCCTTTTTAAAAWTTTTATYACTGGTGACATTTACACACATTGTTTATGCATGCARAGGATTTTTACCTGCCTTTCAGAGTCCTGACGCTGGTGGTGAATAGAGTATAAACTGCAGTAGTTTACTAGTACATTAGTGTCACTGTGCATTACAGGGTAATTACTCTGAGCCACTGCTCTGTGCAGCCACCCAGTAATGACACTGTRCATCACTGAATAGAAATGAAGCCTTGAATCAGCATTTTTCATCAAGACACCTCGTAGTCCCCACCCGCTTTTTAATTTGAGGCTGCTATAAATTTAGTTCCATGTATACAGCACTGTTAACTACCATTTTTACACCTTCTTTCAATCCAACAATTTGGATGTGACTACATGATTTTTATGCAAGTGTTTACACCCTCTTTGTACAGGTTAATTCCAGGCACAGCTGAGACCTTAGGTTGTGATATCACAGACTGGAGATTAAACCTGTGTTTAATAATGGTTAATGATAATAGCAAGGAGTTTCATAGATGAGAGTCACACTGATACTCTGGCTTAGAAAGGGATTTTATAGAATTATCAAATCTAGCAATAAATTAAATTAAATGTTTATTTAATTTAAAATTAAATTCTCAAATTCTGCCAGGTACTAAAACACAGTAAAGAAGTGAATTAAACACACCAAATATGTGCACTAAAACATTTTATTATTTATWGGTTAAGATGTGCTTTAAGAAGCACATCTTAACCTATATGTGGAATATTGAACTTGAACTGTATGCCTGGCATTTAAAGCTAGGCAGCCTGAGAAACTCTCCTGCCCTGTTGAGCTGATGTTTTGTAAAGGTTTCCTTCTAAGCTGAAGTCCAGAGTGTAGTTATCTTGGAGATTGATATGCTTGAAGTCAGTACATTTCCTAAACACTAACTGATAAGCAAAACTTTGGACTGGTCCCCAGTTCTAGAAATAAATAGCAAATAAAAGAGGCACAGGAAATTCTTGTCCTTCTGTGCAGATTTCTCTAGCCAGAGAGGTTGTTATGGCACTGTGTTAAGGCACTGTGGGAGGTTTTCCTGTAAACCTCAGTTACCAGGTTCATATTCCATAAACAGAGAATCTGGCCCTAGTCCTCAGACAGCACATCAGGGCTGTCAGAGGTTTTTCTGGGTTTGTGCCTTCATTTTCCATCTTAGTGGGAGATGTCCCTTTGTGCTTTCTTTCTTCAATACCTGGATCCATTCTGCCATTTTTTCCCCCTTTGCATTTGCAGTCTCTGTGGGAGAGCCTTTCCTGAACACAGCAGAAGCACAGTGAAATCCTATAACCAAAAATAGAGTAGGCTCTTTGTAAGTATGCATTCTGGGTCTTATTTGTTTTTCCCCTCCCAAGGGTCCCGAGAGGGTCAATGGCTTTGCAGATGATGTAGGAGGATCTGACAGCTGGGCTTGTTGCACAGCCCCAGTCCTCCTTCCCAGGTCCAGAGGAAGGGGAGTGCTGGGCAGCGAGGCGCAGTGGCGCTCCTGGCCTTAATTCAGGCTGACACGTGGGGTCACGTATCCTGTGCTCACCAGGCCCTGGGACAGCAGCTTGCCTGCCTCTCCCTGCCCTGGTCCAGCACTGAGAGAAGTGCTGTCCTGGACTCCCATTGGCTGTGAGCTGGCCAGGAACCCTCTGTTTCCAGGCTTTTTCATTTTCTGCTGGACTCCCCCTGGGGAAGGCATTCTCTCAGCTCAGGAGTCCTTTGCAGTCTCTCTGCTTTACTCATCCTGCTCCTTCTGAGTTAGCTGTATGTTTCCAGCTTCTTAAGGCAAYATTATTTTCCTCACTTCATTCAGGTGGAAGAGTCCAGGGGAGAGGCTAATTTGATGCCTTTAAGCCACGAAAGGATCATGCAGGGAATGCTWTTTGGGGTCTCCTGTGGCCAGGACCCTCATCGCCTTTTCCCTGTGCAATTCTGGGGTGCCATGTTGTGTCCTGCTCTTGGTCATGTTCTTTGGTTTTCCTCAGCCTTTTTTTCAAGGGTGGCATCTCTCAGGCCTTCCCTTTTGTGGCTGCCCTGAGCCCGCTAGAGCATCCCCCTCATTCCAACATGGGCTGTGAGTGCTCATTGCAGGCAGCCAGCACCATCCTGTTATCCCATGTGGCTTTTAGGAAAGCAGTGTGTGAGAGGCATGCAGGAAACTGGTGTTGCACCAGTTGGGTGGAAGGGAGGTGACTGTCACCCCACCTGGACCATCAATGGAAAGGTTTTGCCATGACTACAAGCCTCAAGTGTACTGTGAATTTGCAGCTGCCTTGTTTCAAGGTCTGTTCTTGAATCTGTCTGTAGAAATTTGCTTGTTGTGTTCCTTTGCTGTTTGTTTGAGTTCTGGCTTTTGGGTTTTTTGGTTTTTTTTTTTTTCCCTTGTGATAGGCAGCCTCATTCAAGGCTGGATATCCATCTTCAAACAGGTCAACATTGCAATGTGGTGGGTTTTGGGCAGGGTGGTAGATGTGGATACGGGAATCTACTGCCAGATATGGAGCTTGTTTTGGTCCTGAAGGTGGTGGAGGGATGGATGAGCTCTGATACAATGCTTTTCTCAGTTTTATGCACAGCTCTCCAAAAATCTCCCGTTGTGGCTCAGGTCTGTGCTGTGATGTCCACCTTTCTGGACTACACTGATGTTCCTAGGGCAGGCAGCTGCTTTGGACATCAGCCATGCTCCATATTTAGTAATTTATCATTAGGTATCATGTATGGGGCTAACAAGTATCACAACCAGAGCTCCTTGAAGCCAGCCTGTAGTTCTTCTGTTTGCTTGTTGCCATCAGTGAGGTCCCACCTTGCATCCTGCAGCTCTCCACAGTCAGAAAGAGTTAATTGCATGCCACTTACCCGTTTGGGTTTTCACTGTGGTGCTGAACTGTTGCTCTGATTCCTCTGGAATGTGTGTTTTCACTGCACAGGAGCACCTTGGGGCATCGCTGTTTATTTATAAGATAACAGCATTTGCTCTAGCAGAAAGCTGGAGCTAACAAAGTCTCTCAAAGAGTGCCAGCTCCTGTGTGCTGGTRGAAACTGTTCAAAATATTTACACTTGAAAATATTTAAAGATTTTGGGGAAGGGGAGAAGAACACTCTGAGTGATATTTAACACCTTTTCCATTATTCTTAGTTATCTGAAAAAAAATTATAATAGGGCACTTTTTAAGAAGCTTCTTTTTACCAGCTAGTCRCTGTCTTGTAAAGGAGTATTGCTGTGGAGATCAGCCTGAACTGTGATTCAAAGATGCCTTGAAATGTTACTCTTTGTAGGGCGTTTGAAGCCACTGTATGACCTGATTAAGCTCAAAATGGATGTGAGAAACAGAGCTCACTCTTTGAGATTTTTWAAAAGTTTAATAAGGGATAAAAAGGAACAAACACCAGCACTGAGGTGTTTTTGGTGATGGGCAAGAAACCACACGGTTAGCTTAAAACARTGTTCTCTAGACACTGTTACATTACAGGGGGTACATGCATATTCATAAGARTATATGCATATTCAGATATTCCTGTGAGTTTAGGTGTTCCATGAATTCTTTTGCTTGGCTTTAACCTTTGACTTGTCTGCCTGCCATCCTTCAGATTAAATCAATGTATTTTATTTCTTCTCATGGCTCCGTCCTGTTGTTTTTACACTYCCTGAAGAGTCGGTAAATTMTTCTAGTGGTGTTCTGGTTTTTGTCATTGTTATCTTATCATAAGATAGTCCACAAATGTGAGGAACCACTTAATTACCTTACACCATTCTCTGAGTTAGTTRCATGAATAAAAGAATTCTAACATCACATAGTCTCTATTTTAATGTTATGATATGGCCTAAGATATATTTATCAAACTACTATTCATATAAGCTATGTGATGCATACATAAACTGAAAGATTATGCACTGTACCAAAAAGCAGTTAACAGGAAATATAAATTGCACCATATCAAAATCTTTGTTATTAATAATTATATGCAAAAGCTAATACATAAATGCACTAGCCAATGCTACATTGTCATTTATAACAATGGACATGGACATGCACCCAGGAGATTCTTTTGACAGTGGCTTTTGTTTTCTGCTGCACTGGGTTTTGCCACTTGCCATCAGTGGTGGAAGTTTTCAGCCACCYGACAATGGCAACAGCTGGAAAGTAGAGTCAGCTATGGTGGTGCACCCTCAAGCATCACTAATCTAAAGTGAATGTCCTATTACCAGCTTGAAAAAAAGCTGTTGAACGAGTTCAATGTGAAGAGTGTAGAGCTGCATACAGCATCAGACCCTTTCTCAAACTTTTTTTTTCCTTTTCTGCCAGACTAGTTTTTGGCTGCACTTCTCTTCCTGAAATATTTATAGGGCAAATAACTGTTTTAAATGAGCAGATGGGGGAGACATAAGACAAGCTGTTAAATTAATAAACATGTGTGGTGCTTTATCAGTAAGGGAGCCCATTTTGGCATTTCTTCTGGATGATTTGTATGGCCTATCACCATTGCACCTGGTGCAGGGACAAGAAATGGGCACTTAATAACCAAACAATGTGCAAACTCCTTCCATTATAACTTCATTATGTCAGATATAATCGTCTATAACTAGATGTCAAATACATAATTTATGTCCAGCTCCCCTGTGGAATAGTGGGCATATGAATGAATGGTCCCATTAATGGGAAGGAGCTTTTACTGTAACTTTTCCCCTCCTGGTACATGGTCCATTTTGTCATCTGGTATTAWTTCTGAATCATTTCAGGGCTAAATGCCTGTTATATTTGTATTTGTGTAATGGGAGAAGATGGCAAATAAATCATATGAGGGATCAAATTTCAGGTTCACTGATTTCCTAAGCCACATGCTTGTGTGAAAGAGACTAGGATTGGTCTGCAGTGCTTTGATTGAGAGGCATAACTGGCCTTCATTTTACACATCCAGAGATGTTAAAAAGGCACATGAAGTGAGGTAGCACTTCCTGTGGGAGCCCCCTGCCACAAGGAGCTCAACCCCTGGAAAGGCAGGATTTGCCAGTGCAGCCGTGCTGCTGGCATCCTTTGCTGTGTGTTGTGTCATCTCTTGCACTGTGTCATGTGGGGCCTGTCTAGAGAAGGGCTCCGTGACATAACTGAATTGTGTCATMATTCCCTGGAAGGATGGAGGATGTGAAAATCCTGTTTTTCTAGAGGATTCTTCTGGAAACATGGGTGTGTTGGAGTGGGACATAGGATCCCAGTTGTTCAGTGGAGGGCTTGTGTATATTCACAAATAGGTACAAACTCAAAGGATCAGGTTGGCAAAATTGCCTTCTATACATTTTTATTGTTGTTATAATATGTGATACTGTTACAATGTGTTATAGTGTATAATGATCAGGGTCTGAATCAGCTCTCCTATAAAAGCAGGCTGAGAGTTGGTGTTGTTTGTTCAGCATGGAGAAGGGAAGGCYTCCAGGAGACCCAGCACCTTCAGGGGGCCTACAAGAGAGATGGGGACAAACATTTTATCACAGCTTCTTGCAAAAGGACAAGGGATAATGGCTTTAAACTRAAAGAGATATTAGAAATAAATTCTTTCTTGTGAGTGTGGTGAGGCACTGGCCCAGGTTGCCCTGAGAARCTGTGAATGCCCATCCCTGGAACTCTTCAAGGCCAGGTTGGATGGGGCTCTGAGCAGCCTGGTCTAGTGGAAGGTGGCCCTGCCCATGGCAGGAGGGTTGGAACCMGATGGTCCTTAAGGTCCCTTCTGACCCAAACTGTTCTATGAGTCTGTGATTTTCTGTTGTTATTTTTCACTATGTGGATGATGTACTCACAGAAAGCAAATAACTCTTACAAAAGAAATGTTAAAAATGTTCTAGTGAATGATAAGTTAGGAATAGCAACTTCTAAAGACCTGGGCTATSCAGTGGTGTAGTCTATCTGTCTTCCAGTAAAATACAGAAACACAGTTTACCATGTTCTTGTAGAAGTTAATCAGCAGTGCTGTAGAAAGGCAGGCGGATGATTTCCTGCAAGCAAATCATGTTAGGCTGAAACATACTACTCTTGACAGCAYTGAGTCAAAGAGTTTTGTGTTTATTTGATGGCTCTTCAGCTGTGCAGGGGRATTTTCTGTAGGTAAGCAGGTTTGTTTTGTTTTTTTTTACAGCCCTTGGCTCTTGGAATCATCTTTGTCTGAATAAGATATTATTGGAAATGAGAGATTTCCWCCAGAGACAGTGATCTGATGTTTTRTAAAATGTCTGGATTTCGAGCCTGTTTTGGCCCCTGGATTTCCTCAAAGTGAATTGTTGAATTTTGATTCTTTTCTTTGTGTCTTGTTGGTTGCAAGGAATCCTAGTGGTGTGATATAATCCATTCAGAGGGAAAGTTATACCTGTGACKTGTGTACTTCACTCTTAAAAAGTGCTTTTGGAAATCCCAGCCTTAATAAATGCTTACTAAATACTGAATTACTGATTATGGAACACCATGCTAAGATTGTAACTTGGCTCCCTCATAAGAGTCCTCATATTTTATGATTTTCAGCCAAGTAAATTTGGCTTGAAAACCACAGTGTTTGCTCAGAAGAGAAGGACTGCTATCCTCTAGTTCCAAATGGTTTGTTGCTGCCCTCAGAGTGGCTTGATGTAGTTTGTTCTCCTTGAAAGCTCACAAGAAGCAGTATTTGAAAGTTCTTACTGCTTGTAAGAGAACAGATAGGAAGGTTGATCAGCTGTCATTGTAAGGGTTAGAGAGCCAGCATGTGGGAGGGTGCAGCAGCCGTGGGGCTGTAGGGCAAGGAGCTTTCAGGGATAGAGAAAAACAGCTGAATTTGGGGCAGGAAGACGACTTTGCCCTTACCCAGTGATGCTSGAGTTTTTGCAGATAGGTACAGGGAAAGGCTTAGAGATTAATCATGCTAATTAGTAGTAATTCACTGCAGCTGTTTGTTTTGTTGTTGGTTTTTTGATTTTTTTTCCAGAAAATTGTTTGGGCTTTATTCTTTAGAAAATGACCACAACTATGGATGCTCTCGTGGCAGTCTCCCCTTYAGATTTTCTCAAAGTCCTGGTTTCATGTTTATCTCATTATGAGCACTGCTTTCCACTGATGAGTGTRTGTGTGACTGTATTATGCCCACAAATTTACTAGCAGACATGCAGCAAAATAACACTGTTACTGAGTAAACAATTACATTTCATTTTCAGGAATAAAAGGGAATGTGTGCCCATAAATCTTCTTCTAAATAATCTGTGTTGGAGAGTAAAAAGAAGATGAGGTTTCTAAATTCATGAAGGCCCTTCACAGTGGAATCCTGTGTGCCACTGAAGTGGAACAAGCTTATTTATATTTTATTGTGCTTCTAGATCAAGCTGTATTATTATGGACTGCATTCCCCTGACATTATAGCTGTTGCTAAGGAAGAGGTACATTATGTTAATATTTTGTGACCATARCTATGCAGGCTGGGTTATGTACATTGAAGAAGTTGGGATGAGGGGAGAAGTTAATGCACCATTTTGATTAGAGCCTCCTCAGATTGTTGCTCACATGTAGAAGCAAAAACTAAGCTTGAATTTGAGAATAATTCACACAGAAAATGGGAGAAAACTAAACAATTGAAACAATTTGTTCACTGAACTTTAAAATTGCTCGGCAGTTGGAGTCTGGAGCCAGTGCTGCTGAGAGGGAATCTGGCAGAAGCAAGCTGAATGCTACAACCAAACACGCACAGTGAAGAATTTCACAGCTTCCTCACGCCTTAATGTGTTTGGATCGTGTAAACAGAGCATTCATCCTTAATTCCTATTTCCTGACTATTTCCAGTGCTGGTGTCTRTTATGTGATTTTGGTACTTTCTCATTCATTTAGCTTGATTCACTAAGAGCCTGCAGTGTGGCCAGCACCACACACCAAGTGAAATGGCAAATGATGGATTAGCTCCAGTGTAGGGAGTCAGAGAAAAGGCCAGAGTCCTGGGCAAGATACTGATGTCCATGCTGGTTATTTTAACAAATACACTCTACAGACTGTATTGATAAGCATTATGAAAATGTTTACACAACAAGTAAAATAAACAAGGAAGGATCTTGGCATTTCTCCTAAAGGAAYGTTCTGAACTGAGTTTCCCCTTTCAAAACTGTTTTCTCATTAATACTGCTGCCAAGGCATGAAGCAGCCACAGAGGAGGACTGGATGGAGAGGAGCTTGCCTCAATTCTGCTGTGCCTTGCACCTTGCTGATTGAGCCAGGACAGTGTCCTCAGGAGCATTCTCAGGGTTATCATGGTCATGGCACCTGAAAATAGATAATACTTGCCTTGTACTGCTGCCTCACACTTTCAAACATTCAGTGCAACAGAGCTGGGTTTGCACCTGGATCAGGTGGGTGAGGCTAATCCCCTGCTAATCGCATCTCCTAAATCCAGGGGTGCTGAGCATGCAGGTCCACCCAGCTGAGATCAGTCCTGTGTGCCAGAGATGCAGCAAGGAGTGGTCCTCAATTAGGGCAGGGAAACCCATCCATGCTTGCCAGCATCCTAACTCTGTTAGTGCTTTTTAACATCAGCTTCAGCCTCTGACCCTGCTATGATGAGCACAGCAGCCTTTCCTCCCTTATCCTCACTGTCCTTTTTTGCTCAAACCTTGTGCAGTGTGATTTTGTGACCCTCAAYAAGGCTTTAGGAAAGTTAATAGTACCTTTTCCTATCTAAGGCTGCAATAATTTATGTTAGACCTTGTTGCGTGCACCTGATGATAAAATCCTTCTGGAAGCTAAGGTGCCTGGCCTGGGGAGCGTCTCTTGGGCAAATTAAACATAGTCTGAGACAAGAGCAGGATGGAGGGGTGAGAGGGAATGGAGAACTCAGTCCTGAGAGTCAGTGCATGCTTCATTCTGTGTTGTAAAGAAGAAAATGGGAGGAATAAAGAGTAGCAGCAGGAACAGAGTAGAAACAGGCAGCAGGGTCTGTGCACAGAGGATGGCTATGGGAGAGCTTGTTGGGCAAGCTGCATGGCTTAGAGTAGAGGAAGGCAAGATGAGAGGGGGAAAATGGAGGTGGGGGGATTTTAAGAAGGTTTTTATRTATAGAGAAATTTAAAATCCTTTAGCTTTAGACAATTGAGACTTTCACTGCCTCCAGCAACTATGCACAGACTAATCACCATAACATTTATATTCCTGCTTTCCTACTCCAGGCACCTATTTCTATCTGCTTGCTTCTTTCCAGCTTTTGCTCTGAGCTGCTGCAATTTACAGCAAAAATCCAGATATTTCCTTCATTATCATTAACTATTCCTACCCTGTCCTCCTAGCAGTAATACAGAGCTCAGCCTAAATGTCRAGAGCAGCTCAGTGTGCTCATCCATTTTTGGAATGTGTTGAAGTCTCCTTATCCTGGCTACCCAAATCTTCAGCTCCTGTCCCTTTCAGATTGTGCCTGCTGGCTCCTGAGGCCGTGGGCTGGGATTTTAAAAGTCCATGTTCTCCCCATCATCCACCCATGGTTTTAAAAAGCGTCCCCTTACAGCCTAAGGTTTGTGCTTATCTTCACAGGACATTGTTCCTCGCATTGTGTTTGGTTAAATAACCACTCCTTGGTGTAGATATTTTGCATATAAGCTGACAGGATGGACATTGTGAGTATTTTGCAATCATTTGTTTAATTAGCTGAAGCTCTCTGGGGAGAAGGATATGAAATGGCATGCTCCCGAAGTCTAATTTAAATCTGTTTTGCTTTTTTCTAATTTTTTTTTTTTTATGGAGGGCTTGTAATGCAAAGCATGAAAAAAGGTACAAGTGAATGGAAAGCAAGAAAAACCCTTCTGTTGATGGGCAGTGCCTCAGCAACAAAATCGTGCAAATACAGAAAGGAAATTGGATTGAGTAAAATGACCTACAAGAGGAAAAATGGAATTAAGTCTGTGCAGCTGTCTTGTCTCTTTTTTTTTTTAACCTGCACTTCCTCTCTGTTTTCTTTTAGTGCAATGCTTAATTAAGCTTCTCCTTTGTTTGCAGGTTAATTCCTTTTCTAATCTACAGCTATTTGTACAAAGGTGTTCATTACTGGAGCGAACAAAGGCTGGAGACAGGAGAGTGGCAGGGAAGTGGGAAGAGATTTTTTTTTTTGCTCACAGTGAAATCTCAAGGCCCTGCTTTCAGATGCAGGATTCCTGTGTCAATTCTCCTCTGCTTGCTGCTTCCAGTGAAATGGTTCCTGGAGGCAGCTGAAGGTTCTGCTGCAGCACCAGGGCTGTGCTGTCCTGGCTGCTCACTCAATGCACTTAATTAAGAGACCTTTGTGCTGAGGCAGACCCTCCAACTCTTACCTGACTTACGCATAATGACCACTGGTTTCTTTCTGATGCTTACCTGCCCATTGAAATCACCAAAAAATTAAGAACCTGAACATTTAACGAGATCCAATGCCATCTTCTTGAGTCCCCATGGAGCAGTGAGTTCTGCACACACAGTCACAGCCTGTCCTCATTGCTCAGGATAGGCTCTCCTGCTTGCTGGCATCACAGTGGTCAGAGTACCTGAAGCTTCTGGTTTTGCTGTAGTGTTTGTAGAGCACACATTAATCATAAAAAAGTGTTTATATTGCAAGAAACTGGTGGAGCAACCCTAAATTTTGCTGCTGAGCTGAAGTGCTGGGAGCAGGCAACAGTGATGGAGTAGGGACCAGCTCACCACAGGGCTGTCAGTCTGTTTCTCTTGCTTGTTGTGCTTGCTCAGGCAATTGGAATTGAACACAAGAGCAAGAGCTAAAACAGTGTTTAGAGGAATAAAGTATGTGATTCCTAAAGGAATGACAGAATGCTCCACTAGTTAAAGCAGGATCCCTCTTGCTTAGGTAGTCCTGTTAGGAGCAATGTGGTCAGTCCCGTCTTCAGGCATTGCTCTGCTCACACAGTCCTCCACCTCCCTGTGGCTTTAATAAAGGACTGCTCCTTCCAAACAGTGGGAAAAGCTGGGCATGGCCTAGGAGCCATTGCTTGCTGTTGGGAGACCAGATTTTATTTTTACATTTCCTTGTGCTGGTTGTGAGATTAGTCATTTCATGCACTCACACACATGTCTAGTTTCTGTAGAAAGTGATTTTTTAACTGTGGCACCTTCTAACCTTGTGGCTGTTTATTTTCATGTAGTATTCTGAGTAATGGGAAATGKTTTTTTGGTTCTGTAGAACCTCTAGGTTTGAAGGGAAAGAGAATAGGCAATTGCRGAGCTGGGCAATTATTGCTGACACAGCGTAATTAATGTACAAATATTTCCAAAATCAGCAGCTAATGACCGAAATACATATCCTGTCCTTTTTATGCAGAAAAGAAATGGGTTTATACTTCAAAATGCTTTTTTGTTTGTTGCACTCTCTAGGTACCATGGTTGATAATCTGCACRCATGGGTAAAATATTTTGCACTTTTTGGCATTTTTTTTTTTTTTCAGAAGAATTGTCAAGATGAGAAATGGCACAAATGGCTCAAGGAGTATTGACTTTTGCAATCAGTAGCTAGTGAAATTAACATCTTCCTTCTGTTCTCTTTGCGCAGACAATTATAAATTAGATTCAGAAAACATGTTCCCAGAGGCGTGGGTTTGGGTTTTAAGAGAACACTGGCATGGGAAGGAGGGAAAACATCTTAGCACAGAGCATTTTACCCTCATTTGTAGGTGGCTCAAAGCTACAAGCCTTAAAAAAAATTRAATTAATAGAAGAGGAAAAGAAGAAAAATGTGGGTGGAAAAGCAGCACAGGACAAAACAAGAGGCTGTTGCATTCAGTTGTGCAAGAGGTGCTGGGAGAATACAGAGCACAGTGTATGAGCAGTGAGAATGGAGGAACTCCATCCTYAAGGTTCTCCCATCCATCAAAATTGTGCCTTTGAGCATTTCCAAACACAGAGGTAGAAAAAGCAGAGCAGAAGGGACTTCTAGTGAAGAAGTCAAGTTACACTTACAGTCCTGGGGTTTTTTCCACAGCCAGATCCCATCAGGGATGTGGTGGTATTTCTGGGGTGTTTTCTCGACCCCCATTTCCAGCCTAATCTCCGACATATTGTCCACATACAGCTCTTCCCAGAGGCACTGACTGTCCCTGGAGTGGTGCAGCGTAGGGAGAGAGTGCTCTGTGAGCACCCCAGAGTTGTTAGTTGGATCTTTAGCAAACCCAACTTTAGTTTCTGCCCCAAAATCCTCACACACACCTCCCCCTCCTCACATGCCCCAGAGGGCCTCAGTACATAAACCTGCATCTCTTGGACTTGCATGCCAAAGAAATGTAAGTAACAGCAACTTTTATTGACCGTAATTGCACTTGAATTAACTAGATGCCTGTGTAGTTGATGGCTCCTGCAGCCTGACATCCCTCCTGCAGCACTGGAAACCTCATTGCTTTGCCTCACAACACTTCCTATGCCAGAAAGCTTCAGAGGGCACAGCTCTCTTGGCATAACTCTAAAATAACTTGGCAAGTAAGCTCTGGAGGCTTAAACTCTTGTCCCAGCTGGGATACATAATGATCTCGCTACCTGCTTCTTTGATCTTCCCTTTGTTCTCTTTTTTCACAGAGCTATCATTTGTTCACACACCCCCCMAAAAAAAGGGAGGGAGGCAGAAATAGAAGGGAAAAACAGGAATAGGATTGAACACACTCCCTGCAATCTGCCGGCAGGGCTGAGATGCAGCCTTGGCTCTGCTCYTTGTGTCCTCAGGGTGGTAGTGCAGCTACTGCTTCCCCATGCACTGCCTTTCCCGGCTGGCAGGGAGGAGGAAGCACATCCTAACGTTTAATTTGCTGTTCAAAGGCTTGTTGTACCTACATCCCTGTATGTAAATGACACGGATGCATCTGCTGTGAGCTTTGTTTCCTTAAGCTCTGTCAGGGTTGCTGGGGTGAGTAGCAAAGGGGGTGGGTTTGAGACTGTGCTAGATGAGAGGGTTTGGAGTTGGGGACTGCAAATCACTCTGAGATCAGAAAGGATTTAGCAAAAATTTCTTCTGACGCTCTATTGCAACCTCAGGGGATGGACAGCTTCTGTGGGTAGCTAGATGGGTGAAGAATAAAGAAACAAATACATAGGCAACTTTTACTAGGTCCAAAGATACTAAGATTTTATTTTTTTCCTCTGTGTCCAATAAAGACCAATGCAGTTTGTCAGAAATCTATAAAGGAGCTGCTATTACTGACTGGATAACTGAGAGTTTTTCATGCAGCACTTTTCAAAAGGCAAAGGAACTTCACACAGTTCCAGCAGCAGCCGCAAGCAAGAATGAACCACTGAGTAGTTATTGAGGCTGCATCCCTCAATGCTTCTTTTGTCCTTAAATTTCTTTTGTTGGGGTTTATTCACAATGCTGGTGTGCTGCTATTCTGAAAAGTGTGGTATTACAGGAAAAGATAATCGGATGGTGGGATTTAAGCTGTTGCAGAAGGGAGTGTAGAGTACATGATCCACTTAAAATTAAGAGTGTGGATAAAATCCACAGAATTTTACAGTGCACAGACCATAATATACTGCAGGGCATCCGTCTTTAGCAGGAGGGGTTCAAATCAGTGGAGCTTTTCAGCCTTCATCTATGAAATCACTTTAGTGTTTGGGTTTTTCATTTGGCTTTCTACTCAATTTGATTGTGGCCATGTTTAAATAATGGCAGAGCGGAAATTGGTTTTATTTGACTTAATTTTGTCCACAGCAAGATGTACATTGCCTTGAAATATGATGTAATTCCCAAGCAAAATGAGATGGGCTTCTCTTCAAGTCAGACCTCGGCTCTGGTGTCTTGGTTTTTAATACACCAGGCTGCAAAGTAGCAGGAAATGGTGGAAATTGCAAGGTGGAAGTGGGTTTAAATGGCAGTAATCTCTACCCTTGCTTCAGGCAGAGAGCTGTAAATTGCTACTCTGTCCTGGCTCTTGCCCTAATGCAGGTTGTTGCTTGGCTTTTGTTTGATGGTATTTCACCTTTAAGTGGACAAAGGTAGAAAAAAATATTGGGAAAAGAAAGTTATATAGCACTAGGGGAAAAAACAAAACAACCCACAAAAAAACAAGGGCTGTCCAAACACCTCATAGTGCTGGATGTGACTATTTCTTAGATAGAAAAAACTTCCAAAGGTGAATGCACACAGATGGATATACTGGCTGTGAGTGAGGAATAGCTGCAGTCTTTGATTAAATGCAGTTGAGTGAAAAAACCAAAGAAACATGGTGCAAGATCTCCCAAAGCCCTGAAATTATTAATGGCTCATCCAGCAGCCACGTTCCATGTTGGCGCCCCCGAGGCACCACACTGTTATCTTAAAAAACAATGCAGGAATTTCAGCAGCGTGAAGAACTATTAAAAAAAAAAAGTAAAAGAAAAGGGAAAGAAAAAAAAAATTGCTCAGATTTTCAGGTTGCCATGGTTTTTTGGAGACAGTGGTATTCACTGCATTCCAGATATCGAATATAGACAGAGCTAATTTCACCTGGAAGAGTGGTGGGATTTTCTCTTCTTTTTAAAGGGAAGATTTTGTCTGTTTGTTCTTGACCTACAGTTTCTGTGGGGCTGCTTGTTTGTCTGTGGATTTTGTGTGTGTGTGTGTGCGTGCAGAAATGTCGCCAAGTAAGATCGATAGTGAGTCTGCTGGGCTCTGCTTAATACTGCTGAGGTTTAGCTGGCGTAGGTGTGCAGTAACTCAGTGCACTGAGTGCCCCTGTCGAAGATAAAGGGTGGCAAGCCAATTTCTGGCTGAGAGTCACTGCTTTCTCAGCAGGCAGATTCGGCAGTTGGACCAGTCTGACAGTGATGCAAGCCCCRGAGCCTGAGTTTTGGCACAGGGGCTGGAACAGTACCAGTTGGTTCCCACAGAGGTCAGAGCAGATGATTCCYGGTGCCTTCTTCCTTTAAAAGTCTGCAAAGCAGTGCGAGGAGTTTCTGTGTGTATTTTTTGAAGAGGAATAGTTTATTCAACTGTGCATGCTGTAATAGCTTTGTGCTGGGCTGCATTATCCTTGTTGGCTGGCAGGAAATGACATTTCCCCTTCCCTRTTCCTAGCAGTACTTGGGATTTGGTGTATATATTCAGCTTCAAAGGGATTTTGCATTTGCACATGGGAATATTTGTCTTGTCATAATAACTGTGGCCTCAAAATTTGCCGTTAACTGAAAAAAGAAAATTGTCTCATAGATGCACACACACTTTATGAAGATGTTTCTCTTACCCTGCACAGTGTTTTTTTTGGTTAAAAAATTTATAACTGGAATCCAGGAAAGGCTGTGCAAGTCAGAGCATGGTTTGTTCACTCTGTGTTCAATCTCCCCTTGAGCCCAGTGCAGTTTGTCACTAATCCAGGTGGATTTGAGCTGCAGGCTGTAATGTAGGAAGAGAAATGCACAGCAGGGTGCATGTCCTATCAGGTAAGAAATATGAACGAGGCTGTTCCAACACAGGGTTGCAGCTGGGACTGATGCTCCTCCTGCTTTTCTCTAAATAGCTCCTGGTGGTCACACAGTACTTTAAATGTGAAACATTTGAGGTAGAGGTAGAGAGGTAAATATGGTTTTCTGTAGACAAAGCAGTGTATATCCACACATTATCTGGAGACAGCAGTGAGGAGAGCAAACTCATTTCATTTTTTGTTCTGAATATTCCTTTTCTCTGCTAAAAAGCACATTTTCTCCTGCCTTTGACACCTGTAGCCATTTGCCGTACCAGTGGAAATGGAGGGTAAAAATATCCCTATGATAATTCGGTAGTGCTTTATACCAACTGTGCCATCACTTTGCACAGGCATAAAAATGACTAGATGAGGTACAGAAAATCAGTCTGTAAATCCATAAAAATTGTGGGGTTTTTGCATCTACTGATTTTCCATTGTCTGTATTCATTAACAGAGAGCAAAATGGATGAATTAGTGCTCAGTTCCAGGCAGCTGTTCATCTAACTTTCCCAGGCTGCACATGCTGAGGRTGTTTAGGATATTTTCACTTACAAAGAAATTTGAAAAATTCACCAGCTTCTGTTATCTCTTCTGCTTTCTATGGAGCCATCTGAGGCCAGGGAGCCCACTGCTGTGTTTTGTGCTTCCCTGAAGCTTGGCTCTGATGGAGTGGCCACCTTCTAACAAAGATTTCATACCAAAAAGTGGCTTTTGCAGGGATCCTTCTTCTTCTCTGAAGTCTTCCCAAACCTCAGCCACCAACCTCTGTTTTGGGGCTTACGTTTTCCATTAAGAACAGCCTGGGAGGTGCAGAGCTCTGCTTGCTATGTTGGTCCTGCTGGAGTGCATAAAGAAATAGCTCTAGGTTGGCAACAGGGGATTTTTGAACTTGGAAGAGCAGTGGGAAAGCTTTGAGCCTACTGTGGCAGTATAGTAAAAGGACTGTAACTTGCATGTTTCACTTACCAAGCAGTAGAAAGGCTTGATTTCTTTTATGAGAAAGCATTGTGTTGTCCTGCATGTTTACAAGCATGGAGAAGGCTGTGGATTAGGCACACTTTGGTAGCAGGTCTGTAAATTCTCAGCCCACAGGGAGAAGGGATTTGGAGCAGAGCTGGGGGTGTCCCACTGCTCCAGGCACAGCTGGAAGAGGAAGCCAAGAAGCCAGGCAAAAGCCAGGTTTCCTTGTAATCAAGGACCTGGTGTGTGCTGGAAGGAGGGTGGAAGGAAGCTCTCTGGGATTTCAAAGGAATATTAGCCCTGCTCCCTTGGCCTGACACACTGAAGAGCAGAGAGACAAAAGGCCTGCTCACAGAGCTGGGCATGAGAGCCCCTCTTGGGCAGGAGGCTGAGGAGAGGCAGCCAGGAGAGGGGCAGATGCTTGGACCTGTCTGGAAAACAGGGCTGAGTAATTTGGGATGCAGATGGCATGTCAGAGAGAAAGACTGCATAGGTTATTAATATGGTGAGTGGCTTTCTTGGGGAGGGCACTTCTTAAGCTGTTATTTTTCTCCCTTTCTCTGGCTCCGTGCTGCTGATCACAAGAGGAGAAGACGGTTATTATAGATATTAGCTATTTAGACACTAGAGATAACTCACAATGCTGAAAACTGAACTTACCTCTGATTAAAATTTAATTGCTCCCAAGCTTCCACTAGTTACTTGCATTAAGTTTCACACCATTGGAAAGTGCTCATCAACCAGTGTTGGATTTAACAGGAATTTGGCAGATGTTAGTGAAGTGCTGGAGGAAGTCCAAACCACAAGATCTGTGGCATATCATATGTTTGAAAATTTGTTGGCAGCTGAAAGAAAAATTACAAAACTGGAAATAGCAAGAACTGGACACGGATCTCTTCTCATCAAACAGCCAAAAAGTTGGATCATCACCTCCAGCACCTGGAAGACAAGTATAGGTCATGAAGTGCTGTCTGCCAGGTGTCTCAGTGAGGTGTAGAAGCAGCAGATATTATATTATTGGCTTTTGGAGTGCTTTATGTCAGGAACTCCGGTATCACCATGGAAATCTTCATGAAAAAAATACCAGTCTGTTCTGAGGCAATTTAGCAAATTAGCTATGTTTTATAAAACTTATGTTTTCATTGCAGATTTTCCTTCCTCTTGAGGACATTTRTTCAGAAACAGGGTCCTTTTTCATTAAAAGACTAATTTATTTCTGTTACGTATTTCTTTCCTRTTGCTCTTTGTCTGTAGCATTGTTCCTTCAGCTCTGCTTAGCTTTTTGTCACCAGGATGTGCTCCTGATGCAGGGAGGGGGCAAACACTAACAGGGTTTGAGAAAGCTTGATCTATTTTTCATAAGTATATAAAAATATCAACTTCTCTTTGTGTGTAGTATTAGGAAAACCTCTAYAGCTACAGCACAGTGATGCAGCAGAGGAACAAAATGCCTGTTTTAGACAAACAAGAACTGAATTAAAATTTAGAATGAAGCAAGTTTTTTCAAAGAAACTAGTTAGTTGTGTTTGAAAAGAAATATAGCACACTTCATAATTTAGTATGTGTCATCTCTTAGTGCATGCAAGAGTCTTGACAGTGGTTGTGGAAGGAATTTTATGGAAAAAAGTAAATCTCACCTTAAGCCTTTTTCAATTGAAACTATGTTTGGCGGTGTTTGTGTGAAAGATTAAGTCAGATTCAGCCCTTGGTGGGGCTGAGCTGATGGGGCACAGAGATAGACCAGGATCAGTCTTGTGCTGTTGCAGCATTTGAACCCTAATATACTATTTCATTTGCTCCGTAATATACTATTTCATTTGCTCTCTGCTGTATAGCAAAGTGTGTTTCTCATGCTCTCCTCCTCTGTAATGTGGCTTGAGGTTGACAGATCTCTGTTGTTAGGTAAGCACTGCTTGGGAGAAATGCTGGATCCCTCTGTTAGTTCTGCCTCATCTTCTGGTGTTCGTGTGCCTTTTTTTTTTTTCTGTCTGCTGGGAACTTGAGCAAATGAGGATTTAAAAACTTGTGTCTCTGGCTGAAATTAGTTAAATTCATGCTAGGCTCTTAAGTGTAAGTCTAGATATAAAAGCTGTRCTGAACTGGGGACTATGTACTGCCACACTCTGCACTACCAGGTTAACAAGTTTGGAACRTTATACTCCATGTCCCTAAGTCATGTGTTGTATTATTGCTAATGATTGATACAGTTTTTATTGTAAAAAGGCAAAGCAAAATGCTTCAGGGTGTCAGTCTCAGTTCAGATGCAAAACCATCACTGCTCCATTTCACATGGTATTTTTTTWAAGATTTATGGAGTACATCCTCTATATTCAGAAATACATGGATAGAAATTCTTTTTCCAGCAACAAAACTTGTTCAAAAGCTGATAAGAAAGGAGGTGATTTTTTTTTCCCCCCAAGCATCAAAGACAATCAATTTGGAACTTGAACAGTGACGTGGGAGGCAGAAGGTACACGTAGGCTGGTGCAGGGCTCTCTGCCAGAGAGTGGGGAGAGATAGGGCAGCACAGGCTCTCTTTGGGTGTTTCAAAGCAAATCTGAAGCAGATGTTCCTTAGCCCTGAGACACTGCTCTAACCACGAGCACTAATCTAACTTGACCGTAATAAAGGCTATCTTTGCTTCTAATTCTGTCCAGCAAATACAAAGAGACGTATACAGAGGTAGCAAGCCATGGGAGGGMTTTAAGCCATCTTGAGCTATTTAAAATTTGATGGGCTAAACCATCCACTGCACTCCCTCTGCCACCAAGGAAGAGGAACACCCTCAGACAGAGATTAGGAAAAGCACCTTGCAAAATTGAGCATTCCTGGAGGTGTATGAGGAGGATGTTTGTGGTTTACTGGATATTATAGGTATTTGAGGTGTGATGTAAATACATCAGTCACTGCTTGCTAATGTGCACTCAGGATTTCCCAGCTGGCTTGAGTGAATTGGGACTCTTATTTTTTTAGGGTTCATYTTAGATCTGATCTCCCRTGTGCAGCTTCATTAGATTGGACTCTTGARTCAGTACTGAGTCTGTGGTATGAGAAGATGAGGTCTGATCTGAAAGTAAGGCTGAGACCCCTAAATTACCTGATACTCAAAAGGCTGGTGTTTGTTTAAGGCAGTGAGAGATACTGCTTTCTTAGTGTTTTTAAAAATCAGGTCACTTGTTCAGAGACCAACATCGGGATCCTGTTTATGAAAGTCCTGACCTAAATGTTTTACCCACTGTGTTTGCATTGTTTTTTTCCTGTGGGGAAAATAATGAAGTGCAAAAATGAAGAGAAAGGGAAGTTGCAAAGTCCTGCCTGACCCACTCATAATGGCACAGGCTGCACAGGACTCAATCTGTACTGAGCTCAGCCCATTCCCCTTGCATCCCCCCTGCTGTTTTGCTCTCAGTGGGACAGTGGTTTCCTAAATATTCAGTGCCCAGGCAATTTCCTTTATTTGGTTGGGACTGTAACACTTCAAAGGGACTAATTGCAAACAACAAAAGCAACTAAACTTGTCTCTGCTTCACAAGCTCCTTCACTGACCCATGGAGCAGAAGATCCAGCAGAGAGCACACACTTGACTTTCCGTCCCTTGGCATATCTCTGTCTCAAATTTTGATGTTCTCAGGGACAGCATTTGGGTAGCTGTCTCACTTTTCAGAGGTCAAATACTTTGTCAGCCCTCCATGGCTCTTTCCATCCTTGGCCTCCAAGCCTGGTAATAAAATGAGCCTTTCTTTACCTGGGAGCTCTTGGAGGATGCTGTGATATTGCCAGGTGTGTGGTGATGTTTTCTTCACCAACACCTCATGCTACCTCCAAGAGTGTAGGCCTGGAATAAATATCCAGCTGCTCCTGCTGCATCCTAAAGCTTCTGTGCATGAATGCAGYAATACTGATCATTATCTGTGTCTCTGACTGGCTGCCCAAATGGTGGGTCATGTTGGCTAAATCATTACCTGTCATCATTCATGCCATTTCCACGCCTGCTGCACATGGCCTAACCTCAGCCACCAAGGACAGCAGGGACTGAACACATATTTCACTGAGAAAACTGAGGATGCCCTGCAACAAGGAAGGTTTAATCAGGGCTTTGTTGTGCTTCCATCTTGCTGCATGGCAGAGTGGCAAGGAGAGACAGGCAGTGTGGAAAATTTTGCTGACACAGCTGTTATATTGTCAGCAATTAATTAGAAAGTTTTGTTCAATAAAATGTATTCTGGCCTAGGAAGGATGCCCTTGACTTCAAGTTGGATTATTAGAGAACTGAGTGTCTCATAAGATACTTCTTTTTTTTCTAGTATGCTTGCTTATCACTGGAAAAACCAGGTTTTTGCCTGCAGTTCTGATTGAGCACAGATAACTTGTAGAAGGTCAAATCACAAATGTTTTTATGGATACCAATTTTGGTTCAATTTGTCTATTTAAAAATATCCAAACCTTTAAAAGAATGCCAGTTATAATGAGATAGGTGTTTTGAGTGCAAATCTACTATGACGTCCTTTTTCATKAACAGTTTGATCAGATGCTGCTAACTTTAATTGTAATTTGTTTTGTGGAGGAGAAAGAAGAATATATRCAAACACGTCCACACAAACACAAGTAGTTCATCTGGCAGTTCTGGGTGTGGGGAGTTGAATGAAATTTCCACCCTGCAACTGGACTTTAACACTTCCCTGCTGGTTATGGTTCTCCAAAGGTGGAGAAAGTGGTAATTCAGCAAATATTACCACTGGGATGTGATACATCAGCCAGAAAGATGCCACTCCACACTGCAAGTCATGCCCACKGGACCTTGAGGGGGGTTGTGGGGTAGYGTCAGATGTCAAGTAAAGGAGATGTCCAAAATTGTTTWCCTTCAGAGAATCCTTCATTTTGGAGTCAAGGGAACAGAGAGCTGAGAAGCAGACATGAGGCTGAGGAAAGCTCCATGTGAGGATGTGTTCCCTTTCCTTTTCTGGGAAAGGAAAGCAAATGGAAGACAATGGAGAAATCAAACTGGAAGGAGCAGCTCATTACCCAGGGGACAGATGTAGAAGTGGTTTGTAGGCAATGACAAGTGAGACAGGCAGGGGTTAGTTTTGAAACTGACCCRGGATGAGGAAAAGAGCTAAAAATAGAGATTTAAGATCCCTTTTAGCGGAGGTGAGCCAGCACTGTGCCCAGAGAGCTGTAAGGCAGGTTCCACATGAATGAGATTTTATTYGATGTGCAGGGAGAGAAATCTGGATAAGAGGGAGACTGGAGGTTTTCTGAATGTTAGCCTGAATTTCCAGCAGGGATCCTCTCACCTGCAAGGGCTTGGCCTCACCACTGCAATGTTTCTGTTGGCTGATGAAGAAAATATAACACTGCATTCACCGCTTGGAGGATCCCTGTGAAGAAATTGTCTCCAAAGGAAAAATATTCRGTAACGCTGACTTAACTCCTACTGCTTTCATCCAGTCAGGCTGGTTTTAAGATTTAGATGCTATCAAAAAGGAAAAAGCAACCTAGAAAGGCCCAACAATTGATTGTAAGGGGAAGGAATTTTTAAGTCAGCTTGATCCCTGCATTTGGCTTCTTTCTCATTTTACACCCTTTGCGTCTGCTTTCCCTTCTTCGTCATCTCTGCCCCATCCCATCCAGCATACTCTTGGGCTGGCCTGGTTCATGGTTTTGTTTTTCAGTTAGGCAGACACCACAATGTAAGCTTGGCTCAGCTTGACAGAAATGGACAGATAATATTCTGTTGTGTTGCTAGTGGAGTCCTGCCCACCTCAGGTGCCAAACAGATTGCTAAACACCCTTGAACAGTCTTTGCTTTGYGTGCAAGAGAGAAAAGAAATCTAATATCTGCTTTTAAATTCAGTCCCTTCCTTATGCATTTTATTTGGTTTTCTTTGCACACACTTAAAATTTCCTTTCTGTTAGAGCATACTCACTCTGTTTTGCTTAGAAGATTTTAAATCCAGTGACTGCTTGGTCTTGTTTAAAAGCTGGCTGCATCTAGGGCTGATTGTCCTCCTAATTGCTACCCATTTCCCTCAGAGGTGGTAAATGGCAGTGGATAGTACCTCCTCTTGGAGCTAAACATCCCTATCCTCACATAAATCAGCAGCTGCCAGTGGATGAAAGCCATCTGTGCCAAATAAGTGTCAGGTCAGGGTGCCCTGGTAGGRAGCAATGTCTATTGGTCACTCTTGGAGATGCTCTTGAGTCTCCAGTGCAGTATGCACATTGCTATTACTGAAGAGAAAAGCTCAGCCAGGAAGCACGATTCACATTGCTGTCCCTGGACCTGAAATGATTCATGTTGCTAAAATAAAGTTGCATCTCCCTTAGTTACCACTCACTGGAGTCTGTTTGACCAGGCATGTCAGTCTCTATGAGATTTCTGTGCGCTCTGCTCCAAACAAGAGATGCAGACAGTGAGTGTTTAACTGAATCAGGGATGCTGTTTGAGCTCAAATCTGATGTTTAATAAGGGAAAATAACAGCTTAATTTGGAAAGGCATCTTGTAGGCCAGGGGGACTGACCTTGTAGGAGTGACTGCTGCCAAGAGGATTAGGGAGTTGCATGTTGTGCTCAGAAGTGTACCGTGGGCATGCTGAGCTTGGCACAGAAGATGTGAAGACTGGTCCCTCAAGCCCAATACCTTGTCTGAGCTTCAGGCTTTGCAGAAAGAGATTCCTCATGGAATAACCTGGATCAAAAGAAGGGCTCATTCTTCTGCATTAGCAAATAATTTCCTCATGCAACAACACGGGAGGATCAAAGCCTTCCCTGTCCACCTCTTCTTTGACTGTAATCCTTGGCACGTCTCAGCACTTCCCAGGAATGTGTTGTGGACTGTGATGAATAATGTCCTCTGCAGGAGGAGAGGGAAATAAGGACATCAGGTTGGCTGTTTAAGGTGGGGTTTTCCCCTGCCTCTTCCCACTACTCTGTTCTTACCATCTGTGCCATAGAAAGGCTAGTTGTCCGTGGAAAGGCTTAAGCCTTCCCCAGCACCAACTAAACACCCCAAGGACGGGCAAGCAAATAGTTGAGATGCTTGCAGTTTCTTTTGTAGCCTGGAGATTTGCTGCAAGAGACACTGAGCTTTTCAGGGTTGCAAAGTCAGAAGCTGCTTGCTGAAGGATGGCACAGTTTTCAGCCGAGGCTCAGGCATGGAGATGTTGATACAGTGAAGGCAGTGGCRTTGCACCGACCTGTAGGCTCCTGTGCCTCCAAAGAGCACCTGGGGTCTTGGACAAATTGAATGGCTTTTGATGCTACCTTTTATTGTCTATAAACTGGCTGACTCAGCTTCCTAAATCAAATCTCTCCCTTTTTCTTCAAGTAGAACCACATTTCTCTCTGCCTTGGAACAACCTCTGTGCCAGCTAAACGTAGTGGATGAGCTGCTTGCCACTGCAGGGCCTACACTTGGAATTTGTAGTTTACTGAGCCATCTCCAGGTTGAATGCCATGCCAATGAATGCCATATCTGATCCATGGTCATTTAGGCTCTAGCCTCAAAAGAAGAAAAAGGARCAAAATGTGCCTAGCATTTTATTTGAAGATTTAAACATTTCTTGACTTGCTTAGTGCTGACCATGCWGATCTATCACAGGTCACCTTCTTCCTCTCTTTTCACCTTGAGCTTGACCACCACCCTAGAAAGTCTGTTTTTTCCTCCAATTCCAAATGAGTTCAAGGTTATGCTCAATTTTTTCTAGTATTACTGGCATRACAGATCTCCTCTCATTATAAATTATTCTGTCTGCTTCAGCTGTATGGTTTTTCTCATTTATATTTAAGATAATGGAAGAAGAGTTGCTTTTGATGACATAAGTGAGCTAGATTTTTGGTTGGTATTATTACAAAATGAGAGTTCTGGCTGGATAATGTAAAATATTAGGGCTTTTGAGTTTTTTAGTACCTGTGAAGCAYTGCCATGATTAGAAAAACTAATATACTTCTTCCCTATAAATTCATGAAACTTCCTGATGCATGCATGGAATTTGAAAGGCTCAGGGCTAATAACATTACAGGTCTCAACACATGTACTAAGTGGTCTGCTGTAAAAAATTTACAAAACAAAAACATTTGAACATATTTGATACCGAAGAGAGGGAAAACTAATAATCACTGTAGACTGATGTATTTGTTTTRTGTTACCTGTGAGAGCTGTAAAATGCGGTTTAGTCTGTGTGCTAGAAGCCTATAGCAGCTCTTTGGCCATGCACTGTAAGCAGTAGTTTTATCCTAGATTGAAAGTAAGAAAACATCTGTAAGTATATATGCATCTCTGCTGTATTTCAGAATTGAATGCATTCTGCTTGACTATTTTTTTCCCTCTGTTTTTTCTGTTATGCTTTTGAATTGTGCTGTCCTATGGAAATGCATTCACATTTAGTTAAGTCTGTGTGTCTGTGTTTGTCTATAAGACAAATATAGCTATTTAGCAGTTAGGTTTTTAAGGCATGTGAATTGGACCAGGTCAGATTTTGTTTGTCTCTCCTCTCTCTCCTCTTTTTTCACATGTTGAATGTGTGTAATTTTTTTTTTTCCTTATGAGAGACATAATTCTTTTGTTCCAAGTATGAAATTTATGCTTTGCAGTGACATCAGGTACAAGATTTTGTACCTTCATTTTATGGATGTGTATATTATAAAAATGCAAGGAGATTACACAGCTTAAAAATCTCTAAAGGATACAATTTACTTTTTTCATTTCTGTGTCAACCTCTTTCATTTTTTTTTTCTGCCAGTTCCCAGCTTCCTGAGATTTCTGCTGTTGCTTGTGAGGATCTGCAGTGTTTTTGTTGGTAGCCCAAGTGGATCAGGTGCAGTTTAGGCTTCCAGGCCAAGAGTACATTATGGAAAATCCCTAATCTGGCACAGCAGCCCCTGGACATTGTTCTGTGCATTTGGTACCTYTGGTTTGGACCAGTAATTCCCCTGGGCATGTAAACTTTAGCACTTGACTGCATGTAAAAACCACATGCCAAACCTGGGGAAGCAAGCATACAACTTTGACCTAAAATACTTGCTTTTCACTACTCCGATTCACTTTCTTGCAAGTTTTATATGTCTTTTCTCTTTTGTGGGCCCAGTTCTGAGTCTTAAAAGGTCAATGGGTATATTCTTTGGCTTCACACAAGAAAACATGCTGACCTTGCAATGTGCTGGTCTGAGCTATCCATTAATAAGAATAACCTGAAGGGTGACAGATGTAAAGCTACAAATCAATGTTGAAAGTTTTTCCATCCTGGGATTATGTATTGTCATCTTGTCATCAGCCCCTCGGCTGAGAGTCTGAAACTACGGCTCAACCAAAGCTGACTTCATGAGAGCTGGTAGCCCTTAGTGTTTCTGAGAAAAATTTACTGGGTAAAACCTCCATTTCTGATGTTTTGGAGCTTGTTCCTTCATGCCTCTGGGGTTTCTGCTGTGACTTTTCAGCTGAGATGGCTGGCCATGGCAATGCCTCTGGCCCTGGAGCCTTCAGGGTGGAGATCTGAGATGCTGAGCATATGAATGAATATTCACCATTGCTATCAGCACCTCAGTGGTCTCCCTCAAATGAAAAATTAGCCTCTGGGACATGGTTGAGAGCTGCTTGCGTGCCAGGCTTTTTAGGATATCAGCATGGACTTGATAGGGCACCAAGCTGCTTGTGTCCAGTACTCAAGTCTGTTAGGAAAACTGGAGATCCCTGAAAGTGCTACCCAGTTCATTTCACCTTAAAACACCCTGTATATGGTACAGTTTGTTTATTTGTTATAAATCTGCTTTGCTGAAGTAAATGTGTTTTTCATAATAATAATGATGCTCTTGTTGTTGGAGCCCTCTGCATAAGTCTGATATCTATAAAACAAATTTAGACACCAGTGCTAGAGTTAAGGATTGTTTAGGCAGATCCCTGAGCCAGGATGAATACAGCTATTAGAATTGAGCTTTACAATATATTGAYGTTTCTACATAAGTACTAAAGAGTTTAGAAAGGGAGCTGAGCAGCATTTTATGGGTTTTTTTCAGGGAAACTGCTTTATTTCTGAAAGTAGCTGAATATTGATATTCTTACAAGGGAGTTTTGTCAGCTTCCTAGGATTGGTTTATGTGGAGTACTTTTTTTTAGCATAGGCTTCTTTCTTCTCTCCCTCCTTTCCATCTGTGTCTCCAGGGGTAGAAAGCAAGCCACTGGTACATTTGGGGAGAGGATTGAGCTAACCTGAGCTCCAAACCAAGATGTGGCCAAGAGGCCTGAAGCTGTGCCTGCCCTCTGATTTTCAGGAGGGAGCTTGACAGCACGTCCATACCAAGGTGCACCGGGACATGCTCAAAGGATGRGGAAAGGCAGCCTTTCTCACCATTTCTGTATTTCTGGTGGTTTCAGTGGTCAGTTCTCTCCACAGTTCAGGCTGGTTTCCTCACAGGAACAAGAGTAAATGGAAAAAATAAATAAAATAGAAGCCAATGCAATCAGAGACTGAGCAGAGCAAATGCCCTGTCGAGAGGAAGTGCCTTTGGTGGCTTTGGAGAAGGGTTTTGGATTTTAAAACAGGTTTGAAATAGCTAGTGGGTAGCAAGAGGAGGAAATAGATGGTTTTGGTGAAAGGCAAAAGGTGAGGTTGTGCTGGCAGGTTTATAATTCCTGTTGCTCTAGACTATGGATGTAAGATGTACTGTACAGCCAGCAGGGCCTGCTGTCAGGTCTCTGGTTCATGTCTGGGAATGCGATGTGATCTGCATGCCAATGAAGTCAATCCTAACATGGGTTAGAGGAGGAAGGCTGTGAGCAGCTRTAACTCCACCTTTGATATGTTATGGTTTATTCCTTTTCCTCTCTTTGATTTCAGCTGACCAGAGTGTGTGTACACTTAAGACATTGGGCATCAGGGCTGATTTGGAAGCCCAGTACGTGAATGKGATAGGCACCTCAAATCCTGAGCCCCAGAGAAGCTGGGGCCAAGGGATAGTGGTCAAAGGGAGGTGAGTTGTAATGCAAAAAGCAGCCTTTTTGCTTTCAATCTGCCAAACTGGACAGGAGAAAGTGGGACCAGGCAAATTTTGATCCATCTCTCCCTGACACCCCTTGCGCACACGTGTGCTGTGGGGCCAGGGAGCTGATTTCTTGTGGTTCCAGTGGATTGCCTCCTTGGGCTCGATTGTACTGTGGCCTCTTCCTCAAGATAGCAGCATAGTACAATCAGGTTCTGAATATTAATACAGAGATCACAGGAGTGTAGCTTGGAAACACAGAATACCGAGAACTGAAAGTCTAATCTGTCCTTTTTGAAAGCTGTCCAATTTCTTTTTTATTTACAGCATTTGAACCATTTCACAAATTGGAAGGCAACTAACCACCCATTTCACAGGCAGATTATGATATGTTTAAGAAAGTCCAAGGCATTTGTCTGAATGCAATTGGCCATCTTGCTGACTAACATCTAGATTGGAGATATTACACACACAGTTGAACAGAGACTATTTGAAGATGATGGTTTTCTTTTATTAAGTTGTGTTTGTAGCTTGCAACTGAAGAAATGTTTTGGACAGTGGTATAAGCTGACTGCCTGACTGCAAACGGCTCGTCACATTGATTGGGTAGATGAGAAAATGCTGGGGCGTGAACAGTCACTTTATGATTCCTGCACTCGATTCCATTCTTTGCAAATGCAGAGGCAGAGAACTGCTGSAGAGAGACTGGCTCCATCTGGCACTGCTTCTGCACAGTGCACAGCTTGTTCAATTAAAGATGGAGAAGTGCAGGCAAAAAGTGGGAAACACACGTTAGATGAAGCTGCATTCGTTGCCATGCAGATGGAAAAAATTTGGTTACCCTCTTACCAGCTACACATTTGCTTGTTCTGCCTAGAAACTAAAAGGTATGTTTCAGCCTGCGTGGATAGAGCATACATGGTTTAATTAATCAAAAGACAAAAAAAAMCCCAAAAAGCTGGCAATCCCAGCCTCCAGTAAATCTCTTAAAGCTGTGAATGTGCTGTGCTCACGTGTCTGTACCCTAATGTGGTCTGAATGAAAAACTGACAGCACCTGTTACTCAAATCAAAAGTGATTTCTCTAACAATGGGATACTGGGGAATTCCTTCCAGACTTCTCTCTAATGGAGTTTGAAGGATTCAGGTTGGAAGACAGTGCATAAGATCTGCACCACTGGCTCTGATGGATGTGAATCATGCCAAGGGACAGTGATTGTTTAGGAGGTTAGAAGTTCACTCCATACATCCAGTAATAACACACAGCTGGTATGTCCTTAAAAAAAAAAGATTGTATGCTTCTTTTTCCCCCCCTGTGTGAAGCCACATGTGGATTGGAAAAGAAAAAAAAAGAAAATCAGATTTTATACATTCAAATCCAGAAATTCAAAGTAACTGCAACCACATCTGACAGTATTTTTGAGAACCAGAGTGAATTGAAGCTCGAGTGCCTAAAAATAGCCCTTGAACTGAACTCTAAAAACTATTAGATTTGTCCATTTATAATAAATCCTGATCTACTGTCTATTAGATCATCTCTTCTGTAATCTTTTCCTATGGGCATAGTTCATGTGCATTTCTAAAAGCATTACAGCATGATGTTGAAAGAAATGCTCAATTTTTTTGTGTATCTTGTGCACAATGGTTCAGGTGAATTTCTGCATTCAGAATCAGTTGCAAAGTCTGGAATAAGCAATAAGGCTTTAATACCCTCAGTGGTTGGTTGCCAAAGGGTACAGGAGGTTCACAAAGGTGGATTTGGCAGAGGTCCTGGGCAGGAAGCCAGAGATAAGACTTTAGGAACTGTCTTCTGATAGAAGAGGACTATGGTGAAGACAACAGGTGATGCTCCTGTGTTGTACCTATTCATCTCCTGGTGTTGCTAGATATGTGCTGTAAAATAACAGTTAAATTTTTGTCTGATGTCTCTGAAGTTGCATATTTTTAGCAGGATCCAGTAGTTTCTTGGAGAAGAATGGGTCAGAGAGAAAAAAAAGAAAATAAAGAAGTATCTTCTTTTATTCAAATGACAGCTAAATTGGGGACCTGACATTAAGAGCTGTTTGGAGACAGAAAAAGTATTAAGTGCTGACACATGCACACCCCCACAAAAGTCCTACAGAAGCATAAAAGTTGATATTTCACGAAAATGCAGTCAGGCTGCTGTTTGGGTTCTTATTTTTTTCAGGCAAAACCTAGACATTTGCAATAATACTGGCAATGTTTTTGACAGAACAGCTTTTCTGTAGCAATCTGCAGCAATCCAGCATGTGGAATGAACTGTTGATCATTGTTAGAAATGCAGAGTTTTGAGTCAAAAGGGCTCTGGTCTGCATACCTTTTGCCTGTTGAAAATAGGTGAATTCAGTGGGTTTGTGGTTGTATTAACTGTCTTGCTGAGTGTGGTGCTGCAGTGAAAAGGACGAGCTGGGGCAGTTTGAGTGAGCTTGAGCCTGTTGTGCTGATTTCCCCACTTTGGCTCTCCTTCTTAGTTGTTTATGTTAAATGCTGAGACTGAGACTCAGAGTAAAGTCCCAGTGTGTTAAGTGATTCCAGCCTGAAGTGCCTTGAAACAACTGAGTGTGCACCATGTCTTAGAGTGCTGCTGTAGGTTTCCTCTTAGCACAGGAACTCAGCATGTGGCCCATATCCATTGCAGCATCTGCMCAAGCCCAGCAGAGCAGTCATATGTGGGCAGAGTAGCCTTGGGCACAAAATCTGATCCCTGGCTAGAAGAAATAGTAAAAAAAGAAAATCCAGAAAATKATTTTCCATTTGTCAGCTGTCCACAAGGGAATGGCTCTTCCTTCTCTCAGATCTCTCAGATGCAGCATCCCCCTCCTCTGCTTTCCCTTGATCCCTTGTGTTAGTTACGAGGCAGAAAAAGGAAGAGCTGTGTATCATACTCGATGTGCCTTTTTCACAGCACAGGGCTGCGTGCAGTTGTGTTGGTGAAGACAACATGCCACGTTGAGCACTCTGGGGCCACTGCATATGTAATCTTTCCRTCAATGGGTTTTGCAAGCCTTTTGTCAGTGTCAGTAAATAAAGCTCCACAATCCCAACTTCCCCAAAAGCAGTGTGTGAACTTATGTTCACACGCAGGATTCTGGCTCAGCTTCCCAAAATAATGGCATGTGTGAGCAGAGGGGAGAACTGTTCAGATGTTTGATGTGAGGCCGACTTGGCCTTCGCCTGCAGTAAAAATAAATCATAGTTGCTCTCAAACACGTGGAAGGAGCTGTACATAATTTAGGGGCTAATCTCACCTTGTTGATTCCCTGGCTCACAGCTCTGGAGTGGCACCAGCATGTGGCTTTTGGTCTTCCAGCCGGCATTTACCATGAGAAGGTTTTGCAGGGTGAGGTCTTTAACATAGACTCAGTGTAACTTTGCAATCCAACAGTGTGTTAACGAGTTGGTGCTGTCTGCGTAGGTGCTTCTTTTCATCATCCTCTTCTGTTACCTCACGTGAAGTTATTTGAGAAAAAAACACACGAAAACAAAAAAAAACCRGTGAAAGAAAGTGGGAATATATTTACTTTCAAATATTACTACTTTTCTAGGGAGTTTCAGAAGATGTTCTGAAATGTGTTTGAAAATGCCTGTAGAAAATTAATTCCCATGAGATGCATTTATGTGATAGGGAAGAGAAAAACAGCTGTGATATAATCCTCCAGTTGTATTAGGTTTGTGGGGTTTAGTGATGCTTCTTTCAACGCATGCCTAAACCTTCTTATTTGCTATGTAAATACAACTTGCACCATCTTTCAGTAGAAGAAATGATAAAAGGGATGCTGTAAGCAAAGGATGTTGTTGCCAAATATGCAAAGGGCAAAACTACAGGGAGGGGAGGAAAGGGAGGGACCTCCAGGTTTTGTGCTCCTCGCAGCCTTCCYGACTCCTTCAGTGCTTCATTTACCTTTGTGTAGCAGCAACATGTGTAAATAATGGAGTCTGGACGTGCTCAAGAGAACACTGGCATTGCTGYTGTTGAGCTGCTGGATTAGTTGTACCTCACTTGGTCCAGCCCTGCTTTAGGTGCAGCGCAGGGAGCAGGCAGGGCCTCCTGGCTGCCAGCACCCCATCCCTTCTCCTTGAGCGTCAGGCTCAGGAGTGCAGGACTCGCCAGAGAGTGAAGTCATCGTGGTTTGCTTGGACCTTGAGCGTGGAACTTGGAGTGCAGCCTCTCCTTCCAATTACGTGAGCGAGTGCTGGCTCGTAGCACGCAGCCTGCAGGCTGAACCTTTGCATTGTGACCCCAGGGGGACAGCTTGATGGATGTCTCCTGTCATCCCTTACCCCRCCAAAGCCAGTGAGCCTCACCCAGGAAATCCTCTCAGCAATTTCTGCTCGAGGGGCACCTAGTTATCTTCATTCATGGGACAGAAAGTGCATGATCTCTCTTATTAAGTATTATTGAGTACACCAGGCCGTTGGCTGGAGACTTAGGTGCCAAAATTTAAGAAAAATGAGAGAAAAGGTAGCAAATAGCCTTTCTTGCAATCAAAGCTGCTTTTGTGATAGGAAAACACTAGTCAGAGTCATTTGGGAAAGCAGTCTCCTGTGTCTGGGAGCACCAGGAAGAGGTGAGCAGAGCATCTAACCACATGGTGSTTATATGACATGTGGTGGATTTTCTTCATGACAAATACAAAGTGCTGGTCACTTGTCATGTCACTGCTTCAGGAAAGGAGAACAGAGAGAAATGGGGGAAAAGACAGTCCATTATTTATGTGAGATTTTTTCCCTATGAGCAAATCTGTACCATGATTTTCCTTCCACCAAGCAAAAATCTGCCTCCACAAGCCTGAGCTCTATGAGGAGKTTGGGACATAAAAGAGAGAAGGGAAAAACCTAAAAATTTCTATTTTCTTCCTAGTCAAATGTGCCCTGAGTAGAGAGAGGCTCCTCTGGGAGTTGCAATTGCTCCCTTGCGGACGCTGGAAATGTTTTGGGGTTTGTTTTTTTTATGACTGCAGATTTAATCTGAATGATGGCAAAACTTAGTCTTCTGCTATTACTGCCAGCTCTCTAGATAGAGCAGGAAAGAAAAAAGTGAAGTATCACTTTGGGGTGTTTCTGGGGAAGAAATGTTTCCACAGCCATAAATTGCTTTCTTGGGAGCACTGAAAATTCCTATCCCAGTGCTCCGCTTCATGGAATCAAAGTCAGCAGTCTTGAATTCGTAAGGAATAAAAACTGAGTCTTATCCAAAAACTTTAAGATCTTTATATGGCAATGCATGGTAAAACAAACAGTGAAAATAAAATAATTAAATTTATATCTAGTTGTAGTAGCATTGGAGTTTTTTAAAGATGCTTGTCTTGGAGCAAAAATTATTTTGTGAAACATTGTCTGAAGAATCTCTCTGTTGAAACAGTGCTGCAGTGCTGCTTTCCCCTAGGTTAAAAATTCACAGTTTATGGACAGCCTTAGTTAATCTGGAGGTTTGATCTCTGTTCTGTGCTGCAGGATTTAGGTGCTTTTACACAGGTTGCAGTCTCTTCATGGTTTTGCTTGGATTTGAGAATCATTTATATGTAAATGATCCTGATCCCCTGTTCTTTACCTCCCTACCAATTAACTTGGTTTTTGAAGCACATGGTTGTGTGAGGAAAACTGGCAAGTGGTGCTTCCTGGTGAAAAACTGGGTGGTGTTAGCATGGTGATCATGATTGCTGAAGCTCATTACCAAGTTGACTCTTTGAATAATCAAACCTTTGAACTCGGCTCAGTGGTATCCCATCCGTCTCACTCTGTTAGGCAACTCGGAGGCAGCTCTTTCATGTCATCTTACAACTTGTCCTGTGTAAATGGCGGATGCGTTTATTTTCAAAAGCAGCCAGAAAGCCCAGTGGAACAAGAAGAAAGTTGGAAGAACAAGCCCTCAAAGAGATTTTGACACTGGTGCCAGGGGGTTTATGAAAGATAAAACAGCTCATTTTTTTATGGCTGAAGGAAAATGCCATTAAATCCTTTCTGCCTATCTGCTACAGTAAACTTGCCAGAGCTATTCCAAAAACAGCATGCCGTGGGATATTCCATGATTTTCAATGAAAACTAGGCTTAAGAATGCAGATCTCCTGTGTGTGGATCAAGGGGAGCTCCAGGGTGCTCAGTAGATGTTTCTATATGCTCACACATGACTGTGAGAATTATTTTAAACAGGGCTTGCTAGCTTTGACTTTGAAACTGCATCCACTGTATCTACTCAGTTCCTTGGTGTGTGTCATAAGTAATTTTGCAGAAGGAAAATAACTTGTTATTTTAAGAGTAAATGGGAAAAAATTTACAGGTTGCTATCTACCAGGCTAATCTTTATTATGAAGAAATAAAACATAGTTGCAGTAAGTCCTGCTGCAGTAAAAGTGTAATATTTGCTGAAGTTCTCTGCAAATTTTAGTCCTCCCTGTAACATCAGGGGGAAATCATTGCTTGGTGGCCTAGTGCAGCTTTGGGCAGAAACTGGAAGAAATCTGAAAGAAAAGATCCTGCAGAAACACGCAGGATCTGCATGGTTTTTGCATTATATTTTTCAGAGTTCATTTAAACCCAGGGTTCATGGTGAAAGGGAGGTTGCAGAAGACTGGAAAATCTGATCGCTGAGTGTTGGAGACCTGTTTTCAGATTAGTGTCCTGGTGCTCACRTGAATTAGTGTAGAAATTCCATCTCCTGTTGCTGGACATGGAGCAGCAGTGACTGAAGGCTTTTGGGTGCCAGTAGAGGTGGGATGGTTGTGAGGTGTTACAGCATGGGAATTAAGAGTGAGAATGGATCAAGACAAGCCTTTTTATATTGCTTCCTTACCTGCATTTCTTAGTCAGCCCYAACATTTTCTCAGGCAGGGATTGAGGGGGCAGTTGTGAATATCTGGCATTGAACTGGAGTAAAAGTCTTATGCTGAGAGAAGCTACAGGGTGCTTATCTTTGAGAGAGGTAGAGATGGGAGAAGCAAGTTTTTCCATGAGCTGTGTGTGACACAGCATGGCAGGGCTGATGGGGGAGCAGCTGGGGGCAGCCTGCTTCAGTTCCCCCACCTGATATTTCAGGTCAAGCCATAGGTCTCTATGAAGCTCCAGTCTGTGCAAGTGCCTTGGTCTAAACAGGTTAAATAAGGTAATTGTRAGGTGGTCATCCCTCAATATTCCCCACACTCAGTACTTGGTGCAGCCATTGCAGGATGTACAGTGGGTTAATGCACTTCTAAAGCAGGCTCCCTACCCCTTGCTGCTTGACTGCTCATTGCAGGTTTTCAATGAATTAGCCCACTGAGCAATAAAGTCGCAAGGATCTGGCTGGGCTGACGTGCTTTTATGCTTGTGTCTCGTGGCCTCCAGATCAAGGGGCCAGGCATTGCTCTTGGGATGGTGCAGCAGAGCACAGACCTCAGAGAAAATTGATGGCTTGCTCCAGAGCAGCCTTGTGTTCATCCCTCTGTGCACTTTTGATTTTTGGGAATGGATTTGTGGTTTGGTTTTGRATTTTTTTGTTTTCTGTTGCCCTTTTTATTTTTGTTAATTGCACCGTGGAAAATGTTTCTTTGTCCAAACCAGCTGGGTGTTCAGCAACACTTAACAATTAAAAGCACTTCTCTGCTAGGTGTTCCCTAAAAGATGGGAAATAAAAATTTTGCATTAAAATGCCAGGAAGAAAAATGGTGGGGGCATAAAATGCTGCCTTATTTTCATCACATGCTAGTGCTTTTGGAAAATCAGTTGTGCTCCAGTGATCATTRCCCCTCTGTGTGCTTCTCTCACTGTTTGCTCCAGCTTGTCTCTGAAAGGCAGCTTGTGCAGAAAGCCTTGCCTTAGTCATAGCTCCAGTTACACCCTGCAGAGTGTCAGCAGAGGGGACATCCTCAGGACCTAGGCTTGAGTCCTGTTCCCTTCCTCTTTCTAACCAGCTCTGCCTTGGTTTCAGGAGTATCCACCTCGGGGGCTCTGGGCCCGGGGAGCACCGCTGCCAGCACCACGCCGCGGCTGGCCACCAGCACCACGGGCCGCACCACCACCACGTCAGCCTCGGGCAGGAGGAACAGGAGCACCAGCACGCCGTCCCCCATGGCTGATGTCCCTGATGAAATGACCACACACCTGCCTCCTGCCTCCTCCCAGCTGCCGCCAGCCGGGGCAGAGAGCTGCGACCCCATGGAAGCGCGCGACATCATGTGGTCCCGGACTCGGCAGGGCCAGCTGGCAAAGCAGCCGTGTCCCTTGGGCTCCATAGGTRAGTCAGGGSGTGGGAGGACGCAGCAGGCTGTCTTCACTTTCTATAACACTTTGTCAGTGTGCAACCAGTACTAAAAACCCTTTGGGAATGTGCTGGAAGAGCCTCTTCTTCCAGAAGTTGTGTACAATGCTCCTTGCCTGGTTTTGCCTGTACTTGTAGCCCCTGGGCTCACTGACTGATGCGTTGGTGGCTTATTCTTTGCTTGTTTTGCTAAGAGAGGGGACAGGGGAGGAAATCGACAAAACTTGTACTTTTAAGCTCCTGAACCAGTGTGAGTGATTTTTTTTAAACTGCAGCCAGCATCCAGTATGATCAGCTGGGAAACTGGGGGCGGGGAAACAAAGCCAAATCTTYCAAAATGGTTTATTGCTTTTTGGATTTTGCTCCTTTTCTTCTGCTCTTCCCACAATTGTTTTCTTGAAAAATGTTGCTTTTGGAAATTTTCTGTTCAATTTGAAATATAATGGCATTAAGAATGGGTTTTGGCATACAGTTCAGTTTGCTGTGTTTTAGCAAATGCAATTTTCTAAAAATAGTTATTTTTCATGCTAGTCTTGGTGTCCAGCCCCAAAAGTTCTCTTTCGAAGAAGAAATCTTAAAAGTGGAGGAAATTGCCTGAAAATGAGGGCTGAAGGGATCTGGCTTGCAGAGGAGAGACACTGTGTTAATTCTCCCCTCCTGGAGAGCCATTCACACCTGTGTATATGAGTACTGACTCAGTCTGGAATTTGGTGAGGACAGACTGATAAAATATGTTAAAGTATGAGGAGCATGGAAAGGTATCGGGGTAAGAATAGGTAAAGAACATTTTTGCTGTCTTTCCCAGCCCTGCTTGGCAAAATTAATGCAAAAAGTATGATGTGATTCCCAGAGAATATGGGAATTCTGAAAACAATATTCTGAACCAAAGCTGTAAAAAGGAAAAGAAGATGGAAAATGAAGGCTGGATGCAGGGAGTCCTTTCCTAAGCACAAGAGCTGAGGACAGGATGAAAATAACTAAAGAAAAGATAATAGCCCAACTTATGGACAGTGGATGGCCAATAAGCCTTCCCCATCTCCCATTTCAGTGATTCACACAACTTGTTCAAAGCTGTGATACATTATCAGTGATGCACTTCTCTTTGTCTGAAAGGGTCTGAGGTATTTTGCTGTCTTTTCCAGCGGGGATTAGGCAGCACTTCCCAAACAAAACTCTCCTCCAAAGTCCCTCTTGACAGCTGGGGGCTGACAGTAAACCCCAGCTATTATATCTTGGCATCTGTAGCATTCAAACTTTTGTGTGTTTCCACCCAAATCTTGTAATGATGATTCAGAGCCATAAAATCTTCATAAAGCAGCAAGGAAGATGAGATACAGGGTCTGATCCCAAATCACCAGTGGTGGGGCAGACCACTCAAGGTGCTGGCTCGGTGTTTGAGATCTACTTCTGATTTCTTAGTATCTGGCAGCTTTCCTGCAAGTCCTCTGTCTGTAACTGCTGTTTGCCAAATTGGAAATAATATTCCTGCACAACATCGTGGGTCTTTTATGTCTTAGGGCCCTTAAAGGACCAAGATGATGGGAGACTAGGACACTGAGATGACTCAGAAGTCTGCTACTCAAGATGTGGGCACTAATAAGCTCCCAGAAGCCTTTGATATAAGGTTCTAGGGGCAAAGTGCAACCAGTCACACTGAGCACAGCAACTTTCCTATTACAGGTGTTGCAACTTTCCGGTGTCTCGCGCCTGACGGTATCTGGGAACCCCAAGGACCTGATCTTAGCAACTGCTCTTCACCCTGGATCAACCACATCACTCAAAAGGTAAAACCCTTCCCATGTGTTGACCACTCCGAGTCTGCACAGTGAGCTTGCTCAGCTCCCTGCTTTTGTCACACAAGGARCCCAAAAGGATCAACAGTCACACATAAAGCACGAACCATGCAGAGTAGCCAAGAATTTCAAGGAGAAAGCAAGTGTCTCATGGAAATCAAGGCAGAGAGGGTAAGGGAAAGCAAAGGAGAAGGACTGAAGAGTGGAATTAAACTAGAGTGAATGACATTTCTTGTTCGTGGCAAGAAGAGGGAGGAGGAGGTGGGYGGACATATGGAAAGTACTGAGTTGTTGAAAAAGGAAACACCCTTTCATGCATCCTCAAGGATTTTTTCATGTCACGCAAGCACAGAATAAACCCCATAGTTAAGAAATCTTTACCAAAGAAAGGCAGGCTCAATGTGAAATGTTTGTTTTGTGCCCCTGACTTTCTGTTTTTAACTTCTGCCCAAATTATAAAAGAACTGGTGGAATAGAAAACAATGCTGCAGTAATGCTTATCTTTTGACTTTCAAGTCCCTTGATGAATGTTTTCTAGCACTTCATCATTTATCAGTGTTAAGAGTGCATTAACATGTGACAATAGAAGTTCAAGACAAGCAGAGCTTATTTGGTAGCAATATGTTGAGCATTTTTGTTATTAATGCACAATGGTGCTTTCAGCTGATTTCATTACAAACAGAGACCAGATGTGYGTTTACGCCACAGAGTCTGTGGGCTGAATCTTTATTATAGCGATTTGTGGGGATTTCTTCACTCCTTTAGCCAGTGTGAGCAAGTCCTGGCGTTGCAAGTGAGCCGTGCTGCTGCACAGTAGTGACACAGAACTCCCAAAGAGCCACTGGTCAGTAGGATAGGGTCACCCCACAGACAAGACTCTTGGACATTCTCCTCTCTGCCCCCCATCTAAACTGAGACCTAATAATCTGTGAATTGCTTGCACTGGTCATCCCTGTCTTGCTTCATCTGTGCTTACACCCATCCCTCCACAAAGGAAAACATAAATTAATGTGGGGCTGCTGTGATATGGCGCAGCCAGTACAAAGCCCGTGGTCCTTCTGTCCCTCTCCTGCCGTACACCCAGCAAGCTGATGAGCACAGGCTGCCTTTGCTGGCATTAGCAGCTGTGTGCAGCTCTTGTTTTATGACCTACGTACTTACCCTGGAGGGGTTAATATTACTTACTCCAGCCATAATTCACCCAGGCAGCTGGGAGACCTCTTGCTGCTTGGTGAAGATGACTAGGCCGTTAGCCATTAGCAGAGGGAAATAATAGCCTGCACTGATGAAATCTCCATCAAGGTTAGGCTTATTTTATTTGAAACCCTAGCTATCATTTGCGTAACAAATGGGCCCCATTTAATTTGTTACGTGCTTTCAAAGCAGGCTAAAATTGAACAAGGCAAGTTTTGAGAAATGCCCAGCAGGTTACAACTGGGACTAGATTATTTTTTTTTTTTCTGAAGGAATTTAGTAATGTTCAGCATTAAATACCTTCTTCCAGTCGGTAGAAGGGAATCTATGAGATGACCCTGGATCTAAGTTTTTTGCCTGGGTGGGAATTCATTGGGATCTTGAGACATGTGACCCAACCTCAATGACAGCTGTTACAAAACATCAAAACTTTTCAGGAGTGACTTCGGAGGGGAAAGCCTTGCAAGGTTTGCCTAGGGGTTTGTATTGGGATTGCAATCATTGAAACATTTATATTGGAGAAGACCTCTAAGATCATTGGGTCAAACCATTCACCCAGCACTGCCACATCCACCACTAATCCATGTCCCTAAGTGCCATGTCTACATGTCTTTTAAATCCCTCCAGGAATAGTGACTCACCTGCTTCCCTGAGCAGTCTGTTCCAATGCCTGACCATCTCTGTGAGGAAACTTTTCCTAATATCCAATATAAACCTTCCCTGGTGCAACCTCAGGTGGTTCCTTCTTGTCCTATAATTTCTTACCAAGAGAAGAGACTGACACCTACCTTGCTGCAACATCCTTTCAATTAGTTGTAAAGAGGGATAAGGTCCCCCCGAGCCTCCTTTTCTCCAGGCTAAACAGTCTCAGCTGCCTGAGCAGCTCCTCATAAGCCTTGTGCTTATGACCTTTCCCCAGTTCTGTTGCCTTTCTCTGGACTTCCTCCAGCGTCTTAATGTCCTACTTGTAGTGAGGGGCCCAGAACTGGACACAGCACTTGAGGTGTGGCCTCACCAGTGCCCAGTACAGGGGGACAATCAGTGCCCTGGCCCTGCTGGCCACTGTTTCTCAAACAGGCCAGGATGCCATTGGCATTCTTGGCCACCTGGGCACACAGCTGGCTCTTGTTTTCTGCTGGGCCGCTTTCCAGTTACTCTTTCCCAGCCTGTAATGCTACATGGAGTTGTTGTGACCCAAGGGCAGGACCTGCACTTGGCCTTATTGAACCTCATACCGTTGGTCCTGGCCTGTCAATTCAGCCTGTCCAGATCCTGCACATGCCACGTGAGGGCACTCAGGATGATCTGCTCCATGATACTGCATCACATTTTCAACTTCCAGTGCACTAGGACACCCCCAGTTATCCAGGGCTGCTGATAAATKATGGAAAGTGGCTTAGTAAGCTCTTTTGCCAGTTCCCTCAGCACCCTTGGGTAGATCTCATCCAGCCCCATAGACCTGTGGATGTGTAAATTTTTTATCAGGTCACTGACCATTTTTTTCCTGGATTGTGRGGGTTTTCTTCTGCTCCTCATCCCTGTCTTCCAGCTCTGGGTGCTGGGTACCCTGAGGACAACCTGGGTACCCTGGTCTTGCTGTTAAAGACTGAGCCAAAGAGGGCATTAACTACCACCTCAACCATTTCCTCATTCTTTGTCACTATATTTCCCTCATATCCATTTTTTTATTGTCTTTTATGGCAGCAGATGGGCAAAGTTCTAGTTGAGCTTTAGCCCTGCTAATTTTCTTCTTGCATAACCTCACAACGTGCTTGTAGTCCTCCTTTGTTACCTGTCCTTTCTGCAGAGGCCATAAGCTCTCCTTATTTATTTTTTTTTCTTATTCTAGCCAAAGCTCTCTGTTCAGCCAGGTCAGTCTTATTCCCCACCAGCTCATCTTTTGGCACATGGGTATGTCCTGCCTTTAAGAATCAGTAGGAGACTTACAGTAAATACAGTTTTAAATTACATATGAAATAACCAATAGCCATTTGGTTTCCCTGGCCGAGCAAGAAGCTTGAAAATCATCATTGCACTTAAAGAAAGAGACTGATTCATTCATAAATCAGGCACTGGTTTCTAACACCCTGCTGTGAATGGGATGCTTCCCAAAGCTTGCAGATTTTCTCCAGCACCTCTCTGAAGATGAAAATGGAGCCTTCTGCCTCTGAGTCAAGGCAACTTCTCTTCCTTCTGCTGTGGGGACAGCTAGAGGGAGCAGTAAGCCAGCTGTGCTGTGARGACAGGGCTGGTTACACCCTGCATCCCCAGCTCTCCTGGTCACTCAGCCCACTGCAGCTGCAGCACAGCTGACAAAATTTTTACAAAAGTAAAAATACTTCTTTGTCAGCCAGGGCTCATACCTGCTCAGCGTGTCTTCATTACTAATCTGCTTTGTCTCCCAAAAATCTGACATCTGCAGGATCCAAACTGCTCAGGAAGAATGGTGATGGGTCCCCTGGAGGGATTTCAGCCAAGCCAAAAGGGATGGTAGGGAAATTCTGTATTGCTTTCATATCTGTGTAGTGAAGTAAGAATGATTACTTACTTCTTCTCTTTCTCCCGCTGTGCTCAGGCTGTAGATTGGGTGTTTGCCTGCTTGCATCATGGTATTAGGTTTTACAGCCGTTTCCTAGCTTCCATTAGAGTTACTGTGCTTGATGGAAGATCAGAACAAATGTTCTCCTCAGCAATTCATTGGCCTCCTGACATTTACTTTAACTTTATTGTTGGTACCTACCATGCCCTCGTAACGGAGCGGGAGAATGAACTTGCCAGTGTGATGGAATTATGCGCTGCTAGCTGGCTTATTTCTAGAGTCAAGCAGCAACAGGAAGCAAAAAGGTCAGCTTTGGATACATTGCATCATCCTGATCATGAGGTCACACGTTCAGTCTCAGCCTGTTTGTTTTGTTTCTTGCTTTTATCAGTGCCATCCTTAGTGCAGTCTGTGGCTTGCCTGAAGACATCTCTTCCTTGCTGCAGCTTTCAGCTGTGGGTGCTGCCTGGGAGGACAGGCACTGCTATGCTCAGCTTCAAACCTCTGGGAGAGAGGAGGCCTCTTTTGTAGCAGAACAGAAAAATTTGTGCCCTTCATGAATGCGCAGAAAGCCTCAATCTGTAAATATAAAGCGCATGCCACCCATGCCCTCCTTAGTGGCCTGGATCTTGTTCTCCCAAAGAGCAGGTGAACATTAGGATTTGTAGCACCTTCCTGAGGTCTTGTAGGTCTGCTTGGTTGTGTGTTACAGGGAGAGTGAGGTTTTGTGGAGGACATCCCCACATTTTCATGTCCAGGTCTGAGGGTGCAGTTGCAGTCCAGATGACAGCACAATAAAATCCTCCATCCAAGTTGCTTTTGGCAGTCTGTTTTCAGAGCACCGCCATTAATTAGATGGAGCAGATGCCACAGAGGGTGGCTTATTAAAGGGTCATTAAATGCAGTTTAAGTTGGTTGAATACCATAGTTTCATAGCCACTTATTCAGTGTTCTCTAGGTCTGCTGTACCCTATGGAGAGCATTGTCTCTTCTCCCAGACAGCTGGCAAAAAGAAAAGAGGACRCAAGYTGTGCCAGGGGAGGTTTAGGTTTTTGCATCAGGAGGCATTTCTTCATAGAAAGGATGATTAGACTCTGGACTGGGCTGCCCAGGGAGGTGGTAGAGTCACTGTGTCTGGAGGTGTTTAAGGAAAGGCTKGATGGGGTGCTAAGTGCCATGGTCTAGCTGACGTTTTGGTGTTCGGTCATAGGTTGGAATTGGTAATTTTAGAGATTTTTTTTTCCAACCTAAATGATTCTGTGATTCAGAAATAAAAAAAGAAAGGATGGTAGATGTGCTCTGACTCTTTTCTGTGAATGCACAYAGATAGATTGAAATTCCTGCTAGGGAAGGAAAAATGCCATGAAAGCTTTGCCGTGTCTTGCTACCTGACTGCTGGGAGCTAATGGTGCCTGGTGAAACCTGTCAGATGTTTGTTCCTCCAGAAAACAGCATCAACTTTGTAGTCTTTCCAGCTGACCACTCCATCTGTACGTTACTGTTTTTAAAAATCCTAGTTCAGTCTTTTATGCCATCTTTTTATTTTTTATATCAGTTTGCCTCTTCAGAAGGCTGCAGAAAAATACTTTTGCCTTTATGACTACTGGTGTTTTAGTTCATTTGCTCACTTCTCAGTGTATTTCTTATTTCTTCTGAATTTTCTCCCTAAATACTTATCTTTTTGYAATTTCTCTCATTTTTATTCTACTGTTCTCTCCTGCAGTTGGGTTTCTTTTGAGAAAGGTAGGGCTGAAGCAGCAAGCACTGCTGCAAGAGAGTCTTTGTCTTTCCAGACAAAACTCTCTACTTCTGTTTGTTGGCATATATGAAACAGGCAGGAGAGTATGTCCTCTCCAAAAGCTATTATTTCACAGTCCTTTCACTCATGAAAAGGTGCAAGATAGTGGCACAAACTTGGAAAATGTTATCAGAGTGTTACACAGAGGGATTTCAGGTGTGCCAATGATCATTTGTAAATCTGGCCTGAATCCTGTCCTCCCAAATGGAAGAGTCGAGCAATTTTTTGGCAGACCTATAAAACTGTGTTTTGTATGTTGGCATTATTGGTAAGAAGCATGYCTTCACTCCTTGAAGTTAGCATTCCGAGACTTGTTTTAATCTGTTTGTAAAAGGTAAGAAAAAATAGGCCAAAAAACCACAAAAACCAAAAATTTGGTTTCAAATTTGGTTTTAACAGAGTATTTTCTTTTATCCCAGAATCCTATTTAGATTTTAAATTTAATTTTTTCATAATCAGGGTAGAAAATGTTAAAAAGTAGTCTCATGTCAGAGAGAGATGTATTATTTTTAATTCCCTTTATTGTTCTCAAGCCTCACAGTAGAAAGGTCAGATACTTACACATACTTTGCCTACTTCTTAATTGCCTCTCAATATTGGTTTGAGCCATGGAGAACCTCCAGGGGTTGTTCCTGTATTCATATGTAACTGTGTCAATGTTTGGGTTAAAGAGTATTACATGTTTTGGGAGAAATAACATAAATAGCTYATCTTTCATGCGGCAATGATGTGGAGAAGTAATTTATAGGAAGGAAGTTAGTAATGCATCCTCTTGGGTAGCAGTAAGCTTTGCTGAGCATTACGTAGAATTAACCAAAAAAAAAAAAAAGGATTCAGTTCTGTTGTTATAAGAGACCAGATACTTACCTGGAATATTCAGTCCATTTGGGACTCATAAGAGAAGTTGGGTTTGACAGCACTGCATAGGAGACACTTCAATTTCAGTGGAAAAAGCTCAAAAGAATTGGTGAAATCAGGATTAATGTGTCACACAGCCATCATTCTAGACATCCCTCTCATGCCAGATTGGAAAGAGTGTCTCAGCACTGCTGTGGTGACTTGTAGCTGCACGTTCTGTGCGACCGTGTGTAGGTGCGGAATTGTCAGCGCTAGGGTGTAGTTTCATTACCTGCCAGCCAAAAACATTTTCCCAGAAGAATGGCCAATATGTGTTCTCAGGAAACCTGKGTCTGTAAGATAACTTTGGGTGAATACTTCTATGTCCCAGGAGTTCACAGATTCTGAGCTTTAGTCTGCCTTTTTCTTGGGCGTTTCTTCCATTGCTGCCTATTTTTTGTATTTGTTTGGCCACAGTATAATTCCTCAAATTTACAGTTTTTTGGGTGAGTCCAAGAGAAAAGGAAAAGAGATAATTAGTGACCAGCTTTTATCACTTTYGCAGACAGATAGGAAAAGCAGCAGCCTGCAGGGAAAGAAAAATCTTGTGCTTGCCTTTGTAGCAGCTGAACTGCGTTTTCTCTTGAGTGTGCCAGTTTGCATAGGTGTGTGGTCCAAGAGAAAATGTGAATGTCAAATATTGGGTAGCGAGGTTTTTGGTTTTACTGTGGCGTATCTGTAAAAAATATCTTGAATTCCCACWGTTTTCTGCAGAGCTTACACAAACAATGTGTCATGATACATGCTAAGCTTCAGCAATGAACTGCAGGAAAATGTTGAAATTGATTTCTTTATGTAAAGGGATTTGGTGCAGTCATTCTTTGAAGTTCTGAGAGCCAACAGCAGAGGTCAAAATTCAGCCTCTGTGCTGATGTGTGGCTTACTTCAGCTGCTTAGGAGAGCAGGCAGCTGTAAGAATGGGATCTGGTTTCTATGGCATTAGTCTTCTGTGTAACAAGAAAGAAATAATTCAGTTTTTGAATATATCTTATCATTGCTCTAATGGGAAGAACAACACATTATCTCCTTTATTTATCTTCTCTGTATCATCATATGCGTTAATTCCCTGAAGACAAGCATATGAACATCTTGAGTTAGATTTCATTAAATCAGATTGGCTTTTGCTGTCAAATTGATGGAAGTAAGTTATTCATTTATAACTCATCTAATTGATTTACAGAGAGGTAGAAGCTCAGCCTGTAATCTTTCCCTAGAATCTTGCTTTTATAATAAGCGCCAGAAAGTGAGRGAATGAGAGAAATATCTGATTTCTAGCTGTTGGTAGATAAGACAATTGAAAATTCATATGAAAAGCCCAGCAGAGTTTGCCATTGAGTCTGACAGAGAAGTGGGAACTTCATTTATGTGTCATCCTGTATAATTTCTCCTTGTCCCAGGCATATTCCACATGGATTTGCATTCCAGATCACAGACTGGTAGATAATGAATGGAAGCCCAGCAACCTGCAGTGGTATTTTTGTAGTGGGCTGCTCATGAAAAGGAGATGGGGCCAGCTGCCCTTTCCCAAATCCCCATGGCACAGAAGAGGAAAGGGATGCCAGATAGGGAGAGCAAAAGAGCAAAAAAGGAGGAAAAGCAAAGAAAAAGTGAGAGTTTCTCAAATAATTACACAGTGAATTTCCCTGCAGGTTTTTTGTGAGTTTTGTGGCTCAACTAGATGATACAAGTCATTTAGTAGAAGGTTCAGCCAACCGACCTGCTGGCTTTTCCCTTCTAGTGGAGCTTTGCTTGAGCCTTTTGCCCTAGAGTTAGGATGCTTTTACATGTGCTGAGAGTTACTAGCCTCATTATCAGTGGCTAGTGTGGCAAGGGATGCTAAGTGATAATTTAGCTTCTCGTTATTAAATCAATAAGATGGAAATAGTGAACATTTTGCTCTTGTTTCTCTGGGTTACATCATCTATTTTTGCTCCTTTAACAAGGAACTCTTCTGTGCAGAAGCTGTAACAAAAATCATCTATTTGCCATTGCATAAAATTCTGGAATCAGAAACTACTTTTTCTTGATAGGAGAGGCTACTCACTTTGGTTTTTCAAGTGGCACAGGGACAAGCTAATTAAAGCCTTTCTTAGTAAGGAAAACCCATGGAAAACAGTGCCCAGTGTGAAGAAATTGTTGAAACCACTGTAGTTGACTGGAAAAACCGTACTCAAAAAACTATTCATGATCAAACCACAAAGACCCTTGTTGTAGTTGACTTCTTGGGAGATGCTTCTATTCCTTCTTCCTTCTCCTCCTTCTTCTTGAGGAGAGTTGAGCTGGTTAATGGTGTGGGGTTGGACGGCACTGGAGTGACTTGTCACCAGCAGCCAGGTGAGACATAAAYTCTAAGGAATTTAGAGATTTTAGAGGAAATAAGATTTTAGTTAGAGATAAGCTTTATTGGAGTTAATTAAAATAAATGGGTAGGCCTTGATAAGGTTAGGAGTTAGTGGTTAACTAATAATTGATTGCTTGTCAACACAATGTTTGGTTAGCTGGGTTTATAGTGAAGAATATAGAAACCCATAAATAYCTTTTAGGAACATAAGACAATTGTAGGCTTCCTCTGTTCTGAAACCAATTGAAGACAGGGAATGGGMGTTCTACCAAGGGTTCATTTGTCATATTTGCGTTGAAAAGGTAGAAAGGTCAGAACAAAGAAGGCTTCATTTACTTCCTCATTTTGGGACCCCTCCCAATGAAAGGGACCGCCGACCGATTTCAAGGAACAAACTATGCATGCTTAATAGCTTTTGAACTAATTACCATACAAAGCGGGGAATGGGATGTACCAAGGTTATGAATATGCATTTGTATTTTGGGTATTCAATATTTGTATAGATAAAAGGACTCTGAAACCGCCTGTAAATTGCAGTGTGTATTTGGGAGCTATCCCACATGCTGCCTGGAGTCACAATAAACATACACTTCCTAACTTTAAACTGTTAGAGAGTCTTTGTCCGTCACAGTTGGATATCAGTACTAGATCAATATCCATATTTTTTAAATARATCACAACCTTTCCCTCTGCTTTGTGCCCCGCAGATGCGGTCGGGGGAGATGGCTGCCAACATCGCACGGGAGCTGGCGGAGCACACCAGGAACCACCTGTACGCCGGGGACATCGCCTACTCCGTGTCCGCCATGGTGCAGCTCGTCAACCTGCTGGATGTGCAGCTCCGGAACCTGACTCCCGGCGGGAAGGACAGCGCCGCGCGCAGCCTAAACAAGGTGAGAGCCACGGGGCCTTTCTAGTAATGGCCTGTCGCTTAGCCCCAGGAGCACCTTAACTGCATTGCAGCGGGGTGGTTTCCGTGCCCGCGGTTTAAGAAGAGTTATTAGTCCTTTTGTCATTTCCAGAAGTGAGTGGAATTGCTACACAGCACTAAAGGTGCCAGGAGTTTCCAGTTGTGGGAGAAAACGTGAGCTGTGGGCTCTGTAAGATGGCATTTAAAGCCAAAGGATTCCTTAGTGAAAAGCCCTCTTCATCACTGAATCTCATGTAAACACATGGGATAGGACTTACTTAGGATAATGACAGTGAATTGTGTGGGCCTGGTTGTCAGGACAAAGAGCAGCTGGACCCTGGTGTCTATGAGCACGTGGTTCTATTGGCCACTCAGTTAAAAAAAGACACAGAATTTTGTTCTCAGCTGCATAACAGGCTCTGGCAGTTCTGGCATTCATGTAAGCATGAGCAGAACTTGGTCCCAAGATTACATGAGCAATAAATGATCCCAGCTAAACCTGAAATTTTTTAGGTGTTTTATGAAGAAAAATGCTTTTCAGAGATGCAACATGGTCTTTTTTCTTGTAATTATTATTGTAGACTGATGCTGTTTTAAATACAAAGGGCTTTGGGGTTGTTTGAGATTTCAGTCGCATGGGAGCTGAACTCCTGCATCTCATGTGCTTTGCATGTGCTGTGAATTGGGTTATCCTGATGCTTTTAATTAGTGCTGCTTCTAGCCATTTTATAACAACCTAGGTGATAATTGTATTAACTGTTACATCAGCATAACATTATTTGTTATAATCATACCATGGTTCTTTGTTGAAATGATGGTGATGTCTGACACAATTAGGTAAAGCCAGCAATTAATGTCACTTACTAACGGGTTTCATGATTGTAGTCTSCTTGTTCTTCTGGGTGCATCCCAGCCACACACAGCATTTTGTCAATTCAGCTTTGCAAGCACATATTTTTCATCTTTGTTTTTATCTCACTTTATGATATTTGTTTCAGTTACATGAAATGGAGTTGTATCATGGGGGCAGGAATRAGTTACTGAGGGGACGGGACAACTGGGCCAGGCAGAGCTCCTCGGCTCAGCTGTCACTTCTGGGGTCCCCACTGCAGGTTTCTTCCCCCTGCCATCAGCTTTGCACAYGCAACACATACAAATCAATTGCATTCCACATTAAAATTCTGGACCACRTGAAGTCCTGCAAAACAGCGATGCGACTCAGTGATCCAAATGACAGGCTCAGTAATTTACTTGCTCTCATTCCCCACTTAATTCTTTAGAAGAGCAACTGCTCTGTGTTCATTTAAGAATGCATGAATTCAACTTGGAAGTAGTATTGGGCAAACAAAAGGCAGCAGAGTTACTGCTCCATTTTCCCCTTCACTGATCAAGAGTATTTAAAAAAAAAATAGGAAAAAAGTAATTTGCAAAGAATTTTGTTTAGTGCTGTTTAGTCAGAAAGAAGAAATAAAGTAAGCACTAGCTATTAAATATCCTTTTAATCATTAAAGGAAGTGTGCTGGGGATCCGAGAGTAATCACCTGTGCTGTTTTGTACTGGTGGGTTTTTTTACAAGCTGATGTACAATGAATTGAAATAAACTGGCATAATCAGAATTTTTAAAAGCCATCATCTTTCAGGAACCACTTTTCTGTCACTAAAAGCTTTATGCTTTCCACTGGATCAGGCTTAATTAAGGTGATAATTGTTCCATTTCAGACTGGGAAGACCCCCCGAGTAGATAGCTCTGTAATTTTCAAGCAAGGCTTTCTTTGATCTCCCTTTTTTTTTTTGTAAAGTCTTCATACTGGCCAGATTTACCCAGAGGAAGATTTCTACTGYCCTAAATTGATGAATTATAAATTGAAATTAGGCATTGCATGATACCTGGGTGTATTTTGTTTATTTCAGAGCCTCAGAACTCTTGAGGACRAATTTGGCTCTCAGCTGCACTAATGGGATGACACTGCTGTGTGTTGAGAGCACAAGTTGTCCTGAATCTCTGTTGATGTGCAATTTCCAACTAGGCACATCAGCAAAAACAAACCCAGCCAAGCCATTGGCTCTGAACAGCCTGGTTTTCTGAGCTCTCATTGCARTGATGTAGATCTCACCAATTCCAGCTCCCTGCTGCTGACTGCCTGCCAAGCTCCAGGTCTGTCAGGATGGGTCTGTACAGGTCCAGGCTGTATCAGTGTGCAGTCCTGCCCAAGTCTTGCTCCCTGGGGTTGGTCCTGCTCATCTGCAGTGTGGTTACATTTCACTGTCTGACTGCAGAGCCCATGCTCCTCTTATGCAAATAATCATCAGCTTCATCCTTTTCAACCTTGTTTGACATGGAAATGTCACGTGTGATCTCTAAACTGTAAAGAAAACATCATGTCTTGAGTATCTCTACTAGATTTCAGTCTTCTACCATCTAACAGCTGCTCTTGCGAAGTTGCCAGTCTGTGCTTCACTTCACTGAAAAAGGACTAACCCACATTTCTGGAGTCAGTCCTTCCAGTTTTCCACTGCTGACTAACTCACACTTACTCCTTTAGTTGGGTTGGTTTCTCAGGAGCTGTTTAAGAGAGAAATGAGGGGTTTTTCACAGGCATTTTCTTCATTTTTTTTCCCTTGTTCTGTCACTAACTTGTTTTTTCTATTCCGTCTTTAATCTGCTCTCTTTATGGACTCAGCTTCAGAAAAGGGAGCGCTCTTGCAGGGCCTATGTCCAGGTATTTCTTGTGTTTTTAATACACATGTCCAGTTGTTTGACTGAATGACTGTGAAGTGGGTCTTGTCTTTGTGAATAATCTGATTATTACCACCTTTGTGGCAGCAAGTTCTAAGGTTAAGGTTACAGGATAATAATGCCATTTTTTTACCTCACCGATCTGCCTTATTTCTCTCAGACTTGACGAAAATCTGGGACAAAATCTCTGAACCAGAAAGKGGAAAAAAAACACAAGAGAGATCTGGCAAGTTTCATCTGGCCATCCAAATGAGCAGGACAGTATGGAGATGTGCAAGTAAAGAATGCAAAACTGCTGCTCACAGAAGTGTCCCCAGACCAACTGGATTTTGCTTACAGCATGTCATTCATGCTACTGCCACCTGCATTTCCTTAGTTTTCCTTCTTCCCCTTTTACACTTCTAAATTAAGAACAATTCAAAGTGGCAGCACTAAGCAGGAGGGAGGAGGTAGGATTGTAATGGAATGCAGAGTGTCTCACAGAGAGATGTTGGAAGGAGGAGAGTGCTGCAAACAGTGKATAGGGTGATGAACATAACATCCCATAAAGTTCACCCAGGTCTGGCCTGACTTTCCTAGGCTTACATTGTGTTTGATGTGAACAAAGTCAAGCCCCAGCATTCTGGAAAGTTCACACTTGTGGGCTTTTCAGGAGTGGGACCTCAGGTTATTTTATTAATCCTGTCACCTTGCCTTATAGCATTTGCTCAAATGTTTTTTTAATATAAACGTGTTTGTATACTGCAGGACAGTTAATGCTGCTCTAAGAAATGTGAATGTTTCACCTTCTAATCTATGTATTGTGCTTGTGAATGTTGATATTGTTCTTATGGGTRGTTGATCATTATTTATATGCATATGTGAAACGTGCATAAATGAATTCTGTGTTTCTGGAGGGGACTGTGTGTACTTGCATTTTCCTGCAAAATTCCACTTCCTGTACTGACTTTATTTTGTGAGCACAGGTTTCATTTAGCAAATGGGATTAGATGGTCTGGGTTTCTAGGTTGTTAGAATTGAAACAGTACCCCTCTGTGCTGGTAGGCTGTCTTCCCTTTGGAAAATGTCACAAGATRAAGTCACATGTTCCCTTCCATATACATTAATGGATAAAGATGAGTTATGGAGTTACATATCCCTTGTCTGGGATCCCAGAGAAAGCAACTAGCAGGCATTTGAAGGCATTTAGGGAAGTTTGCAGTGCAGTGCTCACTCCCAAGCTAGCTACCTTGTGTACTGGTACCACAGGAAATGTGGKGAGACTGCTTTGACTCTGCACAGTCCTGTTGGGGACATTGGGTACTACCATCCATAGCTGTCCTTTCCCCTGGCTGCACAGGCATTCTTCACAGAGCCGATGCACGCTCCCTGCTCTTCTGTCTTTTCTCAAACAGTAGTGATTGGTGAGTTTAATACATCCTACAGAAAGCTTGGCCTTGATAGAATAAAGCTGGAATACTCTGCAAAAACTTCAGCTTACCCTTAGTTTCAAGGACTCCTTTCCTTTCACTTGGAAAGGTTGCTTGCATATTTAAGCATTAATCATGCATCTACTTCTTCAGTAGATAAAAACTGATGAAAGCTCATTGCTTGAGCTGTTAAGTATGGATATGGACAAATCTGGTATATATATTGAAGAGGACAGTCCTGTAAAAGAGGGCTTGAAGAATGAATTAGATGACCTAATTGAACCTTTCCAGCTCTGCTTTGTACTCTGTGAAGGTAAAGTAACGTATCTTGACATATTTTCATACAGTATGCTTCCAGGTGGAAAATTGTGTGGCTAAAGTCATAAAAAAATCTAGTGAGGGAGAGGTTGTCTCCAATAGCAATTAGATGTGACTGCAGATAGTCCTKTTACAGGCTACTCATCCTTTACCAGGAAGTGAAATGTCTGGGCTGGCTGGGGGAATTTAGCAAAGATTTTTCAGCAAATSGTAAGTGGTGACTCCCTGGGCTTTGTAAAGTCAGTGGAACATGGGAAGTCGCTGGGACATGTGGCGTTGATGGCAGAGAAATGGTGTTCAGGTTTGCTGGCATGATCTCCTCATGCTGATCCCATTATTGTGAAGAGCATCCCTGGCTGAATTTGGCTCAGAGGACGGGAAGTGTACCTTCAATTCTGTGCTCTCTAGACAAAGGAGGGTGCAGTATGAAGTTTATGTGAGAGATGTCCAGGAACTGTGAATATCAAAAGTGCCATTGAGGAAAGGTATTTTTTTGGAAGGAGGAGGGTGACCTGAGAAGATAATAGTTGCTAAAATCAGTCTTACTATTTTCTTTGGACTAAACAATTTRAGTAGCCAGGACAGAGCCCCTGTAGTGATTGGTGTGTAAAGTCTTCTTAAGCCCAAAATAAATTACTATAAATAAATATGCAAAGTGGATGGAGAAATTTTGCAAGTTATTCAAACATAAAACTAGGAATGCATTATCAGATTATCACCTCATCTCTTTGGGTGCCTTTAAAACAGACATGGATTTAATTTGTTCACTTTCACAGTATTTGTTGAGTTAAAAGCTCAGGGATTTTATTGACTGGAGATAGAGGTTACAAATGCTGCTTCTTTAGTTTCAGATGTGGTAAATGATCTTTTTTTTGTCTCAAAAATCCAGGAAGAACCAGCTCAGCAGGTGGCATGATGAATACCTATTATTAAAATGAGTGGACAGTTGCTGGAAGATTTTTCAGTCACGGTGATAGCTAAGAAACTGCTAAGTGGGTTTTAATTTGTGATGCTAATTAATAGTCAGCTGAAACTGAGCTGACCAAGGTGTGGCAGAGTGGCCTCAGCAGGGTGCTCCACTGGCATAGAGAGTGGCCTTCTAGAGAACAGACACCCACATCTCCTATGCCSACCTCTCTGAAGTTCTTGCACTCTATTTTGGGAAGGGGATGGAAAAGTCATCATGTGGGAGAATGAGTCACAATGGGTGACGCATTTGATTAGCATAGCTTGGTTTGGTGGCTGGTCTGTGATATAAGCTGGTATGAATTTTCTTCARTTTTTTCAGAATTGATGTTTGTTCATTTTCCAAAAGTTGTTGTCCTTAAACTGAAGCACTGGAGTTGTAGAAAACAGAAATCACTTGCCTTTTGGGGACTGTGAAACTGGGTTTGGTGTCACAGACTTCTTCCATGCCCCTCAGCAAGTGTCATGTGCTTGGTATTTCTCAGCTCCCCAGCATAAAATACTATGGATGCAGTTCTCCTGTCCTTTAGGAATGGAGTTGGGGTAGTAAAAAGCAAAAAAAAAAAAATGGCTAGATACTCACATAATGTAGTAAGTGAGGCTGTATTAAAACAGAAATCTTAAACATGGGGAAAAAGTTAGAGAATTTTGCTGATTTAGTAGCTGGAAACTCAGGTTTTATTAAAGGCTCATAGCACACCCGTGCTTGCAGTCTCTCTATCATGTTCATGCATCTGATTGCAAAGTCTGAGCTCACCTGCTTGCTTCACTTGGATTTGTGGGCTGCAGCTCTGGGGCATCAGGAGGCCAATGAATTTCCCTGCAGTGCCAAACCGGAGGCCTCTTCTCATGTGAAATTGCATGCTGCTTTTGGGATGAGGATCTTAGAAGACAAAAACTTCACAGGGTTCCTATTCTTTTGGTTTATTTTATAAATTCAGTATGAGTGGTTTTAAAGCCAGAGGATGGTGAATACAACAGCTAGTGGGAATGGCAGCTTTGTGGGAAGGGTGGAAGGAGGCAGCAGAGGGTTGCTTCTGCAGTATCTTCCTCRTCTAATGGAGTTCGCTGCTCTTGGTTCCTGCCATCCTCTGAGCTGCCCTGTAAGTCAGCTTGCCCTATTTTGTAGCTCTGCACTGGTCTGGATAGCAAATGGCAAAGATGATGGAGGTGCCACCTGCCCCTTGGTAATTACTAGAGCTTCTGGGTACAGGTGTTATCAGAGCCACACACGAAGCCGGTGTCATCAGAGGAAGGCAGGCTCCCGGTAGCAGACAGTGGCAGGAGGTTGCAAAGTTGTCYTTCTGGTTCTCCTGGAAGTTTTCTGAACACTTCTTGTTTGAAACATGTGCTGTTTGCTGCACTAAGCAAAAATTAAAAGGCTTTCCTCAGAGGATTCAAGGCATTAAGTTTAGACCTGAGCAGAAGAGACTTTTTTTTCTTTGCTAACCTAGTAGTTCTCATCAGATAAAAGGTGCATCTGGGACTTAGCCAGTACTATTTAAAGTGGATTAATTCTGTTTGTCCTACTTCTCTCTTGCTTGCATGATTGGTCGCAGCTTCCGTGAAGACTAAACGAAAGAAACTTGCAGCTCTGAGAGGGAGCACAAATTGAATTATGCCGTGTTTGCCTGTGTTCTTGTTGCCGCTCTGACAAGAAAGACTCTAACCTGCATTTGTATAAAAAAGAGGCAAATTAATGAAGGTTTTCAAGTTCCTTGTTTGGTCACTTAATTGGCTGTATGACAAAGAGCTCTACAGTGTGTGTCAAACAACTCTGAGAGTTCTCTGATGATTTGTGCATTGCTTGACTTCTGATGCTATTCTGCACAGCCTGTCAGGCAAGGTATCGTTGTTAAAGTGGCTGGAATAAATTGGCTAGCAGTGAGCATACAATGTTGTATATTAACTATAGCTACAGGGAGTAGTTTTAGCTGTTTTTTCAAGAGATCGAGATGTTTGCCCATCAGCATCAAAGTGCCTAAAAACTTTCATTTAATATAATTAAAAGGACATCTGAAAGAAGTGTGACTCGCAGTGAGGTTCAGTGGTTTGGTAGTCCTTTGTTAAAACTCTGTGAACTTAATATACTTCACAGCTTGAAAAACCTACACTTGATTTGTGTCAGCAAGAGTGAAACTAGAAATCCTCACCCTGCGTGTTTCTGCTGCAGTGAGCCTGTTGTTAAGGGAGAGGAGGATCAAAGCAGCAGCCTTCAGTTTGTGACCAGACTCCAAAACTCATCACATAAATGTTAAAAAGGGAGGTGACCCCATGTTCATCCACCTACAACTCAGCTACACCTATGGTTAGGTTCTCACATGGCAAAAATGAGAGAAAAAAAAAATCTAGTGTTTTCTATGTTGTTCTGTGCTTACTCTCGTCTTGAGTCTGAGTCACTCCTGGTATCTGGTGTCACTAGTAAAAAGTCTGAATGTAAATTGGCATAGGGAGCAGCAGGAGACGTCCCTTTGATTTGAACCGCTGGAAGAAAGGATGAGCCTTACAGACTCCCCAGGAGTTTTCTTGAAGGCTGTGGATATCCTGTCAGAGGTATTTTCCTTTCTTGCAACAGCCTTGCTTGCTTCCCTAGTGTAATTACTCTAGCAGTTGCCTGTATGGTTTCAAAACCCAAACAGTAGGGCAGAAAATAAGATGATTCATAAATGCAGTTCTCAGCTTATTCTGCGGGGAAGATCTCATTAGATGAAATAAATCGTATGTTATTTCCTTCTTCCCAATCAATTCCTTTTATGTCAGTTCTACAGATGCCTTCTGACCTTAAAATATTCTTCTGCATATAGTAAGTAAAACAAAACCATAACCTGTAATTTGTAACCTTGTTCTGTTTCTCATATTGCCTATTATTTTTTGCATGCTCCCATTAGGAGATTATTGGTAGTTCAAGGCCAAGATTGCAAACCTTGCATACCTAGTAATAGACCATTAATTCCATAGTTAAGCATTTTGTAGATGGCCTAATTTTAATAAAGATCAGTGCCTTTCTTCTCACTACAGTAAGTTCTCAGCTCTGCTGGAATTCAGGCCATTTCTGAGTCAGTACAGTTCCTGTAGCCACAGCATAAACATTTTCTATGTAGTTGAAGAGAGAGGGTTGCATGCTCTCTCTTGGGAGCCTTTGCTCTCAATCTATGGAGCAATTTTAGAAATTCCTCTGCATGGTCATGGGAAGTTCTCTTCTTGCCTTTGCCATGAGTTGCAATGGCTTTGTCTCAGTTCACCAAAACTGGTATCATCTGTTGCCAATCACCACTCTGGTACCAGATGTAGGCTAGTGCTTCTTAGTTTTAAAGGCAGAAGCAAAGATWAGCAGTAGATATTCTAATGATTTATTTATTTTCAACCACTCACTGTGGCTGAGCTCCTTTCAGTCTAAATATGTTTGTCCATTCCACTGAATGTTACAACAGTTTTGTGATGACCATGTTGCTTTTTAAAAATCATTAGGCAGTGGCTGGGCTTCCCTGTAAGAAATTGTCTCTGYTGTGCTTACTGATGCTTTGACCAGAGACAAATTTTGATTTTGAATTAAAGAAAAAATGTCAAGGAAAAAATCATCCAAGAGTGAAGAGCCTTGTCAGACAGATTTGAAGGCACTTTTCAGCTAAGAAGTAGGATTTAAAGCCATCACGTAGCCAAATGACATTTTCCTTGTTTAGGAAGCTGAAGAAGTGACATGTGCATCTCTTTTTGTCCTGAAGTCCCACACAGTGGATGAATGTAATCATTTGATTGGCGACRCCTGTGTAGTGGGTTTGAGGTGCTGTTCATTTGCCACTCCAGAAAGATCTGTCATTTCCTCAACTGATCCCTCTCAATGCAATAACCTTTCCAGAAGTATTTGTGTTCCCGCATCCATACTTTGATGCTGGTCCTCTCCTCCTACTGTACCAGGTACATTCAGAGTTAAAGGGAGTTTCTCTTGTTCTGGTGCTTTTTCTGGCCAGAGGCAAGAATCAAACAACTTCCAGCAGAACTTGCCGGCAGAATTTGTTGTCAATGGCATTGATTGTGCCTTTAACTCAGTTAGTTTGGAGGCTTGCAAATATTGATAGCTTGAGGAAAGGGTTTGTTTTAGCACTGGGTGTTTAATACGAATGCAGAGCAAAACCAGCTATTCTTGAGCAAGAAGACAAGTAAGCTTTTTTCAAGTACCACTGCTTTCCAGTCAGGAAAAAGGAAAAAAGAGCATAATGTTATGATCATTGTACCATATCAACATTTCAGTGCATCTGCTCTCTGATGGGTTTTTCATTTGCACTGCGAAGTGTGGGCCTGAAAGGAGTTGTGTGCTTTTTTTCTCTGCTGATTTGCCATAAAACCTCAAGCTGTTATAAAAAGTGGATGAGTTACATGTTTGCATTTTTTAGATAAAGACAACTCATTTATTTAGGAGCTCTGTGGGGAGACCTCAGGCAGGACCAGAAACTCAGGCCTTAAGCATGGCCTGAGGCTGTGCCTGTGTGATTGCACTCTGCAGGTTGAGAACTGCTGTTCTCRGGAAGGGTGAACAAATCTCTTTTTATGAGTCTCTGCTGGCAAACACCTTTGGCACAGAGGTACCAAAGTGCTGCTTGCTTCATGCAYCAGCCATGATTTTAGTCTGCCTATGCAAAACCACGTGGCTGTAGCTCCTTATATCCTCATTTTTGAAAGTGTGCTGCGTGAGATATTCCTGTGAGATCAAGGAAGCATCAGCAGTATGAGACAGGGCTTTACAGGTTATAAAATTCAGATGTTTTAATTAGAGATGTCATTGCAGAAGTGGTACTTTATTGCCCCGTGCCACTGTGTTATTCTCCCAAAGCTGCTATAGGAGGTAAGTCCTTGATGTAAGTTTCATGCTAAATAAAGTGTGTTCAGTCTCTTCTTAAGGAGATGCTCCTTTGTAAGGAAGGACAAACTGCATATTTGAAAATTACTCAACAGAAGGATTCAACCAATATTCCCTGTAGGACCTGCTGGTATTCGCTTGCCATAAAGCAGTATTTTCTCCAGCTGTAGGTTTGTTGAGATTTTTGATCTTCCATCAGCTGCTCAGCAAGAGGACAAAATGAACAATAAAGGTTTAAAGAGATCTTAACTCTAGGAAAGCTGCTGGTTTTCTAAGGTTAGAGGTGCTGTGCTTAAGCGCCGAGGTACTTTGCAGTCTGGTGCCAAATTCGGCAATGAGGTGARTTCCTCTAACATCTCTGAGTGATTTTCAGTGTTGAGTCCAAGTTAAAGAGAGATTTTACATTGCAAACTTTTTTTTAAATCAAAGAGTGGTGTCTTGGATGTTGGTACAGTGAGAGAAAATYAAATAGATATGGTATCATTGGATATATACAGAGTTCAAACCTCCTACGTTTTAACTGTGTGCCACATAGCCAGGTACTCTCACCAGAYGTTTCTAGAGAGAAGAGAAGAGAAAATGAACAAGCAAAATTCAGTTTAATGAAATGTAGCAGCTGTCACAAAGGAAATCAATGGGGATACGTACAACTGGCCTTTTAGTAATGCATAATTACTGTAAGGCTTCTAATTAATTTCCTTTTTACAATGCATCTTTTAATACCAATTTGTAAGTGTCTAAGAAGGAAGGTTTACATTTTGATTCTTCTTTGTAACCTCAGGATAGAACCAAGAAGCCATGAGCACATGCTCTTATTTGGGAAAAACCTCTGTCTGCAATTTATTAACATTTCTTTGCATTTAATGTACCGACTATGGTTCTATATAACCACATAATGAAAGGCATCACCATCATGGTATTTGTCTTTTGTGCTCAGCAGGGTCTTGCTCTTCTCTTGATGTCCAGTTGCAGTCACTGCTGGGGACACAAAAGGTCCACTGTGTCTAAAATTCAGTGACCCAGGATGGTTGCTCCTTACAGGCTGGTAATTAGAGGGTTTGGCTTTGCATGTATAGATACCCTGACAACACAGAGAGCTTAAAGCTGTGCTGTGAATCTCAGCACAGAAAGATGGAAAGTCTGCCCTCTTGGCTCCCTTCTGCCATGCTCTTCTTCCCTCATTTGATCTTAGCCCACAAACAAGCGAGCTGTGCTTTATGAAAGCTTTCTCTTGATCTAATTTGAGTTACTTTTGTCCTTCTCCTGGTGCATCTGTGTGCTTGTGCTGTCTACTCTTTAAGTCCAAGTAATCACAGCATTGGTTTGGTGCCATGCTGTGTGTGGTGTTGAGGTATGTTTGAGCTCCAAGCCCCACATTTTTATTTTGCAAGAAGCTCTGCTGAGTTGCATTTGGAAGAGAGATGAGGCAGAGGAAGAAAAGAAAACCACAGGAGATGTAATTCTTTAGCTTGGGAAGCAAGGACAGGGTCTTCAATCGACATGGTGCAGCATTTTGTAACAGATTCCTTATGGATGGGTTTAATCTCATGTGGTTTTGGGTGAAATGGGGATAATCCTTGGGGTAGTTTCTTCTACTTTCAACGGGGAAAGAGAAACTGGAGAGTATCTGGGTTCCCTGCTTGGCTGCACATTAAATGCTAGAAGTGGGGTGAGATGAAACTAGGTCAGAACTTTCCCTCTGAAAGTCCTCACTTTGATAAGGATCCCCAGGGATCTCAGGTAAAACCTATCAAGTCATCAGCACCCAAGCACACCTATCCCATGCCTTCTGCATTTAAAAGGTTCTCTCTCAGGGCTAAACCTCCTCCAGCTGGTCACTGAGAGGTTTTCCTGGAGRTTTGGCACAGCTGTTTCTTCTATGCTGGAGCTTCATCAGACCACAGAGTCAATGGACCAGGTGCCAAACCCTCGTAAATCAGAAAGGCTCAGCWTAAATTTAAAGACACAGGCCTATCCTTGTCATGTGTGCCTGCTTTCCCACAACTCCCACTCCCCTGCCCGACTTTTCCTAGTTGGCATCTTTGTCTGACAAGGCACTGTTGCTATAACAGCTGTTTTGTTTCATTTAAACACCTACCTCAGCTCCTGTCCAAAATGCAAACATTTTATTAGCACCTCATCTCCTTGGCTTCAGCCCACAGCACTCGGCCATAATGAAGTGCTGCACTCAGAAATATAATGTGGGGAACACTTGATTAATGCACKGAGACAGGTGAGGGGAATGACCCTCTGGGAAAAGCTAGGGACTAAATTAATCTCGGATGTAATGCCAGCAAAGACAGTCTACCAGCTTTGCTCAGATACATGGCAAGGACATGACCCAAAGTCCTTGSAAATCTTCCTGGAGCTTTTGTGTTTGAGCCCAGGCCCAGAGTGATGTGAAGTGGCTGGTTTCAGGTTATCACTTCAAGAGGATGGATGCTCAGCATTGGGTGGGGAGTGCACATGGTGCAGGAAGCGGTACATCAGGCTTAATTGGTGTTCTCTCTCAAACTTGCATGCACACATATGTGCACATGTAAAACAAAAAAAACCTAATGCATTAGATAAAGTATTTTTTTCTAGGGGAAGGTCTTTGCAGGAGATGTTTCACTGTAATGCAAATATTTCAGCATCTGTTTCATATTCTGATGAATAGACATTACCTTTCTGTCCAGAGCCAGGAGCTGGATCTGCTGCAAAGACATTTTCCACCATTCAGATATTGATAAAAGTATGCAGGATGTTGTTTTAGCAGAGAATTTAAGACAATGGTAGGAGCTGAGCTAAATGGAGGTAGGGCAAATTGTGTGATAACATTGAAAGGGGAGAAAAATCCTCATTTTCTGCTTTCCAGGCATGAAGGGTCTTTACACCATGTTGTATAGAGGCTGCACCACAAAATAATCAAGCTTTTTGGTCACTGGAAAAGAACACCACCTATTTTTTTTGCCTGTGAAGAGATAAGCTACCAAAGTATACTACAGAATTTTATTAAGAGCTGCAGAGATCATGCTTCAATACTCTAAAACACAGAAAAATATCAGATTTAAATGCTATGGATTTTTCTATTTCTTCTTGACTACTAATTTTAACCAGCTTGGGCATATTGCAAGGGCATAGCAAATGTGTTAAGATAATTTTTAGACTATTCAGGAAAATCAGTTTAATAATCAGTTAAGAAAGTTGCTTTATCCTCATCAAGTTCCACTTAAAACCAAATGAGCGAAGTATTCTGCTTATGGTATAGGAGAGCTTTGGCATAAGAACAAATGAGTTAATTGACCATGAATAAATGTAACTGTGAAAGTAGGAGCTTTGTGCTGTCAGAGGAGCCCAATTATGGTGCAGTCTCCCAACAGGAAACCTGATGGTGTGAGAAACATTCCATACTCAAAGAAGGTATCTTTGCTGGGATTAAAAGCACCAACAGTGACAGTTCTAGCTGCCTWTTTTCTTCTTCGAACCTTGCTGTAATTGAAATGCTTGTTAAGGTCATATGGATATAGCAATAAATTCCAGTTTGATGTGATTGTATCCTCCCATTGCTCATTGGCACCTGACCATGACTGGTGAGTGAGTCAGGATTCTCTATGCCACGTGTTGCCATTGTAGCACTCCTCCTGAGGGCTCTGGTGGAGAATGGGCTRTGCCACAGCTTCTTTCCACCCATGGGTTTAGCCACAGCATCAGGAATAAATAATGAAGTATTCCCATGACAGTGGGCCCGTGGGGCACGCTTTAGGCTTGGAAAATGTTGAAGTCCCATAGGACTGTCATAGGACTGTCATCAGCTTGCAGAGCAGAGGAGTGAGTTTGATGCCTATGTACTCAGCATAAAGAAAATCATTATAAACAGCAGTTTCATCTTGAATGGGAGGTTGGTTTCTGCAGTCAGCCTTAGCTGGCAGTGGAGGTGTTTCTCTGTGGGGTAGGCCTGCCTGGTGACTAGACCCTAACCAGCTGAAGAAAGCATGATCAAAGTAGCTTATTTTTTGTCCTTTTCCTCTGCACAATCAGTTCTATCAACTGGTACAGCTGGTCTCATTAAAAAATGTTCACTGAAAAGTGGTTGAGTCAGCTCTGGTTAGTAACAAAGCAGAGGACTTAGTTTGAGAAAAGCCTTCAGTTTGGGTATATTCTACTGCAGTAATTTTGCAGTCATGAGACCAGTGCAGTTTTGTGTGATGCTGTGTGTGCATCCAGATTAACCTGTGGGAAGTTATCCATGGGAGAGCTCTTTGTGCGTGGCAGCCCAGGGCAGAAGGTGCGCTGTAGGAGGGACTGAAGCAGTTTCCGCAGGGCTGGCTCCTTCCTGAATGCAGTGATTTGAAATGTACTGTCTTATCTAAATCTCTATGGGCACCTGCTGCTGCTGCTCTGGATGAAGTGGTGTAACTCAGCTATCTCTGTATCTTCATGGCTGCCTGCCAGAGGTTATGTGCTGGGAAATATTTCAGGGAGCATAGCCTTTGCAGATACCAAACCTTCCTTGAGTGCTCCAGCCCAGCTCTTGAGTGGGCRTGGGTTTTTCCTGCGTGTTTCCTTAACCGTCATCTTCCTCCTACTCCTCCTTCCCTACCTGCCCTAATTCCTCCTTTTTCCAAGCCCAGAGCTGATGATTATGGAAGCAGAAAAGAACCATTCCCAGCYTGCATTTATGATAATATCAGTATTTCCTCCCTGTCCCATCTGATGGTATAGAAGTTGTCCTGCTCCATTGCAGGCTTCCCTAATGGGTGGGGGAAGGAGATGCTGTCATCCCCCTGTAAAGTGATGTGTGTGGAGGATGGGACTGAGCATATGTCAGAGGTCTGTGGTGCTTTGGGTTTGCTGGAGCCTTTTCTCACTCCATCCCCCCGCCTTGCAGGCCATGGTGGAGACGGTGAACAACCTCCTGCAGCCTCAGGCTCTGAACGCGTGGAGGGACCTGAACGCGAGCGAGCAGCAGCGCGCGGCCACCAAGCTGCTGGACACGGTGGAGGACAGTGCCTTCGTGCTGGCTGACAACCTGCTGAAGACAGACATCGTCCGGGAGAACACTGACAACATCCGTAAGGGGCAGATCCCATAAGTACCGGGAGCAGCCAGTGGAAGAGTAAAGGCTGTGAAGCCTGGCTTTGGTCTTGGTCCCTAGATTAATTGGAGAGTGATTTGTTAGATATGTCTTGGGCCTTTGTCTGAAGGACTTCAAAGTCTTTCCAAAGGAGCCTGAAGGAATAAGGCAGCTCTCTACCCTTGAAATCCCATGGAAAATGAGCGCCTGACCTGTCTTTATTACTGCTGGCTTTGACGGTATAATCTGTGCTAGAGCAACAAGAGCAGAGCTTCACAGGGGGATTGTTCATCGTAAAGCAATTGTATTTCATTTCATACAAATTTGTGTCTTTATTCAGCTGATTGTTGATTTTAATTAAAAAACAAGCATGATGGAAAGCACCAGCACTCCCACTGTGCATATGTAAAATGAGAACAACTCTTCTTTCTATTTCCATGAATACAGATCCTGAGCACTGATAACATTTACAGAAAGTACCAATCGCCAGTGGCAAAGAACTAGTATTCTCAGATTTTCATTTTAACCGTTGTCCTTAATATCCTGAGGTTCTTGTTTACAAGAACCGGTTGTCTTTTGTCTTCCACAGAGAGTAGAATTTATTTGCGCGCTTTTTTTTTTTTTTTAATTAAATTTAAAACTTCTTCAGGGCAAAGATTTAAAAAGAAATAGGAGCCCAAACACATTCAAGCATGCGGCATTGTAAGTTAATTCCCCGCCTCTCAGCTGGTCTGGAACACCATTTTGTAGCTTTGAAATACCGCGTTGAAGATCATTTCAGCGGAGATTTTTTTCTTAGTGTCTGTCTCTCCTGCACACACACAGAGCTGGAAGTTGCGAGACTGAGCACAGATGGGAATCTGGAGGATCTGAAGTTTCCCCAGAACATGGGCCATGGAAGCGCCATTCAGCTGTCAGCAAATACCTTGAAACAGAATGGTCGAAATGGTAGGTATGGCACCTCAGGCCACACCAGCCTCATCAGTCAGTCATGTCTTAGGCATTRTTTTGTGTTTAACCATTATAAGTAAAGTATTAATTGCTGTGTTAATATTTAARTTAACAGTGGTGTCATTTGCTTATGCCCTTGACTGCAGGCTACGTTGGCTCACTGGGAATGTATTCTATTGCTAAGTGATTCACAGCTTTCAAAAGTATTTTGTGATGGTAAAAATGCATCAGATCCTCAAATTATGGGGCTTCTGGGGCACAATGCTGAATCCAGAGAAGTGCTTTTAACTGCTGATTTCTGCAGTAGGGGGCTTCAGATGGGATAAGAGGCTCATTTGAGTAAACTGCTTCACAGCAGGGCACCATACAAATATCTGAAAAAGTAAAGGGAAGAAACAATGGTAGGAAATATTAAAAATGAGCCAACATGGCAGAAAAGGTTGATTAACTGTTATGAGTCTAAATCTTTAGTGCCTTTCTGTATCTTATGAACCTCCTGGTACAGCATAAATTTTAGATGATGTTATGTGTGAACAGTCTTCATTCTGCCAAGCCATTTATTTCCAGATCAGGAGTTTGAGCAGACGCCTTTGTTGATCTCTACAGCCTCAGTGTAGACCAACTTTAAACTCATAGGCTTCTATTGGTGGGCCCAACATGGTCCTGTTTCTGAGTTCCTTTAAAATGTAATCTATGTGCAGGGGACAACACTCATATATGGGCTTTGGTCACTGCAGGCAAAACACAGAATCACAGAATGGCTTGGGTTGGAAGAGACCTTTAAGATCATCTGGTTCCAACCCCCTTGCCGTGAGCAGAGACACTTTCCACTGGTTTAAGTTGCTCAAGCCCCATCCAACCTGGCTTTGGACACCTCCAGGGATGGTTCTGTTCAAAAGCAGAACTCCATCAATTTTCACCAGCTTGACAAATACCTAGAGGTCACCAAAGAGCTACAAATGGAATTATCATCAAAGGATTTAGGTTGGGAGGAATGTTTGGAGTCATCAGTGCCTCACCTTCCTGAGATGCTGTGGTGATTCATATAGAAACAAAAACATACCTCTCCACAGCTAATACATATGAAGGCAAACTAATCACATTCCATTCTTATTTATAGGCTGTGAAATAATGTGCAAAACAGAAGGCAAACTGGATGGTTTCAGTTAAAAACAGTTGGCTGATAGACTCAGATTTCTGCAGGCTCTCTAATGGTGTTTTTCTGATTATCTGATTGGAAAATTAGGAGAATAAATGTATTTTTAAATTAAATTCTGAAATTTTGTTTTATCTGCCAAGTGAGATTGGAATTCTGTTGGAAAGGTTTTGATTTCTTCTTCCAGATTTGTCCCTACATTTTCCTGAGATAGTCTTAATTTATTACCAGACTAARTTATAGTTTTATACTGCATCTGTGCAACATGTCAGCTTGAAACATGTTTCCCAGGTATATCCAGGAGAATAAAGTGATGTCAGGTGGGAAATGGACCACCTGGCCTCTTTTTTTCTGAAGCCAGTTACACCTCCTGATGCCAAAAATAAGCCCACCTTCCCTGTCTTCTGCTCATCTGTTTGCTTATAAAAGTTTCTTTTGGAAGAAGGAGTTCTGCCCTTCTTATCCAAGGACTGGTTGTTGCACTTCTTGGTGCTCACTGGAGTTGGCAAGAGGTGGGTTTTCATATGCCACATCCTGGTCCTTTCACATTTTCTCAGCGCAGTTTTGAAGTTGGTTAAGGGAAAAGATTTACAATCTAAAAAACAAAAAGCCACCCCAGTGACTCAACCTGGCTGTCTAACCTCTTACCTGTCTTCTAGGGGAGATCAGAGTGGCTTTTGTGCTGTACAACAACCTGGGCACCTATCTCTCCACGGAGAATGCCAGCATGAAGTTGGGAACAGAAGCGATGTCGACCAATCACTCYGTCATTGTCAACTCCCCTGTCATCACAGCAGCAATAAATAAAGAGTTCAGCAATAAGGTTTACCTGGCTGATCCTGTGGTGTTTACTGTCAAGCACATCAAGGTGTGTGAGTTCAGAAAGCACTTCTCTTTCTTTTTTTTTTTTTTTTGGGTTTCTGAAATGAAATGATGCAAAAGTTGGCTGCTGTGAGGCCCCCAGCAGTCCTTGATTAGATTTTGAATTATACTTTTGTTCCTTTGCACTTTGTGTTATTTATGGAGAAGGTGTCTTTTACGTTGCATTAATAGAAGTAAAGAAAGTGTCTCCTTTGAGCTGATGCCCATTGCTTTGTTGCTGACACGCATCATTCTGTAATTAAAAACTACCAATAAATTAGAATAGACCATAATGTTATTTTATCATGGTGGCAGGGGATGTTAGAGGGAAGTGGAATTACAGTGAAAGAGGACAGCTAGTCCTCCTGCTAGCCAAGCTCGGTTGTTGCAAAAGCTGATTGCTTAAAGCAATTAATTTCTCTGCTCTGCAATGCAAATGAAGCAGTCTGGTTTTGAAGAGCTGGATTTAGTAAATGTCTGAAATTAATCAAGAGCAAAGAAGTAAGTTTGCATTAGCAAAGAGTGCAGCAACAATCTAACTTTCTCTGGTATTGGCAAGTAATACTTGACGGATAAACCACTGCTAAATGTTTATCTAAAATTAAAGRGTGAGAGTTACAAAGAGCCTCAGTAGTGCATTTAGAAATCTCTGAGAGCCTATCATTGTTACTGCATTTATTAATTTCTTCCCTGCAGCAGTCAGAAGAAAATTTTAACCCAAACTGTTCATTCTGGAGCTACACGAAGCGTACGATGACAGGATATTGGTCCACCCAGGGCTGTCGCCTCCTGACAACTAACAAGACACACACCACGTGCTCCTGCAACCACCTCACCAACTTTGCAGTCCTGATGGCACATGTGGAAGTTAAGGTAAGCATTGCAGATTTTTCAGGCTGCCAATGCACTCAGCAGGGAAAGTGGTCAATGTGTGGCACCATTTTGATACCACTAATGGAGCTGAGCAGGGAAGTTGCTGTGTGACAGTAACTCTGAAAGTAGAAATCATCTGTTGTAAGTCTTCCTTTTGTTCTATGGTGAAACAGGAAATAGTCACACCAGTGCAAAGCCTGTCTTGGGCTCTTGGCATGGGCAGCTCTGAGCTGGGGATAGTGAGTGAACAGGTTTAGCTGTTGCTATGTCCTTTGCTAACTAGTACAGAACATCTCCTGGCTGGGTTCCTTCTCTTAGGGTCCTCCCTGTGTCACCAGGGAGTAGCAAAGTGGGGGACAGAAGTGTGCAGTCTGTCTTGTGGGTGCAAGGTTGGGTGTCCTGCTGGCAGTAGCTGCAGATACACTGCCACACATGTTTGTGTGAGGTGCATGTGTGGAGCCAACAGTGTTTTCCTCCTTCAAGCTAAGGGGAAAATACTTTGTCTGCCTCTCACTGTGTGACAGAGAGATGCAGAGTGTGACTTCTGATACCATCCTGTATAGACTGGGCATCTTCTTGAGGCCAGTACATGACCTGCTGTTTCCCTTGCCTGCATTTATGTCCATGGTGTAAATCTGGCTTTTCACATGACTAACCCCACAGGAGCTAAAGAATTTAATCCTGAAGTTAATCCATGTTCCTCATGGTAGCAGTGGTTTTGGGAGCGAAGCACACATTTGGGATTTTACTCAAGAACAGGAGAATGGCTGAGATGATTCTCCATTTCCTGACTGCCTTGGCTGTCTTTGGTTAAGAACAGTCTAAACTGCTGGAGAAAGAAGAGAAGGCCCTGATGCCCAAAAGATTTTGGCCTAGTCTTTTTTTTTATTGTAATGTCTCCATTTCATGTGCCTGGCACAGGAGCAAAATCCACACGTTTGAGCTAGATATGGAACTGGCATCTTCCATGCAGGCAGAACTTTTCAGATTCATTTCCCTAACCAGCATAACCACAAAAGCTATTACGGCTTTTTTCTCAAGTAGTCTTCCACTGTCGCTGCTTTGTGTATTTCTGTTCCACCTAATAATCTGAAGAGGAATGTGAAGAGCTGCAATAAAATATGTATTAAATAAGCATCATGTATGACAAAAGTTCTGCAAAAAAAAAAAAAGGGAGCCTGGGGTCACATTTCACACGACAGCTGGGTCCAGCTGAGAGGGGCAGGATATATCTGTTGCTCCTGCAAGTTGTGGTAACCACTTCATTCTGCTGGAGTCAGTCCTAGTCCAGGAAATGTGCCATTAAATGTTTGTGCCATTGTGCTGGGAGATGCCTGAAGAAAAGGCCTGATCAGAGCACGTATTTACAGCTTAATGGCATTCTGCAGTCCAGGTCTGGTTTTGCCAATTCCCTAAAACTGCTTAAATTTTCATAAGAAATGTGTGTTTGGCTTGTTATCACCCACCTGGAATTAACAGATACACCTGAGTCACTGAAGTCAGGGATTGCAGCTGGGAAGTGCCGATAGAGGTCCGCTCTGCTGGTGTGAATGGGGGCGATCCCTGCTGCGTGGTGCAGATACAGCCCCGTGCTCAACAAGCCTCTTCTCAGACTGCAAATGGGTCAGCCTTGTCTGCACTTCCATCCAAACCTCGTGAGACAAGTAGAGCTGCTGTTATCTCAACTTGCAGGAAAACTATGTAAGACCCTTCCTTGCCCATGTTCATCCTGCAGATTGGAAAGAGCTGCAGCTGGAAACTTCCTGAGTGCCAAGCCAGTGTGCTGTTAGCTAGTGGCTGTTCCTGGGTGTTAACAACTGCCCTCAAGACTTTCAGGTCATGTTTTATCATTTGGCTGAAGCCAAAGTACCATTGCTGTGAGAGCCAAATTGGCTCCACTCTGTTGACTCAGATACAACAGGACAGCTTCCTGGCATGTCCACCTCAGTGATCATCCTGGCCTAAGGGCAAAGGCAAGGCAGGGTTTCCTCCCGCATAACACAGGTACATATTTCTGATATAAATATGCAGACATTTGCAACTTGTCCTGCCAGCTGCTTGTCACCTTGCTCTTCCTGGTGGCACTGTCTTGCTCCATGGTGGAGGTGACCATGTGGCTCTTGACATAGAAGGTGGCTTATGCGACATTTTTTATGCCATTGTAATGAGTTGATTTTAAGGTCTTGGCAGCACAATACCTGCTGGTGTGGAATAGTGGAGGTTTAAAAACAAATGGGKGTTGTTGTCATTCATTGACTCATGCTCACTGCTCATAGATATGCTTTTGAGCCATTTTTTAATCTTGTGGCTGGTTGAAAAAGGCATTCCTCAGTCATTCCATGACCTGTTAGTGTTCTTGGAGGTGGAATGATCCTTGGGGAAATGACGTAGTGTGTTTCTGCAAGACCTCTTAGACCAGTGTTCTGGCAATGACCAGGATCTCTCACAATAATTAATAATATTCTGGGAGTTTTGCAACAGAAACAATTTTCTCCCATGATTGGGATTTGTAGTTTCCTGACTTCAGTTGTTTGAGTTTTTGGATCCATAGGGAACATCCTTTGCATTAAAGAGTATCCACAGCACCCTGCCTAATGAGACTGAAAACTGGGCATCATGGGGAGCAGACATCATAGTCCTGCTAATCAAAAACCAGCACCAGTTTGACAAGTGTCACATCTGCTCATGAATGATCTCCCTGCCTGGTAACATGGCACAAGAGCGTGTTCTCCAGAGGGGGCCTCGGTGGCCACTCTGTGAGTTCTGGACCGAGGTGTAATTATTAGCAGAGTGTGTGTGGCAAGGTGGAGCTGGAAGGTAGCGTTGCTGAGGAGAGGTGATTGATGGCCATCTGGCTCTCCAGGGTGGAAAAGCAATATGTCTTTGTGCAAAGGGACAGAAAATGCCGCCAGCTGACCATGGCAGCAGGGATTTATTGGTGTGCTTGAAGAGTAGAAGTTGCTGGAATCAATTCTGGTCTGACTAGGACAGTACCTGATTAAGAGGAGAATTTAATTTGAAGATACTTTCTGCCTGTAAAAATAGGTTGGGCTCAGAGTTTCTTATTCACCCACTGAGGTAAAATAACAGCATCCAAGAGCAAGAGCTGACTATGTACACAAGCAGGACGCATAACTGCTGGGAAGAGCAGTGGACCCTCACCTGCAGGTCCCCCTCCAGCCACTGAAAAAAAAAATGTGGTGGCTCCCATGCTGTGGAACAAATCCCATCGTTAAATAAGCCATCCTACCTATGTAATTGCTGTAGAATTATTCAAAATTTACAAGTTGTTTTTCATAAGCTTATGCTTTGCATCATACTAATTATAGCAGATGCATCTTAAATGTATCATGGGAAAATTATGCAGCCAGAAAACAAGTTCAGAGCTGGTGGGAAAATGCAATTAAAAAAACCACCCAAACCAGAGTAAGCAAAGGTACCCCCAGGGTAGATAAATGTTGCTTATCAGTATGTAGTGAGTGCCAGATCTTACTCTTCTTTTTTAAATACAAATAGAAAGGAGGAAAAAAAGAAAGGTGTTTTACTGTTGGCAATTAATAGGAAAGTTTCAGGTGTTTTTCTTTACCACAAAAAGGTTACACTGTGCTAATTATTTTGGGAGTGGAAACATAAGGCAAGCTGAGGAGAGAAAGGAATAGAAATATATGAAGTCTGGGTGGAATGTAGCAGTCCATTGCCTTAAGCAGTAGAGGAGCAGGCTGGAGTTATTGCAGGCTGATCCTGTGCTCTAAACTTCATATAGCTCACACTGGCAAGTGCTAAGCCTTGATCTGTGTCTTGCTGCACTCTTCCTTTCTGGCCAAGAGCAGGGTGAATGTGAGGACCAAAGCAAAGGTAGTGGCCATGCTGTGGTGGAACCATGTGCCAGCTGTCTCTCAGCACTGGGCTGAGTAGGACCATCGCTGTGACAGCAGAAGCTGATGATGCTGTGACCAGGCTTTTTCCAGAAACTCACATTTCTGGCTGCTTGGCTGGGTGGATGTCTACACCATGTTTGGCACAACTTCTGTAGCTCATTTCTTGTGTTGGAGATGCCATGTGAGTAATCAGAGCTGCCTAAATCCAGCCATCATGGGAGAGCAGCATGATGGATGCAATTATTATTCCTAAGCCTCACCTCCTCTCCTCGACTGAATCTGACCTTAGTTGCCTCTCAGTTGCAGTGGGGTTGGTGACTACAGGGGAAATAGTGGTCTCTTGCCATGTGTTGTGTCTGCAGTAGTGTCTGTGACACATGGTGAAGTGAGGTCTGTACCCATTTTTCTATGCACACCTGTCCCCATACAGCTTTGTTCTGGCCACAGGGATTTCTAGGACTTAGAATGACTGGTGCTTCTGGCAGTCACTGAAAGGCTGTTCCATTTTTGGGGAGAAGTTTGTGGGAGAGAGTTCTGTTAGGAAGGCTTCATCTTGCTTGTAGAAGAGGAAGAAGCTCATCTATGTTGCCCATGCAGAATATGAAGGCAGCTTCGTGGACTAAGGCAAGGAGAGAAAAGATGACTAAATGACCCTGCAGGAACACTCGGGGATCTGAGTCGTCTTGTGAATGACCAAAGTCAGAAGACATTAATATTGCACAGAGGCTTCAGGTGGGAATTTTGCTCTTCTTATTCCTGGGTTAGGACCTGATGGTGCCAATGATTGTATCACGTTTGCAGAGCCCAGAGGAAATGCATACCAGATCCATAGGTGCTGTATTCACTGTGGAGCACAGCTGCCTACTTCCCTGGGTGCATCCTTGGGGAAGATGAAGAGGATGGGTGCTAAAGCAAAGGGATTCCCCCCAGCTCATAGTCCTCTTGGCCACAGAAGGGGAAAATCTCCCTTGAAGCCTCTCATGCTTTCATAGCCACAGCAGGTGATGCCTTTAGCCAGCTCGGATGCACTTCAGGAATCCTTGGGGTTTCCTCCCAGTCCGTGTACCCCAGCTGGTGCTTTTGACACATCTACAAAACCATCTGCCTCTTCAGTAACCCTTTGCACATAGCCAGCAAAGCATTACAGCCAGGTCATAGCAGTAAATCCTCTCACCACCAGAGATGGGGGGAAAAGGGCAGAGAGACCCTGCAGGGCTCCAAAGACCTACAAATCCAAGAAGCAGCATCAGCAATGCACAGAACTTTAAACCTGTCCCACTTGGGTTTCTGCCCAGCCCAGCACTCTGCCAGCTCCCATCAGGCACAGAGCGGTCATATTTGAGCTAGTTTGATGACATTGTGTTTTTATTTACTGCTTGCTTATTCTTCCACCCCCAAAGATATTACTTCTCCCATTCCTGGAAGGACAGATTAGGCAAAGGAATGTGTCCTTTGCTGCTGGCAGCTTGGTTTGGCTGCTGTTTTCTTCTGCTGATGTTTTTAATAAGGGAGGAAATGGCTGTTCATCTCAGGGAGAGCCATTCTGTCATAAGCTGACATTCCCTGGGATTTGTTTTTATTAGCTCAGCTGTGGTGTACAGACACTGCCAGAGCTGCTCATTGATTTTCCCAGCCTGGATAATATTGGGGCTGCCTGCTCATCCTGCTGTGGTTGCTACCAGTGTTCCTGTAACTCCTCCTGCACAAATTCCTGTCAGCACTCTCCTCCTACTGCTCTTGGCCCCACTGGAAAAAAACCAGGTCTTTATCCCAAAGCCAGAGACATCTCTTTTCACYGGGCTTTACATTTTCTAAATCATAAATGTAAAACATACTTACTATAGAAACCTTGTCACTGAAGTGTGTTGTTTTTTGTAAAGAACAACTTAGTAAGTTGTTCCTCTTCTAAAAATAATCTGTGTGTCAGCCTATTCTGTGAAGTGAGTGTAGCTCAGTGTTAACAAACCTCAGTGTCTTGCATGCTATGCCATGTAGCACCAGTCTGGAGAGCCATGGTGCATTTGGGCAAAGAGTTGTTTGGTTGATGCTGCCGGGAATTGTCTCTTAGACTGATATCTGGTATTTCTCATGGGCTCTTCTGGTTGCCCAAGTATTTGGGAGGATCATTGAAAAGCAAGAGGTGACTATAGTCAATGCACTGGTGGTCTCAGATGTATGTTGCACACTTTAGAGATCCTAGGGCTTTCATTGTGCTGGAAGGATATTCCTAGGGATCTTCTGGGARTGGCAGATCCCAGAGGGTTGTGATCAGTGGCACAGAGTCCGGTTGGACCTGAGCAGGGAGGTCGGACCAGATGACTTTGCTGATGGTCCCTTCCAACCCTCACCATGCTGTGATTCAGTGGTTAGCATGCACATCTGAGCTGTTTTATCCTCAGTCGAGATAGTTTTGAACTGTGCTGGACAGGTAAAGAGAAAATTTGCTGTTCTTGCATTTTTCTGTAGTTGAGACCAGGCTTGAAGGCTGACACCTACATCCAAAATCTTGRTTTGCCCTGTATCATATTTAACCCTGCAACTCCATATACCAGCTGCATAAGCCAGGTTATGCTGCTCCTTGTTTGTCACACAGTGATCAGGTGATGGCAAGGAAAGCCTCATGGCACTGAGAGAGATTACCACTGTTGTTCCCTTTGCCATATTATTCTGATTGCTGTAACAGTGCAGTAATTTACAGGTTTCAGTCTCCAGCAAAAGGCAAGTTGTCTTTTGTTGTACTTGCTGGTGTAAAAGCTCTGGATGTGCCTGCCCTGAGGGAGCAGTTGGCACTGCCATGGGAACGATGCCAGTGCTTATCAAGTCTTTCCTGATCCATTTGCTCTGCAGTAGCACCTGAAATTGGGCATCTCAAACAGGCTGGAGTGTACCCAGCCTTTAAAATTCAGCTCACTTCTTCTCTTGGACTTTACTAGAAAAGCTGCAAATTCTTCGTTTTTTTTTTTTTTTTCCCTGAGGTGTTTTTAAATTGCTCTTGTTCCCAGTTCATTGCTATCATTCCTTTCTGTTTGTTCTGTGAGTTTGTTGAGTTTGGGGAGGGAGTTTGTAATTATGGCGAAGTTGTTTTTATGGTTGTTTCCCAGCACTCCAGGGATGAGTGTTATGTACATAAAATCAATATTATCTTTACGATTAATATTAAAAAGAAAAGCAGTAAGAGTGATAATAGTAATAGTAATAATGATACAGCAATGAAGCCTATTTACTGCTAAGCATGGTGAGCTTCTTAGGCAAGCAGCCCTTCCCTGAAGATGGCAAAGAACCTAGATGGTAGGTTCCCTCTCCAAGAGCAAAACCACCTGTAATTCCTGCATCATATCTTAAATTCAGCAGAGTTGTGGTATTGTGATAAGAGGTGCAGGAGCTGGGACCTGTGAGAGAAGAAGCCCTTGGAGAATTTTGCCTGCAGTTGTCTTGGGATGGATGGATCTGGCCCCACCTGGGTGGGATGTGTGCATCTGGCCAAAGTCTGCCTGGTTTCTTTCTCCCTCCCTGCATCCACCTGCATTAGCTGCCTTTTCCTGTTGCCCAGGCCAAGAGCTCTTGGTCCATTCAGCCTGGCAGGCCAATCTAATCAGATGAGGGCTTGTTCAGGGAGATGTTCTCCTGCCATTCCCCTGCAGCCTCAGACAAAAGAAAGAATGATTTGCAAGGTGCAAGGTTTGCATTAACATTTTTCCGCAGAGTTAGGAGGAATGGATGATCTGGAGTGACACTGAGATAAAGCAATGCGCAGCTGCCAGGGAAATGATGTGCTTCATCTTGTCAGGTTTCTGGGCGCTGCTGGATGAGCTGGCTGGAATAGGCATWTCTGTCATGAGCCACAGAAAGCACACAATGATTTCTTGTCTCCCCGGTGGACTTGTGACCTCTAGTTCCATAGGTGTTGGAAAGAGATGCAAGGGGGTTTGGGCAAAGGAGCCCTCCATCTCTCCACCTCCAAGTCTTCCTGGAGACAAAACTTCCAGCGTGGAAGGGATGGAGCAGAGAATCACTCCCCATCTTTCATTATCATTTGATGCCTTTCACTCATGCTGGTAAAGCCAAAGAGCTGAAAGGTTTGAGATGTTTCTAGCATGTGCCGACATAGCAGAGTGTATATCGAGAAAGGCCTGACATTTGATGCAACTTTATCATTGGCAAGCAGGCAAAGAAAGTGGATAAATTGATCAGCTTTTCCCTCCATCTGTCATAAGCTTTTATCCCATGGAGAGAAAAATGTTTCCACTTTGCCCTGGCTTTTTGAAGTGTGACACTATTGTCTTTGTGTCTACATAATGCCCAAGTCATCAAAATGCCAGAAATSGTGGAGAATGTGATTAGCATTTATAACACAACCTGGTGGATCACAGAGCCTAGCTGCTCTGGTCTTTGTAACATGCCCCCAGAGATTTCCAGCCAGTCTTTTCTCCAGGTCATTGACTCTAACAGCTTACACCCAAACAGTCATCTGGTAGCTCACCGTGTATTTCTTGTGTTTTATTTACATTTTGTTAAGTAATGATATCTATAATTTCACCACATCTGGTGGAAGCTTGGGGAATTACGGACGAGTTTTACAGCCTGAATAGGGAAGTGGAATGCTCCCACCAGGAGCGTCTCATCACGTGCCTCCTCTTTCCATGAGGGACATGCAGTCTAAGCTTAGGACAATGCAGCAGGATATTGTCAGCAGAGCCAAGGCTCACCTATCCTGATTCTCAGAAAACTTTGATTCCTAGTTTTGCACTGCCTTTGTTTGCATGGCTTTCAAGTATATCCATGGTAAAAGTTCATCACAGGGAATCAGTCACTTTCCAGGCTGTCTTAAAATCACTGTTCTGTTACAGTTTAAAAGCAAATTCATGTTAAAAGGTCTGTGTTTTTTTTCTGCGTAGTGTTCTCAGGATCAATCTAACTTCCCAGGAGTTCTCAAATATAACTCCAGGGTTTGAAAAAGAAAAATCAAACTTCCTTTCTCCTTCCCCTGTGGAAAAAGAAAAAAAAAATTAAGCAATCTCTTTCTTTCCAAAGCCTCCAAGCTCATACATCTCTGAACATTTAAAGAGAGTCTTTTTTCACTGTTGGCAAATGGTTGTAATGGACTTGCAGTTGTTGGACATGATGTTGTTAGCATGAAATGCTTTTTTACACTTGAATCATCACTGTGTTCAATGGTTCTGTTCAATGGGCGTCCAGGCACTCCTTTGCCATGCTTGTGCAAGATTGACCTGCATGCAAGACCAGCCCGGATATCTCAGTATTTTCATCAACAGCATTATGCTTCTGCAAGGTTTTGGGGTCTGAGTCTGTCCAGGGCACCTGCAGCTTGCAAGATGCTTTGGAGTCTGTGTTTCAGGTTGCAGCTTTCTTGCTGCAGGGTTCAAGTTTAGGTGCATCTAATCTTTTTGCTACTGGTGCCTTGTACCACAGACGACCTCACTCTGTGTACATTAGAAGTCATGCATCGTGCACCTGATGAGATTTTTTTGTTTTACCTTCAGCATAGTGATGCAGTCCATGACCTGCTCCTGGACTTCATCACATGGGTTGGCATCCTGCTTTCCCTGGTCTGCCTCCTGATCTGCATCTTCACCTTCTGCTTCTTCCGTGGGCTGCAGAGCGACCGCAACACRATTCACAAGAACTTGTGCATCAGCCTCTTCGTGGCTGAGCTCCTCTTCCTCATCGGCATCAACCGGACTGACCAGCCGGTAAGAGACAAAGCACTTTCTGCTTCTGTCACAGGCTCTTGTCTCAGTGCATCTGCTGTGTTTGACCAGTGAGAAACATTCCAGCACTGTCTTCATGCCATGCACGAGTCCTCACAGGGCTGGGCCCCCAGCTGATAACTGGGACTCACATGCTGCTGCCTGCTGTGATTTCAGGGGCTGTATGTGTGTTGCTTGTCGATGTGTGTGTATGTGTAATAAGCAGGTTGTGAAAATGAGCTTATACCATGTACATCTTCATGTGCTTATTTGCATGATTGTGTACATGCCTGCCTTTGTATCTTTTAGTATCACTTATATATGCTTGTACTATTTTAAAACAATTCACACATATTTCCCAAGTGAAAAGAAGTTCTTCCTTTGGAGAGGGAAGATAAGAACAGCCTCATTTTTATTAAGCCTCCAAGTAAGAGTACTCCTGACTGTTGCATTAATTAATCATGCTACAAACACCTTCCCTTGCTCTTTTCAATCCTCATGCAGATTGCCTGTGCCGTCTTTGCTGCCCTCCTGCACTTCTTCTTCCTGGCAGCTTTCACCTGGATGTTCTTGGAGGGTGTGCAGCTGTACATCATGCTGGTAGAGGTGTTTGAGAGCGAGCACTCCCGGAGGAAGTATTTCTACTTGGTGGGGTACGGCATGCCTGCGCTGATTGTGGCCGTGTCGGCAGCAGTGGACTACCGGAGCTACGGCACGGACAAAGTGTGAGTGACCTTGGCTTTGCCTGGAGCTGCTCAGGAGAGRTGGGAGTGGGGGCAACAAATGGACGTGAGGAGCCCAGAGGAGTTGCTCAGGCAGAGCTCAGCCAGGAGGCATGCCTTGCCTTATCTCTGTGTTTCTTGCAGGACAAATTCCCCACTATGAAATTATTTGCAAAAGGTAATTTCTAGGGAAGCCAGTCAAGGAAAGTTTTGTCACATCACTGCATGACATCAGCAGAGGTGACTGTCCCTACTCTCAGTTTGGTACTATATCAGCAAGATCTCTGTCTCTAACCAAAGAGTATTTCTTATTTGGATGAAGATGCTGCTTTCTTCCTCTTTTTTTAAAACTGTTCTATCAAATAAACAGAGCCTGCAGGCAAAATAGGTGGTGGCTGTGGAATGCATTAGGCTCTTTGCAAATCAGAACAGCTATATCATTTATCATTATGAATATTCTTAAGTGTTTTCAGCATTGCTGAAGCTGGTATGAAAGCACAAGTTAGATTATCATGCAACATTGTTGAATGGAAAACAAGGGGAAGATTGAATATTTGATTCTCTTTGCCATCTTTGCTACAATAGGATTAACAGTGTGGTTTTATTGACTTTTTTTTCTTACCTTGTCAGTCTGCCTTTCCAGTCTCACTTTAACTGAGTTAAGGGCTCAGTATGAAGGCATATATAGTATAGAGCCATTGGTGGTTCTGAAGCTGTTTTTTGGCATAGATCAGGTCAGGCCATGGCAGCATTTGATTTTCTGTTAGGTTCAACAGCAGATTTTTTGCCTGAAACCTTATTTGTGTATATGAACCTTTATTTTTTGAAAAAGCAGATCTGTAGAGCAGTGGAACTGCTCATGATCCATTACCATGCCAGCAGGCAAGCTTGGCTCCCAGATGGATATTTGTGTTGTGTTCCTCCCATGAGTAGGAGAGCAGCGACCTGAATTTGTATAAATGTCACACTGTATGGAAAGGAAAGGAAATCTCCTACAGATAAGGGTAGGAGGGTGTAAGTTTTTTAGGATCTCTACCAATTTATCCAAAGTAGTTTGACTGACTTTTACAGGCCTAGAGGGTAAAGAATAGGTAACACAACAGCTGATTGCCATTTTTGAAGAAGATTTTCCATCAGTTGCCACCTGCTTCCTGCCCCAACAAACTCTTCTATTCACTCCCCCTCTTGAGCATTATATAAGCACCTATTAAATCAGGTATGGAAACAGTTTGCCTTGTCCCTCTAGACAAATTTCTTATTAACTGTGATGTTCCTGTGGAGGACAGAGCTCTTCACAGTGGCCTACATCGGGCACGTTGAGCCTCAAACATATTCCTAGAAAGGACAGCACATCTGCCATTGCTGGAGCACTGTCCTAACCTGTCCAGTTGACAGTGTGGTATTTTGTGGCTACTTTCCACACTGTTCACCCTTTGGCTTTTGCAAATAGACCTTGATTGCCAAAATGTTTCCATGGCATGGAAGGTGTAGGCAGAAAGTTTGGCTGAAATTCACTGAAGGCAAACACTTCACTATCTTGGCATTGAAGAGGCAGCAGACCTGTGTGTGTGCCAATAAAATATGTCTCCCTCACCACAGCACGAAGTGGTATTTTAAATGATTAAACTTGTATATATAATATTTTGCAAATAAATATTTACAGAGATTTGCAAATCTAAAATATTTATTTATAATTTTTAATTCCAGAATGTACAATTTTATCACGTTCTCACAGAGGAAAATAAAAACCATACAATATGTTTTGTATAACTATCATGCTCCATCTGGTTGATGGATGATCATGTATTTTTCAGTATAATGTTATTAGAAGGGTAGAACTGATTAGAATTTGTAGTGAACTATATGCCAGGCATGCATAATTTGATTGCAAGAAGTTGCTTGGTTTTGCCAGGTTTTGTAAAACATCCTCTGGAATATATTACTTGCCTCCCTCCATTATTTACTGCATTTGTTTAAGCAGGACTTATGGAGCTGTTAGTGTTATTTGTTTTTTGCCTGGCATTTGGTGCCACCATTCATACATCTCAGAATTATTTGCTTAAACACATAGTGTAGGGTTTTCTTGATTTCATTTTCCTTTCTAAATCCAACCCTCCTGTAACACATGCCCAGATTACATAGCCAGGAACAGGCAGTTGTTCCTCCCTCTGTTGCTTTACTCATCACTTGGTGCTTGTGATTTTCCTGAAGTGTCCCATGTCCTATTATTCATCTTGGCATTTTGGAGTAGCTGCTCCATAAAGATACTCTTATACACTTAATTAATTCAAGGATAGGGATTGATCCTTTTCCTAGTTCTTTTGTTTGTTTGTTTGTTTTAGAACAGTTCAAACCCCTTATATTAGGAGATTAATTTGCTTTTGTGACTAAGCAGCAGCATAGATTCCCTTAAAAGATCATCCCATTCAGGCTGGCACAACTGAGTTTGAGATAAATCAGAAATGTTGTGTCTCACCTTATTCTGATTCTAACCTCTCAAATGAAGATGAAAAGCAGGGAACTCCACTGCAGACAGTGTGGTTCCCTCACATTGCCGAAGAGATTCTGGCAGTGCTCTCATGAACTTCCAGGTTACCATTTCTTACTGGCCATATCTTCAGCTGCTGAGTCTTAAATGGCCGCAGCTCAAGTTAGGCTGCAAAAAAGATACTGGGATTGTATTAAAAAAAAAAAATAAAAAAATTAAAAGACAAATCATTTGCATTATTCCATGTGTTAACCAAGTCCATCCATCTCCTCAATGGATATGATATCAAGGGTCATGGTAGGAATTGCTGCAAAATGCAAAGAAAATAGTATAGAAAATAGTATTTGCATTTATAGTTAGTGTTTTAAAATAACTTGCATCTAAAATTCAGTAAAAGCTCAATTATGGCTTTAGCAGCCTTTGAGAAGACTCACGCTAGAAGCAGGCCATCCCAAATCAGCAGCAAGAAGCTATTCTGTATTTCCATACTTCCCTGGGTTTCATATCAAAGCGTCTCACAAATTGCAGAGGAAAGCAGCTACGCTTTGAGTGGTTCAATATATTTTAGAAACTTGTAGGTATATTCATTCACTGGTGATCAAATCCATCATGGCAAGAATCTCTCTTTTGTTTCTCCCCCCTTCTTCCCCCCTTTTGGAATGCTATAAAGCAGGATATACATGGTAAGCAATTCAGCTGTCAGAAAGCAAAATGAAAGCCCTGTGTATGTACACAGCCTCCAAGTCCATCAGCCAGGCGCCGACATTTCATGCATGTAAATGCTGCTCAGAAAATAGCATCTAACAATGTGGTCTGTCTTGGGTGGCTCCACTGAAATTGTTTTATTTGCAGTGCTGCTGTCAGTATTCGGAGGAGGAAGCTAAGTGAGCTATGTGGATAGCAAAAAATCTGCTGAACTCCATTAAGCAGAACCTATATTGCACCCTTGAAAGGCATGTCTGCTGCATACATATCCCATTGCTGCACCCTGACAAGGAGGCTGTACAGCCACATGAAACAAACCTCTGAGCTCCCATGAACAACATGATATGGTTAGGGCTCTTCAAATTTTATGGTCCAATGGCAGCTAATGATTGTTTATTGGTTATATTTAATGCACACTGGGGATAGTTTAGTATTTGATTTCTCTTCATGCAGAAAATAGAGTAAACTCTTTGTAGTCTTTATTACTTGGGCAAAGCTTTAGGTGAGTATTGGAGTTGCCACTGTGGAAAAGGAGGAAATTAAAAAGTAAAGGAGAGCAGTGCCACGGAGCTTGTCACGAGAACTGAATGCATTGGGGTGACTCCTAGAAGAAGCAATGGGGTTTTGAGCAGTATTCCCTACATAGACACATTTCCCGATAATCCCTTGCCTTGCACTGAACCCTGAAGGAGCTCATGTGCTCTATGGCAGCACAGCCTAAACTCATAATGTGGCAAGTCCGTGCTCAGAGCGCAGCTGCTTGTGGAGGGTCACAAGTAACTCAGCAGCCCAAGATTAGCAACTCTGGGAAGTGAGTTGCCTGATTGCTTCCTTGTTTGGAGGAGCTCATTTATGCAGTTCATTGTGTGTGTGGGTTTTTGTCTTCTAAGGCAAGAAAAGCTCAGTGTGGTACTTGTCTGATTAGCAATTTACAGCTCCACAACGCAATTGGCGGGATGCCTGTGTTTTGATGTTTTGGTCTTAATTTGCATTTTTAATGAGGTATGACTTAAACAGGTTCAGAGTTTCATCTCTTCCTGATGACCACCAGAATCTCCATTTTTTTTTAAGTCCTCCAAGACTGAGTATCATACACAGTTTCATAAAAAGGCAAATTTTCTATTCAAACAAATTAAAAAAATGACATGGCATTCTTTGAAGTGTGCAGAGACGCCTAAAAAAAGCCTTCTCTGTTTTTCACAAGCTGTGCTTCAGCTTAGGTGAAGCCATCTCTCCTAGGGCTTCTTTTGCTCCATGCCTTTTGCCCCATGCCCCACTTATCCTGATGGCAGGACCTGATTCCTCTGCCGTTTCTCATCCACAGCATCTCAGTTGTTTTCTACAAATGAAGAGACAGATATTTTAGGGGAGTGAGGTCGAAAATTTCATTCTTTTGGCTGTCTGGAAAAGGTACCAGTTGCTTTGCTCTTCTTTGCTGAGCCTAGCACAGCTTTTTGCTCATTCAGTATTTCAGCTTTCCCTGTTTTTCCCAGTGTCCCAATCTAAATGCATTCAAAACCAGCTGCACCAGATGTGACTGAAGGGTGATCACCATGCTTCAAGAAATAAAGAGAGAGTTTATGTTTTTCCTCTTCCCCAGACTTTCCAAGATCCAGGTCACTCTTTATGCTGAATGAAAACTAGTTGATGGTGACTAAAATACAGTGTTCCCAACTTCTGGGCAGCAGGGGCAAGGGGTTGTTTTGAATGTTAAACTGTCAAAAAAAAAAAAGTTCAAAATATTTTCATTTTAAAAAATAATAAAACCCCCACAACCCTCTGAGTCCTCTCCCACACACCAGCACTCATTATCAGTAGAAAAAAAGTGATGGGGCTGCATATTCTGTGATTTATATACAGCAGCTGAGGCATAAGCACCAGTTACTCATTTTTCCTGAGGGGGATGGGGTAGGTATAAAGTCTGAAGCGCCGTGTAAATATGTGAGCTGCTGCTATGCGGACATCCTTGTTCAGGAATGGGGGGCACTTTTTACAGAGACTTCATTATCCTTGAAACCTCTATTCCTTTGTCAAATCTAGTCGCAATTGGGTGACATTTCAGATGGTATTATGGGTGATACACAGATGTCGTGATCGCATAAACCTTTTCCTATAGGGAATCAGACTCAAGTAGTTTCGAGTCACTCATGTTGTTCCATTACCAGCTGCATCTAAATCACCTTGAACTTCAACAACCACGGAGGAAACAAGATTTCCTAGCAATAGCTCTGAAAGCCTCTGTTTGCCTCTTGCATTAAGATTTTGCTGCTATCACGTGAGGATTCTGGATGAGCAACTGCAGAGGCAGTTCAGGAATGACAGTTATGGAAGTGACAGTATTTTAATTTGTGACAAATAGCCTTATGAGTGTGTATATATATCAATACATCTCTAGCACTGATGAGGCTTGAAATTTATATGGTCAGGAAGGGAAGTGAGAAGTTTTCTCTGCATATTTGAATGTATTTATATTTTGGCTTCTCCCAGCCCCAGAGGTTCAGGGCATACTTTATTCTCTTGTCAGGCTTCTCCTGCTGATCATCTCCCATGGGGCTGCTGGCACAGACCTTTCTGCCTGTTGCAAAGTCCATTGGAAGGGAAAAAGCATTAGGCACATACACTAGAGCTGTCATTTGTGAGAACTGCTATCTCCACCACCATGATAAATTCATATATACAGTTCCTGTCACTTGCCTAATCATGAAATTCTGTCGGATGTTTAGTAGAAGAGTGGTTTTATGCTTTTTCAGTCCTTTGTGTATAAACGGAACTGTGATTTGCAGCATTGCAAAGACGACAAGATATTATTATTTTAAACATCATGTGGAACTTTCTTGGAATTTACATTTGTCTGTCTTGTAACGAGTCACTTCCATTTTATCTTCCTGTCGCCTGGAATGAACTAGGAATGGAAATGTAATTTCCCAGGGGCTTTAAAAAATGTGGGAAGTATTAAATGCGGTTGAAATTAAGCGATTAATAATTCAGTTTTAGGCCATGAATCAACTTCTTGTGATAGCACAGACCATATGCAACCCTGGAAACATTAGTGGAAACAAAATACTCAGGAGGTTCAGGGAAGTAAAACACTTTAAAGGGGAAGTTGCTGAACCTAATTAAACCTCAGCCTTCTGTTATCCAATTCATGCTTCCTATTTGCACCAAAGTTTCTCTGATGTACTTTCTAGAGAATGTCATCTTGCTTGACAGCTGACAGACAGCTTGCATTGCATCAGAGCTGGAGAGCAAAGAGGAGCACAAAGCAAAGAAGAAACTCTGTGCATGTTCCTCAGACCCCTTTCTTAAAAAACCCCACAGTTTAAGGAGTTTTTCCAACAGATGCAGAAAGCCTTAGCAAATAGGCCTCGTGCCATTTTCTCCCTGCTTCCTCTAGAGGTAATTATCTTACTCCATCAATAGCACTGTCAGAAATTGGGCACATAATTCAGCATTTAAATGAGCAAGCAATGTAATATTTCCTGTCTCCCACCGGCGTGTTTTGCAGCTCACATTCTTCTCTGTCACTCTCTCACTCTTGATGTATGTCCTGGGTGCAGTCCTTGAATGCCTTCTTTCCCCTGTGTTTCATTACAGATGTTGGCTCCGACTTGACACCTACTTCATTTGGAGCTTTATAGGACCGGCGACCTTGATAATTATGGTAAGAACTCCTAATTAACTACTCCATCTCTCAGGTCAAGAAATAAAACTTTTGCTGTCCCTTTTCTCTTTATCTTTAATTTACACAGATTAATTTGAGAAAGGCATGTTCTTCTTTGACCCTACCTGGCATAGCAATTAGACCCTCATTATGAGAGGCTCTTGGCATTGCAAAATACTTGATCAAAATGGACCAGGGAGCTTCAGAACAGGCACTTGCAGAGTTTGGTTTCTACCACTGGACATTTAGAAGTGCCAAACTGTTTTGATGCCACTCGCTGCCCACACCTTTTTCGAATTCCAGAGTGAAGTTTTGATTGATAATGCAAAACAAACAAACAAACAAAAAAACAAAAGAAAAGGGAAATCTGGGAGCAGGGGAGGGAGTATGAAGAAAAGTCCAAAACTGGAAAAGAAGTTCAATGAGGATTTTTCCTAACCAGCAGAAGTTGAAATTTGTGTGACTTCATGTTTAGCACATTGCCAGCATATCAGCTAACACAGCAGCAAGGTAGAGAACCCAACTTCAGAGACAGCTGGAGTTTTCTTATACTTTAATCGCTACAATATGGCTTAAATAAACCATCCTTTGTTTTGACTAGGCTACAGTTTGGCTAGCACTGAAAACCAGGCACTCTCACTTCAATGCAGACATTGTCTCTGCTTCTTCTGCTTCTCCTGCAACCTGGGAGCTGTTTCAGCAGCCTTCCACGTCAGGAAGGGGGCCATGCCACCAGCTACAACTCTTGGGGGTTTTTTCCCCTTAAGCAATTCATTCATAAAAAGATATCTTCCCTTTTTGATTATGTCTCAAATCCTAGACTGGACTTTTTGGGAAACTCCTTTCCAGGAATTGGCTGCCTTGTGAACACTGAGGCATGGAAACACCATCACATCTTTTACAGAACAAGTCAAGCAAACCCTTTTTTATTTTTGTTTTTCAACTTTGCATTGTGCAAAGCACAATCAGCTGTGATTTCCCTGCCCACCTGCCCCGTTAAAATGTGTTTAAAAGGTATATTCACCAAAAAAAAGATGCTTTTATGCTTCATTACAATTGGGCTGGCTAAGTAAGATGCTGGGAGGGACTTTTCACAACTGTACACGTCTCAGACACAGAGAAGCTCTTACAGAAAATATTTTTAATTTTCCATAATGCTCTTTGAAGCACTACAGTTGAGGCTAGAACCAGCCTCGTATCATCAGTGCCACAGCTGTGCTAAGGCTATGGCATCACCAGTCCTGTAATCTACAGGCCAGGTCACCTTATAAAATGCTTAGAAATTCTCTGTGATTCAGTCTCTATAAAGCTGTACCATGAGCTAATTTCTTACAGTAACCCATCTGTTACAGAGAAGGAGCTGACTTTCTCCCCATCCTGTTGTGCTATGTCACATAATCCTTTTTTTTCTTCCCCCTCCATTACAGCTTAATGTCATCTTCCTTGGGATTGCTCTCTATAAAATGTTTCATCATACTGCCATACTGAAACCCGAATCTGGATGTCTTGACAATATCAAGTAAGTGGTTTTTCTCTGCCTGTTTCTGTCTTTTGCGGTTTATTTCCTCATTCCTCTGAGGTGCAGACCGGGGGAACCAGCTCAGGCAGCAGCAGTGCTAACCAGGGATAATACCTTGGGCTATGGCACTGCAGAGTGGTTTCTAAAAGACACCAAGTGGCTGATGATGAAGCACTGTACTGGGATTTGGCTGCAATTGTTGGCATTTTCTGTTCAATTTTGCATGAGTGAGGCAAAGCTACATTTTCTGTCCTTGAAGCAGGTAACCTTCTAGTCTACGTAAAGGAAATTGTGCCCAATAATTACCAGCTAATTATTGCAGTCTCTACAGGGAAGGTGTTGAAACAGTTGATTATTACTACTTCTGTGTGCTCTGAGGGCGGCTGCCTTACTTGTTTTCTGTTTGTTTTGGCCCCTGACAGATTCCATGACYCAAATTCTCCCCCAGAGTCTGATACTGCTTTCAGCAAAGTTATCCGGGATTTTCCTGAGGGTGCCCACATCAGCAGGTGGATGTGCTTGCCAGCCAAAGCATGTTTTGYCCTTGCACTGGGTTAACATCTGAGCCTGGGTATCTTACTATCTAGCAAGCTGCTTCATTATATTGGTAGAGTATTAGTCTCTGTCAGTGCCTGTTTATTCAACTACCTCTGGCTTTAATTACTCTCTTCAAAAACACAAGCCAGATTTCAGGTGCAGCGCATGATAAGATTGGGAGCCTGCTAATTAATAAAACCATCTAATGAGCTTCAGGAGGAGGAAATCACTGGGAGTCAGCGCTTTACTGCTCACCCAGGAAAGGAGAGCGTGGTGCAGCATGGCTTGAAGTGGGTTCTCCTCTCTCATTCGTGGTAGGAGAGGGAGAAGAGGCGTAAGGGGAGCTCGTTAGAAGAGGTCTGAATTGCACATTTGCAAGGCACCTCTCAGCAAGGCTGTTGTTCTTACTGCTGAGCTGCTCTTGCAGATGCAGCTTTAATTTGAAAATTATTTCAAATTAATAATGGGTCAGACCCCCGCAAAAAAACTTTCTCAGCAGGCAAGGCTTGCAGTGCCATTGGTGTGCCGTGACCTGGCATGGTCCTTTGGGTGAAGTTTTAGTTTCTTAGGTGCAGCTTCTCCTTTGAGGGTTGGGAGGAAAGGGAACTGGAGTCTGCACAAATGCAGGAGACCCTGGTGAGCTCAGAAACCCTCAGAGCCCTTGTTCACCCAGGTTACAGGGAGTCTGCTCTGCAGGGAGCCTCAATTTCTCCTGCCATTGGTCTGCTGGAAAATGAAATTAGAGGAGCAATCCCTCCTGGATGTCTAGGATTGATCCCAGAAAGATAGTCTGTCATTTGGTCTTGGATGAGCCATTAAAGACATGGTACATTTAATAACATTTATTAATATGGCTGCTTGTCGTGCATTAGTACTATGGGATTGCTCACTGAAAGCAGTCTCTTTAAGGTTACCCACACAAAATCATCTTACAGTATGACATTTACATTAAAAGCTGGGAAGAAGAAAAACAACAAAACCCTTATAATTAAAGCAGAGATAATAAATGCCTACTGAATAATCTTCTTGAGCTAATCTCTAGTATCTTTGTTTAAAATGCCAGGAATTTATACAACCAGTTGCATCAATTATAATGTCATTGTAAAATATTTTATAGGTTCTTTGGCAGATGAGTGTCTATTCCTGATTTGACTTCATTAAAACGTTTTGAAAACACAAGCAATTAAAATACTTTTAAGTATGTTGCTGATACTCTTCCAAATGCAGTGCTTCATTACAAATTACTTTTTATGCTTGAGAAAATAAGAGCAACATAATATAAACTCGGGAAGACCCCAGGCTCACCCCAGGAAGTTTATCAAACCTAGCATTTCAGAACAGACTTGATTGTAATTTCTGAATACCTAAGCAGGACATCATTARCTCTCTAAATTCAAGACATGTGTCGTCTCAGTGTTGGATGTGCTYGAGTTAGGAGGAAGGGCAGATTTGTGACAGAGAGGGGAATTCACCTTGGAGGGAAGTTTCCTAGGGAAGAAGGGGTTTGCAGTCTTGAGAAAAGTTTTCAGTAAGATCATAGTTGTTCTCTAGACACAATCATAGTCTTGTTGCAGGTAAGATCGTGGTCTTCCTGCACAGTCATTGGCTCTAAGTCAGTTGCAAAACGTGGATGTTTTGCAGCAGCTCTGGAATAAAAAGACACAGAATATTTATTTTACAGGGGACCACAAAGATCCTATCTGAGCAGCCCTCCATGAGTCTACAGGGTTAGTAAAAAGGCACCCAGGTCCCAGAGCCCTTGTGTCTTGTTGTATCAGTTTATATTTAATAAAACAAACCAAAGCAAGGGCCTGCATTGGAGGGCCCCTTGCTGCCATCTGCATGTGACAGCTTTACAGCACACAGAGAGCTGAATGAGAGCTTGTTCTCCCARCTCATTTCCTAGCATTACTCTGTGTTAGGCTGTGGTGAAGCTCTCGCAACATAAATCCTGAGCCTGTTTAACAACAGCAAAATACTTGATTCCCTATGGCAACGTAAAAATAAAGGCCATAAAATATTTTAATAGGCTGTTAATAAGCGCCCCTGCAATCTGGTCCTTGCCTATGTCACTTTAAAGGTTAGAAATACATTATGAAGTATAGAAAATAAAGAGCCAAATAACTCCACTTAAATTAATGAACTTGATAAGGGATCAGGTGTCACCTGGGATACCTTTAATTACTGCACCAACAGAAAAACCATTCAAAGGGCAGTGCCTGAACCAGATGTTGTGGGGCTGATAGATTTGTAGGCACTGTGCAAAGTTGTAAAAATAAACTTCCCTAACCTTCAGGAACAGTCCCTGGATTATTGTGCCAGCATGGGAGATTGTGACATTCCTGCGGTGGGGCACTGGTTACCCAGAGGTTACCCAGAAGGAGATTTGATGAGTACAGAGCTGGTTTGTTTTTGTCCTTGTTAACTTTTCTGGCTTAGCCCAGYATTTCAGGAGAGAAGTAGGGTAACCACGTATGTGGGTCCTCCACCCTGTGCCAGTGGCATACTCCATATATGACAGGTTGGTACTAAGCCAATCCAGTGGGTTGTGCCCACTGAGACAGCAAGATTCGTGCTCTAGTCCTGCTTTTGAGGCATTTAGCCAGGAAAAGATGTGAGCCTGTGTATGTGGGAAATGTTGTTCAGAGCTGCAAGAGTTTTCTGTGCCTGCTACTGATGCCAGAAAGATATTGGCTTCCATTTCATAAGAGGTACCATCCCCAAAAGAAGCATGCTTTTACCTAGGCCCTTATGAAAGAGTTCTGTTTGATGTCTTCCTTCAGTGCATTTACACAGAATTTTTAAGGATTCATCCAGAATGGGATTCTCTTCTGCGCTTTAAAGATCTCTTTAGTATGAAGTGACACAGACAAGAATGCCCAGACAGCTGCCTCTTGGGTGGTGTGTGTAGCTTCTCACCATGCCTCCCCAAACACACACTGGGAGGGGATTTTCTTTCCCAGCCTTTTACTATGGCTTTTTCTGGGTGCTTGAAGTCCACTGTGGCCATTGGTCTTTCATCTGTGTGTGGCTTGTTGGCAAACACAGGTGAGCAGAGATGGAGAGGCGCGTTGTTTAGTCCTTGGCAGCTCTGCCCACATCACACGTACCTCACTCCTGGCCTATCTGAGGCTAAAAGTGGGATGCAAAGGGTGCACGAAAAGGCTCTTGAGCACAAACTAATTTACTATCAACAAAYGTACCCAGGAAGGTGTTGTTTTGGAAGATTGATTCCCCCAGCCTTTACAAGCTTGCAGGGAAGGCACATCTTTCAAGCCAGGGACTACGTAAACTTTTTGGATGGYGGAGGCCTGCTGTGCTGCTTGCACCTGTAGCCTGTGAGGTGGAGGCTGTAGGCATATCAGCACAGTATTGATGCACTCTTGCTAGCAGATGSCTCCTCATGAGGATGTGTTAGCAGCTGGAATTCTTTGGAGCAGCTGTGAGGCTGTTTCACTGGAGGTTGCTGCTGTGTGGAGTGATTTCTGGAGCCGAGTGGCTCAGAGGCTCTCCTTCATGCTTTTCCATTGTGCTGGGAAGATGCTGGATGTGCAAAATGTCTCAGATTGTCACTGACAAGACTACACTGAATCTTTTTCATATTCAGATTCCTGTGGGAAGCCTTATGTGACAACAGAAAATATGTTATATTTGAGTAGTCCAGCACGGCTCTTCCATTTTCCATCTATCAACTCCTTTCCAGGTGGTCAGGTGTGCACTGTGGCAGCTTGCAAACCAGGTTTCCATCCAACCCATGCCAGATGCTGCAGCACAACCAACCATCCCCATTTCCAGATGCTTAACCACCATTCTCTGTGCTAAACAGGGTTTCAGGCAAAGCCTTTGCATTGCGTGGCAGTGCAGTGCTTGTTCTGCAGCCATTTAAATAATGCTCATTCAAATCATCCTGGTTATAGTGAAGGGAAAAAAAGAAGAGCTACACTGATGGTACTCCAGATGCACTCTTGAGGATATCTAGTGAAATCTGAGCTCTTGTCTTTGCTGCAAGCTCTCATTGTGTACTGTGTGGGGCTCATTAGTTAATGACATGRAAAACTGCTGGAAAATTGGGAGGGGAGAGAAGTCATTCAGCTAACAAAATGCAAGTCCTACAAGCAAATTAAGAGGGTTTATCAATGGGGGCCAAGCAGCTGCTGCACCTGAAGTTACAGTGGAGTTTTCCAAATGGCTGGAGGGGAGAGGATCTCTCTCAGCAGAGACCAGAAGCCATCATTTTCTCTTCCTTACAGACATAACCTTTCCTTTGAAGTTCCCACAGGCATCCATCCCTTCTCTCCCTGGTGCTGCCTGGCTGTAGTTGAGTCTGTTAGTGTTTCCCCAGGCCAGACCAGACTTCCTGACATTCTTAGATGCTGTAGTATGTGGCAACTAGATTTTATTTTGTTTACTTTGGAAGAGCAACACATCAGCTACAGCTGCCAAGAGTAGTTGCAGACCCACGAGAAAGAAGGCAAGAGGCAAAGGGCTTTGCCAGTGTGTTTCCCTTTTTTTCYCATTTTATTGTGTTACTGTTTCAGTCAGGGTGTAGCTTGGGTTGTGCCATAGGCCACCTGCATGCTCTTTAGAAAGCACAACATGTGGGGACCCTTTCAAAGAGGAGCGTCTGAGGCTGTAGTTCTGGGTTTGTTGGAAAAACTCATTTAGTGCAGTAGAAACTCACCTGAAAGTCRTCCTGGAAATTTAATTTTCTTTCCTTCAGACAGGGAGGCCCAGAGTCTTAGCTGGGAGCACCTTTTGTTGCTAAAGAGGCACTATTAATTAGGGACCTTGAGATAGTTTAAATCCTGGCATTAATCACGGTAGTTGTGCTGCAGTTTTCTTCCTTTTGTRGAAACCTGCTCCCATCCCATCTTCTACAATGGATGATTAAAAATGAAATGAAATTGAAGATGAAAAACATGAAATTCCCTAGAAAAACATGTATTTATTCTGAGCACACAGGAGATAATGTTTCTAGGCATTGTGGCTGCAYTCACAAGAGCACATGCTCAGATCCCATTAATAGGGACAAAGCAGAAATGTCCTGCATTGCAGCCTTCAGAAATCAATCTTCAAATGACCAAAAYGAGCCCTCCTCAGCTTGCTGGCTGCCATGGAAGTTTCAAATGGCCACGGCTAAAGGCACACAGCCCTGAATTAAAGACTAAACAAAATCRTATATGTTCTCTCAAGTTTCTGAGTGGAAACAAAACTCACACCATACTCCTCTATTTTGTGGGGTTTTTCCGTAGAAGTCTCTTGCTCAAAGGCTTGCAAGAAATAAATCTCAGAATGTACAACTTAACAGCCAAAAGTAGGAGCCAAACGTAAAGATTTAACCTTGATTATTACTATATAAAACCTTGCAAAGCTCAATCTGGGCTCTTTCAGGGAGTCTGGCCCAGGTTGTGGGAGGTGAAGGATGGGGAGCACCAGGCACAAAACTGAGAAGCCCCTTTTGAAGATATGCCTCTTTTAAAACTGTTGCCATAGCCYTCTCTCCCCATATGTTGTATGGGTGTAAGTGATTATCTGCTCATTTTCGTGCTTCAACATATGTATTTTATTTAAAGAGACATGACTAATCCCAGCCCCCAGATTAGCTTGTTGTTTCAGTCCTGTGGGTTTGCTTAAGCCATAAAAAAAATCCTGAGTTAGGTAGAAAATTGAAAACAAAGGTTAAATAGAACTTCCAAAAATCATCTGCAGAAATGTTTAAATTAAATCCTTGATTCAACACAGCGGTATTGTGCTGGCAGGATCAGAAGTTTACCAGTCTAGTTTTATTTACTCAGCTGATTGAAATGCAGAAAAAAGTAAACATCCTGGGTTTGGTGCAGTGGGGAATGAGTTAGAGTTTTGAAAATGCAAGATTTTTTTTTCTCCTTTGATATGAAGAGCTTACATTACCAATGAAGARCAATAATTTGTAGCAGGTATGCTTTTACTAATGAAAGATTAATTTGTGCTTTGTTCTAGCCATTTTAGAAACAAAAGAAAGTAGGAGACAATAAGGATTATTCCAGCTTTTTCTATGGAGATTTAAGATCCTCTATTGGTTTCCAGATCTTCCTTGTTTAATCATAAAATGCTCCAACTTGGAAATAGTTTGTGATGACAAAGGGTCTGGACCTGRATATTGCATTGTGTTCACCAGGGGACTGGACTTGCAAAACAGCAACATTCTTCATTCCCTCTAAGTTTGTGGTTGCTTGGGAGTGCAGAGGGAGGACTCAGTACAATGAGGGGCTCCAGTTCTTGGGAGCTTGCCCAGCACAGCATCTAGGTGCAAAAAGTCCATTCCTTTATCTTCAGAGTTCTCAAAGTCGTGGAGTAAGGGCTGAGTGTCTAGCAACATGAACACTTCCTGTTGGGAGCAGCAGGTGTGGAGAGGAAGTTTTCATGCACCCATGTCCTGACTGGGCATCGCCTATAACTTAAATAAAACAACAGTGCCTGTACAGAGTGAGCTCTCTTTAAAAAGATTTTCATACAGCCCTACTAACAAAATAGAAAGATTAACTGAGTGGGCTGTTCAAGAAGAGGGCTTTGAAAAATATCTCCTTCCCACCCAGCTGTGCTATTTGCGGCATTTTTGGCCTCCTCTGACTTTTGGGGACAGCAGGCTCAGAGCACAGCACCTCCAGGGATGGCTTCCGGAAAGGAATCATCCATGGAAAGGATAATCTGATCCTAGGGAACCAAGAGGACTCCCGAGCCAATGTTTGGTCAGGATAAGCTTGGATGAGAAGCAAGTGTGTTTAAAGAGTTCTTGGGACATGCAGACAGCACATTCTCTGTCACCAAAAATCTTAAGAGGAGTGTTTTGCAAGGATAACCAAATTATTTGGACACTTTGGAAGATGAAGAATAGCTTTTTCCTCCTTTGGAAAACCTCCCCCTCTCCAAAGTTTAGATATTAGCCATGGAGTACTGAGCTGGGCATTAGAAATATCTTCCCTCATTTTCATTGTCCCAGAGCTCAGGCCATGATCTCTGTATTTCATATGGCCTTTAGAGAGAGCACCATGTCTTCACAGCCTRATGGTCAGTGAATCATAGATTTATAGAGTATCTTGAGTGTCATTGAAGTCTAGCTTGTGATTCTACACAGGAGAGCACCCAAAAGGCATTTTCCAAARGCTTCTTGAGTTCTGTCAGGCTTGTTGCTGTGACCACTTCCCTTGGAAGGCTGTTCCAGTGCCCAAACCCCCTATGGATGGAGAACMTTTTTCTGATATCCAATCTAAACCTCCCCTGACACAATTTCTGCCCATTCCCTTGGTCCTGTCACTGGTCACCACAGAGAAGAGATCAGTGTCTTCCTCTCCTCTTCCMCTCATGAAAAAGCTGCAACTGCAGTTGTAAGGTCTCCCCTCAGCCTCCTCTTTATCAGGCAGAAGAAGCCAAGAGTTGTCTCAGATCTCCCAGGATCCTGTGTAAGAAAGCACCCTGCCCTTTAGTCTCCTGGTTARCTCAGTGCTGCTCCTATGTAACCTTCATCTGCATCTCTGCATGAGCAAACTTGAACAGGCAGCATAAAGCAAACCCAGAAAAACCACTGGGAGTTGGCACAAAATAAATTRTGTACAAGCTTCCTACCAAGAAAAGGTATGGCACATTTATATTTTGCTCAAGGGCCGAGTTTATGAGTACCCCAGAGGCAGAAACCCTGCCAGTGCTGGAGAAACATCTGAGRCTGCACTTTTGTCTGCGTGCCTTTTTCCCACGGAGATGTTGATGGCAGCATCTGATTTCATTTGTTGCAATCTGCTGCTGTTTGAGTTTTTCACAGGAGGGTTTGGTTGATGTCTGATTGTTTTGGTTTGGGGGTTTGGTTGTTTACCTGTGTTTTTGTGATGGTTGTGTTAATGTTGAATGGTGATTATCTTCCCACTGACAGGTGTTGTCCTTTCTGAATCTAAAAAAAAAAAAATCAATCAGTGGTTATTGATTTGAGAGAGTGTCCTGGAAGATATTTAATACCTACAATCTTTCTGTGAACCCATAAATCATGATTATTGTTTTAAAAGGCCATGCATTTTAAGCACTTTGTCAGCAAGCCCTGCTGGTGCTATTTGGATAATACAAATGTGTCTAAAGGCTTTGCTGAATCCATATAGTGTGGAAACAATTAGATATGTGGTTACACATCAGTGTGGCTTGAATAATTGTGCCATGCCTTTGCAAAGTGAGGAGGAAGGAAATAAACAGGGTAAGCAATTCTSAGGGTAATTAATTACTTACAGAAAATGAGATGAACTTAACAGAATTGCTCTTTCCAATTGCAATAATTAAGAACAAGTCTGAGAAGGCAGGACATGACTTCCCTGGGTGAGTTGAGAAGAAAGGGATGATGCTTTGCCTGTGGCAGAAAAGTCTAGCCACTGGTTGCCCCAGATCATAGGCTTAGGCATCACATAGGGCCAAGGAAGGTTTGGCCTCATTTGTGTAATTAACATTTGCAGATCTACTGGTGGAAATCAAAGGTGGCWATGGCTTTCAATATATATAAAATTACCCTTATGCCAGGTTTTCAAGGCATGCAAAGGCAGGAGTTTCTCCTGCAAATGAAGCTGTGGCAGGCTCACTGACCCCTGAGATGGTTACAGATGTCTTGAGGGGACTGGCTAYCTGCTGTCAGAGACAGTGTGGGAGCCAGGAGATGGGAGTGGTAAATGATGGCTTGGAAGGCTGTGTGATGAACACCAGCAGCCTAAGGAAGGAGATTAGGGAGTCATTTGGCTTCGTGCCATCAAGGTGGTAACTTTGTCACAAAATGCAAAGGCAAAATCCTTTAAGCACTCTTTTATTGCTTGGTATTGATTTTTCTTGCCATTAAGATGCTCCTTCACTAATTAACGATGAACCCGTTTGCTTTATGAGGGGAGTGCTGGACTTTCCAGCTCCTTCAATAAATCAATCTTTTCTAATCCTTGAAATTTCAAAAAAAAAAAAAAAAAGAAAAAAAAGAAAAAGAAAGCAAAACATCCCTACTACTTCATATTGGCAGGCAGTGGGGAGACACAATAGCACACTTTATTTTGTGTTTCCCTCCTGCTTGCCTGCAGGAAACATCTGCCTCTCTGCTTTATTTGCACCATGTTAAAATTAATTCCATGGGTCTTTCTGAATGCTTTTGTGGGGGCACATCATCCATCTGTTTTTATTTGGGTTTCATCACCCCTAACAGCTACTAAAGGTCCTGTATACCCACTTTGGTATTTTTCCTTCCTATCCAAACAGTTATTTTGGGGCCCAAGGCATCAGTCCATGTGCTTACTGAGCCTTTTCCTACTATCATAGACATAGGGAAATACTTGGWATTGTCAAAAGAGTGATAAATTCAAGTTAAGTAAAGTTAAACTGTAAAGGATTGTAAAAAAATATAATATGTAAAATCAATTAGTTATGTAGGGTCTTATTAAAGGCCTAGGTTTATCTAAATGTGGCTCAAAACTTCAGTTTGTTAAATTAAAAAACAAACAAACAAGCTCTTCAAAGCATAAGAAGACCAGCCTTTTTTCTTTTTAAATGAGAGCTGAATAGCTGCTTTCTGAGCACAGACTTTCTCTGTTCAGCAGCATTTTAGAGCCAATCTTCTTGTGAAGGTAAATTCTTGCCTTATTCTTCCTGCTGCAGAAAAAGTGAAAGCTTTAACATTTCATGATATTGCTAATCTAGGTACATGAGAGTCATTTGCTTCATATAATAAAAGTTGCAGATTGTCTGTGACTGTTTTGGGCTGTCCACGTGTATCCCAGCAATTCAGTCTCCTGGTGACAAAAAGGTATTTCTTGGGGTTTTAAAAGGATAGGCAGTGCAAAAGGGGTTCCTGAGCTTCAGATTAAGTGATTTTGAAATTTCTTAAGCATCTAAACAAGGATATAAGTAGCTAATTTTAACAACTTTTTTTAAAAAGTACTGGTCTGGAAATGTAGATCAAATATAGGAATGCAGAAGGTAATGTGAGCAATCCTTTCTCATCACTGAAGGAGAAGGTACTCTGGGAAATTGAAAGACATCTAACTTAAATAAGATTTTGAAAGAGTTTTACATGATGTGTAATTAACCTTAAGAAGTCTTTGCCCCAAGGTAAAGTCAGGGCTTTTTTAAGATTAGAAAATGAATTAGGTATTTATACAGCTTGGTAGACCATCCGCTATCCATCATCTGGGCTGCAAAGAAACACAAGGGAGGTGAGGTAAGATTTCACAGGTTCAATGAATAATGCAGCCACTAAAGATCAGCTTTTTACCTTCAGGTATTTGAAAATGAAGTCTCCACCTAAGCCATCATTCAGGTTTCCTCTGCAGTCTGTAGAGAAATGCATTTCTGCAGGGAATGGTAAAGCCCCACCTACCTTAAATACTTGTTCTTTTAAGGGATAAATTCCTCTTTGGGGATACTAGTCTGACATTATCTGTGGGGGGAGCAGGGTCACATAATTTAGATRCAGTGGGCTATGTCCCTTACTGCCAGCTATTGGATGAATTTAACCAAATCTGGAGATAGCACTTCAGATGCAGCATCTCAGGCTGTGCTAGACTAGATTTTCCAACAGTTTCTGCTTCAACTATTACTTGCTTTTACTACTAGTGAATATAATCTCAGTTTTCCAGTCAGCACCTCCATTTTTCTGGGAACTGAGGCTCTTCCAAGGCTTTTCTCTTGTCTAAGTGGTGGGTTTTATGTATTGCAGATAATGACACAGTATTACTGCAGCATTGTTAGGTTTCACAGACTTCACYGGGGTAAAAAAACCAAAACATTCTGAAGTAATTTTTGTCAGAAATTGTTGCTAACACAAGAGTTAAGCTTCTTACAACACTTGAGTTGGTAAAATGAAAAGGGTTGTATTTCATGAGAGCTACAAGACACTAAATTCTACAGCCCCTATATGTAGAGAATTAAACTGGGAGTTGGGCATCTTTGAAAATCTCACTTCTTTAGACACCTGTTTGCTTTGGGCAGYGGGTCCTAGACACATCCATGTTGGAAATAGGGGAAGAACTGCTAAGGTCTTCTTGGTGGTTTTCTCCTGACTGCTTAGAAGTATTAGCCTCAAGCTTAAAGGGAATCCGAGTTTACCAGTTTTGCATTTTGTCTATACAAGGATGAAATGGAACCTTCAGCTGCCTTGAAGAAATGCTATTATGCGTTGCTGAAAAACTTTGTGAGGGTCTGGACAGTAATAGCAACATAAAAAAAACTTCTAAATCTGTACTTTTATAATCTAGTGCTGGTTGCTTTTCAGTATAAAGTCTTTTTCATAAAACCTGCATGCTTGTGAACACAGCAATAGAAATCCAGGCCCTGCTCCTGCCCACGCTGCTGGGCTGACAACTCCAGATTGTCTCATATCTTCATTTCATTTAATTGCATTGTAGGGGAGCTGCAGGTTGCCAGTATTGACCAAAGGAGGTCTCAGCAGGATGGACTGGCCCTGCCAGTGTTGCCAGGGGTAATGAGATGACCATACTGAGCCATCCTCCATCTCTGGCACCCACGGGGTTTTCTGTGAGGGATCTCAGGTTCAAAGGCTCCGTGCCAGTGGGGAGAGGAGGCCTGGGAGTTGTTGCACTTTGCCTGCCACACAGGCAGGGTTAGGCACACAGCCTGTCCCAGAASGTCAGGCGGAGTCCCCGTGGAAAATGGCTGCAACTAATCTTGCGTCCCCACAGTGACAGGAGCTGAGTGATCCAGCTTRGTTTCTTCATCACTGCAGTGAGCTGCTTTTCACCCTTGCCTGGCAGAGGCCTCTCTTTGCTCTGCCCCATGAAATGGTAGTAGATGGGTCCATGCTGTGTCACTCAGGGCTTTAGAAGTTCCTGATCCCATTACCTCAAGAATGCTGCRGTCTGACTCATAGTGTGGCAACTTGGAAGTTCCACTTTGGAAAGGTAAATGGCAATCAAGATACTCCTGTAACACACTCCAGCCCCACAGGCTTCAGTTTTGCCACTTGAACACGTGAAAGCTGCCTGTGGTGGCTGTGCTGGGGTTTCAAAACTTGTCTTCTCCAGTGACAGCTATGACATTTGGAAACAATTTCAAAGTCCACTGATAGCTGTGGGATGGTGGCCAGGAGGGGTAGCTGCAGCACATAGCTAGCAATGCCTGCTTCTGTGCATTAAGCCAGCATTCCCAGTCATGTTTCAATTCCCTGGGGCAGCAAGCCAGGCTAGCTGGTGTGTTCCAGACACACCTGGTGCYAGGCCACCTTTGGTTTTGGTGATGGCTGGTGGGAGAAGGGAGGGGAACTAKCAGTAAACTCAATTCTCTATGTCATTATATTTCTAATGTTGGTGTTCTTGTCTTTATGTCTATGCATTCTTTAGCTATGAGGATAACAGACCCTTCATCAAGTAAGAATGACCTGAATGGCTGATAAATTTCATTTATCAGTGTGGTCTCATGAACCAGCTGTCAGATCAATATTGAAAAATCATTAAAGCTTCTGTCATTCGCTTTTGAGGCAGAAGAGCAAACTGTGCAGGAAAATGGCCAGGCATACAGCTAAGGTGCAGARTAAATGTGCTGCATGTGTATTGCCAACCAATTGTCACCTTATTTGCTTTATATTCTTTAATTGGATGTTACTTAAATTCAAGCTGAAAGCTCCCAATTTAATCCTGCGTAGTACAGACTTGTTCTACCAATAGCAGCCTCTGGTCCACTGTGCTCTGTCACTGGGATTGCTTTATGGTAGTATAAATACAGAAGCAAATTTTCCAAAAGGTGCATGGCTGCTATTCCCCATGATTCCCTTTCTAGTTAATGAAAGTAGTGCAAGCAAATCTGTGTGCATTGGTGGCTCCTTACTCATTGGAGTACCTCCTAATTGTTCCTAATTGTAAACCACTGATTTTCAAAGGCACCAAAAAATGGATATTTTTGTTTCTTTATTGCAATAAAATTCCACTACAGGAAAGAAAAGCCATGGAAAAGCAGCAGCAAGTCTGTACAAAGAGCAAGATAAAAACCTCAAGCTGCACAAAAAAAAGAACCCCAAACCTGTGACGAAAGCCAAAAATGCCTAGAAATTAAATACCTTAGGGCATCCACGCTCTTTCTCCTGCAACCAAAAAATTAATGTGCACTAGCACAAAATAGAAGCAAATCAACTTTGCAGTAGACTTTCAGTTTGTTCTTCTGGTGAAGAGTCCTTTGTATTCGTTCTTCCAGCACCATTCCCATGTTCTCTCTCATCGCTTGGCTCTGGTTTTTTCTGCGGATGCGGGATGGAGCTATTCACAGTCCTCTTATCATCAGGTCTTGTTTTCTGAGGCACAACACTGTTAAGGCGTGCAGTTTGCACTGTTGGGGGTCTTCTAACCCACAGATTCCTTTCCATCACTGAAGGTAGCATATCTTCACTAAATAATTGTTTCATTCCTGCACACCTCTTCAGCCAAAGGCTCTTTAATCAGATTCAAGAATAGGCTCTGCTTTAGAGCAGAATACTTTTCTGATTTCCAGGGAATAATTTTGAAAAGACTCTGGAAATGCAGGAAGCTTTTATCTGGGGATGAGAAAAGAGGAAAGAGGGGGGAAAAAAGGGATTTTCCACTTAATTTGTTCTCTCTTTTTTGGTGAGAAAGAAAATTATTTTTATTTTATTAATTGGTATGCAACTAGGACAATAGCATGCTCTCACTGATGGTGGAATCTCAGGGAGAAAATTATCCCAAGTGACTAAAGCTGTRAACTTTATCTAGTGACTACCTTTCTGAAGGATTGTGAGACTGTATTTTCAATTTGCATCACGCTAAATATTTATTAGTGGGATTGACTGGAAATGCTTCAAAGGAGCTGTTCTGGTCTGCTAGGTCCATAATAGTGATTTTTAAAGAACTGTCTTAATAAGTGGTTACCTTAGGGAACTCTTCTGGTCATGTGGTTAAATAATACATATTTTATAAACTTCAGTGGAAGACTTAATGCTGTGTTTTTATTCTAATACCTAGAGGAAAAAACAACCCAAAGCAAACAACAAAAGACTTGAATACAACATTGGTATGCTTTTGTTTGTGACAAGCCCTGCTAAAAGGAAAAGGATTCAAGCTGTAGCKGCCGTGGCATCTCCATAGCAGAGGTTGCCTGTCTGACCTCCGCAGGACTGCTTTGTCCCCCCCAAATTGCTGCTGCTTCATCTTTCTCCCCCTTGCCCCATGCTCTGCTTAGCAGATGGAAGCCCAAACATGCCCAAACCCAGGCCACATTCCCACAAGGCTGAAGGGGCTTGGAATCATAGTCTTTGTCCCTGCGAGCCCCTCTGCAGCACCTCAGGGGACCCTGGGGCTGACAGGGAAACAGAGGTGCTGGCTCACTGCAGTCTTGTCTGATTTGGGATATAGAAGGGCTAAACAGGGAGGAACGGTTGCAAAGATTGGATATCCTTGCATTCATTTTCATGATGTTGCCCCTAATGATAACAGGGGATGGCAGAAGAAGATCAAAGCTTTCAGGTAAAGGGCAAACAGATATTCAAGGTGCTGCTTGCTTCCCAGCTAGAAGTCGACTCCCTCCTCTGTGCAGCGGCAATTCCTTTAAAGTTGTAGGTAATACATCATGTGAAAACTAGGCTAGGAGCAGGACAGAGTTCCTACACTGCTTCTCACACTTTTTCTCTTGTCCTGGTGTTTGAAGATCAGTCTTTGAGAGGCTAATTTAGGAGATGACTAAATGTTATTTAGCAGGAGAACATGGATTACTCCTCTTGCCATCCCAGCAGAGCTTCCAGCTTTCCTGAAAACACCCAAAAACTCTAAGATGCAGCAGCCATCCCATGTCCCCAGCTCTGTTGTCCAGGTAGAAAGTCAGTGGGAAAAAGCAGGCAAAAATCTCCTGCTCCCCCTATTTGTTGGAACAACATTTGGGGCCAAGCACACCTCTACTACACCTTTACTCCCACTGCCCTCCTGAGGTGGAGCAAGTGATAATCTTAGTTTTACAGCCCATGTGAAGAAGGATTGCCCCTCCTTTTCTCCAGGCAGAAGTGTGGCAGCAGCTCCCACGTTAGCAAATGTAGTGTGTGAGTGCCTGTACGAGTACACACACTTCCCCTCATCGCAGGGTGGAAGAAGTGTGAAGCAGCATTGCAAGGAACATCCTTGTGTGGAGTGGATCTGGCAAGCAGGGAAGGCTTGCCCACCTGCCTGTAGCTGTTTATCTGGCTTACAGGCATATGGGAGACTAGCTAAAATGCAGCAATACATGTGTCTTGGTGTTAAGTGTAAATAAAGAAGCTAATCCAGCTGGCAGTCCTGTGAAACCAGTGGACACTAAAAAAAAGTGACAATCAGAGTTGTCATTTCATTTGGTTTATTTTCTTTCCCTCCATTTGCAGAAATAACATCTACATGTCATTTACATGCATACTGCTTTTACATATTTAAAAAAAGAGACATTGTGGTTACAAATGTGCTTTGGTTATGATRAATTTCTATGCTCATAACACTCCCATTTCCTTGTATTTCCTCAAGCTTGAAGATTTGTAAACTGCATTCAGCTTGAAGACAAAAGCTGCCTATGATTTATTTTGATATGCTATTTTCTTCTTGCTAAAACCAGGGGCAAAATCTTCCTGCCTGTAGACACATGCCTTCTTTTGAGTAGATGAAAAACCAATCCCATTTTTTTTTCTTTTTTTTTTTGTTTTGTTTCTCCTGACAGGTCCTGGGTTATAGGTGCAATAGCCCTGCTCTGCCTATTAGGACTGACCTGGGCATTCGGACTCATGTATATTAACGAAAGCACAGTCATCATGGCGTATCTCTTCACCATATTCAATTCTCTGCAGGGAATGTTTATATTCATTTTCCATTGTGTCCTCCAGAAAAAGGTAAGATGATGGTTCCCAGCAGCAAGAGAGGTGGTAATGAGGTGTTTTGTTGCCTAACAGCYACAGCGTAGCATCGTCTGTGTGCCCTGAATTCCTATCACACAGATTTATCTCTGTGCATCTAATAAGGGTGGTATTTAGACTGGAAAACCCGCAAGGTGCTGGGGAATGAGGTTCTAACAAGGACATGTGGCAGTGGCATTTCAGCAGCCAGGGCCCTGGCAGATGTGTCAGAGACAAGGGAGAAGGCAGCTGTCAGTTTGCAGGGTCCTGCTGTCAGGGCTTTTCCTGCTGTCAGCCAGATTCTCCTTCCTTGCATGCCAGTGTGAGAGGGGAGAGAATCCACCAGCATCCAGAAAGTGCTCCCATGGCTGACTGCTCACAGCAAAGTGGAGCTTTACATCCTCATTTGCAGCCACTGCAGGAAATTGCCCCTTTCCATGGCAGCGTATGTGGGTTGATGGGATGTAACAGGGGCTGCTTCCCCTGCTTTTTTAAGAAGTGAAGGACCTGTGTTCTGCAGTGGTTCATTAGCCTTTGTATTGCTTGGGTCTGATGCAGTGTTTTGGAAATCTTCCTCAAAGCAAGCACAGCAAGTGCTTCTTGGTGGAAATTGAAGTATGCCCTAATTAACATTTGCAAGATAACAGTGGAGTAACTTAGATAAACTCCAGGGGAAAAAAAGTAAACACAACAGAATAAAAATTCTGTGTTTATGTAGATCAAATTTACAGCCTCTGACGATCAGTAATAAGTATTTTTAAGAACCTTTTTGTTCTCTACTTAAATTTTGTTATACAGAGCTCTCCAATTCTGTGCATGTCTGCTGATAATTTGCTATGTACATTTTAGTTTCAAAAGTTTACTGAACCAGTAGGGAAGACTTTATGTAGATACACTGGTGCCAGTTTCTCAGGGTAACCAGTAACTTTTGGTGAAATGGSTTATTGAGTAAAGTCAGGTCCATGTTGAGATCTGTCCTCTACCTGAGAGCCACAGGCCTGCTCCTCTGTTACTCACATKTTCCTGTACAGGCGAGGGAGATCTGACCCATGAGAACATAATCAAAATTATAAAAAGTGAGCCCTGCAAGTGATGCCTCTGTAAGGATCTACAGAGCTGTGTGCAAATGTCTTTCTTGAAAGCAAAGGAAGGCTTTTGGGGTTAAGAGTTTTGTCCCTGTTGTTGCATCTCAAATTTGTCCATCTTAAGAAGCTTTAAAGCTTTATCTAGATGCAACTTCCYGCTGATGATCCCAAACCTTTCAGCAGGAGAGTTTCCAGGCAAGATGATAATAAGAGTGTAGGAAGCATTACCATTGCTTATTAAACCTGCAGGTGCTTCTCTGTGAGGAGTTWGAATTTTTTTTCTGCACCCTCCTGACTAGTATATCCTCTCAGCTCCAATGCACCCCACAAAGGGTCAGTTCCTAACCCTGCATCCCTGCACTGCTCCATGGCCTCCTTGCCTTGTGGGGGTCTCAGTCAGCATGACAAAACCATTCTCTTTTCTGTCTTAAGCCAATTTACACCCTTAAATCACCACTGATGATGATGGAATTGTTCCTGATTTACGGCTGCACAGAGGGAAGGAGAATGTGGCTGGTACCTTGATGTGGGGTGGATGCACTTCTCTGACCTAAGAGCTRAGGGAGGTATTATTTAAAGGGAGAAAAAAAAATTCCTTTCCTATCTATCATGGCCTAGAAAATCGGCAAAGCGCTGCAGAGAGGCGAGCAGTGGGTGGCTAATTAAAGCAATTGAATTATTTTCTCTCAGCAAAGGATTGATTAGGCACTCGAGTACATTGGGCACTTGTGGTATGTGTTTGTCTCAAGCGCTTAAGGAAGAGCCTAATGAAAAAGCTGTAATTTGCTATTTCAACAGTTGCTTCACAGAGTTGTGAAATGCTCATGGAGAGTTTGGCAAAATTGTACAGCTAACCGTGTGCTTCAAGGAATTTCAACTGGTGTTTTGGACATGCATGATGGTTTGGGGGCTTRTTTGTGTCAGTGGGTAACATGACCYTCTTTTGGCTCTTCAGTACAGTCTGCTGACCTTCAGCCCTGTCCCATCTGGTTTCTGGGTATTGCTGCCCATAAAAAGTCACACCTGAAGCTTGATGGAAGGTTATATCCTGTCCTGGCACAAGTCAGCGTAGTTCCTCTGAAGCAAAGGAGGTGGCACGGGTTTGACTGCAATGCCCACTTAAAACATGAGTGGCTTGCACAGTGCTGTGGAAAAGCAGGCTCCAGCCATCCCTGAGCATTGGGAATATAATCTCTAATGCTGCTGGTTCTACTGTTTCCTCAAATTTCAATTTGACTGCAAGAAACTGGGTTTTTTAATAAAAAAATCAATAGCTTTCATATGTTTCTCTTGGAATTCTTCTTTCTTAGTCCCCTGCCAGAAGCAATAACTTTTAGTGCCTTGATGAGCCAATATGCTAGTTTATATCAAATGTACAACAATATTAATTTTCAGTCATAAATAGTGTACCTGCACTTTCTCCCATGCTCCTTTGATGTGCCTCAGAGGATGCTGTAGCCGGCTGGTGCCCACGAGCAGCTTTGCTGCATGGGAGCAGTCTCTTGTGGCATCCTCAGCCAGGAGCTCAGCTGCAAGGGGTACTAGACTGCTTTCCCACACACTGCAGCAGGTTTTGTTTCAGTGAAACACTGAGGAAAAACCAGGGGCTGTGTTGAAAATCAGAAGGCAGTGGACTGGAGGAGGAGCTGCCTGTTTACCTACTCCACTCTTTCCTTGGCCAGGTCCGTAAGGAGTACGGGAAATGCCTGCGCACACATTGCTGTAGTGGGAAAAGTACAGAGAGCTCCATCGGCTCAGGAAAAACCTCGGGGACGAGGACACCTGGAAGATACTCCACAGGCTCACAGGTAACCCTCGCTTTTTGTCTGTGTCCCAATGCCATGCCTAGTCCCTTCTCAGCTATTCTGGGAGGAAAGCTCCTCTCAGCACCAAATGAGCTGGCCTAGGCCACTCCTCAGKGCACCTGCAGAGATTTCCCTCACTTGCAGACCTGAACTGAACACAGTGGTTTCCCATGAGATGTGRTGGCAAGTAAATGCCTCTCCAAGAACCTTCTGACTAGTTCTGTTGGGAATAAAAAGTGCAGACTTGCCTTCCAGAGGCAGGTGGGTAGTTATCACCTGAGGTGTCCTGCCTGCTCTCCATGGGGAGCAGGAGGTGGGAGYSTTTTGTCAGCTCTGCTACATTCCAGTACATCCTTTAATCATGAGATGAAGGTTCTCACTGTTAACTATTAACATGTACAAGAATGATGCTATAAGCCCCGAGTGTCTTTCTTGTAAAAAAATTTAAAGGCTACAAGTGTCTTGTAGCAGACTTCCCAGTGAAAGAGCTGGCTTTCCCACATTCAGTGGTTTGGTCTGTTTTGTGCCTCACACAATTTGTCTTMGCTTATAGACCTCTTAGGGCAAGCCATTGGGGTCAGACTATCACACTAAGCTACTAGATTTGTTGCCTTTGTTCACCTGAAAATTCAGGTTTTGTGTAGTTTGCACACTTAGCAGTTTTGAAGCTAACTTGTGTGTAGAGATGCAGATTTATGGATGAAGAGTTCATATAAAATGAAGAAGCTTATTTCTTAATCAATAGAAACCAAACACAAATTTATTCAGTATTAGTAATGGAAGTAATTATACATGACAGTTCCACTATTAAATTATAAAAGACATGCAGTGAGTAACAGCTTATAACTTTCCAGGAAAACCTAATTTGCAATTTATGTCTTGGAGCAAATCATTATTTATTTGCAGTGGTTTCCAAGATGTCATCCAAAAGCTCTGCTTCGGTGTTTTCGAAGGTCTGGTAGCTATGCAGAGCAAATAAAAGCAATAGAATATAGAACCCCTCTCCAGCATGCCATCAAACCCTAGTGATCTCCAAAACTCAAAATATCCAGCAGCATTTAGGTGGCTGATTTGAAAGCTTCTGGTGTTACAAAACTTAGCTGCTGTGCTGGTGCCCTCCTCTCCAAGAAGGGTTGACTTCAATGTTCTCCCCCTCTCACCAGTCCCAGCACAAGAGAACAAGCCCTTTTGAGGGTGAGCTGAGTCTTCTGGCAGCAATCCCCTTGTAGCAGGTGAGGTCTGAGGCACCAAGGAAGGTAATTTTGCCTGTAGAAGTTCCAAAGGCCTAATTAAGGGTAGCCAGGAGAAACCTCACACAGGTGATGGACAGTAGATGGAGATCACTCTGAGTTGTTAAAAASATTGGCTTCTAACTTTAAATAGAGAAGACCATGAGGAGGAAAACTTCTAAGATCMCTTTATTCTCTGAGAAGCACATATAAAAAAGAAAATTAATCTACAATGGATCATGTCAAAGAAATACAATAAATTAAATGTCCAGGTGAAAAATAATTACTGTAAAAGATCATGGGCCTCATGTCACATGGTACTTCCATTTATAGAAGACTAATGCATTATTAGGAGATGCTGTTATTCCATGGTTAATGAGTAATCTAGGACTTTTCAGTCTGGGACCATATGATTAGGCCTTGGTAAATCTCTCATGGATAAAATCTCACTATGGAAACCACTGGATTTTTGGCACTTAAGAAAAACGTGGTCTGTCACAATGGGAAAAAGGCTTCCCAGTCCCCCAGACCACCTACCATCACTTTCTCACAGCCAGGGAAAACATCCATCAGAGTCACAGATGTAAGGTGAGGGAGAGTTTCCCTGGGACACCTGTGTTCTCCAGTCACCTTCGTGCAGGGATTGGGATTGAACTGCTCACAAGATGCATTTTGCCTGATATTTTATATTTTTTGCAAGGTCTGGTTGAGAAGGAATGAGACAGTGATGTAAATGCCACAGAGGCAGATACTTCACAGCATATTTGAGGAACAAAACAGAAGGCCAACATATTCGGGACACTTTTGCCAGTAGCAGAAGCTATACCACAGATGGCAAAACCCTCACAGATTTTTCAGTATGGGAACAGAAGTCATTCATTTGTGGGGAATTTTTTTGCCCCCCTAAAATCCCCAAGATGGAAAATAACTGTAGAAAACTTCTGATCATTCAGGGGCACCAAGATMCAAATCAAGTCTTCTGTTACACTTCACAAAAAATAAGAAACAAGTTGTCTGAGTGTGAGAAGCGTACCTGCTTCTGTGTGGGGGTTATTTTTCCATTACTTGGTGCTATATTGGTAAACCTGCAGCTGGCATGGGGTCTGGGTTTCTCTCATGCGTGAATTATTTTTTTTTAAATTAAGATGTAAGCAATTCAATTTTACACTTTTTCTTTGAGCTCAGCATTTGTGTTACGAAGTCTGGCAGGGTCCGGCATGCATGAGGCAGGTTACAACAAAACAGCAACTGCTTGCTTACAGCTGGCTAGAAGCAAGTCTCATTCTAAGCTAGACATGCCAGTAGCCATCCTTAGTGAGGCAGAAAGAAACCTCTCTACAGCTGCTAAAAATTCATTGCCTGCTGTGCTTCAATCCCTCTTCAGAGCCGGATTCGTAGGATGTGGAATGACACTGTTCGAAAGCAGTCCGAGTCTTCCTTTATTACTGGAGATATAAACAGTTCAGCTTCACTCAACAGAGGTAATTATAAATGGTTTTTCGTATCTCTCACTCTTCTGACGGCTTTAAGGAGTCTGAAATATGTTGCCTCTTTGCCCTGTGCCTTTTCCTCCTCACCCCAAACGTCACTGGACCCTGTTCTACCACCCAAGAAATGTTACAGTGATAAATGGGAGGAGATTTTAYGGTGGTTGTTGCCTTCTTTTTCTTTTCTTTCTTTATTTCTACACGTGCATTTTCAAGAATTGTCATTTCTGGAAGAAAGTTAGAGAAAGTGAAAGAGAGAAATGCAATTAAGTTGAAATCTCCGCTTTCCCTCAGAAAGCTGCTAGTSCCAGAAGCTGCTGACGTGTCAGGCCTCGTTGCTGACAGTGAAAATGGGCCAGTACAGCTCTGTACAGCCTGTGTTAAGCATCACAGGAGTCCTGACTGTCCTGCATAYATAGCAATACTGTCATCTTTACAGAAGCAAAAGTGAACAGCAGAACATAGACATAAGGAAAAACTGTGCTTGGAACAAAATTGTCTGTGTTGGTGTTAATATACCTAGTTTGAAGAACTGACTGATGTGAACTTTATAGACATCTGTGGAGGAAAGGCTATCAGAAATGTATATGCCAAACAAAATGTGGTGTCTGGCACAAGGGGAAATATGAACAGCTTTTTTAAACCAAGTGTTTTTCAGGGAGTTGTAGGAAAGCGGCGGTAACAGAATACCAGAAAAAGAGCCTCAGAGGTTGTTTCCTTTCTCTTCCATTCAGCTACTTTATGAATTAACCCTGAGCAACCAGATGCCAAACTTTGTTTTGTATTATCTGTACAGTTGATGCTGAAATTAAGAGTGGGTAGAATTTGGATTRCTGGGCCTAGCTGTTCTCTCATGATGATGATAAAAATCAAATGTGTTTCCAGTCCTGATGGTTGGTCTGCAAAGCTCAACTGAGAACTGAGTTGGGACTTTGGTTCCTATTCAGTCTTTATTCTCACTGAATTCCCACTGATTTTGGGGTGATTTTTGCCTGAGGATAGGCTGGAAGGATTTTGACTGTGCTGAGTAATATTGAGTGCTGAGTGGTGGGGGAACTAGGGGTACATGATTCTGTTCTCTGAGCATTATACACACTGCCCAAATCAGTGCAAGGGAGGAAGGCAGTGTAACATGGAGCTGTAGTGTCCTTCAACTCACTGGTCTTTTTTTGTGCCAGGATATTTTCCTTTTGCACTGAAGATTCATTAATAAAGTTGACTATGAGTTTCCATTACTGCAAATGCCTGATTTATCCACATACATTGCCCTCACATCTCTCTCTGTCTCCGCATTAAAGACTGCAGAGCAGCAGTTTGGGTCTAATGGAGGGGGGAGTTGGTTGTCACTCCCCCCAGGTTCCAGCAAGAGCCACTGTTTTCCTCAACCATCCATCCCACTGCTCCCTGTCAGTGGCAAACCAAAATGTGTTATGCATTAAATGTTTGCTTCTTTAGCTAGCACAGAACTTCAACTTGCTCTCTGATGCAGCTGAGGTTACCAAGGGGTGTGTTTTGGCAAACGGGATCTCCTGGCCTCATTAGAAAAAGAAAGGTATCTCTCCTTTTTTGGTCGTGCACGTTTTTCTGTGCCAAGAGGCAAGCATGTCTGTTAACTGGGACAAGGGAAGAGATTTCAAATGGACAATATTCATCCCAGTGTGGTGAGAGCCTGTTACAAATATGTGCCTGCTATTTAAAGGTCAGTTGGGAAATGAACTGGCAGGGGAAGCATCTTCAAAGCATGTTTCCTCCAGATGTTTTCCTTGTGTAACGCTGGATGAGGTGAATCACCTGAAGGACCTGAATCTCTCTACTGGCTGCAGAAGCAGCCTGATAAGTGTCTTAAAAGGGAAGCCTTTTAGGTGGAAGTGACTTGACTAAGTTTCACAGTTCTACAGTCATCCTCTATCTTTTTCACACAGGCAGGCATAGTATTTGTTGTTGTTGGGTTTTGGGGGATTTTGTCTGGTAAAYAGAAGTATTTGCAAAATGGAGGTTAAAAATATGTCTATGGGAGATGGCATCACCAAAGCAGCAGGTGGTCGGTTCCACATGGAAAAACACGTGACATCAACAGTAGTCTCTCCAGGTACTTCTCYCTTTATCCTGTTTATTTCAGCTGAAAAGCAACATTTGAGGTCTTAGGGCTTTCCACAAAGAAAAATCTCCAGAGAACTGCAGCCTGAACAGACAGTGAGGCAATGTGTTTTTCACAGTTCTTGTCTTACTCTTAATGTTTACATATATATTCATCTTTAAAGGAGCTGTTTCATTAATATTTTATTTACAAGCATGCTATTGAGACTCCAAGGATTCAAATGTGAGCCTTGAACTGTATGGTCAGTAGCTTTCCTTGGCTGAGGTTGATACAACAGGATCTTATTTCTGTTCAAAACTCCCACTCCAGCCCTCCCAGCCTAGACACCTTTTGCACAAAATTATCTGTATTATCMCAAGTTAAACATTCTATGTGTGCTGGAATTTTCCCCAGAGCCTTCAGAGAGCAGCCTATGTTCTAAAACAGGAACAAAGTCTTTGTCCCCAGAATTGTCCTAGCATCCAGGTCTTGGAGCTTAACTCCACTTCTCCATGTCCTGGGCCAGCACTGAGTTTTTCTCCTGGGGGAGCAGAAACTAGCCCTCTAACTGGGGTACTATCTCATTGAAACCTGTTTTTTGCCTGATACCATTCATCATATTCACAGCCTCCTGCCACATGGTAACATCCCAGGCAAGACTGCTCTAGCTATCCGTATTTCCTGTATGATGACCTGCATTTCTGTATGACATCTCATCCCTTCTTCCTTCATGAACCTCCTGGGCATCAGTCTGGAATATGGTATCTGTGTTAGTGCATGCCTCCTTTAGACATACAGCTATGTCCTTTTCTGATTTAGCAGGTAACACACTGCTTATGGCTCTTTCAGCTTCGTATTCTCTCTTCTATTCCCCCCTCTCCCTTCCAAGGTAATTGACCATAATGTTACTTATTTGAATTTATCACACCAGGAATTTCAGGCATTACCCCAAATATGCCTGATGTAATGTATTCTGTAATGAAAACTTTACTGTGTCCTAAGGCATATAAGACTATTTCAGATATTTCCTGAAGGCAGCATCTAATTATTGATTAATAAAAGGTATGTCTGCCTTTGTTTCCCCTTGCTGCTCATTATGGCTTCATAGTGATGTGCATCTGGGGTTGTTATRCCACTAAAATCAGGAGGAAGGGAARAGAAACTRGCTGTGCATTTCCTTTTTTACTGTCAAATGAAGAGCATGCCWGTCCAGCCCACAATCATGGTCTCAGTTTCAGGATCCAGAGGGAATCCTGTTCTTTGCATTCCCACTCTGCAACTCTGTCCAATTTTTCACACCCTGGRTCTGGCTGCATACTTCTTCCATGTATTTCACATCCAACCTGTGCTCTACATTTATTTTCCTAGTGCTGAAAACTTCAGAGGTGTAAAAGCTGAACCAAGCTGATTACCTCATAACTAGGAAAAAGAAGTTTCCCTTTGCCTGCAGGGTGTTTGCTGTGTGATCTTAACACAGGCACTTGGATGCAGTGCTGAAAAAGTAGTACAAAAGGAGTGCCTGTAGGATGGACTGCTTGCTGGAGTTCAGYGCTTTGCAGGCTCAGAAGTGGAATGTATGAAGGAGAAGCAACAAGAGCTTGCCTGAGCTTTGGGTGCATCCAGCTGGCCACTTCAGGATCGTGAGGGACGGGTCTGTTTGTACCTTTGGTGTGTTAATGTCAGAAAGCTCTGGGATAGCTCAGCCAGCCTTGCAAGCAAGCAGTCATAGCACGAAACAGTAATGTGACACCAGCCTATTTTTATCCATGTCTTAGGTGAGAGGCAATACAGTAATTAAAGTCTCTCTTTGGATATGAGACAACTGGGTGAGAAAAAAAATCTTTATGAACTGTGTGGTACTTTGTTACTCTTCAGGTTTTCAAGCTGGGGGAAGGGTGGTGGTATGACTTTTTTCTTTTCAGAGGAAAAGTGGAAGTTATCTGTTCAAGAAGGGCCTGTTCCTTGTTTTGGTGAGGCTCAAGAGCAGCAGAGACAAAGGACTGCGTCACAGGTGCAAGGCAGTGTTTTGTAAAAGGGAAATGCTCAGATGGAGTTGTGTATATCAATTCAAGTTAGCACATAGTARTTTTTCCCTATAGGGAAATAACTGGACTAGGGGTAAAGCCACCAGATTTCATAGAGAATAGAAACTGCTCCAGAAGTGTGTTGTTTTGGGTCAAGTGCTGTTCTCCTGCTGTAATGCACCGACTCTTAGTTTATAAGCAAATTTAATAGACAGCAAATTTAATAGTTTATCCCAATAGCAGTCCTGGAATAGAAACAGGAGTATGTACACTCTTGTCTTTTGGACATATATATATATATATGCTTTATGTCCGTCCATCCCCAAAGTACTGCTCAGCATCCCCATCACCCTCATCCGTGGAGGTCTCCTGGAGGCACTTCCTGGTGCTCTGCATTGCTGCTCCAGTAGTGTGAAAGAGAAGAAACAGCAGGGAGCTGTAAGAGCAGAGCTGTGTCATGAGGGAGAGCACCTGGGAGCTGAGGGAGAGTCAAGCCCCATCCAAACCCTCAGTGATGGGTCATTGGGTACAGGGGATTAAGCCTGGACAAGGTGAGGGGAYGAACCTGGTCCAGACCACCAGGAGATACTGGCAGAGACAGGGCTGGGAAGTGAGCTACAAGGCAGGTCCAAGGTCCAGCCAGGAGGCAGACACAAGGCAAGGACTGTGTGCCCAGAGCCAGCAGGGCTGTGGCTTCCTGGTGGATCTCCTCGAGATCACCAAGGCCTGTGGGGGCTGTAAGGACCTCAAAAGCTGTTGCAGATTGGAGCCCAGGACCCCTGGCAGCTCTTCCTGAAGGATGGTAAGTCTTGAATACAAATTCATCCATGTGGCCCTAAGGGTCCATTCATGAGGGAGAGGGCCCTTGCCAGCAAACCCCATCAGAGTCATCACAAAGCCCTCGGATCCCCAGTATTTGCACAACAGATATTATCCCTGACTAGGAAAGCTGTGTTCATTCCCTGTTTGCTGCCATGCAAATGGGCTGAAATGGGGTATGGAAATGAGGGTATTGTTTGTCACTCCCCCTTGCTTTTTCTTCCCAATGCATAAGTGCTGTTGCATGTTTCTTCTTCTGGGTAGCATTCCAGAATAAATACTTGATTTCCCCTTGCTTTATTATTTCTCCTCTGTGTTTTTATGTCAACCACAAAGACTTAATCTGAAACACACACAGGAAAAAGGGAAATTATTGCTACTGTTTTCAGAGGTAAGCAGTTTAATGTCAGATTCATGTGGATTTCTTCATAATGAACAGAACAAATTGAGCTCAAATTCAAACAGTGGGAATCTGAGTCAGAGAGGAAAATTAAAATGAAGAACATTAATATCCTGATTTCCAGCCCAACTGAGACCTGATTGTTTCCTAAATGAAATCTCCCATCAAATTCCTTCCACCCACCCAAAAATATAATTAAGCTGTGACTTCCAGGCTGAAATTGTATCTGCACTGTGAATTCAGCAGGGACAGCTGTGTGTGTTGCTGAATTGTTTTGAGGTGGATTTACTTTCCTGCATTTTTCAGAAGCAGTTATTTAGAAAACACCAGTAGAAGGTTAAATTCTTTCTTTGGTAGGAGACTGTCACTCTGGAAGACAGGAGGTATAGGTTAGCCCTGAGACACTGCAGTAAGTCAGGTTTTGGTCACCAAATCTGCTCTTTCTGCTGAGAGATGAGGGCTGCTGGATGTGTCTCAGTGCTGCAAGATAAAGAAGTTTCTGTTTAGCTGTCTGCAGGGGTGGTGGGTGCCATGGTGTGGACATAATTGGCCAATACAGCAGTGAAAACAGGGTGGAATTTGGTGTGGTAAAAAGCACAGGCAAGCAGGGGAGGAGGGGAACARAAAAAGAAAGGAAGGAGCAGAGTTTGGATTCCCCAGGGGTCTCAAAGCCTGTCCTTGGTACACTTCAAAGTGCAATTGCTGCTCATTATAACCTATTTGCCAGTGCTGACCCTTTGCTGCCTAGCTAAAGCAGAGAGAAGGTGGAAATTGGACAGTGGAAGTGCTACTGTTGTCATGCATCAGCCTTTCTCAAGATGCTTGTTTGCTCCTTGATGTGACCAGCGTGACAGAGATTTCTGCTAAATTTTTGTTGCATAAAAACAAATAGCCAAGTTGTAAGAGAGGTGGAAGTGCCTCTGCTCTGCTCATCTTGATAGGATATTCAGAGGACACTACCAAATGCTCTATCACAGTCTGTCTGCACACTTTTACCTACTCTGAGTAACACCTATGGCTTTTCTTGTGGCATGAAGATATTAGAGAATAGATACTTCCTCCATTTTCTTTGCATTTGTTGTATTTTTTACAGTTGGCAGCAAACAGTGCCCCAGTTTCTCCTGTTAAGTCAGTCAGCTTTCATATAATTTCTTTCAGAGAGATCACTTTAGGGTGTGGGGACTTACACATTTTAAATTAATGAGTTGTGGATATATGAACATGCATGTTGGCAGCAGTGTTAATGGTCACTTTTTTTCCCATTATTTCTTGTTCCAGTTGTGGTTCTGGGGTTAGCAGGTTTAGTGCAGAGGACTCACAGGATGCCCAAGGTGCCTGCAGTTGCTCTCCTTGTTCATGAATGTATCTGTAGATACCTAAAGGGAGCTCACCAAAATATTCATGCATATAAAAATGCACATTATTCTTGGTTTCTGAGCACTTAACAGCTCAAAGACAATTGGGCTAAAGAAAAGTGTCCGTCTTCTGCAGACACTTTGGTCTTTTGAGGACCATCCCTGCACAGCTGGGTATGTGGTGCAGAGCAAGAGCCACGTCTGTTTAAAACTGAACACCCTCTGCAGATGCTGTAAAAGCTTTGAGCTCTGTTTTCAGTCATGTTCAGGGTTTGATGGATGTAGATGCAGAGGAATTATCAAAGCTAAACCTGGGATGGCCTTTGGCCAGGACAGGAGCCTGAGACCATCATCTGTCAACATGCAAGTCTCACTTCTTCACTGTCATTGTTTCAAATCTAAAACRAGGCACTCTCCCCCCAAACCTGTCCCTTTGTGCAGAGTGCTGAGAGGTGTCAGTGGTTAATGTTGTCTGTGCTGACCATTGCTGAGTTTGCAGGGGCAACCTGCTACATGAACCTGAGGGATGCAGCAGTCCTTGCCCTTGAGCATGATCCTTCACATTGCAAAGACCTTAGTCCTGGGAAATTTATTCTGTGTTTCAAGGGGTCCATCGGTCCTGGAGCCTGGAGGTCTCTGGTTGAGCCACAAACAGCAGCAGCAGTGCCTGTCTCTTCCCCCTCTGGAATATGATTAGATGTTMATTTTCTGTTTTTTTGAAGTCAAGGCTGCTACTTGAGAAGGGGATTTTTTGTTTGGTGGAAATCAAGGGGTAAGAAGCAGGGTAGAATCCCTGACAGCACGACCCTGCTAATCCAAAGGCAGCCTGTGGCCTATTTTCCAGCATCTCATCCATCCACAGCTGCTCAAATGCTGCAGCTCCTACTCTTCACTGGGCAGATTGGTGTTCAAGGGTGCTCACTGTCCCAGCACCCTGGGTGCTTGTATTAGTGCTCACACTCCAGGAACAGTCTGCAAAATAAATAGCATAGTCGATTTATATCAGGACTTCAAAACTTCCTGTCTACCCACTGCAGGAGGCTGTTCCTTTACCTCCCCATCTCCCCACCACCATTAGGCATTTTCCTAATGAAGCTCTTTGGTTTCATCCCCCCCCCACCCTTCTGCTTCTTCTGTTCCCTCTTGTGACTCCTGCAGACACACTTACCCTCCCCTGACCCCATGGATACCCCTTCCTGGGACCCATTGCCCAGATGGAGGGTGTATTTGGAGGGAGTAATCCACGTGCCATTGCACCAGTTCTGTCACAAGGGATTGCTGTTTGTAAGCAAAAAAATCTCTGCAAGCCTGTTAAGCAACTGTTGGTTTGGCTAAATGTCAGCAACTGGCCTCAAAATGACCCATCCTGATAATCACATATGAATTAAAGAGAAGTTCCAAGTAGATGACAGCAGAGGAATATTTTCTCTTTGTAAGGGGAAGTCATCAGCCTTTTGGACTAGCAAATTGCTTCTGGTGGTTTTTATCTCCCCCCACCCCTTCTCAATCAGCTGTAGATTTTATGCTAGAAAAATTATGATTTTCTGCATCAAGGATCAAAACTTAGAGAATTTAACTCTTATTTCTGCCAATGTGCAAAATTAATCCCATTGTTGATATTCTCCTGGTTTATTTTGCCTCTCTGCTGCCTGGGACTGAGTTAGCTGAGATTTGTTGCAGTGATTTCAGTGAGTGACATGACATTCTTCCTCTGGGAGATATTATGAACTGGCTTTGATTTTAGGATTGACAGCCATATAATTGGAAGTTCGGTGATTAGGTGGATCAGTTTTAAAGAGGAAAAGTAAGGGCAAGGCAATTTCTGAAATCAGAGCAGGCTTTGGGGAGTATTAGATCTGGCAGAGTATTGCTGCAGAGCAGGCTTAATATGGTGACTGTGAAGGAGGAAGGAAGAAAGCATAGCTGCTTTTATAGATTCCTGGAAGCATGGTCCAGTTTTCACCACAGGCAGGGCACGTCTTGGGTGAGGCCTCAGGTTTAGTGAGAAGTAATCATGATCAGGAACAATTAGGGATAATGGATGTTTGTATAGTTGAGATACAGTGTGGTGTAAACCCTTGTAAGGGGTAGTGGTGGTATAAATAAATGTCCGGTCCTGGAACAATGTTTCTGCTCCAGGCAGTGAAGAAGTCATTAACAAGTGAGCAAATACTTATAAATGGATGTGGTCTAGCTGTGTGTTTTGAGCATGGCCTGCAGATTATAATCCAGCAGAGGTTTGTCATCTGAAATCATTGCCAAAGAACGGAAGGGGAAAAAAGAGACAAATAAACACTTTCACTTTCCTGTCTCTGCATAAAAACACAGGATGTTTCATGTGGCAGAAGATGGCCCAGAGCTTAACAACCTCATTTGCTGAAACTCCATTTCACTGCAGTCAGTATTAATAGYTTCAGAATGAATAGATTAGATGCTGCAAGTGACAACAAACCTATTTGAGAGAAATTTAATAGGGAAGTTTATTGAAGTTTATTAACTGAATCCTGTTGGCTATTATAAGAACAGAGCTTGATAAATCTAAATGTCAGAGCATTTGTTGGAAGGAACTTGGAAAAATACTGAAATACCTGTTGTCCTCCAGCAAATGTGTGAATTTGCTTGTCATAATTGCATTTATTGTTAGAACAAATTTTGCACACATGGAAGACCAGGATTCATTAAATACTTGAAAGCTCTACCTGTAGAAAAGAACACAGTGGAATGCTGGTAAGGAAAGTCTCAAAGAAAACTAGAGCTTTGACTCCTAAAAACCTACTTTTGATTCCCTGGGAGCTAAATGGAATAAATTAATAGTGAGTGAAGTATAAAACCAGCCAGAATGTACAAACTGAAATGACTGCAGAGAGGCCATTCCAGGGACACTCAAGTCGGAGCTATTCACTGCACTTTGGGTAAGGCAAACTGTGTTATGGGGTTGTTTTGGTGGATACTTAGAGGAAGACTGAGCTCTTACCACATCATTTGTGTCCAAGCTAAACCATGTCTCCTGATAGCTCAGGAGCTGTTCTACCTTCAGGGAATGGTCCATGTTCTTCCTGGCTGTCACTTGTCCCTGCAGGGCAGTCTGAAGTCAAGGACATGATGTGCAAGAACCTGAGGGACCTGGTTCATGGATGTGAACCACAACATAAGTTGGGTGTTCCAGGAGTCAGAGCAGCCAGGAGTACAGCACTGTGCCCTTACCTTGTGGAAAGGGAGCCACATTGCTGGCAAAATAGGGAGGAAACAGGATTGAGATTGATTGAAAACACAGCAGTACATGTAATTCCTCCTGAAACAAACAAAAAAAAGCCCAAGAAAATCTAAATTTTGGAATTGCTGGGTCAGAGCAATGAAACATTTTGTTATGACGCAGATGTGCTTTTTCTAAACTATTTCTGTTTCTACTCTAATAAAAAGTTGAAATAATACAAAAAAGTCAAAGTCAGCTTTTCTACCAGCCGCTCTTCTGGAACAAAAAGTGAAAACATTTAATTTGGAAAATACTGATTTTGTATGGACATTTTTAAAGCATTGAATAGTTCACCCAATTAAATTTGTAAGCTGGTCCATTCTCCTTTCTCAGCAAAACTGCTCTTCTGTCACATCTGCTCAGCAGTGGGGGAATCTCTCCAATCCCCTGCTAACATGCACATACCAAAAATATTTTGGTATGCAATTGAAAAGACCAGAAGTCAAGGAAGATACATGGTGGTGGTGTTGCCTGTGCAGACAGATGATCCCAGTTAAAGCAGTGCTGCTCAAACCCTTTCAGCCAGGAAGAGCCGTGGTGAGTAACAGTATTATTCAGAAAATCTGGAGGAGCAGTTGAATCAATTTCCCTTCCAGCTGGGTAGACCGTGCAGATGATTCAAGGTAAACCTTGTGGCTTTGTCAGCCAGCTGCCCACAAGAAATTTTTTTAATTTTATTCCTGAGTGATGCAGTCTAGAATCTGGCAACATGTGCTTCTCATCATAATTTTCATCCTTTGCTTTCAGTGAGTGAATAAACCACGCTTACGTTTAACACGGTGCAGTTTTCCCATATAGTCATAACACAAATCTCTTCCAAAAATTATCTCTGCATTCAATGTTGTCCTGCATCAAAGACATCATTTTCTGCCTTAGAAAGGAAAGAAAAAGGTTCCATTTGGTTGCATACTGTCATTAAAATAATACCTACTTTCATGGCCACAGAAAGCAGCTAAGTGTAGCTATCTGAATCCTTTGTGTCTGGTTACAGTGATGTTGAAACATGTGGGATTTTCATCTTCTTTGTCCTCATTGGTTTTCCTAACAGTTTTTCTTAGTTTGCAAGTCAAAAGTGCAACCCTCCAGATCTCCCCCTGCACCCTGAGCACAGGCCATGGCTTCTCCTGGCCTTTTAAATCCAGTACAGCTGGATCTGTGGTGCTTGGATCATGAGGATCACCAGTGCTGTGAGGGGAGCAGGAGCATCTGTGTGTTACCCAGCAAATACTTGCCTTCTGAAAGACCATAATTTCTTTCTACTTGTGATCACAGCGTGCAAATCCTTCACTTGAGGACATCTAGCCTCAGGAAGCCTTGAACTGAGCACTGGCCTTTCCAGAAACCCAAATTTGAATGTAATTTTGGATATTAGAGCTGACCTGGTAGCTGTGTTTTGCTCTGAACTTTGGTTGAATACCAGTGAAAACAAGGACACTTGGGACTGTAGTCGTACCAACGTGGTTGCAGGGAACATTTTTGTAGAGGTGTGAGTTCTGCTGTTAAATGTTTGCTGGTTGTGATGATATCATCATGCTGTGAAGCAAAGGGGAACCTGTAGGTTTGAACCCATCTTTTTTCCATGCCCCCACTCGTACACAGCATGATAGGGGTTTGGAGACAGAATGCATTTGCTTTCAGTAGGGTGCCTTTGACTAGCAGAACTGGAGGTGATTCAGCACAGCTGGATAGAAGGCAGTTCCCCTAACTAAATAAAGAGTGGTGGCTGTGGGCTGGGCTTAGGTGGTGCAGCAGATGGCAAAGGAGGGATTTGTATGGAGGCTGCTATTGCTGGAATGTAGGAAAGCAAGGATGACACAGAGCCATGGGGTTTGCTGAGAGAGGTTTGTGTTGCACCACAGATGCTGACAGCCAAGGATCCAGCAGTAAGTGAACAAATAAAAGTAAGTGATGATGACTGCTGCCTGCTGAAGATATTAAGCACATCACCAACACCGGGCCTGACAGCTGCCAGGGATCCCTTCCCAAGAGTGCTCTGACAGGGAGGAGATTCCAGGTGGTCAACAGGCACTTGCAGCCCTGATCTTTCTGGGTTTTGGGCCCCTGGACATGCACTGACCTTTGTATTGCAGCCCCAGTGATGCACACCCAAACTGCAGAATAACCTCCTTGCTGTCCCCCATGGTGTTTGGGAGAACATGCTGCTATGATCCCATGCTTACTTTATTGGGGTTTTGTTGGCTTTCTATTACCAAGGCTATTTTCATGCAAATGAGGTCATAGTTCCATAGTCTACCTGCTCCTTCTGCTCCTGCCTCATCTGCAGACCTAATCCACTCTTCCTAATAGTCCCCTTGGTTGCTATAGCAATGATAAAGTGGTATGAAAAAGCCAGGATGATACTTAAATGTATGTCTGGTATTACATTTTTCATTCTTTCTCCTGGGAAAGAGAAACCAAATAATGAGAGGTTTGCTGGTTTTTGGTTTTTTTTTGTTTTGGATTTTTTTTTGGTGTATTACTGTTTTATCAAAAGCTTTAACTGTGGGCTTTTTGGACCCTGGATGCAGTCTTCTCTCAGCACCCTTTTAGGCTGGGAATTTTGCAACTCAAGAGCAGGTAGTAAGAAACAAGAGCCCAAATTTATGAATACAGGGTACATGGAATTTTGTATTTAGGATGCCAAAGTTACATTTATTGTGTCRTGCACAGAGTAAGAAGTTTGCCACTTCATCACTATGGGAACCTAAGCTGCAGAGTGCTTAGGGCCCAGTTTGGTCTCTGAATGTTTTGAAAGATATCAGAACATGTTAGTAGAGGGTTTGTTTTGGATTTGCACCAGGAGACTTACTCAAGACTGCCACTGAAAGTGGCATTTTGAACAGTAAATTAAAAAATCTTATTGAAATCAAGGGAGAGGAAAGTAGAAGATGGAATATTTTTGCTCAATTGCTGCAAACAGGAATGGGTGGCTGTAGCACCAAGCCCTATCTTTTACACACCTCAGAGCAAAAATTACTTACTTATTCTGTATTTTCAACTTTTTTTTGCCAAGTTTTTAATCAGAATCATGGATATGTATTAAAAGTTGGCTGAAAGAGCCATATTTGTGTGAACTCAGCTCATTCCAGAACCCATCACGTTGGCAAATGTAAGCAAGCAAAACCTACATTTAAGTGCTTACACAGGTTGATCCCTTCTTTCTTGTCACAGTCCGAGAGCATCCTTCATGCAGAACAGCTTCTCCTGCCCAGCCATGGTGGGATCAGCTTGTTCCTGCCTGCTGGGGTTCACTAGACAAGATCAGGGTGTGGATATATTTCTAGCAGCTGGCATTTAAAGACACCTCGAGCTCAACTGCTCAAAAGCCCACCATGGGTATATTTTTCATATCAATTCTCATAGGGACTGAGTTGGAGATTGGGTTAAATCTCAAATGGGAGGATTATATCACTTCTGAGTTTATGGCTGGCATTAACTCTGGACTTTCTCATTACTTGTATAAAAGTGAGCCCCTTTTTGAATCTTTTATGGCCTGGCTTGATTAAAAGTGGGATGAAAGCAGAAACAATTTTAATGGCCTTAGTGCTCTCTGGTATAAAACTAGCTCAAGAAGAGGAATTGTTCCTACAGTCCCTCATCCCAGATGAATGTGAGATTGAGAGAAAACACATTACCAGAAAGAAAGAATTGACTCATTTACCTATTAGTTACATTCAAGGTTACTTAGTTAAGCGTTCATATAATGTTTTCTTACAGGAGACAGCTTTGTTTCCTTATTTTCAAACACAGCAGCTCATCTTGCTTTCCATCAGCATAGACAAAAATATCAGGTGAGAGAAAACAAGTTGTTTTTTTCCAGCTGCATGTGTTGAGGAGCCTCCCTGGCATGCAGCCCCCATACAACACTGCCTTCTACTTTGTCCTGTGCTCAAAAGACCGATTCAGTGACCTGCTAATGCCATACGCCTGGGGCTGGGAAGTGCTGGGAGATGATGGGGGAGAGGCAAGAAACTGTCTGCTCCCTTCTCTACCTGCAGAGGAAATGTCATCCCAGGCCTGCATACAAGCACGGCAGCCTCCACCTAGCCTGAGGTTTGGCCAGTTTTTGCCTTTCTGTAAATAATAAGTAGGTGTGAGCTTTCAGAGAACTCCCTGCTAAGGGGATTTATACTAGCCCGAGGTCCTCAGGGCTTATATATCCTCAGCAACTCCATCCAAAGCGATTGTACCCAGTGCCCTACATGCCCCACAAAGACAGCCTTCACCTCGGCACGGGGCCACCTCCGCACCTAAAAGAGGCAAATGGGGTCTCCATGCCTCAGACACTGGTAAAAGCATTCCTGAAAGGGTTACTGGTTTTGGGGATTGGCTTTTCAGTTACTTCTTTGGGTTGAGGCTATCGGATATTGGTGGTAGCCAGGTCATCTGAGCCCTCTGACAGTCCTGTGCTACCTAGCTCTAGCTGCCCCACCAATGACTTACTTTCCTCGTGGAAAGGTTTTGTCTTTACAGTTTAGTCCTGGAGGCTAAAAACCATGGTTATCCCTCCTGCTCTAGAACTCAGTAGGAATGGCCCTGAAGGACAAGATTTTTTTTTATTCTTTCATGTCTCTGGAGATTAGAAGAGGTTCAGAGCAAGGGCATAAGGGTTTTTCATCCTGTAGGTCAGCTGAAAGGTAGGGGGAGATTTTGCTTCCCGGATTGATACCTGCAATAGGAATTGAGGTAGGTCTTGGCAGCCACCTGCCAAGCCATGATGATCGCAAAAAGCACAGGTCCAGAGGCTGCGTCTCCAAGGGATAAACCAGAGATCAAAGGACAACTGTTGGCTGAGTGCTTGGAAACAGCAGCAAAGAGGTGCTGGAGTGGTGAAACAAGGTGTTTGTGGGGCACACAGAAAGCCTTGAGACATGTACTTCGTGGCCACTCTCATTCCTGATAGACATGCCTGGCAGAGCCGTAGTGCTCTCACCTTCCAGAATGGATTCAGGTGGTTGTGGATGCTCTTGATGGTGATATCAGAGAAGTAGCTGAAATGAAACTTGCCCTCTTAGACATGAGAAATGGCTGCTGTCTGAGAAATGCTGAGAGCCTTTGGAGAGGCTGCATTCTCCATCCTTTCTCTTTAATTCTGCTTTTTTGATTTAGATGTGTTGCGAAGGTCTGGCAAAAGAGATCCCAGCACATAGTGGGAGTTGAATGTGCTGTTGTCTGTTAGTCATTGTATCTATATTTTTTTTATTCATTTGGCACTTTCCGGAGAGTTTTTCCCCCCACATTGTGTAGGCTGCCATCTTCCTTTCTTTCTTTGTAGCAAGCATGTGGGCGCAGCCTTGCTTACACTCCGAGCAACTGGGGAACCACCATAAATGTAGCTTATCCGCTTTCTGATACATTTTCTTTTGCGTTGGTTTGGATTTGTGCATCGTCAGTAACATCTGTTCTGCTTTAGTGGCATACAGTTTTCCGAGTCTAATTAGCTGGCTGCTTGTAATCAGGACTATTTCAACTGTTGTCATTCTGAATGTTCTTTTTCCCTTTTTTTTAATACCACATTTGCCTGATTGACCTTTTTTGTTGTTTTTTTTCTCTGTCTTTCTATCGGGCTGCTCCAGGAGCCATGGCTAATCATCTTATAACCAATGCTCTGCTTCGTCCTCATGGCACTAACAACCCTTATAATACATTGCTCGGGGAATCGGCGGTCTATAACAACCCTTCTGTCAGCATGTACAACGCACAAGGTGTGCTGGAGTTTCTCTCTAATTTTTCTAGTGAGAATTCCATTTTCTGTGGCTTATTTTGGCCCATTTCTTTCTTTTTTTTCTTCCTTTTACTTTTTCTCTCCCCACGCACACACACTTTTTTTTTGGAACTGGGCACAAAAAAAAGATCCTCTCCCCTCCCTTTCATTTCAATGCATCTCTCCATCTTCCAGATGCTATTTTTCCATGAGCAATCCAATTCACTTTGAAAGACTTTTGTCAGTTTTTCTCAAAGCATTCACAGTATTTTGATTTTGATTTCTTTTTTCAGTCTCCTTGCTTTTGTATTGTTTTGGACTTGTGTGTGTGTGTGTGTTTTGTCAGACACATCCATTCCTCTCTTTGTTGTCAGCGCATTTCCTTGTTAAACCATTAATTTCAGAAACAGGAGCACCGCTGAAGGTAAGTGAAGCTAAACTGGCTTTTGCCACCAAAGCTGCTCTCRTTTGAAATGGCCTGCAGAAATGTGGCCAGCAGTGCGCTGGTTWGCACAGGGAGTAAAATGCAAAATAAAACAAAACTGCCCTTGATCTCTAAGAAAAATGACAGTTGAAGCAAGAAGTGTAGGCCAGCTCCAAAGAGCAGAGCTGAGATAAGAAATGTTTTGCCGTTTGCATTTATACATTTTTTCTGTGTTGTTAGGGGAAAAAAATAATTGAAAGAAGGTGTAGTGAATCTAGGTAATATTTGATATCTTCCTTTTGGCAACAGAAAAGAGACAGGCAGAGTCAGTTGTACCTAATGGAGGTTTCTGCTATGGAAATCACTCTGTTGTCACTTACATGTTTGTCTCTGCTCTGGCTTCTGTGGGAAGGGACAATTTTTGTAAGCTCATGCTTCTGTGAGGGAGAGGCAGATGTGTTTAAGTAGGGCCTGAGGAGATGGGGAGTGTGGAGTTCTGACAGCTCCTGTCACTTGGTGGCTCCATCCTGCTCTGCCCTTTCCTTGGGAATTTTTTTATGGTCTTACTTGTAAGGTGGCTGAATCACTGCAGAGTAGCACTGCATTCTAGTGCAAGTGTGCCAGCACTGTCAGCTGTCCACTCTCAATGAAGGCATCGCTTCCCAGTAAAGGATATCCAAGAGAGGGAAAATAATGATGGTTATAATGCAAGCAGGAAAGCCCCCTTTGTACTCTGTGGCAGCATGTTGTTTACGACAGATATAGATGTTGAACTGTATCAGTAGGGTATTTGCATTCAAAGCACAAGGAAAGCACATGTGTTTGACTTTTTTCCTGTTTATTAATTTCCTAAACTATGCTAACTTTGTGCAATAAATTTGTTTCCAAGAATGCTTTTTTGAAAAGGGGCTACTGTTAAACATGAAATGCTCTGAATTTTAAGATTCTCAGTGTACTGCAAATGTGGAAATGAGCTTTGATGTTCTGAGTAGTTTCTTGCATGATAACCTTGAGGTATGGGAGTCTTTTAAATCATACGGCAACAGGTAATGCTAGGTCAGCATTTGCCTTAAGAGGAGTCCTGATGTTCAGGTCTGAGTGCTTCAACTGAACCCAAGCAATATGGGCAGAAATGTGTGTTACATTTATTTTAATAATTTTATGGTCCTCAAATTTTTAATAGTAGAATCTGATACAGCTACCTGAGCTAACAGAAGGTTATTCCACAAAAACAGCATATTTTTTTTGCAAGTGCTATTCTGTTCAACACAGTTAGATAAGTAACAGAGAAACCTGTCCAGGCTTCATCCATGGGAGGTGAAGAAAGAGAATGGGACCACCCTGGTCCCATTTAAGCTCCTGGAGCTTTGCCATTGACTTCAGAGGGAGCAGACCCCAACCCATTCTTTTCAGGAGGCTGTGAGTTAATTAACGACCATGGAACTGCTATAGCTTTTAGTTTTCAAACTGGTTCGGTGCCTGGACAATTACAAACTGTGAATATTAGGAGATCCCATGGCAGAAATGAAGGGTAGCAAAACCAACCAGGCCTAGTGGTCTCGGTGGCCCTCTGGGGATGCTGCGCCAGCAGGAATGCTAAAGCCAGGAGAGTGCATTGTAAAAGTAGATGCTGTCATCGTCTCTGGGTGTGCCTTGGCTGTGGCTGGCGTGCAGTGAGCATTGTTAGCTAACACCATCCAACTAACTCATTCCACATCACTAAGGCCGTGACTTTTTTTTGCACGTTCATTTACCTCTTCAGGTGCTGGCCATGGATGGGGCAGGACACCCTAAGGAACAAGGAACTGATCTGGTCTACCTGTTTCTTATCCCCTCCCCAGATACATCTTTTAAAATACTGTCTCTGCTTGAGCCAAAGCTGCCACATCTGTGGCAGGCAATCACCAGGGGCAGGAATTCCTAAAAATTATCCTTGGAAAGAGGTGGGGAATCAAACCCTAAAAGGCCAAAATCCCATGTTCCAGTGGCATAAGCAATTCCTTGATAGGACACAGAGTGTAGAGGAAGGAGGAGGTGGTAGGCAAGGGGCTGAGTCCTCACTGTCATTGGAAGCTGAGGGATATACACTGGCTCAGTCTCTCCTAGGCAGGAAAACATCCCAACACCTTTGGTCAGAATTAATTTTGAGAGAAAGTGTTCACAAGCATTAATGACCATTAGCAAGCTGTACTTAAAATCCAACAGACAACTGAGGAGTGGGAAGCTGAGCGTTATCACTGCCTCTTCATCTTATTCTCTGACTTTTCCTGTTTTAAGCCTTTCTAAATAGTTTCATTTAGCAATGCCATTATTCAAACTACTATTCCTCTTTTTTTTTGTTTGTTTCTTTTTTTGCCAAGTCCATGTAGTTTGCCATATGTTTGGTTAAAGTAAAAATCAGACTTAGAAAAGTTTGTAAAATGCCAGCAGCCCCATGATGAGCAAAGTCATACTCTTACAAAGCACTGTTGCAAAAGATGGACGGCAAAACATTTTTAGCAAGGAATCAGAATTCAGTTTCAGCCACCAGGGGTTATTATATCTAACAGTAAGTAAAGCCATTCATTTTAAGACTTTGGAAGTGACATTGAYGGTGCCAGTCTTTTCAAGCATGACCGTTACCAGCTTTAGACTTTTCTTAAATTTCCTGGCATTATTTCTTCATTTGTGTTGCACGCTGAACATTTTATAATGGCATTGGAAAACAGTTTAAATGTGATAATTTTTTAAATAAAAATGTAGACTATTGACTATTGCGCGTAAAATATTTTTTTTCTGTCTAAAATGTCAATATTTTTAACCTGAAATAAACCTTGTAACAAATTCATGTATTCTGGGCAGTGGAAATTATTTCCGTTAACTCTCTTTTCTGCATATCATCAATTTGCTTTTTACTCATGTTTCTCCTACTGTCGCTGTAAGCTTACTTGTTGTTTTTTCTTTCCTTTTCTTCATGCTGTCGTTTAGAGCCCTACAGAGAGACAAGTATGGGAGTAAAGCTAAACATTGCATATCAAATGTAATTTTTTTTAGTTCACTTTTATTGCATCACATATAGATGATGTAGTTAATAAAGGAAATTAATCTCACAGTTTTGAAATCAAAATACAATTAATAGACATGTATATATATGTGTATGCGTGTGAATGTATGTGTGTATATATATATGTATGTGTACATATATATATATATAGATGAGATTAGATGATGCTTCTTTTGTTTATTTCTCATTTTTGTGGTATCGTTTACCCAGCATAGTTTCTCATTTAGTTGTGTATGCTTTTTTTTTTCCCCAACTTCATTATTTTTATTTGCGAGGTCATGGCATTTTTATATGGTGTGTTTCATTGCAGCCCCCATTCTGTTCTCACCTGCAATGCCTCCCATTTTATTTCTGCACCAAACCCCAGATCTATGCATTGGCAGCAAGAGCACAGTGCTCAGTGCCTCAATGCATACCTTACTCAGCGTAACCATCAAACAGATGCTCTTGTACCTGTCACCCATTACATACAGCCCTCCCCCAGAATTGCTCACTTTTCATTTCTCCCCAAGCATCGTGACTCGGTTGGAGAGCTTTCACCGTGAAAATCGAYGGCTTTGCTCTATGTCTGTGATGGCTAGTTGATTTTTTGGCATAGCTCCCTCATTTGCTGGGGAACCCAGGATACAGCAGCACCCTCTAAGCTTCAGAAACCCAAAAGGTGACCGACACATTTGGGGCATTTCATTCAAAAGCATGAAGAAGCCTTCAGTAGCGCTTTCCAGCCCTTGACATACAGCAACTACTCCATCGCAGATATAGACTGAATCCTGTATTTTCAGCAGGTACACATGCCATGTACTAAGCATGGTGTGAGCAACTGTTCATCTGAAATTGTCCGTTTAATGGCTTCTCTGATCCACTGTGCCTTGCTGGGAGTTGCTTGCCAGTTTTTGGCAATGCCTGAAGCCCTTAGCTGAGAGGTCGATAAGTTATTTCTTGCGTCCCCATGCCTGCTCTCCTTCCAAGGAGACCAGTGATCCCAAACAAGAAAGCATGGTGGCTTAACTGCTGGGCCTGGTTTTTTTCTCCCTTGCCCACCCATGCTGGCATTGCTCTCAAAGCACTTCCCTGCCATCTCCTGTAGTGCTTTGGGAAAGAGCTGACCTCCAGCCTCACGTTGTCAGAATTGAGGCACCTATGGAGATGCAATAGGCAGTTAAGGCAGGGACACCCCGAGACCCTGCTGCTCCTCTCAGGTTCCCATGAGCCCACAATACCATGGCAGTGATGGTACTTGCTGTACCCCCCACTGAACCCACTGCTTTAACTTTGCAGGTGGAATAGGAGCTATTTTTAAAGGCTTCACAAGACCCCAGAACAGCTGCCTCCAACATCAATTGTTTTAGAAAATCCCCACCTGGCCAGTGTGGAGTAAATAATTTTGGTTGTGCCCTTAAGCCAGAAGGGGTACGGCATTTAGCCTTGTTCCAGAAAATCCTGGGCCAGAAAGCACTTTGTGCCTCCCCCTTGCTACTCCCTGAATCCTGCCATTCAGTCCTTATGTCTTTATCCTGACAGCCTGCCCAGCGAAAGGGGAGAGCAGGCTTTTTTTCCTCTAGAAAGGATACACTCCCAAACAAAGTTTTGGTAGTGATTAGCCTACGCTGCAAATATTTTTTTCCTCAGCTGGGAGGAATTTCCCCCTTCCTCCAAAGTTCCTAGGGCCAGGGCAGCTGGGACCAGCCCAGGGTCATGAATTTTTTAGCTCCCTCAGGAATACATAGGGTACAAGAGCTATAGGAGAATGCTGGCCAGGAGAGGTTATCCTTCCAGCTGGATGTTGCCACATCAAGTCCCACACTTGACAGTGCTTTCCATTTTTTTTGTTGGGAAGCCCTGGACCACCAGCTGGTTAGATGGAGCTGCGCCCTCCCATTTTGGCCGCGACGCTCTCCTTGCTGCCCAGCCCCTAGGCAGCTGCAGCAGCCTAGGAAGGGGGTTTGAGTGTGCACATCCCGCATGAGTGTCCTGTTTGTACAAGTCACCCTCTCTTGTGTAATGTTTTTCAGAGGGGCTTCTGAACAATGCCAGGGATACAAGTGTCACGGATACTCTACCACTGAATGGTAATCACGGCAACAGCTACAGCATCGCCAGCGGCGAGTACCTCAGCAACTGCGTGCAAATCCTTGACCGTGGGTATAACCACACGGAGAACGCCCTCGAGAAAAAGATCCTGAAGGAACTCACCTCCAACTACATCCCTTCCTACCTGAACAACCATGAGCGCTCCAGCGAGCAGAGCCGCAACTTGATGAACAAACTCGTCAACAGCGTGGGCGGCGGGAGCGAGGACGATGCCATCGTGCTGGATGACGCCACCTCCTTCACCCACGAGGAGAGCCTGGGCCTGGAGCTCATCCAYGAGGAGTCGGACGCCCCGCTGCTGCCTCCCCGGGTGTACTCGGCGGACAACCACCAGCCCCACCTCTACAGTCGGCGTCGCATCCCGCAAGACAACAGTGAGAGCTTTTTCCCTTTGCTGACCAACGAGCACACGGACGACCTGCAGTCGCCCAACAGGGATTCTCTCTACACCAGCATGCCCGCGCTGGCTGGCATGCCCATGACGGAAAGTGTCACCGCCAGCACCCAGACCGATCCTCCACCAGCGAAAAGCGGCGGTGGCGATGCCGACGATGTTTACTACAAAAGCATGCCCAATCTTGGCTCCAGGAATCACGTCCATCAGCTACACACTTACTACCAGCTAGGTCGAGGCAGCAGCGATGGTTTTATAGTCCCGCCAAACAAAGAGGGAACCTCTCCGGACGGCAATGCAAAAGGACCTGCTCACTTGGTCACTAGTCTATAGAAGATTCAGCAAAAATTAAGCAAAGAGACAACTAAAAGCCTCTCCGTAACACTCGGTTTACTGTTCTGAGTTAATCCAAACAGTGGTAATATTGTGTGTACTCCTAAATCTTCATGCTGTTCAAAAGGAAATTCTCAGACTTTTTTTACTGGAATTTTTAGGCCGGCCTGGAGAGGACAGTAACTGCTGTGCCCCCCTTATCTTCCCATCCTTCTTCCCTCCAGACAGACTTCATTATGTTAATGAAAGAGATAGATAACGGCACACTTCGTGGCCTTCTCAAGTTATGCCGTGTTTGTTTAAACAATCCTTGATGCTGTGTTGCTCTTAAGACCAAGGACCTGATTTAAGAGGGAAAAAAAAAATAATAAAAGGCCAAAAATGTGCATTTGAAACTAGTAGCGATGACGCATCTAGGTGGGAGCGCTGCGTAAAACAAACTAGCAAAACTCTTTCTTACCAATCCAGATCACACCATGGGTTATGGTCACTCACAGCTTGGTTTCACTGCAGCGCCCTTTGCTGCRGGAGCAAACAAAACGTAAACAAATTTAATGAGATGGAAGGGAATCCTAGAATCCTGTGCTAAAGGCATATTTTACATTTTGCTGTATTAACGGATGATAAAAACTAATGGCAGAAAAAGAGAAGCAAACAATTTCTATGTAATGTACAGATACTAGCATTGCACATATAGTCTGCTTTCTGTTCCTCCAGAACTTGCGTCCCTGTTAATGTAGTGGAAAAAAAAATAAGAACTTTTTTCTGTTGTGCTGGTCTTGTAAGTTTGTCTACCAGTAGGAGCAAGGTTTTTCATAACTCTTTCCTTTTTTTTTTATTTTTTTTAATTTTGTTTTGCCTTGTCCACTGCTCCTTCCCTCTGTCCCCTTCCCATCCCAGTGGAAAAAACTCACTGGGCAAGAAGACAAAACCCCAAACATCAATTTCTAAGGACCATTTTTAGTAATACCATCACCATTTCTTTTCAGCCAAGGCAGTCTTTTAATTTCCTCACTGTATAACCTTTTTCAGCCGGCATGTTGCCAGCAGACCTTTTGGCAGACTAGAGCAGGGCAAACTTCCTCATTGTCAGTGCACAACCCGATGGTGACGATAATCCTGTGGAGCATCTCTGGCCAACAGCCCCTCAGCCAGGCCCTCGGGTCGCATCCAGGGACTGAGGAGAGGTTTTGTAGTTGTAGTGGGGGTTCTACAGGAGACTGCCATTTCCCTGGAGGAGCAAAGGGCCTTCTCGGCTCAGTCTGGTCCCCGGTTTAGGCACTTGTACTGCAGTGGTTTAAGAAGAAAATAGATTGACGCGTAGTGAGCTAAAAAGTACTTTGCGGTGATTTTTAATTAAAAAAAAAGAAAAAAAAAGTCCTCTGTTCATTATTTTTCCTAACAGGAAATTTATTTATTTGACCGGATTTTAAAGTAACATAGGCTTTCTGGAGGTAAATTAGCAGCACGGAGTATGAATTCTTCTTCTTTTTCTCTTTTTTTTTTTTTTTTTAATTTATGATCCATTTTGTACGGTCTCAGCAGTTGAATGACCTCATTACTAATATTTGTTGTAAAAGTGAAGCTTGTTTGCCAACCAATAAACAACTGATCACGATTTAGAAGATACTGTATGTATGTACTGTACAATTAATCTCTCTTTTTTTGTCGTTGTTGTTCCTCTCTCCATTAATGTCTTCAGTATGAGTCTCCACTCCTTTACAGCATGGGTGAGCAATGCCGAAGAAAGGAGGCCTAAGCTGAGAAATTTAAGCACAAAGGTTATGCAGCTGTGGCTGACTAGAAAAATCAGGCTGGTGGTACTTGTTTAGGGGCAAGAACAACACTGGTTGACATTTGTTGCAGGTGATTCTAGGTCTGTTTTGTGCCTACTGTATAAAGTAGCAAATGACACACGGATGATTTGAGTATAGTGTTTCATGTGTCATATCTTTTAATCATTGTAATTTTTTTCTTTTATTAATTTTCTTTTTTTCTTTTTTTTTTTTTAATTTGGGTTTTCTGAGATTAAAAACTGCTGGTAGCATGTCAAAGAGTAAAACAAGTCCCCGTTAGGCCTTCTCGGTCGTTGTTTGCTGTCTCTTTATTTTCCTGCTCCGGGCAAATGCCAAGCACCCTCACCATCCTTGGCCACATGGTCCTTCCCGCCCCACCTCTGCCAATGGCCCACTGGCACTTCGCTGCTCTCCTCTAGCCTCCCCCTTCAAATCCCTTCAGTGCAATCAGGAATACAGAAAGCCACAAAATAGACTGGAAAGGTTGACAGGGGAAATAACCACCTCTGGATATGATTGGTAATGAATTTTCAGTGATTTTTCACAAAGCCCTCCCATGGCCTGGGCTTAGGGGCGTGGTGCTGCCTCCATCTAAACTGTGCCTATCCAAGTCCTGCCATGCTTGGTAAAAGCCAAAAGGCTAGGAGCAGGTGGGTGAGGCACCTGTTGAACAAGATATTCCCAGTGCTGGAGGATAAATGCAGCAGCAGATCAGTGGAGCAGTTCCACCCCATCCTGGGGCTGTCCTCACACTGGGGCCGTGCTGCTCGGTGCTTCTCAGCAGAGTCTGGTTGGGCAAGAGAACTAGGGGTGGTGATATTTGGTGATATTTTTGGCCTTCTGGTTCAAGCCACGTGAGTCCTTCCTGCAGCCACTCTGGCCAAAACATCTTGGGTAAGAAACTCCATGTGGGACCATGCACTGATCACAGCAGTGCCTCTTGCCAGGTCTAGGTTTTGGCAAGGGAGCATTTCCTATTGGAATAGTGGAGAATCACCTGAGTTCATAGCAGAGTAGGCACTGGCCAGCCAGGTTATGCTCTTGCTCTTGACGCTGCCTCCCTGTTACATTTTATTATCCATACCAGCAGCGATGGAGGTGCATAGTGCATGGTGGATCCACTCTTGCAGGTACAGCAGGTTATTCACACCCATGTGGTAGCAGCAATTCATCTAGCACCCCAAGAGAGGCTGCTGAGGCTTTAACTAACTGAGGTGCTTCTTATTTTGCGGAAAATAAAAACTCTTTTACTGTATTAGACTCAAAAAATAGTTTTTCAGGGGTATGGTGGAATTGAGTTCATGCAGGGGGTGAGATACACCCTGGCAAATACTATCATGATAAAGTGGCAGGCAGGTGATGAACGCGGCATTTACCAGTGTTTCTGAAACTGCAAGAACAAACCAGTGGTGGATTTGCTATGGGATGGTTTTGTCCTACTGAAAAATCTTTACCTTCTTTTACTACAAATGGTCATTCTTCCCCAGCCCTTTTATGTATTTCAGGTTTATCAGTGTGCAGGCTGTTTTTCCCCTCTTCTCCATCCCTTCTCTTTGCCAGCCTATCCATGCCTAGTAGCACTTTGATTGCAAAAAAATGCTGTTTATTTTCAAGCTGATTATTTCTGTTCCCAGGCTACTCTGACATCACAGGATTCACTGTTGGTGCTTCTTATGGCTTAGGAAAAAGCTGAATCACAAAATAGAGGGAAAATATATAATATTAATTTTATTAAGCCAAAAATGGTTTAAGACTCTAATATAGTGGGGATGTTTTATGAAGAGATGCAGGACGCAGATTATTTTTGGCATTTTCTTCCCCTTGAGAACAGATTTTGTTGTGTCAGATAGTTGATTATGGGCATGGTGAGGGTTGGTGCTTGTTGATAAGTAGCTCACTATCTACAATTTTATGTGACTGGCAGCAGTGTCTTCTGTGCAGATTGCAGCATGTGAAAATCAACTCACTGTTAAGTCCTCGGTGCCTACAATGCTCCTGGGGTATGAGGGAGAGCTGCAAAACTTCTAAGGCATTTCTTAATGCTGAGCCAAGGCAAGAATGTGAGAAAAAAGCTTGATGAAAAAGCAGTAGTGATTATGATGTTAAATCCATACTCGTGCTTGGGGCACATAACTGTGTAGGCTGGGTTGAAGGGGATAATCAGCCCTGTACTCAAGGGATCTTTTCTAGGGTTCCATTTAACAAAACAAAGGAATGAAAACCAAACCAGATTTGGCTTATAGGGAGAAGATTAAAGCTTCATCATTCAAGTGAAACAAGCGTCCCACTTTCAGCTGAAAACAGACAAAATAGAGGCAAATAGGTAGTGCTTGAGCTGATGAGAACATCAGCTGATACACAGACTATTTTCTGAAATACAGAGCCACCTTTGAGAAGCTTGAGCTGCCAGGCATGTTTGGAGTGAGGATTGTTAATCCATTGATCGAGTTGCCCCTTCAGAAAGCCTTTCTTTGCAGGTGGGAAGAGTGGGATGGAGAAGTGCAAGGCTCCATGCTTTGCATTTTCCTGAAAACCATCTTAGGATGCTTTACAAGTTATGAATCCCTTTTTTCACTTGCTTTCACTCACAATTTGTGCAGGACTGGGTTGTTTTTCTGATGTAATCCCATTGCATTCCACCCCATAGAGAGCTGATACATCAGCTTACTGCTTAAGGACACCTTGACTAGAGCAGGCAATTCCCACCCATTTTCTGCAGGCAGAGACTGTAAGATCTCCCTGAAACATGAAGGAGAAATACAAGGCAAAAGACATGCCAAGAATGACCATGTAGGCTGGAGGGTATGGGGGCTATTCATCACAGCTTTGGAGGCTCTGTGTAGGCAATAGTGCTTACCACGGTCCTGTTCATTTCTGCCTGTTGATTGCTTTTAATTCCTTGACATCTGTAGTTATCTACCAATCTTTTTCCTTTCTTCTTTGCCCCAGGTAATAAGCAGTGGGATACCTCAGAGGGCATGGGGAAACAGTGGTGATGGGGGGAGGCACCGAGCTCCTGGTGGTCCTTCTGTGTCTGTGTGTCCCTATTGCCTGCATCCCCCTTCCCTGACCAGCTGGCCTCTCTGTCACAGCCCCATGTGCCCTTGATCTCACTAGGTTAAGAAGAATGTAATACCCTGTAGAATTGCCTAGTCAACAGGGATAGAAAGATAGCTCATCTTATTAAAAACCTGTCTCAGGAAAGCCTAAGAGCACAAGCTTGGTCATCTGTCACACCCTGATCTCCTCCTTACCTTTAGAAAGAAAAATACTTTATTTTTAGCTATCTGCTGCATTCAGCTACACTCTATGCAAATTTCATTTAATGAATATTTTAGGGTTTAAATAGTCTGGGCTCATGAACATTATATAAATGTCATGTTGTTGCAGGCTCTCTGGTAACGGCGTGGAGTGTGAAGCTGAAGCCAGATAAAATCTGTGATTAGCGCTCCCAGGGAAGGCAGCCAGGGGTTGTTCAGTGACTGTTCTGGTGGGGGCATTAGCATTGCAGTCAGGGGAGGGCACTGCAGTATCCCTGGAGGCAGCAGCACTCCCCTTTCCAGACTGAGGGACATTTCCTTCAGCACAGGTAGCTGGCTTAGGGCCACTTTTGCTCTTCCAAAGGCTTTGGGATGCATGGATCATACACCAGATCATTTATCATCCCAGTTCAGAAGAGGCAGTCTATTTAAAGCTGAAATATCAAGACTTGCCAGGATAGCTTGGAAATCTTCCTCTTCCACATCAAAATAGGTTTTTACAGGTGCTTACTGTTTATTGTACTCAGTACGCCAGACAGATGGTGATAGTCTTCTTCAGGAAAATGCCAAGAACAAAAAAAAAAACCATCCTAACTATTTTCTGTCTTTTTATTTCTTTACCCTCCACATATTTTCTTTTCTTATATTTCTACTCCTTAAATACACTGTACACATGTAAAAACCCAAGCTAAAGCCTCAATAAATAAACAAAAAATATTGGTATACAGAGCAATTATTATGTGTTGGAAGCAAATGCTCGGTATTTTAGCAGTGCTGCTTAACACCCCAAACAGCAACTTTGAAGACACAAACATAGCTGCTGCACAACCTCCTCAGCTGGTGTGATGGTAATATTTGTACAGATGACCAAATATCTCAGACTGCCGCTTAGAATGGACTGCATCTTGTGTTACAGCTTTGGAAAGGGTTTTTCCAGCAGAAGGGTGCTTGGTGGGTAAATTACAGCAATAATAAAACTGTTTTCAGCCTATCTTCTCCCACTTCTCCTGGAAGCATCTCCGGCAGAGTTAAATTTGGGTCCCTGTGGCAGAAAACCTCACTCCAGACAATGGCCCTGCAGCCTTTGTGTCCCACCAGTAGCAAAGGCTTCACCTTTCAGTGGGCATGAGTCTGTGGTAATATCCACTGAGAAATGGCTTTGGAGGATGAATGGTGAAAACCAAGCAGTCAACAAACTGGGTGGAGGATGTCTGGGTATTCCACTTGGGAAGCAGAAGCACAGTGCCCCAAGCATCTCTGAGGATTTGATTGCACAAAAGCTGCAAAGGGGGTGTGGAAAAAGGGACTTTGGGTGGGAGGGTGTTAAAAGAAAAACCACCAAATTTCTGGCAAGGCTTTGTCCTCTGGCTGAAATATGCCAAAAAGAGTTTCTCAGGGGCTTTCTGTAGGCAGCTGGAGAGAAGTGCAAGGTCATGGGGAATTAGAACCGTGTGTGATGGAAGGCATATTTGAGGCAAGCTAAAAGCTTTGCTGTGGCTATTGGGTGCCTACTCTGGCCAGTCCTTGGTTTCCTCACACCTTAAAAAAAATAAAAGTTTAAATGGTTTGTCACAAAGCAGCCTTTTGGTTTGGGTTTGTTTTGGTTTTTTTTTTAAAGGGTCCCTTCCTGATAAATAGAAGAGGATTATTTTTTCCAGTGCAAATGCCTCAGCTCTGCCCTTTGGTCACCCTCCCCTCACCTGCACTTCCTTGCTTGCTTATTGAAACTTAGAGATAAAAGGCCTCATTGCTTCAGCTGCTGTTGATATCAGCCAGGAAGAGTGCTACATATTAAATAGGTGGGATTTTTTATTTTCTTTACACATTGTGCACCCAGGCATTTTCCACTGCTGGCAGTTTAAACTGCAGTGCAAAGCAGCCCACTGAGCTAACAGCAGTGGAAATGAAAGGAGAAAATGCATCCTACTACTTAGGAAAAAAAGAAGAAAAAATAGATGAGCAACAAGGAAAGGATGAAAGTCCTTCCTCCTCAGAAAAACCCCGGGAGATCAGCCAAAATGGCCAAGCTGGGAGATGCCTGAAAAGTTGCCGGTTCTTCCCCCACCACTTTGCCATTGATGCCATAGAGAGCAACATATATTTGGGAGGGTGAAAAACAGAGTGAAATTATTTATGCTTAGAAAATGTCTCCAGCATAACTCTTGATTCTTCTTGAATGTAATTAGCCTACCTTAACATCTCCCTGAAATATTGTTTATAAAAAAGCCTGCATGCGCTCACCCCGAAGTTCATGTGGCTGTGTCCTCCCGACATGAGCTTGTGAAAGGAGATGCTTTCCCCCCTTGGGCTGCAGTGATTATAAAGGCAGCTGTAAAGCAGAGCACTCAGGATGCAAAATGCCCTTCAGATAATGTCTGATATCAAAACAAATCTGTTTACTCTGCAGTCATTTATACTGAATATTTATTATTAAGGGGTGAGGGGGACACAACAGAAAATGCAGTTTGCTCAACCAAGCCTTGTTGTGTTGACACAAACCGGTGGCTGCAGCTCAGTGATGTGTAAAACATAGAGGAGCAAAGAGGCACCTCAGTGTCACTCTTCTTCTGCAGAGCAGTGGGCAGCAGTGGCTGATGCTGCTGTACAACAAACTACTGGCTCATACAAATTCAACAAAAAGGGTGGGAGGAGGTTCGCAATAGGATGCTCATCCATAAATGCACTCACCTTCCCTGAGCAAGCCTTCCTTTTCAAGGCAAGCAAGGCATCCTCTGCTTTGTCTGGGGATGGAAATGATCTTGAAAATGCTTGGTATTAGTTGCAGGGTCCTGCTCTGGGGATTTACCTGCTCTCCCCTTGTTTTTCACAGAAGGCGTCAGGACACCCAAGCAGGAGCCGGTCTTCAGGCGAGTCACCATGGAGGACAGTGTCATCTAGCACCTGGGGACCCTGAGCCTGCCCCGGCCACCCCGTGCCAGTGCACCACCTCAGCTCCTCTGTGCCTCAGCCCACCCATCCCTCACTTGGGATCGTGCTACAGGAGAGGCTGGAGAAGTGGCCTCGACCAAACCCTCAGCAAACCCTCGCATCCCCAAGGAGAGAACAGCCTGGCTGAGATTCCACTGCGTGGCAGCACCCTGGGATGTACCCTTGGTGTTTGGCCGCTCATCTCTTTTTTGAAGATGAGCAGAGCAGGTGAAAATTGTCTTTTGTAATAAGAAATTAGTTTCACCTGCTCCGAACATTGACTTTGCTACTTGATAGCCCTTAAAAAATGGCTGAGTGTGCTTGATCCACCATCCTGAGCCTCTCTCCATGCTCTCAGGCTGGGCTGGATAAAGGGGAACCTGCCGGATCCAGGTTGCTGTTGTAAATACAGGCCTGTCAGTGCAAAGAGCCAACAAGGGAAGGACCAGAGAGACAGAGAAGTAGTCCATACACCAGGAGAAGCTGAACGTGCCAGCAGAGTACTGTCAAGCGAAGCTGTTGCTTGTAAATAGGGACCGGCACATGTGTCCAGCAGCAGCTCCACTTGGCCAAAGCTTCTTGGGGGAAAGCTGCTCAGATTTTATTGTCTTGTGTAAATAGAAATATTTTTTTGAGGAAAAAAAAAAAGAGCCTTAGTATCTTGAAGATAGCGTTTCTCAATCAGCTCAGCTGGGGATGGATATATGGGAACCCACAGGATCTGCCTGCTGGAGGCTGGCGTGGGCTCTCGCAGCCAAGCTCTGCCATCACTGCAGGAGACACCTGAAGGAGGATGGACCTGTCCAGCAGAGAATTCTGCAGACATTTCTCCCTAGTCCCTGTCAGCAGGGTGAACTCATCGGTCCCATGGTCTCCGCTGATGTAAATAATCAGCTACAGCCCACAGAGGACTTGGACTGCTTGGTGCAGTTGTGGGAGGGGGGAGGGTGGGATGGGCAGAATTCATCAGAGGGATGCAAACCCCATCAGTGTGGTGATCCCCAGGCTTTTAGCATTAGTTAAAAAAAAAAAACCAAACCCTGAAGGCTTCTTAATGGCTTTGGGCCACCTGTTTGGCTGGGTAAATGGAGGCATGCCTAGACATGTTCTGTGTCCATGTCAGCCAGTGCCTGTCTGTGCAGTTCTCTGTCCGTGCAAACGTGTGTGCAAGGCTGTGTCTGGTTTGAGGGGCTGCCAGCCACTGCAGGTCCCTGTGTCTGTGAAGCTGTGTCCATGAGAGAGGAGAGAAAATGGATGTGTGTGTTGTACTGCCCTTTATCCACCCAAACACATTCCAGGAGTTGTAAGTAACACTGCTAGGTCCAGCTTCAGTAGCGGGAGTGCAGAGTAGTGTCCACACCTCTCCAGGGAATGAGGCTTGGCAGGCAGGGGGATGGTGTTAGCTGAGTGAGAGCTGATGAATCTCTGCTCCRCATTGAGTTGTCATCCACTGTCCCCTGCTGTGGCACTGGCAGCATAGTTCCTCCTGCAAGTTGGACAGGAGCTTTGGGCTTTCCCTTTCATCATTCACCACCCAAAGCTTACTTATGCCTTATTTACTCTAACTGTTCAGATTCATGCAGTGCAGGAAAATTAGGAAAAGAGAATGAAATTGGAAAATGAAATTAGGAAAAAGCCCATACATTATATTTTTGAAAGTTACCCCCAATAACTTTCTCTGGACATAGAAGTCTCTCTTCAGTTTAACATTTTGAAGGAAAGTAGTGCCAAGGTGAAGAGTCTTCCCCATGAAAAAGCCAGATAGCATGAAACAACTGTGGCACTATTTAGCACAGCCAAAGCCCCTTTAGCTTTGCAAGGAATAGGCAGTGGGCAATCAACAGAAATTGGAAGCTGCCTCAAATTCCTGAAGGGTGTGGGCATCTAGAGTGGTAATTTGCTTTCAGTGGTCCAAGGTGAGCTGCAGGGAGTCTTTTCCACTTGAATACTTGAATACCTCCTGTCATCCAGCTGTATGTGTTACCATTAACACCTAACAACTGCCAGTGCCAAGTGATTTATATATTTATCAGGACATTTTTAATTTATCAAACCAGTGCATGGGAGCACTGTGCTTTCATCTGCCACATGTGGACACCTCTTCCTTTGCCCACTTCTCCGGCCTTGTATAATGTCCCCAGGCAAGGTGACCATCATCTTGGGGATGTGGTTTCGTCCCCAGTGAAGGCTCTTAATCTTTTTTCCAGGGAGAAAACAATACTGAAAGATATTAGCAACACACCCTGACTTTGTGCTGGAAATGAGCTGAAAGTCAGCCAGTGTATTAAGCAAAATAAGTAACTCCAAAATGTTTGAAAGTTCATGATCTCTCACAGATATGAGGAAATATAGAAATCATTCTTATGGTTTCTAGGGCCCCAAAGGGCAATGCTAAATCCTGAACCCAAGGCTTCCTGACCTTGGGGAGGTTTGACGTTCAGCATGGGGAAAACTTAGGGGCAGCAATTACAGGAAAGAAGATATTCCCTTGTTTTATTAGATTGCAGAAAGCAGAACTCCCCCAGTTGGGTTGAGTGGTGGATTTTTTTTCATTGGAACACTCACTATTAGTTCCTCTTCCCAGACAGTCCCATCATCCTGTACGTTAAGCCCTTGCCTTTATGTCTAGAAGTTATTCTTGGAGGTGTTTACAACAACCTCAAAGTTTCTCTCTCTCTCCAACCCTAAAAGAGGCTGACACCCCACAACTGACAGTTGTGAAGATGAGCCAGACCAACCCCAAGTCCTCATAAAAATGATGAATCCAACCCACTGCATCCATATTGATGGCACACAGGTCACACGTGGAGATGAGCAGTGAGGAGGGGGAGGAAGATAATCACTGAAAATTGCGTGTGGGAGGTGCTGTTACCAAACCCACCTGGCAGAGTTTTGATTTAATCCAGCCCTGAGTCAATACTGATTGACATTTCACTCGCTTTCCATATCATAACTGGACTTCCTTACTCCTCAGGCATGGAATGAATCTTAATACATTGTAATTACTGTACTCCTGGTGGTGAACCAGTATGAAAAGCTATCACAGAAAGCATTAATAAAATGTACATTATGAAAAAGAACTCGGCATTGTCTGAAATTAATAATGCACCAGATTTTTCTCATCCACGCCTGCTCATTACAGGTCTGCCCTTGAGTTTTCTATTAAAATGACTTATTCAAACTACTTGTATAGCTATGTTCAGCGTGAAGTTATCTGCTGTAGGTTTGCATCCCAGTTAGATGTACCGCATGAGGACTTATTAATCTGTTATATCTTTCAGGCATTGATTTTGGTGACATTTATATAACTCTGGTATGACTGAAATGAACTGATTGATTCATGCGTATGGATTAGTTTGCCTAAGACTTTGAGGCTAGGTAGCTTTATCATGCACTGTAACACCAGAATTCATCACTGTATTATTTACGAGAGACTGAACTGGCTGCATCTCAACAACTGAAGAGATCTTCACTGTTTTATTTATGTATAAATGTTTACTTAATCAGCCGCCAATTTTGTTTAGCAGAATTTGTTCGCAAACGGAAATTGTAAACGATAACGTGGTTTCTATTTTAAAATTTACAGGCTTTCATCTATAGCAAAATCCAAGATTTCCAAAGTGTCTTTGTCTACTGGCAATCAACAAGCTCTCTTGTATATGCTTTCTGGTAATTGCAATTAGCTGCTGCAATATTTCACATAAAAAACAATGCAACCCTAATACAGGAGATCTGAGTGGTAGTGTGTCACAGTCAACATAAATATCCCAATGCTTACAAATGCTGGAGGTTTAAAAAACAACAAGGAGCCACCTGCCAGTGCAGAGGCAGGAGCTCATGGACATGTGTGGTGATTTCTGCTGCCTTATCTTACAAGAAAATCCCAGTTCCAGGTAAATCCTCTGCTTTAGGAAAGCCTGGTCAAAGGGGGCAAGGAAAACATCTGCTCACTGTGCATTGCAGCTGGGAAAGTGGCTGGGCTACCATGAGTGTTTAAGGGTGTAACATTCCAAGGAGGCTTAATCCCAGGTTCCCAATCGATTGCACGTGTTTCCTTTGGACCACGCTGCTTCTCCCGGGGACCAAGGAATAAGGAGACATTAAGGATTTATTAAATGAAAGCAGAGACTTTCCCCGTTAGGAGCCATTTAGAAATATTTTTAGTGCAAAGGCACAGAAGAAGTGACATGTTAGAGACCTATAAAATAATGAGTAGTGTCCAGAGAAGGTGAATTGAGTGCTGCAGTTCACCATAGGTTATACAGCAAGTGGCACTATGTGGAGCAATGAAAAGGTGAAGTTTTAAATGTAGTTATAAGTAATGTTTCATTACCCATCACGGGATTAACCCACAGACTCCCTGACCCAATACACCAGTAAGGTGATGTACAATGAGCTTTAGTAAGATATTATGCTGTTTCACAGTTTAAAGAATGAAAGGGGGGAAAAAAGTTTAAAAAAGAGAAGCCTGTCACCTACAGGCTCTTGTTTCAGGGTCAGAAGGAATTGCTGGCTCCCTGAGGAACTGCAGAAACACCCCTGCTGAGTCTTCAGCCATACTTCACACTTGTGATTTTTTTTTTCCCAACCATATTTTATTAACATAAAAATTACAATAGTATTAGGTAGGCCTGGAAAATTACTTGCCAGCTGGCAGTGTGAAAAGGGGAGTGAACTTTGCATGTCAGCACCCTGGGCTGTACCTTCAAGAGTATGGGATCATAAGAGAGTGATGCTGAGGGGTTATTGTGCCTCACAACCATTGTACCCATCACTGCAGAACTAGTGGCAGCAAATAGTCCTTCTCCATGTTTCTTTCTGGCTTTGTCAGGTACAAGAGGCTGCTATTACATTACTCCTAAGCTTTCCCTTTTACAGGCCAAACAAACCAAATCCTCTCACTCTACAGGTTTGTTCATTATTCTTTTAGAGCAATTAAGAGAAGCACCTGACAAAGGCTAGGGGGGACAAAAAAGTAAACACGACATAAGTATGTTGTATGAAGGCTTGGAGCTGCTTTAATCAGCTCTGTGCCCACCTGAGTGTAACTCTGGTCCCTAATTGGAGAAGTAACAGCAACACCTGTGGATGTTACTTAAAAGCCCCTTAACAAGCTCAAGGGGGTGTGCTGAGGAGGATGTCCTTCATGCAGGTCGGAATGATGATGCTGATACTGCTTGCAGCAGTTTTATAACTCCTGGCTGAACTGGAGATTAAACTTTAGGAAGATGTTTCAAGAGTGACTGGAGTTCTGAAGAATGATGATTCTGTTGGACCCCTTGGTAAGACACCCCACATGCTAAGTGTTCCTGTTGATGTGCAAGTATGGCAGTTTGACTCGTGTCTTGGCAATTAAATTTTATTTCCTGTCTTACACCCTGTTTATCCATGCTAATAGCTCTCCTAGATCTTCTTGGATAACACCTGCTGTGTAGGAAGGTATAAAATTGTAGGAAGGGCTGAATATTTGTCACCGTAATGTCATCAAAATGGTCTTGACTAAAAGGTGTTGCTGCAGGAGTCTGATTTTTTTTTCTCAAGCTTCCCTCCATGCATATGAGCTTTTAGTCATGTTTCAAAATAAGATGAAGACATGCCTTTTTTTTTTTTTTTCATCTGTAAAGCTAAAAATGAAGCTGTTACGTGCAGGCTTCCTTCTGCTTGGATGCACTTGCCAGCATCTGCTGCTGTGGGAAGCTGAAGTCACTGATGGTGAGGCTAAATTAAACCTCTCCAATGTGTGTGTTGAGGGGGCATAAACTGACATCTGCAAGGTGGCTTTGGGGTAAGAGTAGCTGACCCTCAAGCTAATGTGCCCTGCTTAGAACTTTGTTGTCCTTGGGGCACAGCAGCTGCACAAAAAGGAGACTTGGAGGCTCTGGTTTTCTTTGCAATATCCTTTATTTACCCTTACATACTTATTATTGTATGGTATGCTCCCCCTAAGCCCCACCTGTGAGGACCAGTGGCTGCCTGCTGCTCTGCACCTCTGCTGAATATTAAGCAGCTTCCTAAAAGCAGTGAGGCTGTTATGGCTGAACAGCTTCACCATGTGCAGGCTGCACGGATATCCAGCAAAGAAATCAAAGGCATGATGTCACCAGTATTTCTTATCTAAAATTAAATATCTGTTTTAAGTCCCCAGACACACAGAGACTTTGTATTAGAAACATATACTGAGAGTTCAAACTCTGAGTCATCTCATATATATTTCACTCAAGCCAAGGGAATAGCAGTGAGAATAGACCTGCAAAAGAGCAATTCTCTATTCTAGCAAGATGAGGGAGAAAAAAATGTTCGGGAAAATACTAACGGGTTCACAAGCAAAAAAATCTTGCCAATTAAATTGTGTCTCTAATGCTCTGTACCTTTGCAGTAAATTCATGATTTGCTGTGGAAAATGCAGCAGAGAATAAGTGGGTCAACTTGTACTCATTAATGGCGGAGACAGAGTAAGTGCCATTTAAAACAAGCCCAGTCAAAGGGAATGTGACAATTATTTATTCTGAAGGCATCAAATGTTTGTTGTCACAATTGGATTTCAAGAGCAAGTCACAATGCTTTGGGGTGCCATTGTCCAGGCAGGGTTAAGCCAAGCTCTGGATGTGCTGGGGCCTAGGCCTGCATTATTGCTGCTGCTCTCCACTGCGTTGCAGGACATGCTCAGTGGCCACTGCTCTGCCCTTTCTGGGACATGCCATAAGTGTTCCAGTCCAGTCATTAGGTGCTAAAGTGGGAGATGTGATGCTGGAAATTACTTGGCCCCACCTGTGCTAAGGGGTGAATTGTGCCAGGCTCTATGTCAGCCTACTCACACAGCAGCAGCTGCACTTGGGTGCAGTGAATATCTGTGGATCAGGAGCACTTTTAATATCCCTCTACCTTTTGTCTCCTTATTATCTCCATAATGGGCCCTATGTAGTCCCCAGTCCCATGGTGGTTCATCTTCCCTCATTCATCTCAGGCTGTGCTGCTGATTTTCTTCCCACCTAGGTAGGCTCATGTGTTGTGGCTACACCTTAGCTTCTAAATATGTTTCTCCAAGGTAGATAAAGATGTTGCCTACTCTACAGAAAGGGGTTGTCTTCTCCTGTGAGCATTCCAGTCATGAAGGAGCAGTGCACTGGGTTCTCTTGGAGTCTGGTGATGCTGCCCATGCAGGAGGGCATGGGACAGGAGGAAGCACAGAAGCATTTCTGGAGTCACAGTAGAAAAAACCCTGCACTGGGCTGTTCTCCAGCTTTTACTGGATTATAGCCCAGACCTGAGACCCAACAGATGCACTGTCAGGTATGAAGTATTGGCCCAAGATTCGTGCTGGCTCTGTAATGGGAACCAATTCCCCTCTCTAATGCACAGTTGTTGCATTACATAAAAATCATTATTACACATTGTGAAATCTAATTACATTATTGCACACTGTGTATACACTCTAATAAAGGCAGTGGAAGCAATAACACTGCTAGTAATACACCATTCCACTGAAATTGCTATTGCTGTCAATTTTACATTCATTTTTTCTTGATATAATCTGAAGAGCAAGGCTCTCAGCCTGCTTGCTTTGGCAGGTGGATGAAGTGTCAAGACCTTAAAAGAACTGCAGAGCCCTACAGCTCCTGTTGAGGTAGGGAGCATATGAGGGGACTACCATGTCCCAACTCTGATACCCAGTGGTGAGACCAAGCCCTCCTGAGGGTTGCAATGCTGTCCTGAGATGGGTCCAAAGCCATCTGGGCTCAGTTTCCCTTGAAAGTGCCCCCTCTCTGCGCTGATTGTAGATCCTTGGGCACCTGTGCTCTTAGATGTCTGAAACCAGATCGGCTCCAATGTTGTTCTGGTGTGTATGAAGAAGAGGAGTATAGGTGCTCCGTTGTCATAATTCAGAGATAGATATTTGCCAGTGATGAGCTGAGAGGGATTTAGGTCTCGAAAAGGTTAAGTTTTTTCATTTCTCTGCTTCCCCATCATTACCTTCTCTTTGTAAAGCTTGTGTGATGAATATGAACTGCTAGTGCCAGCCTGCTGGTTTCCTGCATTCTGGTCTCCTTGCAAAGCTGTCACACAAGCACTTTTTTAGTAGTGGAAGAGATGAAGAGGTGCTCCTTAAGCACCTCAGCGTCTTCAAGGAGGTAGGTGCAGGGTTACCAGCCACTGCAATACTGTTTGCAGTGTGCCCTGAGTCCATCAGCTGAAGAAATCACATTGGGAGCCAAGGAGAGAGTTGTAGGGGTTGTGATGATCTTCTGAAGATCCCTTCTTTTGAAGTGTGGCAAATGAGCCCAGGGTTCAGCCTCTGAAGAAAAGAAAGGAAAAGGAAAGATGTCAGACCACAGATTGAGGAAAAGTAAGACTTTGTATTTCCTTTCCTAGACAGTTTCAGACACTAAAAGCTGCTGTTCCCGTCACAACCTCTTCTGAAGAGGAGAGCTTGTTCCCACAGTGTTTCAGTGTGTCTTTACTTCTAAATGAAATGGAATGCCAGAAGCTGGTCCCCAAACAGCAGCTAAGCATTTACAGGAGAAAAGCACTCGTAGTGCTTGAGCCTCCTGCAATGCCTTTATGCCAGGCCAAAGGCTGTCCAGGGTCCTGTGCTGGAAGCTGAGCAAAGCTGGGTCATCACTTTTCCTAATGTGCCAGGGTTGGTCCCTGGCATGGGGTGGGCACAGCTTCGGCTTTTTAACAGTGTGGGCTGTTTTACATTGGGTAATACAGCACTCCAGGAACCCATGGGATCATCTCTCTCCTCTAGCATACAAAGCATCAAATGCACCATGTCAAGACACAACTGCTCTGCGGACCCTCCCTCCATCCATGCTTACCACTGAATCATCTTGTAAAGCAAGTGATTCATTCAGTCTGCCCAAAAGTGCCCCATGTATTAGCTTTTGCCTTTTTTCCAAGAAAACCTGCATGGAGACACATAAGTCTGTGGAGCACCTGTGGATCAAAATGTCTAATTTCTATCACAATGTTCTGATTGTAGAGGACCTTCCTTTCTTTAATACTGCAAAGATTTGGTGGAAAAACATTCTACAGAGTAGCCAGCACGGTGTGAAATGCATTCTGGCTATAGATATTACTTTTCTAGTTTTTTCTGTGCTCTGCATGGAAAAAGCTTTAAGGGAGCAGAGGCAAGGAGAAAGAAGGTGCTGAGATGAAGGAAATTATGGGACACTATCAAGGGAGAGGAAAACATTTAGCTTTACTGTAGGTATCCCACCTGTTATCAGACTGAATCAGGTAAAAGACATCTACAGGTAAGCTTTAATTTAGTTTCAGCCACTGAATAGGTTTTTGGGGTTTTTTTTATCACCATGAGCTTGTAATAAGTTAATTAAAAATCCCAGTAAAGTATTCAGCAGTCCTCCACTGGGAAGGTATGCCTGAACTTAGCTGTGTCCTCTTGGCCCCCTGAATTCCTGTTCTACATTCACATTTCCCATTAAGGATGCCACCACTCTCTTTCTGTCTCGTGCCAGTCTCAGAAATCACAGATCTCTGTCTCTGGCAAGCTGTCTGGCAATCCTTCCTTTGGGAGGTGATTTTTTTTTTTTCCTTCTTTCTCTTGGACAAAAGTCTGGAGATAAGAGAATTGCCAAAAGCGCTTCTATACTACTATGTATGTAAAATCTAAGAGAACTTGGGAGGCAATGAGGAGGGAAGTGACAGGTGAGGAATAGGAAGAAAACACCGCAAGCAGCCCTGCCCTCCCTTCCTGTGGGGTAAGAAGGCCAAGCTCCCTGAGCATAGAGCTGAGTACTAGTTATATCTGTCACGTTTGTATCCAACCTACCACCTGGTTTTTCCCCATAGTAAATTACTGTGGAAGGCAACAGTATTTCTGCCTTTATTGCAGAATCGTGGCTATCAGATACAGAAGAGACACAAAGGTTGCTTTGATAAAGGCCTCTCCCTTGATGCAGTGATTTATGAGCGGTACCAGCTTTCCGGGCCCTGCTGTAGCAGATATTGCCTGGTCTCAGTCTCCCTGGCCTGGAACAGAGGTGTGAATATTGTTGTGGGCAAACAGGGGCTTCCTGAGCCAGTTTAACTTCATAAATCATCTGTGCGGTGTTGCAGTGGCCAATACCAGGCAGTCCAAGCACGGAGGATGTTAAACTCCTGGAGACAGGGAATGGTCAGGAGACCTGGGATCACAGCTTTGGCACATGACTGGTATATAGCAGTAATACTTTACAGACAGGTGCCTTTATTTTTCTTTCTTTTTTGATCACTTGCTGACTAATCTGGCTCCACATTAATGGGCAAAAATGCACTGTTAGTGGACATGAGCTGCCTTGCTAATGAACTAGACTGCAGGATTTGTACAGACCATAGTATGTCTTGTGCCCTTTCCTTCCTTCACCACCATATCCTTTAGTGATTGTAACGTTTTTCATATTAGTTTCTAGCCTTTGTTTTTTTTTTTTTAATGGACAATTCCAATAAGTCTCTCATCCTGCAGGTGCAATTCAGCACTCATAAAAAGACTCAGTTGTGACGGTCGTCACAAGGGTTTTCAGGATGAGAGAGAGACAAAACTGTTGACTCCATCAGAAAGCTTGATTTATTGTTTTATGATATATATATTACATTATAACTATACTAAAAGAAAAGGAAGGAAAGGTTCCCTTAGAAGGCTAAGCTAAGAATAGAATAGAAAAGAAGAATAACAAGAGAGCTGGCTGAAACAGAGAGCGAGAGCCAGCTCTGCCATGACTGGTCAGTAAATCCAAACATCTACAGGAGACCAATCATGGATCCACCTGTTGCATTCCACAGCAGGAGATAACCATTGTTTACATTTGTTGCTGAAATTGCAGTTCTCAGAAGGAAAAATCCTATGAAAGGATTTTTCACAAAAGATGTCTGGGACACTCAATATCCTGTCAGTCCCAAAATTCAATGGCATTCTTCACTAGGGTTATGATGCTGGGGAGCAGTGATGCACTAAAACTTTGCAAAATGTTCTAGTTGCAAAGTGGCACGAGTGGCAATCCCTCTCTGTTTATATCTGTCACAATGTTTGGAGAAAAACAAGAAAAATCTGGGCCCCAGGTAGAAACTGGAGCCTTTTGAGAAATTAATGAAACCACACTGTTTGGAGACTTGCAGATGCTGTTCTGTTGGGAGCATGCTGAGGCTGCCATTAAATCCCTTTGGATAAGACTCAGTAAACATCTGGTAGCTTTTTTTTTTTAAAAAATAAAAAACCTGTAGTTGTTCTAGGCCTTGTTGTCTGCCCACGCTGGTAATGTGCCTGCAAGGTCTAATTAGTTGACAAGTGACAAAAGAGGCCACTGTAGAGAAGGGGAGGCTGGGTGCCAGGATTGTTAGATAGGTTGGGCAAGAGCCACGAGAGCCAGCAGGTGATGGATGCAGGAAAGGTGTATTATCCCCTGCTTTGTTACAGATGCAGGGACATGAGGAAACGAGGCAAATAGATAAGCCAAAGGCTCAGCGTTTTGCTATTCATCTTATATAAAATTTGATCTGCAGTCCTCTGTGAGTGGGATGGTTAGGGCCTGTGATGGCTGGTCAGTGCTAAAAGAGCCCTGACCTTCTGGCTCTATTAAGTACCTTTCAATACTTGTAGAAATAAGATGGAGAGGACTTGCACTTGAGTCCAGTATGAGCAAGATTAGTAAAAACTGATGTAAACTGATGTAGCTGGATTCCTGTTTGCTACCAGTGGTAAAATCCCCACTTGCTGTCGGCAAAAGCTGAAGTCATTCAGGGCAGAAGAGAGTCCCATCTGCTCCTATAAGGGAGTCTGTGGACAGGACCATTAGCTGGGCACTGTGAAATCTGACTACCTGCTTTGCTTGTGCCTTCACCTTGAATTGTTGCTGATTCCTAAACTGATTTTAACACTTATCATCTAAACATTTATCATATTTATTATTATTAGCTATATATTTCTGTGGATAAAATATTTTAAAGATGTTGCCTTTCAGGCAAATCCAATATCCATATTTATGTGGATAAAATATATTAAAGATGTTGCCTTTCCAGATCTGTGGCAGACTGTTTCAGTTGGTATCTAGCTCCTTATCAGTGTGAGGGCTACACTCTGCACCAGAAGTGGACTTGGCAATGCAGGGATGCCCAGTGTGTGTGAATCTGTGGGCTCAGGAGCCATGTACAATTCCTTTTGAGTCTGCTGCTCCCCATGTTTGGGCTTTTTAGTGCTGCACCTATGGCTGGCCTGAACTCTTGCTTGTTCCTCAGCTGGGCATGTATGGCTCTGGAAAAGTATTTTTAAGTGTTTAAGCACTGCTTAGCACATTATTCTAGTTTTTTCTTGAAGAATTAGATCCTCTTCATTTGTCTTGGCTCCTCTCAAATAGTTCCCACCAAAGGGAGAACAAGATGAGTCATGGGGACAGAGTAGTGGTGGGTTATGAGAATATCTCTTGGTCTGGTTTGCCAGCACCCATGCTGAGATTGCAATACTTTTTCCAGGTGTTGTTGTAGATTTGGGGGTCTCACAGCTGCTAGTGTCATACCTACAGCCACATCTGGCCCATCACTGCTAAACTTGCCAGACTGTGCTGCTGGAAGTGGATTTGATTTGTGCTGAAGTCACCTTGAATCACAATTACCAGTGGGAAGGAATGGATGCACGTGAACAGGCATGGATAAAATTGTGTACAGGACATCACCAGAAGTGAAAGCAGATCACCAAAATGTCTGCCAGCAAATTCAAAGTCATTAGCTTCGTTTATTTCCCCTTAAAACCAATAGTTCCCTTTCATCTCCCCATTGCTCCATAGGGAGGATGTGCCATGGACAGTAAGGAAAACCCTATCAGAGGTGCCCACGCTGGGCATCCCACTACCTCCCTCTCCTCCTGTAAATCAGGAATAATCCCACTAAAATCAAAAAGAACTCCCCAGGGTAGAATTTTGGAAATGAAAAAAGAAAAGGTTTTACACTCATTTTCTTCTGTCCAGGGTCCCATGAAATTAAAATTTTTGGGTTTAAATGGTGGCTAACCTTAAAACTGTGTTCAGTATTCTAAAATAAAATGTATAATATATATTGCAAAAATTGTAATATATTACATATAATATGTAAAAAAACCTATCACATTTACATATGCATATATATCTGAAAACTTCCAAGTTCAGGTTTTGGCAGCTAGTTGAGTGCCCTGGTTTGGTTTTGGTCTGATAAATGGGTGCAAAAGATGTGATTGAATCTCCACACCTGGAAACCCCATGTGTTGCTCCAGATCTTGGCTGAATTTATCCACTCTGAAATGATATTTAGTGAAGCTCCCTCTGCGTAAGATATTACTGTGAAATTTTAGGGCAGACAGAGGAACAAGAGAGTGGGAGATGGATGCAAGCAGGTAAAATACATTAAAATCTTTTAAAAGAAAGGCTTTGTTCTTTGAGAACAACAACAGTAATCCATGCTACCCAGCTGCCTTTAATGCTTCAGTCCCTTTATTCCTTTGGAGGCAGGGGAAATCCAAAACTGAAACAAGGCAACAACACTACACTCTTTTTCTTCTTGCAACACAACACAATTCAAGGGCAGAACATTTCAGTTTTTATTTTAAGATCACAGGTAAATGAGTTGCCATCATCTTTACATTCCTGGCATGACCCGCTTCTCAGATGAAAATTTGGGATAATGCTTATTATTTATAAACAACAAGGATGACAAAGGCAAAGTAGGAAATGCTCTGTAAATGCAGATAAAATTATCCTGGTACCACCTGCACATTTGTACATGTATATGTGTACATAAAAATAGGAAAGCCTACTGAGTTATTGAATAGAAATGAGACTGGCAAGAAGTGTTTTTCCCCAAGCCGCTGCATATTCCACAATTCTGTTACAAAAATGTCTTTCCTCCCACCTCTGACATTCTATTGTTGCTTTTCAACCAAAACAAAGTGAAAGGAGATGAAAAGATTGAAGAGGAAATGGTAAGTTATTTTCAGAGGTAATTTCTGTTGTGTTGTTTTTAATCGTGTGCTGGCAGGGTGACAAAAGTTACCAGTGTGTGCTCAGAATGATGTTTGGTGATTTGTTTTGCCGGTTGGTTGGTTGGTTTTTGTTTGGGTTTTTTTTTTGTTTGTTTTTGGGGGGTTTTTTGTTAAATATCAGCAATGATTGTAACACAAAAATGCCTCTTTCCCAATTTCAAGAGCTCACAGACTGAAAAGCAAAGAAAAAATAGAAGAAGAAATAATAAAATTCCTACTTTGGAGGTCCTAGCTGGTACCAAATGTCCCACCTCCTTGAGCAGCCCTTCACTCCTCAGGATTGAGGATGAACATATGAGCAGCAAAGGGATGGATAATGTTGGTATAGACATGAGATGAGCAACCTCAAAATTCAGCCTAGCGGTGCTGGTGAGTGCATGTGGGATGCCCAGCTAAACACCTGATCAGTGCAGGATTAATCCCTGCTTTCTGTTTTTTTTCCAGTGACTTCTGCAAGCAGCACCTAGAAGAGCAAGCTGCTGGCACACACATCATTAGCGAGCACACTGGTTTAATTTTCTTTTGTTTCAGTGCATATTTTATAAGATTATCTGATTTTGGAAAAGTTTGCCCTAAGTGGTGCTTTTTGTTTTCACACATGTTGCAGCTGCAAATGTAGRCAGGGTTATGCCGCTGAAAAAATGTCTTGCTCGATATTATTTTTTTAATTTTTATAGATGAGGAAGTACTTCCAGCTTTTTAATCTTTTACCCCACCTCTTCTAAGCAAATGCTTGCTTACCAAGAACTAGCACAGCCTGATACTTACATAGACAATTGAGACACAGAGAAGTACATTTACCTTTTCTTCTGCTTTTGTGTATGGTTTTGCAAAGGAGGCATATACTCCTCATTGGACTTAAGGTTTTTAGGTCCAAATAGAGGTATTATTTGCGTGCCCCAAAGCCTAAAATCCCAGGGAAACCAAAAGAATGGAAGAGCATCCTTGGAGTGAGATGTGCTAGAGCAATTGTCTTAATGGTAGCTGCAGGTTCCAAGCTTCCTCAGCTATAAACGTCTGCCAGTTCAACCCTGGGTCTTCACAGGTTTGGCCATTGTGACATGAAATCTCCCCCTGGAAAGCCATTGAAGATAAAGGAGACAAAGATGCTGATCTGGGATGTTGATGTGACCCCAGCACAAACCTTTTAGCCTTTGCTCCTGACAGAGGAGCTGCACTCACATGGAGTGAGCCCTCAGCTGTGATGGTCCCTGCAACTCCAGCACCAGGCTCAAACCTGGCTTTGACCTTCAGAAACTTGCTGGCAGCAAGCACATCCCCTCCCTGATGTACATTCTGGCCCCTGGTTTCTAGATGCACGGCTGAAGTATCCAAGCAGGAAATGCTCTCATGGGATAGAGAAGCTGGTTTGTTAGCCCACCAACAAGCGCATCAGTAGGACTGGGACCACCCCAAAATTACCCACACTGCTGGAAATGGACCTTGCAGATTTGGAGCTCAGCTATGAGAAAGGCTTGCTGCAAAGACCAGGTGATGGTGAATCACTTGAATCTGAAATCAAATGGAGGTCTCTTGTGAGGATGGGGTTGAGCCCACCTTTATAATGGGGAGCCACCTTGTTTTCTGTGGGATTAGATCATGGGAACCCTTTTTTTCTCTCAGCTTTTCTCAAAGAGATACAGCACATTCAGTTAACAGCTTCTGTCCATCTGGCTTTTACACATGTTCATGCCTTAAAGAAAGTATAACAGCATTTTATAACAATACCTAATAGAGATTATGCCTAGAAAAGAACTCAGTGTAATCCTGTTATGTAAGAGCAAGAATATTTTGCAGGCTATAAATCAAATGCTTCCCACAATAGAAAGCCCCTTCATTACCTTTTAAGCCAGATAAATGCTCCAAAAAAGCTTAACCATAAGTTATGTATCGTGATAAATAAAACACAAATCAAAATTTAATTGCTGGTAGGCTTCCCATTTGCTCTCAGTCATGCAACCTTTTTCTTCCACAACAGAGCATGTGCAAAGCCCTTAGAAATTCCACACATTAAAATTGCAATTATGGAAACAATTTATAATCAATACATGCTTATTAGGGTAACCTGCATGTATGGGATATTTTATAGCAATTATAATCCCGACAGTGCTTTCTGAGAGCAGAATTTGAGTCTTGGTTTTTCCCTTTCAGGTTTCAGTCCCCGCAGTGCCATCTACTGCTGAGATAAGTTTGAATGCTGAATTTATTATTTCTTTGGGGGAAAATTTTCAGGGACCATTATCTGCAGGTGGAACACAATCTCATAGGGAAAAAAATAAGTGGTTGCAAAGGCCTAGAAATCTCTGACTAAAATCTCCCTACCCATATGCAGGGCTGAGACTGAAAGAGTAAGAAAAAAAAAATCCCAAATGAGGATCTGTCACTTGTAATCTTATGTTACTGAAACCAAATGTTTCTTTGATCGCTCCTCATTCGCTCATGACAATTCATTACTCAGCCAGTGGGAATTGTCTCGGCTCCAGTGAAAACCATGGAGTTATACCAGCTGCTGTTAGCTGAACTTCTGGCCCAGTACTGTTAAGAAAAAGGTATGCAGATTTGCTTATTTGTTTTGGAAAAAAAGGATGAATTACTTTTGCCAACCAAACCTACAGCCTTGCTTATTTCTGAGTGATGAGAAGTCACTTCACTCTTCTAAGAATAATTATTAAGTAATATGGCCAGTGAAGGACAGCTGAGGTAGGCAGCTTGGCGTAGAGTTTTTGTTCAAAAGATGTCAAAATTGTGGCATGACTTTACCAAACCACTTACAGCAATGGAAGAGGTGTCTAAGGTAGGTTTTAAGATTCCCAAAAATAAGGAAAAAGTACCAAAACCAGTGGGTTTTTAAAATAAAAAATCAGATCATTTTTTCAGGTTAAAATACATCTTCCTCAAGTGGTACCTTGGAGGTGTTTCATATCTTCTCTAGTTCCACATCTCCTTCCTATAAAAATAGCCTATGGACTGGGCTAGCTCCCCCAGGAAGCCTGTTTTCAAGCCAAAAAGGACATCTGGCTCTGCTCTGCTCTGCTGGGGAGCTTCAGCTAAGGGGGGAAAGGGTACAAAACCCTGCACTGTACCCGAGGCTGAGGGTTCCTTCCAGCAGGGAGTTTATTACAGGGTAAGCAGTGAAAAGGAACAACCATTGCTTGGCTGAGAGTGTCAGTTTTGCAAACTCTTTCACTGTTAAAATAAACTTTGAAAAAGCACCACTCTGGAATTTATTTATATGTTCACTGAGGTGAAGAGAGATGTTTCTCCCGAGTTCTCTTCACGGTATGCTGCAGGTGAGGTGAAGTCCTGTCCAACCTGGCAAACACTCCTTGTTTAGGTGGGAGGGATCCAGGTGTATTGAGCAAGAAGATGGCTGTAAGAACAAGACCATGACCCAAAACAGGGTCACCTGAAAGGCTGGAGAAACAGAGATTTGGGTGAAGAGGTTCAGCTGGGAGCTGACAGCAAATGTGGAGGAGTGGTCAGGATTTGAAAGGGCTGAATAGAGAGCAAACATAACTGTGGAAGCAGTGAGTAGAGCACAGACTGCAAAATGAAGTCTGGAGAGAGGATGCTGTGGGTCAAAGTGACAAAAAATAAAGCACGAGAAGGGATACCATCTGTTCTACAGGACCAACTCTTGGTAACATATATATTGGGCTTTATGCAAATCTCTATGAATAATTCAGTATAACCCATATTTCTTCCCACCCACCTTAGGAAGCATCCTCCACCACAAGTCAGAAACAATTTTATGAAGAGTAGCTAATGGCCATTTGTCTTTTTGAATTACTTTGGTGTCAGTATGACTTTATTTATTTATTTTGTAGCTGGTCAGAGAAGGATGAGGTGGAACAGGAGATGTGGAGAGTTCTCACCATCACTGGAAGCACCCAGCTTAGGATCCTGGGACAACACTGAGTGCATTGACCATCTTCAGAGGTGTTCATCTCCTAGCAAGGACCACAAAGCCTGGAAGGGTGAGTCTGCTGTTTTATACAACTCAGAGCAACTTCCCATCTGCTAGGAATTCATTGATGCTACAGAATGATGCTCCCTCACAGAAACTGGTGATGGTCACCCCAAAGATGCTTTTTCTTGATATTCTCAGCATCATCTAGACTGCTTATTTGTCCAGCCAAACTAGTCCTTTTCCTTGCATTTCTCAAATGAGACCCTGAGTTTGCCAAACGAGAGGAAAAAAAAAAAAGAATTGATGAGGGAATCTCTTTTCTGGGCTTCTTACAAGAGTGAAGCACCAACTGAAAAAAGTAAACTTTAAAGCAGAAATTGCCACTGTCCTGTCAAACCTGTTCATCTGGCCCTGGCTAAATATTTCAACCCAGAATAGCTCCAGCTGCCCACTTGCCTGTGAGAGAACTTGAATTTCAAAATACCCCCTTGATACACCCTGTGCCTCTGCTGGGAGCCCGGTTTGAGTCTGAAGGATTAAATCTGGATGTTATTAAATTCTGCTGATCAGTGACAGAAATGCCTTCAGAAAGCAGCGCTGAGCAGCTGCTTAATATTGTGTTCGTGGTGGTAGAGAGGCAAATGTCTCTTGCACTAGCTAGAAAAAGCAGTTTGTCTCATTCCTAGAAGCATTATATTGTAGAAACACAGCTCAGAGTCATACTTTAAAGGCTGGCTGCCAAAACTTCAGCAGAAACAGAAGAGCTTCAAATAATTAGCTAGACAGTGCCTAGCAGGTGTCACTTTGGAGTTCTTTGGTGATGATAATCCTCAAAGATTGCAGAGAGGTGATTTGACCAGACAAAATAAATCCATTACTCACATATTCCTTCATGAGCAGCCACTCTCCTTGCTCATGCACCAGTTCTGATAGGAAGCAGCTTGACAAAAACATCTGCAATTTGATCTAAAAAGAAAGAAAGAATAAATTGCTCTTTTAAGTTGGCAGAAAAAAAAATCCCCCCTACCCCCAAACAAATCAATACAATGTCTTGAATTGGGAAAGGATGCTGTGTAATTGGAATACAGATCCTGCATGAAACCCTGATTCTAATCTGAGGTATTTAATGCTTTCTGCCACAATAAAAGAAGAGAATTAAAGGACTCAGTGGGAAATCTAGATGGTATTTAGCTCTGAATCGGACTATTATTTTACACTTGGCATTGATAGGAGTCAAAATGAGGCCACAAGCCCAAGACTTTCTCAGCAACTTGTGAGTGCCAATTCCCTTTATATTCCCATGATCCCTCCTTGGAGGCTTCCCTTTCTCCAGCTCTCAATCACAGCAGCAGCAAACTGAAGCAATAAATAATGAAGTCACTTCAGGCTAAATGTGGGTAAAAAGTGTATGCATTTTCTCTCTTTTTAAATGTGTGCGTATTGCACATACATGTAAGATGTATCTGATAGATCATAAAATACATGGTAAAAAGACAGATATTTATTACAGAAAACTTGTTCTATGACTGCATACTTTCTCTGTAGAAAGGGTTATTTTTCTCACACTCTGATCCGTATACCATGCATGTATATTTGGGATTAATTAAAATGGAGTGGACCTCCACAATTTTTTGCACTTTCTAGTGACAAAAAACACGATAGATCTTTGCAATCTTTTTTCCCCCCAATATTAAAAGAGCATGTGAAAAATGGGGCAGAGGAGGGAATGTCATGAATAAAACAAAACCACAGGAAAATCTCCAAGCCCATCCTAGCGTCTCTTTCCAAGGACAGGATTTATTTGGAAGGCCTCTTTGCAGTGGTACTCAAGATTTCTTGGATGTATCAGAAGGGCTGTGTTGCCCTTTCCAAGCTCACTGCGGTGCTGACTGCAAACCACACAATACTGTGTGTGGAAGCCATTATTTATAAACATAGATGTCTGATGAGTCCTCGTGATGCCTTCCGAAGCGGATGTGTAAGGTTATGGATATCTTGCTCTGAGCCAAATGGCAAGCAGGGAGCAGAAATGAGGCTGGGATTCGAGAGCTCCCAGTTCCCATGCCTTTCCTACAAATCCTGTCACACAAAGATGAGGTGTGAGAGCAACAGCACAAGAAAAATGCTGCTGATGATCACCAGGTGCTGTGTACTCATTCTGATGGGATTCTGGATGCTTCCCTTCAAGCAATCTGGCTTCCCTCTTGTCTGAAATACTTAAGGGTTGGCCTCAGGTGTTTGGAAACCGAGAGGTACAGCAAATCATCTGCAATGCACTTGCCAGATCCCACAGAGCAGGGATGTGTGGCTCGGCAGGGAAGAGGAGGGGCAGTGAGGCACTCTCCAGCAAAACCAGATGATGGACAGTAGGAAAACAAGGAGGAACCCTACTCCTGCAGGTCTTGTCAAATAAAGGGCTGTGGGACTGCACTGGGGAACAGAGAACCATGTGAGCAGCTTGTTGGCTTTGGGCTCAATGGCCAGTTCCATTGCAAGCATAATTTTCCCTTTTACTTAGAAACAGATGTCTAGAAAGACAGATGAGAAAATGTGTTTGAGAAAGACTTAAGAGGGTTTTCTCTCTCCTTCCCCAGAGCAAATGCTCATAACAAGAGATTGCATTGTGGTATTGCTGGAGCCACTGAAACATTTTCAGGCTAGGGAAACCCCATCTGAGTGCTGAGGGGAAGGGCTAAGCTGCAGGGCTCAGGTAGCTCACGGCTGACTGGCTCCTTTCAGACCTGCAGTTTTATTTCACGAGCCAGCCATGCTCTGCAAAGGCTTGAGCATAGCTTGACAGAAGAATAGTGCTTTTGTCCTGTATCTTTTCTACAAAATGACCTTTGCCTTTGTAATCTGATGGGCTCAAATGTTTGATAATCTCAGATTTGTTGGTAGTGGATATTGTGTGTTGGCAATCCCCAAATTGTGCAGCCACATTTTAAAAATAATTGTGCTGAAGTGAAGATAAGCTATTGTCTCCAACTACAGGCTTTAATAAAGCCTGTGTATCAGAGGATGATGATCCAAGCCAATTTAACCTAATTGACCCTCCTAAGCCTCCTTTCTTATCTAAAAGCTCATCCTTTGCCAGTCAGGCTCATGATACCTGTGGCTTGAAAGGTGTAATTTTTAATGACCCATTATCTACAGCATTCCTGATCCAAATAAATAAATGCAGGTATCTACCTCTAGGTGGATGATTGATTTAGTTACAGTGGACACTTTCATTTAGGGAGAAGCAGCCTGCTAAACCCAGCAAAATGAAGATGAGATGGAGGGGGGCTGAGCATAGGGTCTACCCTGACAGAGGAAGCAATTTCAACTAAGGGAAATCCAGTGTTGCCTATTTAATACTCCATGGAGTATGAAAAGGCCTTTCAGAAATAATTATTCTCTCTGTATAGCATTGTAACAAGGAAAGATTTAGTTGCTGCAAAATGAATTCAAAATTTTCCTGTGAGTTTTGATGGCTCATTTGGCATTAGCTTTTGGAAGTGGAGAAGGAAGGAGTGTGCCATGCTGATCAGCTTGGGGCTGGGTGGCCTGGGAGCACGCTGACAACTAATCCTGCTGGCTACATCAGGAAAAAGGCCTCCAGCACAGCTCTTTGCTTTTGTTCTCTTGTGTCCTGCAGTCCAATGGGGAGTGTTAAGACAGCAGAGGAAGTGGGAACACAACTCCTGTGGCATGATGAGGAACACCACATAGCTCAGGCAGAGAGGGAATTGCAGAGCAATGCTGGGAGCAGGTAGATTAATCCATCTAAAGGGCACACAGTGGTTTGGCTGGATAGAATGCAGAAGAACAGATCTGCTTTTTGCTTCTAAGTGTGAATACAAATGAGAAAATCAACTCCAACCACTTCCCCCTATTTAAAGACAGAAGCAGGACCCACTGCTGCTCAACTAAAAGCAGAGGGCAGACCCAGCACAGCACCAAGGCTTGCTGGGAGCCTTGGGAAGTCTACTCATTGAATATTTTTACTAGTTTTTTGTTGTGCAGGTTTGCTCTGCTCACTCCCATGGGCTCTGCTGGCAGTGGGCGGCTGTTTTGAATCACTGACCCCAGCTGGCTGGAGCGCACATCTGCCTTTCATCCAGGCACAGCTGCTTCTGGGGTCAGGGCTGCACCATAAGGAGGAGACTTGCCCTCAGTTAAACCTTCTGGTGTTGCATTTAGGGTGAGGAGTGGAAAAGGAGCATTGCCCTGCATTTAGTTTGTGTATTCTCTGCTTCTGTTTGAAGCCTCCCTATGGAGGGGTCTCCATTTTGCTGTTGACTGGAGAGGACAGCTTAGGAGATGGACAGGGATGTGTCCCTCCCTAGGCACTAGAAGGTGAACAGCTCTGTTCCTTGGGACTGATGGCTCTAAGCCTTGCTGTTTCTCATGCTGTTCACAGTAACACAAGAGGATGATGTCTGCACACACTCACTTGCATGCATGCACGTGTTGTACCTACAGAAAAACATGCAGGCTTCCTTCTGCCAGCTTTTGGGCAGCATCCTGAGTGGCTGTGTCATGGGGCACTTTCTCTTTCTGTTGTTGGCTCAGCAACCATAACCTTTAGTGTTCCTGCCTGGTTTCAACATCTACGTTTCCAAATGAGCCCTATGTCAGGCAAGCCATTCACATTGGGGTCAGTCAGGGAGAAAATCTGGGACCATTGCTTGCAGTATTTAGCAGGACTCAGCTGCAACTTGCAATAAAAAACATCTCTTTCTCCCATCTTATTCCCTTCAAAACACACTATTTCTGCAAAGCCTGTGGAAGAATTTGACTCCACAGAGAGCAAAGAAGAAGGGRCTGGCAGGATTCACACCTTTGTAGCATCAAAAAAAACCCTTGGCATTTATTCTTTTTTTTCTTTTTACTATTCATATTCCACGTATGACTAATTTCTCTAGCTGCTGTTGCTCATCCTTACATGCTGTCTTTGGTGGAAATGAGAAAGAACTCTCTGGCCATCAGCAAAAAAACTGAAGTAATGATCGTATTACATGGAAAAAGTATGGTTTTGACAGGAGGAGCCACACATATTGCCCTGGGTGCCAGATTGTATCAAGGAATTTGCTTTGGGACAGTGGCAGGACCCACCCAGCACCACAGCAAAGGTGCTCTCCTAGATTTCAGCCACTGTTTTCCTGCTCCAGCCTGAAACTTTGGCTTCTGCTGCATTTCCTGCCATATTTAAGCTTTAAAATAAAATGCCCAAGATGTACCAAGCTTGTGCACCATGTGTAGAAAGTTATCAGGGCACCATGGCATTAATTAATGGGCACCTAATTGCCTATTCCAGCTTCACCTGGGTCTCCACCTGTGGTGTCCACCCACTTAAGTCCTGGCCCTAGCCATGGCTGAGGGTGCTGAGGAAYAACTTATGGAGCAAGATGAGTCTGTAGGAGTATGTACTTGTCTCCAACAGGAATTATGCAGGTTGAGTGAGCCTTTAATGGCAATGAGGAGAGTTCAAGAGCAGCTGCATTTCCTCTTGCTTCTGGTGGTGTGAGAGACTGCAAGCCAGTGCTACAGTCCAGTGGCCAAGCCTTGGACCTGCTGCCTGCAAAACAAGCAGAGATTAAGGTAGGAGCTTCACTGTTCTGGGTTTGTAGGAAGCAGTTCTGTTTATGAGCATGATATGATGTATTGTGGAGTTTGTGACCCAAGAATCATTTKCAAGTGGTTGCTCCTTCCCTGGGATGCCTGTTGGGGAGAAATCTGAGCCCTTTGGGGAAGCTGAAGTCTGCARTGCAGTCTCAAGGGAGGACAAGATGTTTTTTACCAGGAAGGGTCAGAGATGGGAAGAATTAACTGTGTTGGGCAGTAGTGTGAGATTAGGTGCTGTCATGAGAGACTAGGTTAGGAGATTGAGCAAGGTGATGCTACCTAAATTATGGCACTTCACTTTTTGTCCCTAAAATGAATAGTCCAACTGAATCAGATTCCAGCTGTGCCCATTCCATGCTTGTCTCACTGACTATCACCATGCTACAAAGAAGCATGCAGTCAGCAGTTGGTGTTGTCAAGAGTAATGCTACCCTACTGCAAAGGAAGTGGAGGAAAATATTTTTGACAGTGAGTGAAACAGAGCAATTTCAGTAGGAGATTGTCCCAGACCAGATCCAGCAGAGAGGGAAACGTAGAGAGGCAGCCCAGAAATCAAAGTGTGTGGAGGACTATAAATGCCAGGTATAAATGGCACTCTGTGTGTAAGGAGAGATGTGATGTTTCAAAAGTGTGCAGTGAACTAATGTAGATTTCCCCTGTGTATATATGTATTTATTTAGCTACAAAAATAGAAAAGGTGACATTCTCTCTTTTCATGGTGCAGGCCACCTACAGAATTCAATATTGTAATATTAGAGAAAAGCCATTAGTATGGTCTTAAATAAAATACTTGGACCTGACAGGTAAGTTATYGACTATTATAAAGCTGTTAGATTTAATATGAATCTCCTTGGCAAACCCTGGTGTTCATCACATTTTCATGAGTAGAGAGAGTTTGTAGATATTGCCAGATGTGGTCTCAGAGTGGAGAGCAACTCAGATAAAAATTGCAAAAGCAGCTAAATGATGCATGGACTGAAATCCCACTTCCAATCAGACCCAGAGCATGCTGTGAAAAGATTTAGTGAGTTACCTCCCAGCAGTTTGAGAGTTTTCTGAATACTTTATCCAGTTGCCTTGGGAGAGACTGGAGTGGAGTGGGCAGAAACTGGTTAATCTGACCTTTATATTAATTTTATCATAGAGATTACTTTAAATCCTGAAGCAGAAGGTTGTATAACCCTGTTAGTATTTGTTGTTGCAGCTTTGAAGTTCAGCACAAGTGTCTGATCTCTGATTTTGTTTTGACTTTTTTAACATCTTACTGTAGGCAACATCCTAACTCTTTTCACTGTATGACATGCTGCTCTTTTTAGCACTGCCTTCAAGTTTACATTTCTCAAGAATATCTTGTGCAATTTTAGGGAAAAAAAATCTCCCTTCTACCTTCCCTGGAACAGAGTTTGGTCAGTCCTGAGTGATGTCCCAGAGAGGAGAGGGAAGGGCTGCTGCGAACTTCCCTGTTTTCTCTTCTGTGACTCCACAGTTTCTATATTCAGTGCTTAAATTTATTTTGAAGTCTTGCCCAGAGATGTTCCTGGYGAAAGTGTTGTTCCTCTAGGTACTGTACAAACACAAATAATAAACCCCACGTCTTTGGGAACAGGAGCTGTGGGGTTCCTAAACAGAAGGGGCAGGTTTTCAGAGAGGGGCTTTGCCAAAACTGATCCAGCTGCTGCCCWTGGGAGACGTGTGCTTTTGCAATCACAAAGCAAACACATATCATCTGATTTCCCTGTGCTGGGATCTTCTTTCTTTGTGTGATTTGGGTTTTTTAAAGCTAAGATGCTATTGCACAGCCTCCCTACAGAGCATTCCTGTTGTCCAGGCTTGTGCTATCGAGTTTTGCCTTTGCCRGTTGGCTCGTGTACCCCAGGTTTTCATCAGTGTGGTGTGAGCTGTGAATACTGTTGTGGCCTCTTCACAGGCTTCTGAATCAAATCAAAGGGTTATTTGAGCATTGAGGGAATGAACACATCTGGCACAAGAGATGATAAAAAAATGGTGACTAAAACAGACAAAGAATTTTTTGATAAATTGAAGGCACTGGCGGAAAAACTTTGGTAACATTTTTGAGACTAAACTAACTGTCTGACAAATATCATTGTCCTAAAGAAAGCATATATAAAAATATGCTGTCCTAAAGAAAGCATATAGAAACTTAAATATGCTACGTGGACAACATTAGGACAACTTCAAAGAGTTAACATCTAATCAGAGATTTGGTTTCCTTGATTGACAGACAATTTTCAAAAAGAGTGTGGTTTGTCAAGAAGTCATTCCCTTCTTCTTCTAGAAATCTCTCTTTGAAACCAGGGCAGGCAATTTCCTGCCTGTGATGGCATTCAAGACATGAGATACCCTTGTGTTTGACAGCAAAGGACACTGGTTTCATTTGAGCTTTTTCCTTTATCACTGACAACAATAAAATTGTCAAGTGTGTGATTTGAAACATCAAATTCAGTATGAACTTTTGTGTAAGCAAGGGACATTGGACATAATAACTTTTTTCTTCCATCTGTACTGATATATAGGACATCCAAATTGACAAATGGTAAAAATTGGCTGATGTATGCGTATGGTAGCTTATATATGAACTATCAACAGACCAGCAAGGTTATAATGAAGTCATCTTCTGAATTTAATAATAAATTCCCCTTTCTCAGCATTGGCCCAAGGTAATGAAGTGATGCTTCTTAGCAGTGAAGACAAAGGAARGCTTTGTAGCTGAGGAAGTGCTCATTTTGATTGCAGGTATGGAAATAGTGTCTGTCAAATCATGGTAGTACTATTTTATTTTTATAGAGAAGCTGGATGCATTTGTACCTGACCCAAAACCCCAAAGCTATCTCTTTTCATTTGGAACATATCAATCATGTTAAACAACTGATGATACTGAGTATTTTAGTTCTTGAGTGCCTAAGCAGTAAGATTTGAAAGTCACCTGCATTTTAGATTTGCTAACTTCAAGTCTGTGTGTTATGTAGAGAMAAATGAGATCTCTATACATCCTTCCAGATACTGGCCTTGATTTTCACTGTGTGGAAGTGTAAGTGCCACAAGGTGTGGCTGAGCTGGTTCATGGAGAAGAGAGCAGACTCTGCCTTGTGAGCCATGACTTCAGTGTGCAAAGTCAAACCACTAATCTTTGTGTGATGCATATCACTGTGTGGTAGCTCTGGCCAGGTGAACTGTAAATATTAGTTTTTAACCCTATGGTTGAGATGATGCCACAAGTTTTAGCTTTCATATTTTTCAGATTCTGTACTGCCTTATTGTGTAACTCTGGACTTCATATAAATTGTTGGCAAGTTCTCTTTACAGTTTAGTTAGACAAAACAATCCTTTTCCAGCCTGAGAAYCAAGGACACCATTGCAGCTTCAGGYYCAAAAGGCACAAGCAACAGCAAATTGAGGAGAGCAATCTGGGAGGATGGGATTTCATAACCTGAAGCTGTAATTGGACAATTAACTCCAATATGTAAATGGACCAAAACTTATAAAAGTGTGAAAACTTGTGATTGGTTGTCCGTCTTGAGTGGGATGGGCACAGCTGGGCTCTTGTACTGCCCAAGGCCTCCTTTGAAGGCCTTTTAATAAATACCTTCTTTATTCCTTTAATTCTGTCTAGTCTTTGTTCCAGGTAGACTCTCTGGAGGCCTTAGAATGTTTCAGCTTATCATAGGTATSACATAATTTTCAAAGTTTTCTGGGCTTTTTTGTCTTTTAAAAATAAATTGACATTACCATGAAACTACACCTCAATACCTTTTAAAGCCTTTGTAGTGGGAATTATCTCCAACTACAAGTACTGGTCTGTAGGCTGAGAACAGCCAAATCCTTAAGCCAAAGTTGCTTGTGAGGAGCAGGGACAGAGCAAAAGGTTAACAGGGATCAGAGCTTACATCAGCTGTGTAAAAGCTCAGAGGAAAACTAAATGGGCACATGTTTAAATGTGATAAACTCACAGCAGTCTATGCTAGAAGTCACTCTCCACACTTGWGCTTTTGCCCATTCCCAGGCACAATAGCCTGCATTTTCCCTTTACCAYTGGAGTTAAGTGCATCTGTGGGCATGGCTGGTTATAGGGCTGGATCTGACTGATAGTAATAAGGTGTATTGCCATAACCCAATTGCATTCAACATTGTGCCTACACCCAAAATTTGAACAAAAAGGAAATTTGGTGGCACTGTGCTGAACTGATGAAAAACCTGTGGGGTGCCACTGAGGTGCTCCAGAAACATCACTCATTTTTATGTTAGTGGCCCCCAGGCCAGAACAGTGTAATGGTTTTAACTTCCAGACCTCTTTCACTCTTAAATTACTATTGCCTCCAGCCCCCAAAGAGCAAAAATACATGATGCCACAACTTCTTTGTAAGAGCAATCTAGCTTTTGGTGCTGAGTGGCACTGTTACCAGCTGAGTTATGGGGAAAAGCCTGAGTCTAACAGGGTATTTATTTTACTTAGCAAAAATTATCCAACACTAAAAGCATAGTTCCTGCCATTAGAAATATGACTGTTTGAATAAAAGTTATGGCAATAGTAAGATTCAGCTATGGTATGTTAATTTGAATGTGCAGTAAATCTGTCGGGAWTGCAAGTCAGTTTAAGAGCTAAAATATAATTGTTGTAAAACACTGAACTGCAATTTATATGTATTTTTCCCAACTGCTTGTGGGCTAGCAATATTTCAGTTCTACAATCACAATTTGAACCTTTTAAAAGGTTTTTTTTTAATACAAGTCAGCAGAAGTGGTATTTTATTACTTTTCTGTTCATGGAGTTCTTTGAATGCAATACACTTTTGGGGAGGAAAATGATTTGGGGATAAAAATCAGGAGAGAATACTTTACACTTGCTTCTCCTTTCTGAAGGATAGACATGTCTGAGTGTGCAATGAATAATTTGTCAATCAATTTGCAGCTCAGTGAAAACAACTGTCGAAGTGGGCTTTTGTTACCTAGATTTCAAATGCCATTTGACCCTGCAGATATGCTTTCTGCAATGATGTTCAGTGATATTAGGTAGATATGTTTTTAAAATAAAAACCCACTAGTAACCTAATATCCTTTTTTWAAAATTATCTTGCTTGCATAATTGAGTAGGAAAAAAATCCTCTAAGCTGTTTTCATTTTGATTTAAAAGTTAAATTAATGTTCTGTCAGCTTTCAGTCTCAGGCATCTTCAGGAAGGATGTTTCATGGCACCCTTGCCTGTTGGTTACCCAGGATTTGCTGCCCATCTCCTCAGATGAGCTGTGTTGGTCTCTGAGGAAGCAGAGGGGACATAAGCCAGGGTGCCTGTGTCATGCCTTGAACATCTGGTTAATATTAGTTGTGTGAAGATCCTCATACCCTCATTTGAGAGCAAATAACACATCTGAAGAATGGTGCGTGAAAAGAATCGTCCCCAGCAGAAACTCCAAGGGATGATGGAGAAGAGGCTTTAGGAGCCAGCCTAGTCTTCAGCAGGCAAAGGCCTTAGTGCCTTCTGGGGTGCATTCACATTAAACTCATCTTCATCTGGGTTTTCAAGAGAAATGTATGTTTATATTGCCTGGCACCCTCAAGGGGAAAAAAATCAAATTAGTTAGAGGGTGTCTTTTAAGTCCCGAATGTTGGTGCACATACTTTAATTAATTAAGAAGATTCTCTGTGCTTTTAGAACAAAACCATCAGCGTTAGACAAAGAAATGAAAAAAATTGATATTGTCTGTTCACAAGCAAGAGTTTTGGGTGAGGATTCCCCAGGAGCCAAATGCCTTGCTTACAGGAGATAAACTCATGAAGGTTTGGGGAGACTGATGGCTTTGGGTCCTTATGGGTTAGTGGTGAGATCTGAGACCTTGGGACCTCATGTGGTCTCTGCTTACACTTGGGCTGTGCCATGCTCCTGAGAGAMGGGGTTAATGCAGAAGGTGTGGTTCAATTCAGACCCACAAAATGTCCTCTAAAGATACCCTGAGAGCTGCCTGAGGAGAAAGAGAAGGCAGCCTGTTCGTTTATCCTTATTAGGAATTACTTTTCAAAAGCTTGTAAAGCTTCACTGCTCCAGAGGAAAGTTATGTCTGCTGATTGAGTAGAGGAAGGGAAACAACAGAACAAGTTAGGCTAATGTAGCCTTTAGAGTTTTGCAGTCAGATGAGCTTGAGAGATTAAAAGGAAAGAGAAAAGGATGGTGCATATGCTTAAGAAAAGGATAAATCCTTCTTTGTACTCATTACTTTGCTGTGGTTTTGCATTTTACTTCCTTAATTTTGAAGGTTTTTAAAGCATTAAGGAAAAGGGGACTTGACAAATCTTTGGCAGACACGAGATGAGCCTGAATTAGTGCAGTGAGACCCATCTGCATAGCCGGGGCTGCTGTGACTTTCAAAGCTCACACACTTTACATTAGTATGGTGTGATAAGAGACCACAAAAAGTGAAAACCAGGGATAACTTTTTAAAATTTTCTTGTTACTTACGTGAAGCATGGCATTTCCTGCTTGCTGCCAGGAAGGGGCCAGGTGCTGCTTGCACTGAGGCGCACATCTTGCATTTAAATGGCTCTCTAATCAACATCTCTGGGCAGAGAATGCAGAGAATATCCATCCCCAGAGCATCCACAGACCACTTCAAAGACAGGAGGAAAAGGCAAGAAGAGGCAGCATATGGGGAGCAGAATCCCAGTAGAAGTCACTCCTGGCCCCATATCCAAATGAGGGAGTTTTGTGAATCCCAAGCAGGGATAATTGTCACCCTGTCTTTAATATCACACTGGTCCTTCCCTGGGCATGAAATTCCCCTTGTTGCAAGCCTAGCACCCTTAAACAAGCAATTCACCCTCTGCAGACACACTGGAGGCCCTGGCAGGGTACCAAGGGTGTGCCAAGGTCATGCCCTGCATGTTCCCTCCACYGGCAGGAAGGGCAGGTGCCTACAAGGGCCACTGGCTGTAATTCAGCACCTGAACTGGTGCTGGCTGACAACTGCCTCTCTGATTACAAGTGTTTTTCAAAGTCAGGAGATTGCTGCATATMATGGGAGAAAAAGGCCTTTCAGATKCTGTTTGTGGTCTTGGGGTTTCAAAATGAAGACATCATCCATCTGTCAGCARACAYAGGACRCAAAATTTGCAGGAGAATCCYCTCCAGTTGCTRYTTCCCTGTAACAAAACAAAACAAGAAAGAAGAAGAGGCATTTTTTGTGAAGTCTCTCAGGCTTGCAAATGCACTCTGCTATCTCTATGCCTCCTTTTGTGTACATTGTGCTTGGCTTGGCAAGAACCTGCTCTGTTATCCTTYCCCACCTGTCCTACTCCAAAGCAAAGCTGCAAACCCCATTAAGAGTGAGGTGCAAGGGGTGCAGAGCTTTGAGCAGGGGAAAGAAAACAAGCTGAGAGAGGCTGCAGGCATAAGTAAGTGCTCATATTGCATAGGTTAAGAGGGAGATGGAGAGTGACAGGGCCCAAGAGCAGGATTTAAGGGACAGGAAAAACCCTCCCAGGGTGGGGGGATGTGTAGTGACACCATGAGACAGTCCAAGCAGGCAGCTACTGTTCAGAGAGACTTTGACTGTGTGGAGCTGCAGAGAGCARGTGGGATGCTCTGCTTGTTAGACACTGAGGGCTGCAACGAGAGGCTGACCAGATGCCTCCTCCCCAGAGCTCTCTGGAAAAGCACATGACAGCCACTGCCCTTTCTTGCCATTCCTCCCCCATTTTTTATCTACTTTCACATCAGGTAGCACGCTGTTTTCCAGGCATTGGCAGGGCCGGAGGCCGTGGGAGTGGAGCATGCCCAGTGTTAGGGCCAGCTCTGCTGTCCCTGTCTAATTGTGTAGGAGCAAGGCATCACAAACCCCTGCTCCTGCCTGTTTGGCTGGACAGGGCTGAAGTCATTTCTCTCTAAATATAACTCTGCACACATGGTGGAGCCGAGCTCTGCTGGCATAGCAAAGCACAAGGAAAGGGAAGGCCAGATGGCTAATTCATGCTGCAAGGCAGCATGAGGCAGAAGAGAAGACAGGCAATAACTTGGCACAGTTACCAGTTCCTTGGATGCTTTTGGAGAGGGCATTTTACCTTTCTGTGCCACTTAACCTTGGCTTTTCAAGTTTGGTTTGTTTTTGTTTTTTTCCAAATGGTGATACCTATTTGTAAGGGACTCTGCCTCCCAAAAGGGGATAATCCTGGCACACAGACTTCAGGCATGTAATATATGAGATATTTAATTAAAAAAGGGAAGCAGGTGCATCCTCCTGGAAATCGAAATAATCTATTTCTGTGACTACAGCAAGCCTTGGCAGGTAAGTATGGTGGTGWCTTCACTCATTTGTACCAAACCTGAGTGCTGTAGGATCTCCTTGCCATACATGAGGTTAGAGTTCCCTTAAATCAGCTGGGGAGCGTGATATCAATTCTGCGTTAATTTAGGAGGACAGACAGCATCTGATCCAGCAAATAGTCACTTGGGTTGGAACTAACCTCTGTGCATTTGTAGGTTTTCTTGGGGGAAGGTTGTTTTGGTTCTGTGAGCATGGACCAGAGAGCAGGCAGTTAATGACTTTGGGTTTAGTGCCATTTTTGACTGAGTTGTAAATAAAGGTTTTCCTTCTTGTGGAGCTACAGGTCTGGCACACAGGTGTTTCTCAGAATAGATGCTGATACAGATTTCCTGCTCCTAAACAGAGTAAGTGGGTGAACAGGATCTCTGTTTGCTTAAGATTCAAAAATTGTGTATTTTATATGTGACTTTACTCTGAGCTTCCTTGAGTCCTCCTCCCTTTTGTACCCACTCTGTCCAGAGGCAAGCCTGCCAGAATGGCTTTCTGTCCCCTGGTCCCCAAGCCAGGGGCTCTCTCTATGTCCAAATGTGCAGGTTGTCCATCCTGCCTATGGATGCAGTTTCATGTCTAAAGCTGAAACTCTAAGGGTTTGCAGCCTAGTCCTGTGGCTCTAATTGCTCATTCCTTGCCCAGGAAGCTTGAGTGCTAATCTTTCCATGGCTGGCTTAGATGTGTAGGAATGGGGGACAAGGGAGTTGGAAGGATGCAGTGACTCCTCACTGGATGCTCACATGTTGGAAAAAGGGGAAGAGAGCACTCAGACAAAGTTTCTGTCTCAACACTCAATATTTGCCTGGGCTGTTGTGTTGTTTGGGGCAGAGTTCTCTCATCTGCTTGGGCACGTGTTGGCTTTGCAGCTGCTGCAAGAATAGGTTAAGGATCACCTATCTCCTGCTCAGAGTGCACTTAGGAAATCACACTGTAGCACCAAATGAAACACTCACAGGTATTTCTTTCAGTGTATGTGTGGTTCATATTTACCAAGAGTGGACATACTGATGCCATGCTGTGCCACAGGCTTCAGGTGACACAAACAATTACAGGTGATGAATTAAGTGCAAACATTGCAAATTATCACCTTCTTTGTTTGCAGCACAGAAGATACAAACCAGTTGACCAAAATGGCACTGTGAAGATAAAAGCCTGAAACCAAAGCAAGACAAAGGTACGCCTAAAACCTCTGCTAATAATCTCTGTCAAACTGAAGCTGGGATTTCTCCTAGGCTGGGGAAAATGAATGCAGTTAGTTATTGGCTGGTTGCTGAACATCCACAAGTGGGATGTCAAAGTAACTCCAGCCTCAGGGCTGCAAGGTTTACTGGGTTGCTATTGAGCCAGAGTAGATGAAATGAACCTCCTCAAAATTTGGGATAGAATAAAACATATAGAACTTCATGGCCTTCTAAGCATCTAAACAGAAGCTGACACAATAATCTGGAAACTTGATTAAGTAACAGCAGGAAAGGTGTAGAGAAAAGTGTCACAAACCCGAAGCTTACAGCAGTCAGCCCGGTTTTACAGGGATTTAATCTGTAACAAAATGGTCTCAAAGTGTTTGAGCCATGCCTAGTGAAATTTTTGTGGCCCCTCGGATCCTTCCCCATGCATCTGGCATGGTAAGAGGGATGGTCCTGCAAAGAGCCACATTTGGTTCACAAAATGTGGTGTTGGAAGAGGTAGCATGGYAATGAGTGTGGGTTTGCTTCTTGGCTGCGCATTAAGGATGACATAGGGGAGAAACAGAGAGATTCTGCAATTTTAGCCTTAGAAGAACCGAAGTCAAACAGGGACAGGACTGGTACAGAGGCAGTTGAGTAGATCTGCTCTGTACTGTGAGTGGAGGCAGAAAACCTGTATTCAGGTTCTCTGGAGTTGGGAGAAATGTTGCTGGTTTACCAGGTGATTGTGTGAAACACTGCCTTTCTGCAGGAAAGTCAGGCCTTTGAGTAGTTCCTGTGCTCGCTGCTGTGGCATTTCGAGTATATTCAAGCAGAGTCCTGAAGCACAGTGTGCTGGCTTGTCTAGCCGTTGAAACCAGCTTTTCTGATGATCTCTGGGCATCTTGGACCTGCCCTGCCATGCCTTTCTCACAGCAGGGGAAAGTCGATTATGCCATAAAGGATCTCTGCCATTCCCTTGGAGTCTAAAAGAAACAGATAAAAGATGTCAAAATCTCCTCTGAAGCTTGCATTCCCCTGCCACTGGGCACACAAACATTAGTGGGATTTTAGTGGGATTTTAGACTCCTAGATTCCAGGAAGATTGAAACCTGGCTTCCCAGGGCAAAAGATTGACTTGGTTATTTGAAGAGAATCAGGCTGCCAACCTTTTGCAATCTCTGCAGAAGGAAATAGCTTCAGTATTGCTTGCTTTATTCATCTGCCATGCTGAGTTAGGAATGGCTGAGCACAGGGCTTGCAAAACGGGATCCAGGCTGTGCTCACACATCCTGCTCCAGCTGCAGCTTTATGGATGAAGCCATTCACTCCCCCATCCTGGGCTCCCTCCCCTCTCTTCACCTCTTGCTGCCAGGCATTCATTCTTTTCATGCAGCCAAGGCAACCACCAACCACGGTGTAATTGCACCCAGTCAGGCTTAGTCAAACATACAGATCAAGATAAACCTGTTTACCTGGTCAGTCTCTGATGGCCCAGCCCTGAAATGGTTTGGGGGATGATTTGAGACTGCTGRAAAAAATCAAAGGAGCTCGAGGCCAAGCTGTGCAGTCGCCCAACATCAGCCAGGTCTGGACAGGAGCAGAGCCTGCCTTCAGTCTGAGCTGCCGGAGAGGAGTTTGGGATGGGGAGCTGCTGTGGAGCCACATGTTCCAGCAATTCAGCACGGGGAAGACACAGGAGGGCCATGAGCCGTGGGATGTGCGTGTTCATCTCTGTCCCTCTGGGAGCCCCTCAGGAACCCCGGCCAGCCCTGACTCGGCAGACAGAGAGGGGACACTCTCTGGTGTCCCGAGGGTACTGAGGGCACCTAGGCCGGTCACCTTTGCAGCAAAAGAGACACCAGGGACATCGGTAGAGGATAAAAGGGCCGACTCTTAGCAGGGGTTAATCCAAGGCTTTATCTGGAGCTCCTGGGAGCCCCTACACCTCAGGGGGCCTCCGCTGAGAGGACCAGGAAAGGCGCCAAGCTTACATTTAAAGGGAGGTGGAAACCGAAAGTAGGTAACAGTTTACTGACCAATAGCAAAAATTAAGGTATGAATACTGGGAAATGGACATTTAGGACAGCCTATGGAGTAACACTTGGGGGGCTGACCCCCGGCCTCTGGCTAATCACTCAACGTCCTGCACTGAAAGTGCAGATGGAGAGGATGGGATGCTGAGTGATTGACAGAGAGCAACGGTGGGGATTTGGGGATGATCTCAGCAAAGGAGAGGGATTACACAGGTAGAGGGAGGGGTACAATCTGGGGTAAAGCATTTGGGGAAAATAAGGGGATACAAGGAGAAAACCATTATGAAACATAAAACCACACCACAACACGCGTTGTGGGTTAGAATGCCATCGCCCCGCCGGGCAGAGCACAGGCAGCTGCACATCTGGAGCGTGTGGGAGCTGTGCAGGCTGTAATTACAGGGGTATGGCACACTGGGTCACTGTGCTGGCTGCTGAGCTGCTGGAGCTGCTTGAGCCTGGACTAACTTTGGTGTGATTCATGGTGTTAATGATGCACTTTCTTTGCAGTGAAGGAAGAAAGGAAGAAGCCTTTTGTCCTTTCTTCTTTGTTTCAGGATGGTTTTGCTTTACATATGTCAAATATTATTATTTTGTCTCCAGTTTGTATTAATTTTTGCAAATTGGTCCCCACAGTGAGAGTCTGTACAAAGGTTTTGTGCTGCATCTTCTAAGCCTGCCCTAATGTCAGTGTTTATCTTTTGAAGCTAATAATTAAAAGGGAAAAAATACTGTCTGTGGATTTCTGTCGTGATGCCAGTTGAGTCCATTTTCTCTTGTTGGTAGCTATCAGATCTGACTTGCACCCACAACAGACTGTGTTTGGGGGGGGAAGAGTGTCACTGCTTTTATTTCATGTCTGGCCTGACAAGAATAGTAATGAGAGCAGCAAAGCACTTGCATCCCCAGTTAGCCAGCTACAAAACAGACAGGCTGAGTCCTCGATGTACTGTCAATTCTGTGTGTTGTGTAGGCAATTAACATTGATGCTGAATTAATTAATGATGAGAAAACATCAAAGGGTTGGGGTGCTTCAGTTCACATGAGCACCAGAAGCTCAGATTGTTATCAGATTGTCTAGGAGTTGTCTGAGGGGATCTTATAACCAGTGTTTTGCTGCATGCCAGAAAAAGGCTGGGGCTTCCACCTTCTGTGTCATGTGTTCAGACCTCTAAAATGTTCTAGGAGACATTTTTATGTAGGCTGAGCATTTCTTTTGTATCTATTATGACCTGTTGTGTAAATATCCCATAAAGTCTTACAATTGTTCTGTTTTAGAGATACACTGCACAGGTCTTCTAACGACAGGTTATTAGTCTCAACTTGTGCATTTTTAAGATGATGAATGAATTCTTATAAGCATGATCTCTGGAACAGGCATAAATAAAGGGGAGGAGGTTGGCAGTGATGCTACAGGTAGAATTTGCCATCTAAAGCAGCATTTAGATTTCTCTGTTTCTGGAGACAGAATTATGTATTTTCAGAATTATGGTTACTGAGCTTGTCTTGTTGGATGGATCAGAGAAACCCCCTGGATTAAGTTTGTGTGACAAGGTTTTGGTAGCAAAGGAGCTACAGGGGTGCCTTCTCTGAGAAGCTGCTGGTAGTTTCCCCTATATTGAAACTAGATTATCTTTAAGGTTCCTTTCAACTCAAACTATTCTGCCAGTTTTTGGTATGTGCAGCAGTGCTTTTTGGTCCCATCCTACCATCACAAATATCTATTCTTCCTACAGAGCAATGCAAGTCACTGTGTTCATGACTGAATTGTTTGCTGTAGGAGGGCATGAAAAATAAAACTGAGCAGCATGAGAGTCATTGAAGGGAAATSCCACCACAGTGTGTGGATTGTGGCATAGAAGAGCTGCTGGTGGGCCACAATGCAGAATTCCTTCCTGCATTTCCGTCCTCAGAATATAATTAGGCGTGTGATCCCACATGTGTGCCTGAAAAAGTTTCTTACTGACAAGAATAGTGAAGTTCTAAAATTAAAAAAATATGAACTAAAGGGAATGAAAGTAGTCAATGTTTTATTATCCAAAGAGAGCTTTGATGTAGAAAAGTTGCACACAACCCAAACCATCAATTAAATTCACCTCATCTGTGGCCTGCTTGATTTCAAAGGTCTTTGACAAGACTTGTACAAAGAAAGTTCTAAAAGTTCTTGCATTGTAGTTAGTATTTAAAAAAATCATGACTTCTTTTTTATGACTACACGTACCCCATGCCTCTTCCTAAGGTAGCAAACCAAACATCTGGTTTTTTAGGCTCAATGATGCTTGGATCAGGATCAAAGGGAAAGGTTGCCAATTAACCCCCATGATCACCCCACCATGTGTGTTTGATGCCATATTTTTTCCATCTGATTTATTTCATCCAAGCTTGATATTAAATCCCTTACCAAATTCAGATTAGCCATGGCTTTCCCACTGCTCTGACAACACATCAAAGCTCCAGAGGACCCAGAAGATTGAATTAGCCACTGTCTGAGTCTTCACTGAGCTGCTCTTAGAGACGTGTATCTGTGTAAGAAACAAAGAGAATAAGTGATATCTCTGCTCTGAACTCTCAGAAAAGTTAAATGGGTGTAAGGTAAGACTAAGCTAAATTTAAACAAGAACTACTATGCAGAGTGAGCTCTATAGAATAAAGCAGGCTTGTATTCCTTATAGGAAAATTACTAGAAAATAAACAGCAATGAAGCTCCKGAATAACTTGGAATAATTTGAGTACATATTTCATCAAAATAGGATGCATTGTGTTACTAAAGGAAATATGTTTGCTATTTGTATTAAAATAACTTTAGAAATGGAGGGAGGAGCAACAAGGCACTGTAAAAAACACASTGTACTCTCACTGCTTATTGCAATTATCAGTTACCTTCTCAGGGCTAAGGGACCAACACCTCAAGTCTGTCTYGGGGAGCTAGGATGCTGCCAGGAGCATGCAGCAGTGAGGAAACCTGAAGGTGGTGCTTGGGAGAAAGAGGGTAACAATTTGTTTAGAAAGGGGAGGAAAAAAAAAAAGGTAAAAAAAGGACTGTGAATTTAGCCTTTAGGGCTCAAAAGACTTTGTGTACAAGACTGCCTTGATCTCATTGTCCAGGTAGGAGAGCTGAACCTCATCTCCAAGGCTGAGAGTTTTTTATTTTTAAGAGGCTGCATGTGTCCCTCATACCTGTGTGTCTAAATCAGAGATAAATGAGCTGGATTTTGTCCCATGCCACTGGCATTGCAACAGTGACAGTGACCAGTAGTTGGGCAGGGCTTTGCTGTCACTTTCTGGGGCAACTCCCTGCCTGTCCTCTGTGAAGGCACAGGAAGTGTCAGATGCCATGATGTCTATAAAATTACATCTATCTATTTTGTGGGAAGATGTGCAAAATCTTGGGGCTAGCAGGTGGAATTAGGATTCTGTCCCAAGGGTTGTTCAGATGTCAAGGAAGACCAGTACAAATCTTTGGACCTGTGCCATTCATTTTTTGGTTTCTYCTTCAAACACATCTGCTGCTTTCTGGTGAGAAAATTCAGAATTTTTCCATTTAGGAGTCTGTGGGGAGTCATTTCAGAGATGAAGCTCAGGCTCGAGACAGGAAGAAAAGAGTAAAGGAGGGAGCTGTGGTTTGTTGAAAGGACTAGTCAAGATGTGGGGATGAGGAAATCCTTTGGGACTTGAGTAGGAGCTAGGCAGGATGGGAAGAAATATCTGTGTGGGTTTTATTGACTGTTCCTTACAAAGGCAATTGTGTAAAATAGTAAAGCATAATACAGTGGCACTGGAAGGGCATTTCTAAAAAAGAAAAAAATTTCCTTGTTTGAAAAGAAAGGGAGAAGGTCAGAAGAGAATAATATAAAATACAGAGTCAAATGTGGTCACTCTCACACAATAGTCTGATGGAGGAAGACTCTCCACTGCAAGCAGTAGTTCTTGTGTTAGGTAATAGCTATGCTGCTTMAGGAGGTGACTGAGGTCAGAGTTTGGACCCATGTTTTGCTCTCAAGCCTTCAGGATGTGCTGTGTGGCCAGGTATGAAGGCTGTTGTGAAGAGGCAGGAGATGAGCTGCTCTCTGTGGTGGATGGGACAAGGAGAGACAGTTTTATATRGCAACAAGATGAAATATTCCTGGCAGCTGCCTAGTACTGCCCTAAACTTAAACCATCTGCAGGAGCCTTGGAATATGAAACCTGAGGTCTTGCTCCACTCAGGTATGTTTAAGTGCGTGTGTAAAGCTAAGTATGTAAATTAAACCATTTGTTTTCAGTGTGTAATGAATCCAAGAATGTTTATTATCTACAGCCTTTGAAGTCTTGGTGTATACTGCCRTGGTTGCTGTTAAACTTATGTGCGTGTTTGTGGGTGGAAGGGCAAATTCTGAAACAGGAGAATGTTGTTTTTCAGCAGCTGATTGGCATTATGGGCCAGCAATGGCAAATAATATGCCAGTACTTAGTAAAAAAAAGTTGCAAAACACTTACAACTATGCAACTTCAAAAACACACTTATGATACCCATCAGCATCCAGAATATGAGTCTGATGTAGGAATGTTCAGCAAAGATGCTCAGGAATTTATGTACTCACATCTCTAGCACTTGGAGTTTAGTTTTTCCCAAATGTGCCTACTCAATGCCAGCAAAACTGTTCTGGTTCCTTTCCTTGAAAAAGATATTTAAACAAAAAGGCTTTTTCTCTGTCCTGAGATCACGTTCAGCTGTGCAGATGGTTTTGGTTTTGTTGTAGCACCCTCTTACCTACATCACTAACTTCCTTTCTAAAATATTCCTTCCTTTCCCCTGCTTTATTTATAGTAGCTGTTGGGTGACACGAATCTCAAAATTTTCTCTTATTAATAAGTGTCTCCAGACAGTTTATCTTTGGACAAACCAACATTTATAGGCAGATCCTAAAGTTTCCTTCCAGAGAGCTGTTGGAAGTCTTGCGCTGTTTGATGGTGAAATGGGCTTTGTTTCTTTTAAAATATTTTTTTGGGCCACAACAATTTTTTCTTTACAGTGGAGTGCTAAAATGAGCGAGAATAGAACCAGTATCATCAGCTGACCCCTTTTCAAAACATAGGAGAGAAACCACTCTRTTGTTCCTCTTGGTGAACCTGGCAAAGCTTCTTTACCTAAAACATAATTTCCATGAAGATCAATAGTCCTGATTATATGAATTCAAAAGGAGAAAAGTCATAGTGTTGTCTGGCATGTCTGATGCTTACTGTTTCTTGCCATTAGAAATCTTGTATTTCACTCTTAGTTGACCTCCTCCAGCTTTGATTTTAAGCAGGAGTGTTCTCAAGGCTTTGTCTTTGAAATAAGAAAAAAAAAAAAGAATTTGGTTGCTCAAATGCCATCTGCAGTCTTTCAACGAAAAGAGGCCACTGAGAGCAGCTGAAAAACAACACTGAAATGGTAACTGAGGTATGAACCCCAGCTCTACCTGCTTCCCCCAAGATTTCACATAGGCTGGGAAGGACAGGAATCCATGGGAAGCCTTTCAGAAGCAGAAGTGATGAGGATTTTAAGTTGCTTTTGGTTATCCCCTTTACCATTTTCAACCCTGGATCTGAGCAGGCAGAAAGGGGAGGGCACTTGAGGAAAATGGGATGGGAGAGGCCCTCATAGCCAGACTATTTTCCCATGATGCATGTCTGAAGTGGATAGTAGAGTTGGTTAYAGAAATACAGATACTTAGAGCTCAATTTTCAAAATCAGGTTTTTAATTCAGCAATTAAACACCTGCACACTGATTATTCAGAAAGCCTGTCAGCACTTACCTCTTACAGTGGGTGTCAAGTGCCAATTTTAGGTCTAAGTGCAGATGTAGGTGCATGAACAGAGGATTTCAAGATTGGAAATCAGGCTCTTAACAACAACAGGTTCATCTGCCTGTGACTCCTCTGCACTGAGTAGCAAAATCAGCTGAGCTTGAAGGTGGAGAAGGCTGAGAATAAGGAGCACAATCCAGCTAATAGCTGCTGTTATGGAGCTGTCCAAAGATGACTTGCTGCCTGACAAGGAAAGTACCGTTCTGTGGGGCAGGGCAGCAGGCTCTTCAGCTCCACATCTACCTTTCCTTACTTGCTCCCTTTCAGTTTCTGAACTGTTTTTCAGTGCCTTGCCCTGCAGACTGAGCACATAATTTATTTAATCTATTTAATGGAGTACAGCACCTTCTGAGCCCAGAGAGACTGGCTGCTGTTTGRCACCCTTCTCCCATGGGGTACAGGTGGTGTGCTAAGGGGCACCAGCATACCCTACCTGCCACAGGAGTGAACAAAAAAGCCTGAATGCTGGAGTCTGAAGGAACAGAGGGAAAGAGTGTCATGAAAGACAGGATGCAAAGTGAGACATTGAAGGCAGCAGGGCAAACACAGCTCCTGTCATCAGGTCTCTCCCWGATCTGGGGACAGATGGCCTATCATTCCTAGCTCGTGCTTCAAGATCCCCTAGGAGCTGTGATCAAGTATTTTCTTTAAATCCAGGCTAATACATTGGTAGTGTGAGCCACATATATCACAGATATGAGGCATAGATTTCTTCTTTGTTCAAAGTAAATCCAGAAAGAAAGGCAGCCTTGTCAGCCTTATGCTAATAACTGCTGGGATATTTCTTGTGTAAAGGAGAGGAATCAGCTTCAGGTTGTGAAAGAGGGAGATCCACTTCCTCACATACCCAGCCAGAAGCTGACTGAGAAAAGGCAGCAATATTTCCAACAGTGTGCAAGGCTCAGGGCAGGGACAAAATGCCAYGAATATATTTGTGCAGGACTTTCTAGAGGAGACAAAAGAAAACCCACCAAATGAAAGAGCCCAAGCTGGTATAAAGAGCCTTGCAAATGCCAGTAAATGGAGATAGAACCTTGCCTTACAAAGTTTAGCTCTTTGAAAATAAAAAACCCTTCTCAACCAGAGCAGGATTGCTCATTGAGATGGAGAAAAGACTGAGGTGTGCACCTGAAAAGGCAAATTTACTGTGGTCCTGAAGGAGGTAGAGGAAGTGCTCTGTCAGTGCATTCTCAAAAGTAAAAGTGACTGGACCCCAACCTCTTGCTCCCTGTGGGTGGGAGAAGGATGGCAAGAGCTAATGTTCTTCCCACTATCAAAGGAAGTGATGCTGCCTCCCATGTAATTGTACAGGCTGAAATGGCATTTTAGAAAGGATGCCTGAGTTGGCCCTGGCCTCAGGAGAGCACTATAGTTCAGTGGTGCTGTGTTAGGAAGACAGGAAGGTCATGCAGCAAATGCTGTTTGGGTGCCATGGGCAGCTGCAGCTCCTGCAGCATGGAGGCTGCCACCTCTCCTAARGATGGCAAAGGTGAAGGGTCCTGTAGGATTAAGATTTAGAGCACTAATAGCTGACATTCATCAGTTTGCCATCAACATTTAATATAAYATCTAACCAGTCTAGACCAGAGCCAGCAGACCTTTGATTTTATTTGCTCCTTTTCTCCTCCAGTGTGGGGTAAATTAATCAGGAGGACCACTTCTTCTCTGTGGTTCATTTGTTTACTTTCCTACTCCCTTGCCTGTTCCTTGCCTCTGTTCTGAGTCTTGGCACTACCTGCTTGGAAGAAGAGTGCATGAAATGGGCAACAGCTGGCCAGAGCTGCTGGGGCCTCAAATCCTTTTCTCAGCAAATAAATGAGGAGCAACCACACCCAGCAGGATTGGTGAAAAGAGGTAAATGATTATTATCAGTGTCTTAGCAATGTCAAATGATGCTGCCAATAGTAGAGCCCCAATGTGCCTGATGCTCCTGTGTAGCTGTTGTGGGAACACCGCCTCTATTCAGAGAAAGCAGGAAAGAGTCAGAGAGGGGATTAAGTATCTTACAATGAATCACTGCAGGATTAGAACATTTGTTTCTATTTACACTTGGGTCTTCTTTCTCCAAATTGCATAACTTATTCTAGAAAAAGCACCCCCTCCTTGTCTCGTGTCATGCTGGTATTGCTGAACTTTGAGTAGATGCCCTCTCATTTGAGATTGTTGGTGCAACAAAGCTTTACTGATTTAATTGCTGGGAATTAGAAAAAAAAAAAAGCCCCCAGTTATTAGACTGCTTGTTAAATCCCACCATAGCTAAATAACATCTGGCTTTCTATAAATACAGCAAGCCAGTCATTAACAGTGGGACTATTCAGTGTTTACAGAGCTGCATTTGAAGAGAACCAAAATGCAAAGTATTTGCTGAAAACTGCACAGCATCTGTCTGCAATAGACTTTTGATAAACCCTGTCTTACATTCCCATCATCTTCATATTCCACTATTTGGATATTTTGTGTATAACTAGCTGTTTCATTCTCCAGAGTCACAGACATGTTGCTGCTACAAGCAACATGAGGGTTTCTAAAGTGCACAGAAACTTCTTGTGTTTAGAACAGCAGCCTTGGACCCCTGCTTCTATTTAGGTATGTGCAGACMGTTCATCAGAACCAATCAGCCCTTTATCCAGGTAAAGCCCTTTGCTAGATCAGGCAAAATAAACACAAGTCGTGCATTACATTGGGGATTTGTTAGAAACATCTTAGTTGTGATCACACTGCAAACCCCARCCTCACAGCTGTGTGTTGAGAAAGCCAGAGGAGGTGTGCAGAAGTTAAGGATCTCCATCCACTGAGGCTGAGCATCTTTATAATCCACAGGACCTGTGCTGCACAGTTAATCCACTGACACTACAGTACCTCCAGGATCAGGCTGCCCAGACAGACCATGGCAAATRGGTATATTAAACCAGACTCCTTTGCACATGCTGAGAGTTAGGAAGCCTGGTTTCCAATGCCTTTTTCCTGTGCAGATATGCTGATGCTTAATAAAACTCATTAGACATTACCCCAGGGGCTAAGGAGAGAGGAATTTTTCCCTACCTCCAGCCCAACTCTGTCACACACGTGGAGGAGCTAAATGTGTGTGAGAGATCCATTTGTTGTGTGTAGCTAAAAATTGCCGGAGAGGTTAAAAACCCTTGGGTAGGCAGGCAAGGGTATGCACAGTGAGATCCCATAATGATTCCTTTCAGGGAAAAATCAGACTGGATGGGGATGTTTGCAGTCAATGATAGAAGTGCCTGGCTCTGAGGCACTGGCCCTGTGTGGTGAATCCACACTGGTTTTTCTCTCAGTGGGGCTGCTGCATTAATGATATTTCCCAGCAGGATGCTCCAAGGCGGTGACACTGGAGGGCCAGAGCAATAATTTTTTGCTGTGAGAAAGGCCTGATAGCTGGCAAGGCTCTCACCTGCTTTTGCAAAGGTACATTCACCCACATCAGGATGCACAGGCTCCAGCACGTGTTGTAATTATGTTCAGAAAAATCTGCTTCCTTTTCACTGTGAACAGACATGGGCATGGGCATTCTTGCACCTTTTCCTGCCTGCTTCATGCTTCCTTCCAGTCTGACCTCCTCTGCTATAGTATTGGTGGCAGGAATCTCCTGGGGAGGAAGCCTTTCTGAAGGAGAATGATATGTTTTGCAATGCATCAGAAAATGGATGGGTTTGAGCACTGCTGTACCCATTTTGAGTTTGAATTTTAGTTTTATTTTTTGGTAATATACTGCCATCCGTGGCTTCTATGTGTCTTACACATGATAACAATTAGCAATTCTAACTAGTAGTTTTATGGAGTCTGGTAGTTAAATATCCTTCAGGACTGTGCCATAGGGCCATCATTTTCAGTATCTCAATGGCAGGGCACAGCACAAAATGCCTCTTTCTGGAAGCTGCTGGTGGTGTATTTTCTGATGTTATGGACTGTACATTTGGGGGAACTGGAAAGAATATGATCATGAAGTGTTTCCTGGATAGTCCTGTGGCAGCATTCCCAGTCTATCCACATACACACACCAGTGCATATAGCCTGAACATTTTTTAGACTTCTAAGAAAACGATGCTTATAAAAATTTCCTCTAGCAGAAATACAAACAAACAAAAATTCTAAAGGAAAAATGACATAGGTTATAGCCATTCACAAAACCTGCACAACAGAATTCCTGAGTGCAGAACATTCATGGAGTGAGAACTATGGCAAGATCCCATACTTTGCTTTTTTGCCTGGAACACCTAGTGCAGTGGGTAAAGTGAGTAAGTACATCTTCCTGCTTTGTCAGCCCAATAAAAAAAAAAAGTGGAACCGCTCTGAGTGACCCTGGTCAGAGACAGATCGACTTATTTATTAACCTGTGCTCACCCTTGGCTGTATGATGGATCATGAACCATGCTGAGAGCTGTGGTGGAAAATGTGATCACAATCCAAGATCCTGTAGGCTGTGCTCTCCTCTAGCAGTGTGTCCAAGAAGGCAAATGTGAGGGGCTGCACACTTTGAAACTCAGCTCAGCAAGTGCTGTAGAATATGCACTGTTTAAATATTGTCAGTAAGCCAAGGAAAGCTGTCAGAAATTGATGTAACTTTTGATGTTCAAAACAGTAATGGTATAGGTTATTGTAGTTTTATGCAATATGGAAGGAAGAGATATTTTAAATTAAACAGGAAATTGGCATATAGTGATAACAAACAGTAAGTGAAGATGGTTATGATGAGATACCTTCAGCCTGTGGGACTGTGTCCATGCAATATGTGAGCAAAGTTTCTTGTTGAAACATTCATGTCATGTGCCTAGCCCAGAGAGAAAGAGACATGAAATCACCAAATTAGACAAGAGGCAAGAAAGAGCAACCTGGACTGGAGATATACTCTGCCATTATCTTTAATTATCATGCTATCCATTGTCTGATCTTCAACCGAACAGAGCTTGTGGAGACCTTGGTGTTGAGTATATCTTAGGGTTTTTAGAAACCATTGAAGGATTTAGTAGCTCAGGTCCCACCTGAAGAGAATGATAGCCTGAGGCTGAGATGTAAAAGTGCACAGAGAGGCAAAGGCACAGCCCCAGGGCCCTCACCTCCCCCAGTAAAAGCAGAGTGCTAAAATCAAAGCAGCGGGGCAATGCACTCCTCTCTGGGGCCAACACTCCATGCCAGAGTGAGCTCCCCAAAGCACCAGCCTGCTAAATCCCCTGAAACCACAGCTGTGTTATTCCTCTCACACAGATTGGTGGGACATTCTCAGACCTAGATCATTTAAATCTTTGGCTGAGGTTTTAACACAGAGCAGGAGGGGAATGAAATGAAGTGTGCAGGGGACAGAAATGCATACTGGGTCTCCTGCTGGCTCCTAAAGTGAAATCCCAGTGTTGACCAGTTTATTGTGGCCAGCTGGGGTGTAGAAGATGCACACACTTGCAGGGCAAGATAAAAACTTCCCTCTTCTTTTCTGAGAGTTTTCTCCCTTTCATAAAGCTTGCTACTGCTGTGTCACCCTGCAAAGACTTAGCCATTCCATGGGGACATGCATCTGCGAGCCCTTCTGGCTGCATAATTGCCTACATATAACTAATCTGGGATAAAAATGGCTCAAAGCTGGACATTTTCCAGCTTAATAAATTTCTTTAAAGCAGGGAAGCCCAAAAATATAACCAGTAATATATTGTGGGAAATACTCTTCAGTTTTAATTTGAAGTATTTTACTGCTGGCATAAGCTTTAGAATGGCTTCTAAGTGTATTTTATCTGGTCTTTCTATGATATAAACTCTTAATTAGTCGTAATCAATGGAAATTGGGAGAAATGTGCACCACCATCTAAAACAAGAGTTGCATTGCTGACCTATGCCAGCCCTAGGGAGCAGATGACAGTGGATGGTAAATGCAGGTCTTGTAATATGAACTATCAAGTTAACTGATTAGTACTTATTATTGCTAATAAAATGTACCCTGATATTGGTGCTTTACTGTGTTAATAAATTTTTGTGTAGCTTTTCTCTGTAAATGTTACAGCCTTACCATGTTGAGATGTTTCCCAGCCATAAACAAGGAGGCTGAACATGACAGTGGTCCCACCCTAAAAGGAGGAAGGTTCTGTTCCCCACAATAAATTCCCCTAATAAAACCCATCTCCAGTGCTTCATTCCTCACATAAACACTGCAGAGCCAAGTTGGTACTAAACTGGTAGGACTGCACCACATTAATGGTGTGTGAGCCCAAACTGCCGAGAAAATATATTTAAATTCAGGAGCCCTTGGACCTGGCCAAAACAGTGGGAACTATCTAACCTAACATCAGCCATCTAATAGTACTCTACCCCATGGGCCTCTAGGCTCCCCATGTGATTGATGCAAAGTTCAAGGCACCTCCAAGAGCAATTGGTGTGCAGCCAAAGGTGTGGGGTGTATGCACAGGGGCACAATTTGAGCCTGCACAGAGATGGCTTTGTTTGGGCGGTGACACCACCAAACTGTGTTACCCACAGTGTTACTGTGGCTGGCCCATTCAAGTCTGTCTTTCCTTGTTTGCTGACCTGTTCTTTATCTTCAACAGCATTCAGAGGTTGTCTATCCATAGTAGGTTCATACATTGGACAGACTCATTTTGGGCCAAGTACTGAAAAAGATGATTAAAGCAGCATGAGAAGATATTTATATTTTTTTTCCTACAGATCTCTGCCTCATGAAAACCCTGTGATCCTCCTTCAGAAAACCAGGATCTTGGTAAGATATACTCTAGCTTAAACCGCAAGCCTCTAGAGTGTGTGAATATGTATTTAAAACAGATTTTTGGAGGAAAATGAGCCATTATTCCATTTTCAACTCTTGCTGCCTCTGCAAAGAAAAAATGTGGGACCTGTGTTATGCACTGCATAAACAAGGGATGGAGGGCAAAGACTGCAATCGGGTGTGAAGGCACCTGTCCAACACCATGGAACAAGACATAGCAGAGGCACTGGGAAAATGCCACAGTGGGGGTAGAAGGGAGGAAATGAGACTTGAAGGAAACTCAATGAAAAAAATACACCCTCTACCATTTTATTTTTCTTTTTTTCTTAAATTTAAATCTACCTGGCATAGTGTTAAGTGCTATTCCAAATGAGTGTTATAAATAGTGCTCTGCAATGCAGCCTTCACATATGACTGTGTCAGCCTGCCGACAGCAAAGTGTGTCTCCATTTATAACCTCACTTTCTTACCTTGGTTCCTCACCCTAATTTGCCACTGTTACCTGGGAGCTGACAGCTTCCAATTACAGTCACATTTGCATTCCTGACAGGAAGCATCAGGGCTGGGTTTAAAAAGTTTKATCTATTCTTTCCTGAACAAGTGTTCTCCCTGAAGTCCACTCAACAGCTTGTTTCTGAGATTGCCACCTTTTTCACAGAGGTGTTTTGAACTGCAGTGAAGAGTAACCTGTGTGGATCCAATGTAGTTCTCACTAGAAATGTTATATACAATTACTGAAGATTCCAGGTGCTACTTCAAAAATTTTGTGCATTTATATAAATAAAATGACCTTTAAATTTGAATAAAAGTTTTCTTCAGAGATTTCTGCAGGTATAAGCTGCTGAATTGCTCATTTAAAGTGGCTCAGTGAGTAACACACTGATGTGAAGACAGATTTGGAAAGAAGTCATGGAGAAATCAAGGCTGGTGGTGAGTGAGGTATGTTGGAGGAGAGTGCTTGGGAGCTGCTACTGCTCAGGGGGCAAGCAAAAAGCTTGACCTGCCCTTCCTTTGATGTCCAGACATTGCAGGACTTGAAACCAGGAAGCCTGATCTTCCAGCTCCCTGTTCCCAAATTCAGTCTTTCTGCCCTTTTAACTAGCTTCTGAGTAGGAATGAATCAGGGAAGAGGAATGTCATTGATAAAGAGACATTCCCCAAAAGGGCTAAGCACTGCAGGCTCTGGGGAAGCTGGTGAAGCATCTTGGAAGTGCTCTGGAGAAAAAAGATGCCTCTGAGGASAACATTTGTGGGGCATCAAAGATGATTTGTATGGCTGAAGATGGATCTCAGACCTGACCCTCAGCTTTCCTGTTGTCTGATTACTGTGTCACCCTTTATGGCCCCAGGACATCAACCAAGTAGGGTAGGTGCAAAGTAGGAGCTCCTGCATCTGAATGATTGATTTTTTTCTTCTTCAAAGGGCTAAGTAGAAGATGAAGCTAAAGGAGAGACCAAGGGACTCCTAGATGCTGGCAAGGAACACATCAAACAAGCCGTCTGAAACTTGTAGCTAGCTCAACAGAAATCCTGCTGGTAGTTGAGATGAGAGAAACAGACCCAATTTTCCTTTCAAATGTGTGACAGTGGGTAGAAATGAAGTCTCTTCCATGTTACTTCTCCTCTCAGCTTCTGCTGATGCCTGCTGACAACAGATGCTACAGTTAGAAGGACACAGTCCAGGAGGGAGAGCTTGTGCATCTGCCACCTCCTGGTTTGTGTCTTTTGTTCAAGGTGCAGCCATCCCTCCTCTTTGTATTTAGTGGCCTCTAACAGAGCACTGCCTCTCAACTCTGCAGGCAGGAGGCAAATGCAGCTCTGAAATAAATGCCTTCTCCTCAGAGAAGGGCTACTTGGGATGCTGCTCTCTTCCTGAAGTGAATGGAGAATCCTTGAACTGGGAGAAGTTGCACTGGCTATGTCAGAGACAGCCTGGACAGCCTGGAGTTGCTGCTGAATCTTGCTTTTGCACCTTCATTTCCCCTCTTAGCAGCAGGTTTGAAAAGTGATATCACTTACATCCTTCACCCATTATTTACTACTTTACAAGATTAAATAGAATCTCTTTGGGTATCTGAACAGGGACAAGGCACAGGAAACTCTGTAGATTTCTATCCTGCTGGGATCTGAAAGTAAATAAGATCTGCTTTTTAATCACAGGGTCATCTTTAAAACACAATATAAAGGGCAATTCTCTCCTCTTTCCAAAGAAATTAATTTTGTGGTGTAAGAAATTGAGAAGGAAGCAGGAAGGGACTGGTGAGGTTGTGTGGGCCAGAAGTGACATGCTCCAAGCAGCTCCCTAGTGTGGTTAATACAGTTTAATTAAAATTAGTTTGATTTTTTTCTTACACTGGTTATCATAGAGTATTGCTCCCAGCTCTCAGAACCCATCCTTCTGTGTGCAGGAGGAACTCCAGGAGCAYTTCTCTGTCCTGTGAGCAGAGTGATCAGTTATTCCCAAGGGAGGAGGGCCAAGGCAGCAGTCACAGAGTAACTGTAGGATGGATTTCAGCATGGGCAGGATGGTATAAGAATGCCACAGGCCCATTGCCCTGGTGCAATCCCTGAAATGTCACAGGACATGCTAGAAAGGACCCAAGGCACTGCTTTTCAATGTGCAGGGAAGATTAGTCCGGTCTCATTGATCTCCAAAGCGAAATGCAAGGAGGGAAGTGAAGGTGCCTTCCTTGGGGCTTTGGATCCCTAGGAGAGAAGAAAAGGCTCTGCAGAGGATGGGACCAACCCACCTCGGTGTGTTGCTCCTGAGAAGGAACAACATTTTCCTCCAGGGTGATGCTGGGGCTGTTGCAGGCTGCACCACACACACATCTGCTGTTTCCCATCTAAATATCATGCAGCATGGGTGAATAACAAGCTGAGACACCTGTGCCTGCACTTTAGTTGATCATTTTCCTAATTATATGACATTTTTTCATGGGTCAAAACATACTAAAACAACCACTTAGTGGGAAGCTAGTTAGAGGTGTGTGACTCACTAATAAAACTGCTGTGCACTTAGTACCTGTCAGAAGAACTCAAAGCACCTACTGAATTTTAAGCCTGATTTTCTTTTCCCTTTCACCAATGCAATTCAGGAATGATCCCTGTCAGTCACTGCCCATGTGTTGGCACACACATGAAGGCTAAGAGGAGAAGGAAAGTCCTTAAAGATGGATGGGGAGATTAATTGCATGTAAAATGCCCTAGACAACTTGGGTCACCCTATTTGCAGTTGTACAGTGCCACAGGCTGCAAAAAACATGGAATAATGAGTGTACATCCTGGGACTTCCTAGGACATTGTTGCCCAGTACTTGAATCTGTCTACATGTATGAGATGGAAAAGAGTTTACCAGTTTGGTGATAGGATGAGGGACACAACACAAGGAAAAAGCAAAGCAGTTTGAAAGCAAGCTACCTTAAAAATAAATCTGCATTATTCAGAGGGATGAGATATTGGGCCTTTCTTTCTGAAGTTCTTGAAAGCTGCAAAATGCAGCCAAATGTGCAGAACTGGGAGAGATAAAACACCACAAGTGTGTGTGAAAGAACAGTTTCCTGAGGCACCTTTGGTCTTGCCCATACACAGTGAATTGCTGTCCTTTCCAAGAGAGGCACTGGGGGAGAGAGTGCAAACAGGGAGGCAGGAACAGAGATCTTGCAGAAGGGATTTATTATCCACTTTGGAGGTGGGGACACACACAATTCGGGGAAGCTTTCATTATGTGCTTTTGATATGATTTCCACACGTGCTTCCAACCATGTTGCTGAGCATCCTGTTGTGCCAAGGTGTTTGCATTGCCTTAAAGCCCTTTATGAATCATGTCTGTGCTGTGCAGGTTTTATGTTTTGAAGAGCCAAGAGATCTAATGAGGCCTTTTCCTGTCTCAGGCATACTGCAATTATTTATTGGAAGAGAAGCAGTCAGGTATGAAATGAATGAATTTCATAAGCAACTTTTTTTAAACATGTTCTTTCAGTTCTTTTTCCCTTGAGACTTCCCACCATCCTGCGCCTGCTTTCCTCACTTGATCCGTTGTGAGAGAATTGATTTCCAAAGAAAAAAAATCCCATTTTGAAAGACTTTTCTGAAATCATAACTGACTGCAGGGAGACAATTTAATAGGGGGAGATGAAACTGGGACACTGGAGATAAGAAGTTAATAGGGGATTTAGTCATATACACAAAACAGCACCAGCCAGGTGGATGTAAAACAGCTCTTTGATTTCCTGCAGAGCTTGCTGTGGTAAACAACACGTTCTCTGAACGTCAGCAAGGATACCTCTGTGACCATCCCAAATGTAATTGGCCACTCTTGCAGGTTAGATCTAGATGGCTGGAGCTGGAGAGAGATTGTGCTTGTATATTCATGCCACTCAATTGTAGAGAAGCCCACTATGTTGAAGCCCATGAGATCAGTGTCAGAGGAAGATAAAAGGTATAAAACATATAATTATTTCACAGCAGAATTCTAGAATTGTTACCCTGCTATCTTCTTTTTAAACTACTGCTAGAAATAAACTTTAAATGAGGCTTTTTTGAGGGCACCATCAGTTTTATTGCAAGGGTGTGCAAGCACAACATGAGTGTTCATACATAAAGCACAGTGTTGCATGTTTTTAACAGCAGCATTTAGGATGCAAAATATCTGCAGAATTAAAAAGTGATATGGAGCACCTCTAAATCCCTTTTGTTTGCACAGAGAAAAAAAATCTAGCATTTCCCTAGTCTGCAGAGATTGGTTTCTTCTCCTGGATGGCTTGGAAATGGCAAGAACTATTCCAGGGTATCCCAGAACTCCCATGGTCCCAGATGATTGCTCCAGGAGCAATTAAACCACAGCAGTACACTCTTTGTATCCCACTCTTTGTTTCCACTCAGTCCAAATATAGGACTGCAGGATTAAAAAAAAATAAAAATAGAACAAGTGTGGAGGGAGCCCTTCAAATCTGTAAATTAGTAGGAATTACTGCTGGACAGTAGATGACTATTTAATGTCTGAATTCACCCAGTTGTTTAGGTGTCTAACTCCCAACAATTTAAAAATACTTGACAGCCTACCATTTTATTTCTTTTTTTGGGTTTAGTATTTTTTTTTTCACTAATTTCTCACCTGTGCAAGGAAGGAGTAATAGCTTTCCTTTACATTATGGGATGATGTGAGGTTAAATATCAAAAGCTGTCAGGCTTGGTTAGGGCACTGGAAAGGACAGAGCAAGCTCACTGCACATCAACAAGTATGCGAGCTATCAAGCTGGCTTTAGGGCAGAACTTTAAGGATCTAATCTGTGCAAGATGAGGAAAGTAATCTGGATCAAGTTACTGTTCATTTGCTGTTCACAGCTCAACCCAAATATTAAAGTATGCACTCAAATGTGAGGAAGATTCTGTTAATTATTTTTTTTTCACCTTAGAGGTAAATATTTCTCCTATGGTTTCTCCTCACAGAACTGACCTCACTGGCTCAGTGCCACATCATGCCAGTTTACAAGTAACCTCAAAATGTAAAACTCATGAACATGTACATTGCACCTGCTTTTCACCTCTGACAGCCAAACCAAGCACAAAATTAGTGTAGACTTGCCCCATATGTGCCACTGAAGTCCTTCTACAGGTGTCATCACCAATCTAATTAGAAAAACCTTCCAGTCTTCCTTTGCCTCCTTCATGGCCATATGGAGAAGAGGCACCAGCAGCAGCCTTCAGCTGTTACAAGCACTGCTTTGGTAGCTCCAGCTGTTTTCAATACCCATTGATTAGAGGTAACCTCCTGCTGAGGCCAGGCATGCACCCATTTCTTCACATTGCAGCCAGGGCTCTGTAAGAGCCTCAGAGAACCTGTGTGAGCAGAGTGAAGTGGGGGAGACTGTGATGGAATTTTCCTACATTGCAATATACTTTTGTAGGTATGTTCTTTCTCTTTTTCTCAGAAAGTAGAGGTTGGTGGGGGGTTTTTTGAGTGCTTTCACAGGTTCTGGGTGTTTCTGGATTTTCTCAAAGCATGATACTGTGGTTTCTGTTAAGCCTGTTTTATTGGCATCACTGGACCTTTGAATCAGGTATGACAAATTCCCCATGATGCAAAACCAAGTTGCACTGGGACAGGGAATAAGATTATATTTACTACTCTAGGCTTTGTGTCTCTTTCTCCACTAGCTTTATTTCATTGACCTCTGCACAGCTGCTCTTGATGCCTTCCCCTGTAGAAAGAGAATTACTCTCTCCCTTGAGCTTTGCAATGCCTAAGAGATTCAGAAGCTAACTGGAAATTTTCAATATCAATTACACCTTTACTGCTGAAATACAGCTGCCTGTGAATAGTCATGGGTATTTTACTGCTAATAGGAAAAGAATCTCTCACAGTTGTTAATTAACACTGCTCCAGATTTATCATTATTTCAACAAGATAGCCTCGGGATGGATTTAACCCCTTGCTCTTCTGGAAGCAGCTTAAATGACTTAGTCTTATTCAAGAGCACAGGATGAATTGTTGACTGGGATGTTTCAAGGGATGGGACTGCTGGTGGAGGCTGCTGCCCTGATGCCACTGAAATCCAGTAGGATTTTAGTGTGGCTCGTCCCAAGATTTTGGTCTGGCTCATCCCTGAGGTCAGACTCTGATCCTTGCAGTAATGGGCAGCAATTACCAGGCTCCCAGTAAGTTGCAGAGGTCTATCATCAGAGAGTTCTGATTGCCCAGAGCGAGAATGAATTGCATTTCTTGACCCATTAGTGATCTCTAATTTTATGCGAAGTATTGCTGCCTAATTCACTTATTGAAGTTAATATTGAAAAGCTTTGCTTATGTTGAATGCTCTTCCTCTTACCATTTGCAATTAACAATGGTGCAGTAGGGAGAAATGAAAGATCAATGAAGCCTCTCTTATCTTTTAGTATCCACCTTGTGAGGTGAATTTCTATTATCTTAGAAGGCCACAGTGTTGGGTTCATTCTGAAGATGGATGTTTTTGAGACTGCTTGGCAACTTTCCACCACTTGTATGTCAGACTTGATCACTAATTCCTGCCTCTGTCAAAGGTTAATAGAGGACTGTTATGTGTGTAATCATGTCTCACTRGGGAAAGGGGTCAAATAGGTTTATAGGGATGAATCTCTATTGATTGCCAGGAATATTTAAAATAATTGGACTCAAGCAATCAGATTAGCCAGTTATGGTTATGAGATGGGTCTATATGGGGTAATGTGCAGGCTTGATACAGATTGCAACTGATCCAGCTTTATTTGTCTTAACATGCTGTATTTTGACTCATTTTCTTATTAAAGCTGAGACTAATTAGACTAAGTTTTAGGTATCAGTACATAGAATCAACTAGAAATTAATAAAATAGTATTTCTCTCTAGAGAATATGTAGGGAAGTGGGCGTTCACTTATAAATGAGGGAATGAACTGAGTGTTACAAGCGTTAATGAAGTCAGCCAATGATAAAAAGAGTGCAGGTGTCTCTCAGAGATACCCACAGAACATGCCTCATTCTCCTGTCCTTGCAGCTATTTTCCAGAGGGTGAAAGAAAACCCCAAAAAACCACAAACAAAAACAAACCACAGGAATTATGAACCTAAGTCAGAGGAACACAGCGCAAAAATAGCTTTACCACTTGGAGAGCAGAGACCAGCAGTCGTTTCCACCAGAGGCACCTTTTAAAAACCTTCCTCCCCCTTAAGGATTCCCACATGTCTCTGCAGTCTTTTAGGAATGCTACAAGTGCAGACAGGAGGTAGGAAGACCCAAAGCTTAGGGGTTCTGCTAGCCAGGGGGCTGCTTTTACACTGTAGAAATAAAACTCAAATATATGGTTCCAAAATATTGATGTCTAAGACCGATAATTCAGACAACCCAAAATGTGTTATTTTTGAAATCATGCCCTGTTTTCCTGATTCCAGGAGGACCAACTTGCTGTTTTAAACATGAGCTATTCATGACTTCAAATTTCAATATAAAACTGTGCTGTTGCTGCTGGGAGACATTCAGGGTTACCGTGCTGAGGAAGCACGCAGAACCCTCTTGCTCTGCCTTCACAAACAACACAGAAATTAATCTTTCTAAGGCTTTCAGACAAACAGTTGAGTTATTAACAAATCTCTTTCTTTTTAAATTGTCTTTAAGGATGTCAAGTTCCCTCTACTTTATAGGTTACACAGGGAAGCATTTACATTTGTACGCTTCTGATAAGCTGTAGCCACTACTGTGTAGTACTACAAAATGAATGCATGCCTGTGCAATAACACAAGGCACCACAAAGTGGAAAATCTTCTCAGTTAGTTAAACTAAGGAAAAGATGTGGCAAACTTTGAGGCATTTGGAAAATTTTTGTAAGCCAAATCAGAAGTTCAGTGACTTCTGTCCTGTCTTGAAAAGTGGAAGAATCGTCCTACAGGGTGAGACAATAGGTCCACCTGACCCACTATCCCAAATGAAAAGGAAATGGGAGAAGAAGATGAAGAACCAGACTTGAATACAGTGGTGTCTTCCCAGCTAGTACTCTAAGAGTTAAGACCAAAAGCCAGAAGTTCTCCAGTTAAATAGCCATAATTTGATGGTAGCCAGTGCTATATAAAAAGGTTGAGTTGTTGTCATGATTTTATCAAGGATTTACTTTCATTACTGAGTGAAGTTTACTTAAAAAAAAAAAGGATAGGAAAAGCTCACAAACCTGGCTGAGAGCCAGGCTCCAAGTTCATTGCTATCAAAATAAAGACACTGTGAAGCAAAGTGGACTTCTGAGTCAGGAAAGGAGAAGAACAAGCTTACTGTTGTATTATTAAATTGGCATTACCATAATCAGTCCCACTAGTATAATTTGGAGGTGAAGAGTTCACTTTTTCCTGCCATCCCAGCACTTCTTTTCATAGTGCAGACCCACAGAGTTAATTGTAGCATACCATCCTTTCAAATGCATGGCTCATCAAAGACAACTGTGGCAACCACAGGCTGCCAGCACCGGGTGGGTATTCTGTGTCAGGTACTGAAAAGGTTAAGGCTGTTGACACTTCAACATTATTAATTAGGTTCTAAAAACCTTGTAGGTCATTATGCTGGAAAGCATAGGTGGTAAGTTTCTATATCTATTATCATGGTTATTTCAAGATTCAGAAAGTTATTTTCACAGGCAGAAACACTTTCTTTAAGTGAAAGTTTTTGTGCTGCAGTAACTGGGATATCTGTGAAAAGATCTCAACAATGTCCAGAATTTCTACAAGCACAGCCCCAATTATCATCAGCCCCAAGCTTGCCCATAGAAACAATTGTAAAAGCTACAATGGAAGAGGGAAAAATCACACTTTTAAAATTTTGATTCTCTCTACTTTCTGTGGCTTGAAAAATGTTTTTACTAACATTTGCAGACTACTCCCTTCACATAGTAAAGCTTTAAGTGCTATTTATATGGGTGGATGAATAAATTAGAGGGGGATGGAGAGATCTTCCCATCCTCTGGCAGATCCTCTTTATTCCTTTTCAACCCTGCTGGCCATGTGTTGCTGGGAAGAGCTGAAAAATCTTTGCTAGTAATTTTTCAGTGGAAGTAGTTGTCTTGCACAAGATCTCCAATTTTTTGTCTGGGAAACAATTGAGGTCATACCTGCAGGGGCAATTAGGAATTGATTTTCAAATCACCCACAAGCAGGGGCTTGCCAGCCCTCCTTAGCATGGCTTTTTGCAGCTCTGGGTTTCAGGGCAGCTGGTTTGTCCCCATGCTCCCTCACCATCCTTATGTTGTCTTTGGAGCTAATGAGGGAGAGAGGCTGGAGAGTTCCAGGGCTCAGGTTCACCAAGCCAGCCACAGGCACCTTGCAGTGACCTTTCCAGGACATAAAGGCAGCCCTGGGGGAGAAGATGAGCTGTGCACAAACTGGTTCCTGGAGGACCCTCACTGAAGAGCCTGGGATGTGACCTGGAGCTGTGCTGGAGGTGTGCTGGCTGTGAGGCCAGGTGAGCTGAAGCTTTTCTGCAATGCTGTGGTTCTCTCTGTGTGTGCAGAGCTGCCTCTGGCAAGCACCTGTAGGGTTGGGTTGGCAAGGCAGTGGTTTTTTGATTAAGCAAGACCCCTCTACTCCTTTTACAGAGCAGCTCATCAGGGAAGCATAGGGCTAAATGGCCATTGAACTGTGTAGGACCATGACACATTTTCCTATGATTTGTGTTAAGAGAGTAGTGATTTAAAATCATGCCATGGCCACTTGTTTTATTCCTTCAGGGCTGGTCAAAGGTATATTCTCCAGAAGGCAATTTTCCTAGGAAAAGCTACTTTTGCCTAAGGACAATCTCAGCTGAAGTTACTGTGTCACACATTTGAGGGAATTTTAAGCGAAAGAGTATGGAAAGCAGGGGGAGAGGGGCAACTTCATGAATTTTTAAGAAAAAAAAAAAGAAAAATACCTCTTTTCTTTTTCTCTCTGAAAATATAGAAGGTTTAAAAAAGGAGAAAATTGACATTTATTCTGAAACTTATCCCATCAAAAGGCCTTGGTTCCTCTGAAACACCCACGGTGCTTTAATATGGGTGTGCGTTACCCCTCATCCCTAGTGCTGATGCTCACAGCACCCATTGTAGGGCAGGACCTCTGCCTGCCCAGTGCTGCTCAAAAGCAGAATAAAAGGATAGTCTCTGCTGCAAGGAGTTTAAATCCCACACTCTTATTCTTAATCTTTCTTGGTATTTTGAGTCCTGCAACAGATTTTGTGACACGGGTGCTGTCAGCTTGCTGCTGCTGAGAGGTCTCTGCAGCAGGCAGGCTTTCCTTCACAATGCTGTATTAATTGCTATTATGTTTTGCTTTCTGGTTGTGGCATGTCAGTAATCTGCTACTTACAAATGTCTGCTCCCTGGAGAGAAAATAAATCACATGTATTTTTTTGGAACCAATCCTGCTTCAATACTTAGGAAATGCGTTTGGTAATAATATTGGCTGTAATCCTCCTGAGAGAAATTAATTATAAACACGTAGCAGGGCAATCAGGAAGCTGCTCTTGCTGTGACATTGAGCAAAGAACACCAAAGCAAGCAGAAAGGTTGGATTGCATTAAAACTGAAGCTTGTCATGCTCCCCTGGGTCAGGTGGGATACAACTCTGTGTTTAGGAGCCTCTGGTGCAGGGAAAGGGAAGATGGTTTGGACAAAATAAGGAATTGTAGCAAGGTGTTGTTATAACATGAGTGCTGGTGTGCCAGTCCTATGGCAGAAACTGCTCTGGCAAGGTGGTGGATGCTGGTCTTGAGTTAGGATGCAGACATGTGCCCAAGCGCCTGTGCCTGCTCATGAGGAAAAATTCTTGTGTGTAATGAGTAAGAGCAAAACACCTTGAGGGTTAAAATTGCATCATAATCACTAATGTGTTATTGCACTGCCTCTTGTGTACACCTGCCTCTTTGCCCCTGTCTTCCCATTCATCCCTGGAACCTCACAGATCTCCATCCATTCCTACCACCTTCTCTTTGCCTCTCTCCTCAAGCTTTGTCCCCCCCAGGTATTTGAAGGGCTGAGTTTTGTTTTGCTTCCTCTTTGGCCTTCTTCACTCAGCATTTCCCAGCACTGTAATACCAATTTATTCACCAATAAAACACAAATGAATGTGGTTTTCTTGAAGCAGTTTCGCATGAAGGCAAAGAAAAAAAAAACAATCTGCATCTGCTTATATCCCTGTTTCCTTATTTTGTTTGGGTTTTTTATTATCAGCAGGACCTGTTCAGGTGCCTGGAATATAGGAAGTGTGTCCATATATATTGGATTAATGGGCTAAGCATGAGGGAGGTGGTGAAAAGTACAGGAGAGATGAAGTTTATCCCGTGACACATATTCACCCTACCCCCAGCCACCCAAGCACAAGTTACAGACCTGTGTGTTAAACAGCACCACTGTTTAACTTCTCACAGGGACACTTTATAGCCTGAGAAAGTGAGAGGTACAAGAGTCATTTGAAAGTATAGGGGGAAACCAAAGCAGCAGCTCTGTGGTAGAGCGATTTGTTCACCCTGGAAAACCCCTCTGCCCAGTGGGGCAGGGCTGGGGGGACGGCAGCTCCAGAAGGCTTTGGCTCTACCCCTACATAGCTGTAAGTATTTTCTGAGCTCACCAAACCTCTTTGAAATGGCTGTAATGTTCACCTTCAGGTAGTTAATGAAACTGACCTATATGTTGCTTTCTGCAACATATAAGCCCTCAAAAACTTCCAATTCTGTTTTTATTGGTGACCAGGTTGTTTTTATAGAGGCTGTCCAGCCATTCTTGCCCTCAATCTTTATGCAGGTCTTCTTTGTCTCCTTTCTATCTCACCTCTGAGCAATTACATCTGTTATTTTAAAATAACTTTTTTGAGATCTGAAGTATGTAGGAGAGAAAAAACAGTTCAAAGAGAAGCAAAGAATACCAAAATCAAGATAGTGCCACTGTCTTTCAAGAAATGACAACATGGCCATTTTTTCTCTTTACTTATGAGAGATTAAAACTGAAAGCACTGATGATGCAAAGACTTGCCTGCATTTAGCTTTCTTAAGCAGTCACATTAACATAATTTGGATCGCTTCCACTCAGTGTATTTGTGTTGCTTTTAAATAGATCATTGTCCTTTAGAAAAATCATCCCATCTTGCATAGTTCTTTCTTCCAGCTATCTGTTTAGAAGGTCCCATTTTTCCTTTGAAATATATTGTGAAATGAAAATTCAAGGCTGAAATCCTTCAAGAAATGTCATTTGCTGTGGTTGAATGGCCGGCTTCTAATAAGATGACTCCTTTCATGTCTGAGGTCACTAACTTGGCAACATATGCTGTCCCTGATCTCCAGAAAGTGCCTAATGACCACGCTCCTCGGAGGCTGGAAAAAAACCCCGAGGTCTGTGCTGAAGGCACAAGAGTATAAAACTTGACACTGGTGCTGCAAGGTGCTGGTCTTCACCTTTTAAATTAGCAGAGTCCATGCATTACCAGGTCCCCCTGAAGGTCTGACACTGTCTGTCCTTTTCTATTTAAAAAGGCCTGGATACAAAGAAATCCTCTACATGGCTGCAGCCTCCTTTGCTTTAGCTCCAAGTAACAGCACAGGGCTGAAGGCCACCAGGCAGGCTGGGCTGACAGGCATCTGGCACACAAACAGGGAGCCAGTGCTGCCAGAAGGGAGAACCAGAACATGCCAGGATGCTGGTGGGTTCATTATTATTAGTTTTGTATCCCCATGAGCCTGCTTCCCATGAATACTTGATAAAGCCTGAGAAGGTCACTACAGCTTGTTTACTCTCCATATGGCACTTCTGCATGTCCCTGCTCCTTGTGTGTGTGCATGGGATTTTTATCCTTTAGCCCATGGCACTCATCCAGATCCCCCTTTTTCCTTACCTGATTAATTCATGGGCAGTAGAATAAAAGGACAAGCTCTTTATTATTCATCACAGGTGAAAAGCTGTATGTACTCTGAGCAAACCTGAGGGGAAGCTTTCCTGTGCTTCCTGTTGGTGTGTGTATGCATCATTATGGAAGCCAATTACCCAGGAATGGGTCTCTGAACACCCTGGATGGACTGTTTACACTTCAGTGGGTTTTGCCAGTTTAGGCACATGTGTTGAGTTAGGCTGGCAATCCCCTCAAGGAGAAGCAAGCTTATTCAGCAGGGAGTAACTAGCCAGTAGAGATTAAAGAGGTTGCCTGGATGGAGTGTGTTCAGCTTGCAAAGGGCGTTTTGCAGGGATAATTGCCTATGTGTTTGCTTTTGGCTGGAAAGAACTGGCTGTGCTCAAGTTTCCTATTTCTCTGTGCCATGCAAACCAAGCTGAGATAGCTTTACTAAAGTGTGCGTGAGGCCAACAACCTAGGGAGGTCAAAAGCTGGGGACCTGGGAAGTGGCAGCTCACAGAGGTTGCTGGTCTTGGTGCAAAGTAGGCAGAAAGAGCCATGCCCCTGCAGCGCCCTTGCCCCAGCCAAGGGTGTGGTGAAGCAGTTATTGGCCCTGTGGGATGGATTTGTGTTGCCAGTGTGGCTGATGGGATAGCACAGCTCCTCCTCTGACGGCCCTTATGGGTTGGACAGGCTTTAGAGAAGGGGCTTGGATTTTGCAGTCTTGCTCAGTCTTTGGCCGTGGCTTGACAGCCCTTTTTACACATTACACAATTTCTGTTACTGATAAGAAAAAAATGTTTTGGTATTCCTAATGTAAGTGAGGAAACTGAGATAGTGTGATGATTCACACCAGAAAAATGAGTCACTCTTCTGTCATTAAAAATTCCCTGTCTTTTCATGCAGCTGCAGCACAAACTTAATGGAAACCATTTCAGTATTTTCTTGTCCTATCAGAGATGAACTTTTTGAAGACCTCTGGAATACCAAGTCCTGCTGTGCATCAAATGTTCCCTGGTTCTTCATGATGCCAGCCTTGTTCTTTGCCTCCCTTTGGTTACCTGCACAGAGTAATGAAGGCAAAAGTCTTTTTGCTGTCCTGGGAGATGTGATCCTGAGCTGATCCAAGTGGCTGATGCCTACCTAGGCTGGCTGGTGAATCTGTTTGTGTTAAATATTAGGAACAGGCTTATGTACTTTAGGTTAGAGGAGAGCAGGTGAGAGCTTTCCTCTTCAAACCAGATCTAACCTCATCTGCATCTCTTCTAAAAGTTTTGGCACATGGTTTTTGGAGAAACATGGCGCTTGGCACGCTGCAGTAGGCATGCAAGAAATGTCGCTGCAACCAATACTCACTACTGCCATGAATGACACTGGGAGATACAGAGATGAGAGAAACCATTTTGTGATTACAGTTGTTTTTCTCTCCTCTTTATCAGGTGTGTAAGGCAGAAGACAGTGGGTGTGGACTCTTAATAAACTCTGATAGTTTTAATAAATTTAAACATGCTTAGTAGATTTCCCRTAAGGGAATTACTCACAAGGAATAAAGATGATTAATGTGAGAATTTAGCTGGACAAAACAGATGGTGCAGCAAAGCATTTCATGTGTTTCTAAACTGCTCTTATTTGGTGCTAATAAAGAGACTGCAGTCTCCTTGTGTGTTAACTCTCCACTGATTCTGCAGCATCTTTTTGATCTCTGTTCCCTCCCTTACTCCCTCTCACCAGGAAGAGTGCTGTGCCCATCCATACTAGCTACTGTGTGATAAGCAGCCAAATAAAACAAGGTAGGCTCTAGTTTTTAATGATCACAGTGATCCACAGGTGTCCAGAAATTGAGATTCACCTTGTCTTTGCTAACCTGGCTTTAGCACTGGGCCAAGATCCCTGTCAAGCTGCCTTATTCCTAAGAGCACATTGGTAGAGGCATGTGCTGTCAGGTTTTTTCCAGGTAATAGAGTCTCACACATGTGATTTGCCTTCAGTCACCCTTGCCTGGCAGGACATCACTGATGCAGGAGCATCAGTGGGATGGGGGCCAGCACCTCTGTGACACATCTGTGTAAGACAGTTGCAAGGGGAGGATGGGGACAGCAGCTGCTCTGTAAAATCAAGCTTCCCTAGATGCCTGAGATGGTCTTTGTCCTTTATCCCCCCTGTATTAAGCCCTTTCTTCCTGATGTYAATACAAGTCTTATTATCACTTTCCAACTGGTCTGGCTTGTGTCTATGCTGCCTAAAAGAGGTGCAGTGATGGCCCCTGGGGCCAGCCCCCAGATGCCCTGCCAGCTCCTACTATTGACTCCCAGTCTGGCCCCAGGTAGCCCTGCCCAGCCCTGGCATGGAGCTTGATGTTGCCCTGTTCAGTGAGAGGCCAGAGTAATCCCACCACTCCCTTCTCCTGCCATGGGGAATCCTGCTAATCCTCTTCCACAACTGTCTGAATTGGAGCAAAGCTGAAAGGAAAAGGCAGCACCAGCAGGATCTCTCCTGCTTCCCAAAAGTGGCCCATGAGAAGAGCTGGGTGGTGGGGCTAGAGAGGCAACTCGAGGGGAGGAGTCCCCCCAGTGGATTTGGCTGGTCAAGGTGACCTTTGGGTCTCCACATCGTTGACCCGACACAATGTAGATGACACAAACCAGCATTTATTGATTTTTGTGTGTGTGCGGTGCTCAGATGTGCTTGGCATGCTCTGGTCTCTGGGCGGGGAGTAAAGAATTTTGCCAGTGGTTTCAATGGGAATCAAGAGAGCAGCAAGAAGTAAGTGCCTTTGAAAAATCCTATCTTCAGTTTACTTTTTCATGCTAACAGAGAAAAGATGTACTTCCCATGTCAGCTAGAGTTTTGTAAAAGATGAGAGATGATACCAAGATCTGATCTTGGGTTTTAAAAAGGCTTGGAGTTGTTTTCTTTCTTTCCCCACAATCACTCATTGCCATTTGTCCATACTGGAGAGCAATGAATTAATTTTTTCCTCAAAGTTCATGCTTTAATACTGAACTAAATAAAGACCAATTAACTACCAGCTGACTGTGACAAGGCTAGGGCTTTTTTTTTCTGACCAATATTTGAACACTAGAAAAAATTGTTGGAGAAAAGAATTATTCAATTCCAAAGTGTCCTCATTTCTAGTATTTAATTAAGTGATGTTCTAAATGATAGCACATCTTTACAGCAGAATAGGGCAAAGGAAAAAGCTTTCTTCCACTCACTGCCATGAATATCTCTGCTAATTAGAAGAACAGTACTTTTATGCAACAAGTATTATCTTGTTTTGTAGAAACTCTTCCTTTTCTTGTGTCTGGTGAGGGGAGAAACATGTTTGCATAAACAGGCAGGAGCACACACAGAATTTATTTTTGATTCACAAGGTTTTGGTCCACCCTCCACTCAACCCAGGTTTTTTTATCTGAATATTTCTTCATAGGTGCTGGGTTTCCTAATGTGATGATGTCTGGATGGTGTTGCTTTGTGGGAGGTTTTTGGGGGTTGTTTTAAATTTGTTTGCTTGCTTTTTTTAAGATTTAATGGATGGCAGTAACACCAGGAAGAGATGGGGAAAGGGAACTCGGAGTCGGATTGCTGGTACCAGGATCTCCTCTTAGACCTAAAATTGAACCTAGAGACAATTCAGGCAGTTGCTGGAAAACCTGACAGAGGCTCATCTATCTGCTGCTTGGTTTAATCACTCCTGCAAAACTCCCCAACATTGTCATGGAATTCTGTGGGACTTGATTACATGAATGAATAACTCTTGCCTGCAGCTGCTAAGCAGTGAGGGGACACAGCCTCACCTCATCCCTTCATGTGCTCCTGATATCTTTTCCACAGATACTGCATGTTACCTTCAACCAGCAAGACAATTTCTGCTGAATGTCACTTGGTCAGATGGCATTCCTCATGGTGGAGAGCCAGTGAGGGCTGAGGTTGCCTGTGCAGGCAGGGAGGCAAAGGGGAGTGGGGATGCTTTCCCCAGCTCGCCTCCTGCAGGGAGGGAAGAGTGCACAGGACTCTGAGAGCCCTCAGCAGCTGCTGATAAGGGAAGAAAAGAGACGTTTGGCCAGGTTTGGGGGGCTGGTGAAGGTGACAGTGATGCTGCATTTCTTGTGACACAATGCATAAATGTGCCCATCTGAGCTTTCTGCAGAGGTTTTGCAGCTGGGTCACATCTAGCCAGGTTCATCTTCTCTTGGGATTTCTGACTAGCAGGGAAAAATGTAAACTTTTGCATCCTCATCTCAAGACTGGATTTAAAATGACTGGCAGAGGGAGGGAAAGGCAATAGTCTTTTGTTCCTTGATTTTTCGGGAGGGCTGATTCTCACAGATGTTCTCTTAGGCTGCATTCCTACCTTTTTTCCCCCAGAAATATTTGACAATAATCTGTATGACCTTGACAGACTGAAGTCTAAATGAATAGTAATAATAAAAGGGATTATGTAGACAATAATCATTCTTCACTCCTAGTTTACAAAAACTTTCCGCTCCATGGTATAAGATCATTTTTGATTTATTTTTTTAAGTGCTAAGCAGATGCTCCACTGTAATGAGAGGAAACAGAAGTGGAAAACACAGAGGCTCATACTCAAACAAATGAACAGATGCAAGGAGTGGAAAACAACAAGGTAAACAAATGAGTGCTTTGAGTAAACAACCTTAAACAAATAGGGAAAAAACCACAAACAATCAGCCTGCACAAGTCTGGAGCTGGTATTAATCACCTCCCCAAAATTTTCAGATTTTTCTTTTTTTTTTTTTAATGGAAGTTGACAATGAATTTTTCTAGCAAATTTGCAGTATACCTTTGTGTGGAAAGCCCTACCACTGCCCCCAGTGCTGGTGCTCATCTCAGAGTCCAGACAAGGCTGCTGTAATGCTCGCTGCTGCCTTCTCACCCCCCTGAAGCCAACTGAGAGCTGGGGAAGGCAGGAGGCATGCTCAAGGTGTAACCCAGATTCTGCAGGAGAATCAGATTAGGGACTCAGCATCTTTTGGGCGCTCTGATGGCTCCTACAAAATTGCAGCTGGGCTGCTGAGCTCCTGGGCATGGAAACTCTCTGTAAACTCTCTCACCTTCCATCCTAGGAGACACACAGAATATACTCGTTATAGACCACATTAAATAGCTACCACAGCTGTTCAGTTTTCCTGATGTCTGTGGGATATAGGGACTTATGGTATGCTCTGCACAGATGCTGACACTGGTATCAGTGCTTCTGTCAGGGTGGGCAGAGGAGCAGGAGACAGAAATGCTACTTCAAACTAGACAGGAAAGTCTAGATGAAATCTGTCTCTTGCTAGATGTCAAAAGCCCCTCTCAGTCCAAAACACCAAGCTTGGGAGTTTTCTGTTTCCAGGGATTGACACTGGAAATTTGGATGTGACAGCTTTTCTCTCTGCTCCCTACATCAGATGATGAAAATTGCTTTTCCTGTGTCTCCAGCCCCTGCTTGGTCTTTCCTTTTGTCTCTGCTTGAATGTGCACCTGCACAGAAAGGAGCTAGACCCAAGGCTTTTTTGGATCTGCTTTTCTGCAGACCTGCTCTCCTGGCTAACAGACTCTGCGCTGTTCTCCTCTATTAAAGGGCTTTGCATAACACACAGACAGCATTTAGGCAAAACAAGCCCCAAACACAGCTGCTGGTGCATCTGAAAAGGGGATCGGTGTTGAGCATCGTGCCACCAGCTCCACTGTTCTCTTCCTCACTGCTGAGGGAAGTTGCTGCTGCCTGGAATCTTCCCGTGCAAACCTGGGGCCAGCCCAGCCTGGAGAGACTGAGCCTGGCAGTGGTGTGACCTTGTCCTCTGCCGTGGGGGTAGCTGTGGCAATGAACGAATTACTCTTAATAATGGCAAGTGGAGACAATGGGAATGGTGAGCTCCAGTCCACACTGTGGCAGGAGACCAGCTGTTGCCTAACTCAGGGCTGCACAGCTTTTTCTGCTAGAAAACCCTTCAGAACAGAGCACATGTTGTAAGTAGCTGATGAATTTCACTCCCTGACATTTCTGCGATAAGGAAAAGATGGGCAGCACCTAATTTCTGAAAAACATTTAGACATTTTTGCAAGTGCTTACATAATTTTAACCCAGTGTCTCATTACCTGCTTTTGAACAAGGTTATTATTCATTCTTTATAAGATCTCCTCCTCTCTCCCTGTCATCATTTATCCTTCTTAATTAACAAATGGCATCAATTAAAATGTCAAATACACTCTGCACAGAACATGCCAAAGCCACACTGCATTGTGTGCTGAAATGAGAACATCCCCCCGTGGCTCGGCAGAGATGAGGATAGAAAATCTTGTCTGAAATGCAATTCGGAGCCCTGCCTGTAAGGAAGGATGGCACTTGTCTTGCACAGAGAAGCAGACCTGACAGCTGCAAACCTCTCTTCTGAAAATCTACTCGTTAATTTAGATGGTTGGCTACTTGGGGTGGGAAAAAGCTCATTGCTTGGCACTTATCTGAAATCAGCCTGCTGGCCCCAGGGCTGGTCAGTGCTGAATATCTGGGCTCCCAGGAGAGTCATCAGGAGCTGAGAAGGAGAGAAAAGCATTAGCAGAGCGTGATGCAAATCCCAGGTTTACATACCTATTTTAGGATAGGATGAATCACCCTCTCCGTGGTGAGGCAGGTAGCTCTGAGGGAAATGAAGCCTGCCTGAGCCCTGAATCTCTCCTGAGCACAGCCCACCCCAGTGACTGCTGTGTCTAAGTAGTTAATTTTTTGACAGCTGAAATTAGCTGAGCTGTTCCACAGTGTTTAGTGCGGCATGAGGGCAGGCTGCCTCTTCATCAGGGGATTTATCAGAATGCTTAATCAAAATGTATTATAGTAAAGGGTGTTTAGAGGGCATGACCATAATTTTCTAGGAACAAATACTACTCACACACTAGGGCCTAATGGTAAAAGCCCTTCACTATGAACACTCTGCTTATTTCAGGTCCATTGTATGAGGCAAACTCTAATTTCTGCTCATGCAGATATAGCAGAAATGCAATTTGTACAGCCCAGAGCAGGCAGGGAATGTTCTTCCCTCGAGCATTTGTTCATGATGTGACTCTGAGTGAGCCCCTTACTCCCACTTACCTGTGCCCCTGCTCTCCCTGGCAGTCTGCAAAAAAGCATTGCCAGTTTGGCAGGACCTGTTGGCTGCCCATTAGGCCTTTGAATCATGGTTTTCCCTAAGAGCTGAGGTCAGGGGCTCAAACCCTGTTGCACTAGAGGCTATAAAAGTGCACAGTACAAAAGGACTTTGGAGAGGATTTTGGAAATAACAGTACTATTATACAGTACTGGTAAAACTATTGATGCTTGTTCAAAGATGCACATATGTAACCCAATGCAGGCTTCCAGCTGCCAGTCACAGCAACACCTTCCCTTTTGGTAAGATTTTTGTGTTTTCTGTGCCTGCTGCAGCTGTACCATGGTGCCAGGACTCAGAAATCCTGCAGGAAGACCTCTGCCCCTGCCCCAAACTGGGTTCCAAAGCAGAATGCAGTTTTCCATGTCCTGGGCAGTACAAGAAGACCAGAAGGAAACAGTTCCCTGTTAGAACACAAGCTGGCAGATTAAATGGCTCTTGCTTCTCTCAGCCAAAGGGCAAGCAGAACTGCAGGGCAGCATTCAGGCTTTATTACTGACTTATCAGAGGAAATCTAAAACTCAATAATTACATTTTTTTAAAACCATAAGTGCAATTCATAGGATGTGTGTGCATCTCAAGGGACTCCTGTGGCAGTAAGCCAAGATCAGAAAGGCATTCTCGAGAGAAATGCTGATGTTTTATCTCAATTCAAATTTGGTAATGGCAATGTGTGTGCTTGGTGGGCTGCTGCTACTGCCTTTCTCTTCCAGACCTCCCCTTGGTCTGCATCTCTTGCTCAGTGAAGCTTGACTCAGGTGAAGCACAAATAATATAATTCAATTCACACTTAGGAAAAATAAAGCAGTGTTTATGTTTGCTGGCAGAAAATAATTCTGATGGACAACTCCCACATCTATTTATTTCTTAAGCTATACACACACTCAATCCATTTCCAGTAGGTGAAAGCCCAGGATTTAGGAAATCTCCCTGATTTGTTTGGTTAATTCATTTGATAAAAGCTTTGTTCAAGAAGGCATCTCCACTCAGCAAAATGCCAAAGTTTATACTTAAATTCAAGCAAATGCAGAAATCCTGCTGAATAGAAAAGGATTTGTTAGGTGTGTAATGGTTGCCTTGTGCTTAAATATTTAGCTAACTAGAGAAGCACTAAACAGATGCTTGCGTGACTTTCTTGAATGGAAATCTGAGAGGGGACTGCAGTAGGAAAGCATCCCAAATCTGGGTTGATAAGCTGTCTGGAGCACTGGGTGGGTGCAGCTGTCTGTCTGTGAATGGCTTCTGGTCTATATTAGGGAGGGACTGATATGCTGCAGATGACAATGTGCCAGTTGGGGTGACTCAAAGCCTTTTTTTCTGCAGGATGTTAAAAACACATTGGAAATAACAGCATGGGGGTAAAAAAACCTTCAAAGATTAACACATGTAGTTGTGGGCTCTAAAGTCACTGCTGCCAGTGAGAAAAGAGGTTTTAGAGCTTCAACATCTGCTCGGTCCTCGTTAGTAGTTATGCTAAAAATTATTAGGAGAAGTGAATAGAAAATCCCCCCAGGCTGCTGTTTAAATACATGGTGTTTTTACATCTTGAGTGCTGCATGAAATTTGTTTGTCTAGCTCAAAAATGATCTAGCAGAGTTGGGCAACCTCCAAAGCAAGGCAAGAAGGAATTCCAGTAGTATGGAACAGCTTTCTCTAAGGGGTGATTAAATGGTCCAAGGCTGCTTGGTGTGGGGAAAAAAAAAAAGGTGTCTGGAGGGAAGACACATGGGAAAATTCTAGAAGTAGTTTGGTGGAGAGGGGAAAGTTGGTTGATCTTATAACTCGGGAGTCCAGAACATCAAATGAGATTATAGAGTAGCAGACTTGGTACAAACAAAAGAAACCTTTGGATTTTTTTTCCTGACAGTGGTAAATTACGTTGCCAAAGTCACTGCCAAAATGGAGTGAGATCTTGAGCTGTCTTTCAAGCTGGGGAGCAAAACCTGAAGTTTTCAGAGGGGAGTATCCTCTAACAGAAAAGGGCACAAAAATGTCCTGAACCACCTAGGAAAGTTTTCACCTTTTTCAGTCAGCAAATTAAGCCCTTGCTGCCACAGAAAGGGAGTCTTGTGATCTTACCCAAGGACTTAGGAATCCCCCTATTAAAACTAGTTAGCATTTTCCTAACATGCTCTTCTGATTGGAAATCTGGTTTTCACAGACATGACCCATCTTCTGAATTGCCAGTCTTAATTTATTCAGGGCTTAGGTGAATGTATTTGCTCTTGTACCAGCCTTAACCCTCAGCATGAGAGTCTCTTCCTTCTCCCCTGGTGTTTATTGCCCTCATATATTTTGTAAAATTACAGAAAACAGCCTTGCAGGGAAACATTCATGGTTAAGTAGTCCTTACCCTCACTTCAAAGCCAATCTTGTCATCCTGATAAAATTCCTGATTGATATTTGTGTAACCCATTTATGAAGACATTGAGCAGAGAAAACATCCACATTGTACTTGGCAGATGCATGCTGGTGTTTTGCTTCTCCACCTTTGCATTCAGGAACAGAGAATGTACCGCTTCATTTTTAACTTCAAAGGGGAGAATTAAAAGAGAATATGAAAGAATGAAAAAGCTTACTCTCTAGTCATCTAGGCAAACCAGAGAGGAATAAATACATAAAAGGAACAGTCAAAAGGGTAAAATTCTTGGATTACAGCATAAATGCTTTAAGTAGAAGCTCAGAGTAACTGTGTGTTACCCATGAGGAAAAAAAAATTAAATGGATTACAGTCAAACAGTGCAGTAAAAAAAACCACTAAGGAAAGCTAGAAATGATGTTTCAATGCTCAATGTACGCACACAAAAAGACATGCCCAAATTCTGGAAAGTTAAATGCTAAACCCTAAGGAGAAGAACCATGGGGGGGAAAAAAAAGGGCGAGAGGGGGTTGGGTGTGGAGCTGAGCCTGCTAAATGCACTTTCCACCTCCTACATACATCAGAAAAAGGGATGTTGTTGTCAGTGCTGAAGGATAATAAATGATTGAGGCACAGTCAGGGGCAACCAGATAGATTAGACTATGTAATAAAAAGGCATTAAAAAATTCATTTTGAGTAAAGTGAGGGAGCTTTCTCATATTGCAACATCTCTTTCTCAGGTGCTTTTTTGACAATCTAAATCTAATTAAATTACTGATGGAAAAGGTTTCCAAGTAAATTAGCAGGAAGAATAGTAACCAATTGCGAAAGCTAACTAATATTCACACAAGAGGTGTCAAGGAATGCAAGTATGAAAGTGTTGACCTACCAGCTCTGTTCTTTTCATGTACTCTTTAAATAGCTCTTGGTACCACAGGGATGGAAAGTGGTAAATATAACAAATATATTTGAAGTAAAGTCTTGGAGCATCTGGTGCAAACTGCAATTAAGAATGGAATGAGTAGGCATTTGGATAAATTAATCCAGTAAGGAAAAAAACAACTATGCAGTTTTATAAAAAGAAACCATTACTATACCAATCTATTGAAGCTGTCTGCAATGTGTGTATTAATAACAAAAATCCAATCAATACAAAGTACCAGATTTTTTAAACTTTTTGACAGAGATTCTCTGACCAGTCTTTTAAATCTATCAGGGGTTGAGAAAAAAGGTTAGTTAATTTGTTTATCTTGTTTCTATGTATTAATTGTTTGCAATTCATTTATTCTAAATACTTTTTTTTTTCCTCTTAAAAGATAAGAAAAAAAGTGAAGAGGTAATGGCAGTCTATACAATGCTCCTAAACCATGAACCTGGCATGTTCTGCATAGTCACAGGTGATTGCAAAAGGAGTGATTAGGAAACAATGAAATTTCCTGGTATTTTCATGCTAAACCAGAAACACAAATCTAAACTTGCCATTGAAATCCTGAAGACATTAAGTGACTGGCTGATAAAACAGCAGACAGAATCCAGTGTCAATAAATGCAATGTAATACAATGGAGAATGGTGCTAAGTATGTGTACATAATAAGGGGCTTAGGTGAAATGTTTTCCAGGAAAAAGAGGTTGAAATTATAGTGAGTTCAATGAAAACAGCAGCCAAAACTTTTTTTCACCTCCCCTCTCCCGCTGAAAGAAATGTTACAATATTTTTGTAAGAAGGCTGTAGATCCTGCTAGATCTCAAGCTCCTTCCCCCAATATCCTCCCTGTTATAAGARAGCAGACCTGTGGCATTGCAGTGCCTTTATGTCTGGGACAATTCTGTGTTTTCCTAATGCAAAATACTGAGCTCTTCAATTTAATTGACTTCCACATCTACTTTCCCTAGTTTATCAAAATTTTCCAGTCCAGATCTGGCCACGAAAAAACTGTAGATGTCAAAGTGAGACACTCCATCTGGGCAGTGGAAGTAATTAACTGCAGGGAGTGGTTGCCCAAAGGTGACAGCAAACCATCCCTCACATCAACTTTTTTGAGCGAGATCGAACTCCTCTGTTCTGAGGTCAGTGCTGGTTCAGAAGCAGGACTTTGGGCTTGACACTGGCTGAACTCCTGTGCTCCACAGTCCCCACCTCAGCTCTCTCAGTGCCTCTTTCCTCACCATCATCTCTACTGTACGTGCACTTCTCCCCCAACAAAACGCTGCTTGAACCGTATTGCATTTACTAATTAGGATAGCAGTTACTAATTAAGTTTAAATTCCAATGTACCAATCAAATTTTATTTCCTAATTGTGCTACATTATCACTAATTAGAATAGCAGTTTTTACTTAATGGATTATATTTAAATTAAGATGTCTCCATCCAATGTTTTTTCCTACTTACATTTGAACTAATTGGTACTGCAATTATTTAGTTATGTTGAAATTGAAAATATATCAGGCTGGTAAGGAATCATATGGTAGTTTGCTTATGTCTGTATGATACTAGTAGGAATGATTAAGATAAAGTCCAGTTAATTAGTTCTGGAATCAAAATAATTTCCAAAGTGTTTGAATAAGAAGTGAATGTATGGTAGTCCCTTGCCGCAGCATTAAGGAGGAGCTTATTATGGGCTCAGTAAAAATCTAACGTGGTTATGGGAACTAAATCAGCTCAGATTCTAACTGGGCTCAGCTTCAGGAGGGTATTTAAATAGATACCTGTATTTAGGCATGTCTTTGCTGGTCATCCCACATTTCTGAGTCAAAGTCTTTTGATTCCTACTTATCAACACTTTACTGATTCTGAGATGCTATGATTTAAGGTTGGAAGGGGCCACTGGAGGTCATCTGGTCCAACCTCCCTGATACACTTCACAATCCAGAAGAGAGGCCTATTACCAAGCTAGCTAGAGCACAGAGAGGGAATTATCACTAAAGGAGTTGTGATTCTTGCTGTCTGGTGATTGTGACCTTAAAGCAGCATGTGAGGGACTGCATTTCAGATTGCAGAAAATGCCATGAGCTGGGGGTTTTAGTGCCACAGCCCTTCAGAGAAGCACAGCGTGCAAGCTGCAGGCCACGCTTGTCCTTCCTGAGTGCCAGCTGACCCTTGCTGCTAACAACACCTGAGCTCAACAAGAGTAAGGGACTCTGTTCTTGTGAGCGCTGCACGTGGGGGTGAAGAGCTAAAGCCTTGGAAAATCCCTGTGTACTTTCCTTTTAGTGCCATTGTGAACCTAGAGAGGAGCAGGGTGGCATTCTTATGGAAACTCTGCCTTCTGTTTTTTGTGATCCAACATGTAAATATTGACTTCTTGAAAACAGCCAGACACTTTTGTAACAGCATCATGGCAGAAGAAAATATCTGGGAAAAGAAGTCTAGAATGACTTACTACTGTTTTCAGAATTGCAATATTATTAGGAGCAGGTGAGGATGGGCATAATGACTCAACTGATCTATAACAGGTTAACAACCTTCCTCAGGATAGGTGATGTTAAAGAGAAACCAGCTAGATAAAATAAATAAATAAATAAATACATGAGGTAAAATGAAGGTTAAATTAGAAGGAGAGGTTACGGGTACTTCACAGGTAGAAGGTCCCATTAAAACCTTTCATTAAATGCAAAGTTTTGGATCCCTGAGGCTTTAGAAATATTTCAGCAATATCAGCTCATCTCACTTCCCCACCCTAAAAGAAGGGAAATTTCAAAAAAAAGGCTCATATTCAGCAATACCTTCCTCTTCCTCTCAACCTGTGCTTTCTGGGCTTTACAGAAGCAGACTGGAACTCCAGAGAAATCCATTAAGAGAAATCCAGTCCTTTCAAAAAGCCTGTGCCAAGTAAGGATAAATGCAGAAGAAAAGATACCAGAAAGTCAGATTTTCCTCATATGAAAAAAGATGGAGTTTTGAAAGTCCTGTAACAGCCAATGTCATCAAAAGCTCCTGGTGTATTGAAAAAGAACAGAAAATGTCAATGGAAAACTACTTAATAGAGGCAGAAGGATCAGTTTGAGAGGTAGGAGATGATAAGCTAAGCTGGCAATGTATGTTTGAGAGACTGATTGTGTCCTTCATTGTCATGCAGCTATAGACATGAAGGCAGATGCTGTATGATTATTCTTTAACAGTGAACTATGAGGGGATTTTATCCATTTTATTTCTAATTTACTCTGACTTTGTAAAGCCGTGGTACTCCAAGCTCTGCTCCAGCATGCTAAGGACTCCTGTCTGTACAACGTGAACAAATGATGAAAGACTTGGGCTGTATTTTTCCATCTGTGTAACTTATTTTAAGGCAGAACGTGGAGTCTTTCTCCCAACAAACCTGGATGGCTTTTAGAGTGTAGCTGCTTTTGAGTGAAATGGGGAACCCAGCTGAGAGTCACAGCCAGGCAAATTTCTCAGAGTTGGGTCAGCTCCAAATGGAAACTACAAATCTGCCACTGGGTGAATACCCAAGGGATGTGGGCTACTCATACTTAATATAATATACGCTCCACCCTCAAAATATCTGTGTTTCACCCTCTGGCTAAATAAGTAACAGAAACAGAGGGATACCTTGGGTTAGATACACAACTGGTAAAACTGCATGGAGATATCTTGATTTACTGCAGTACCTGTGCTGTACCAAAGAAATTTTTTCATGGTCTGCAATTCAATAACCACCTTTGATGCTTACAGGAGGTGCCCTCAGCCAAACTATATAGGGACCAGTAGAAACATTTCTGATTGAGTTAGTGGTTGCTGTGAGAATATGATGTATGCCACATCATAACTTTTTTGAGCTATGTATTGCTTTTAGTGATGTTTCGACATATTTGTTTTCTTAAACTCATGGGGTTCAGCACACAGACTTTGGATGTAAAAAAAGAAGCGGGTTCATACCCTTGCCTTCTGAGTTGCAGTCATCCAAAGAGAAAAAATTGCCCTGATTCAGACAAAAGAATAGAGAGAAGACTTAGATGAATGCTGTAGCTATAAGGCTGCATGCAGGAAGAGCTCAAATTTTGTTTAGTGTGAAGGTGAGGGAGCCCACAACGATGGGATTCCATTTTCACAAAAGTTACCTGGTGGGTAGTGTGGTCATGCTCCACACTATGGCTCACGACCTTCAGACCTACCATGAAATGTGTACAAGCTTCCTGTCTGGTCAGGTTTATATTCAAAGCATTATCTAAATCTGGTGTACAATAGTGCTCGTGCTTTCTTGTATAAAAGCATGGAAGATACAACTGAGCATAAATGGTATGAAATCAGTAGGGAAGCCTTACTGTTAGCAGCTCTGATTGCAAAATCTGAACTTCAATGTACTATTTTTGTTCTCAGTAATTTAAAAAGTTAATGAAAATTATACAAAGCACTGTGTGTGTGCATGTAACTGTGATAACTATGACAAACTAGTTAGCAAAACTGAGGACCTAGTGTTCAAGTTGGACAGACTGAGTTTACACTAAATTTTATTTACCTGTAATTCTGGTGGAGAATTATCTTCTGATCCTTCTATGAAATTCTTCAGCACAGCCCTCACCCCACACAGATGGGAATTCATTTGCTAAAAGGACACTTGGCAGCAAAGACCATCCTGAGCTTTGTGGGCTATGTCTCTTCAGGAGACATTATTATGGCAAACACTCCCTCGGTGCTGAGACATTTAAACAGTCTTCCCGGCAATGTTAAAAATGTAAGGTGTGCATGATTATGAAATATAACTATACAATGACTTTCATATTTAAAAAGCAGCAGAATGTTTTCCAGCTGTGGCCAGTAAAGTGTCAGAGTATGATATTACTCTCAGCATTCATTTCTGAAGGCAAAGGTATTCCTGCTTCCCTCACTCCCTCTCTGAAGTGTTCTCCTCCACAGCTGTTGGTCTCTGTTGTTTGAGGCAAGTCTTCATTATTCATTAGCTTCTGAAACTGGCTGAGAAATCCAGACCCAGAAAGCGGTTCAGCACTAGTGAAATTTCTCCCGTTTCTTTCACAGGGACAGTATGTTCATACGTATAATCCAGATAAAAATCTCCTGCAGTCCAGATAAAAATCTCCAGGGCAGTTTTGCTGAAGATAAGAGAAGTATTTCTCATAGGAATGCAGCAGATACCTGCCAACTTTCTGACTGAGCAGAAGGTCATAAAGCAAGTATAACTCAGAAAAGCAGAGGCATGTGTAAACATCAGAATGAGAAGTGAGAATTAAAAGCAGCTTTTTGTACATATGGGAGTGGAAAACAGCTGAATGAAACAAACTCAACATTAATGCCAGCATGATTTTCTGCCTAAAATGCTAAGCCATATGTGTGGAGCAAAAGAAAATGGCTGCACTGATTTCCAGAGCTGGAAGAAAAGCCAGAAGGAAAAGGAAAGGAAGGTGAATTGGGAGCAGCAGCTACTGGATGCTGCCAGGATCTCTGAGACCATAAAGAATGTGGGAAGATGTGTTGGGACAAGAACAAGAGTGCATTATGATGTGTTTGCCTTCAGTGAATATTCGAAGTAAATTGAAATTCAAGCAGTGACACAGCCTTGTCACAGACAGGTCAATACCTTTGCAGTCATGGATAACAGATGTTCTGTCCAAAAGGGCCAGGAGCCATCTGCTTATGTCCTGCTCTACAAAGCTCCACAACTTGAGAGAACAAAGAACCTGGGAGCCTAAAGTGTTGCCTCTCTTGTCCTTTAAAAGTCTGACAAAACTTCCCCTGGCAGAGCAATTTCTCTGGGCTGCTCAATCCACTACTTGGCTGTAGCTGCATTTCTGTAGATTAGTCTTTATTCTTGTCTTTATTTGTCTTTATTCTTGCTTTCTGCTGCTGAAGGCTTGTTTTCCCTCACACCTGGTTTATCTGTGTTATTTTGGACTCAGTTATATTGTGTTCTCTGTGGTTTCCCTTTACCAAGAGTGTATTTTTGCCTTGCTCCTTGCTTGATGATTTTTAAGATCCCTGACCATTCCTGACCACTGGACACCCTCAGGCCATCCTTATTGCTCAGACCTCTGGCCTTAGCTGCACCTTGGTCAAGTTATTGGATTTTCTTCTGGGCTAGAAGGTCCTCACTTAGCTGCAATCTCTCCATCTACCCTAGTGATCCTTATCACATAACTCCAGAAGCCATATCAACTTAAATGGGTCAAAAGAAGAGAGCAGTGAAACAAGAGGCATCCACAGTAGTTGGAAATTAGATGAAAGGCCCCCAAGATCCAGGAAGATGCATCCAATATTCTTTCTAGCTGTCAGTTCTGGCAAGTAGTTTGTGTAACTAAGTCTCAGCAACCAAAAAAAAAAAAGAGCATCTTTTTTTTTGTGTTATCCAGTGCTTGTTAATGTAATCCGTGTGCTTTGAGTGTTATGATTATTTATTATTGAACTGAGGGAAAAATTGTGTGAGTCTGTCAGACTTGCAGGAGTAGCTTGCACTCTTGCACATGCCTTTCCCTTATGTACAGCTTGGCACCTTTGAGCGCATTGTTTTTGTCTGTGCTTACTTCAAACTGAGAAGCTTGAAGAAATGCAGTAACAGTCACGGGGGAAAAGGGAAATCAGTTATTTATAGCATCGAGCAGTTCAGCTTTCAGGATGGTTATGAGCCTCTTTAGGGGGAAGCAGTGCCCTAATTCTGAGAGTGCTTTAGGATGCCCTGCACTTGACACATTAGGGCTGCATCTCCCCCATGCCACCAGGGCTGTCTTTGCAAGGATGTTTGTGCTCAGAACAGATGTGTGAGCTACGAGTCTGGGCTTGGGCATCACTGGATGTACCTAGAGACCATCCAGGACCCCTCTGGGTGCCTCAGCACAGCTGGCTACTCAATGTGGTGTCAGGATGGCGAGCCCATGAGGAGGAGAGCACCTTCTCCTCCATCTGGATGGACAAGATGGTCTGCAGAGTGCAGAAGGGCTTGCCTGAAGGTGTCTCTTCTGGGGATGTTTGCAGATATGAGACTTGTCTGAGATGGTACAGGGCTACATCATGCTGCCAGAAAGCAGAATGTTACAGGTAACTTTTGAGCTTTAAAAAGATGGTACTTGTCATGTGTCATATTTTCTGCCTTATTTCCCCTTCTAGCACTTTTTTTTTTTTTTAATGAGAAATGTTTTTCTTGCATGCTCCACACATGCGCACCGAATGGGAATTAATGTTCAACTGATCCTGTTAGCACTATGAAGAAATGCTGATCCTGACAGACACTTTGATGTGCTAAACTAAATCCCAGCGGGCACAGGTACCAAGAGGAGCCCTGCAAAAACACAACAAACAGGCCATTTTTCATAATTGGCCAGATTTTTTTTATTGTAATACATCAATATTTGATTAGCAATAAATATTTCCTCTGATCTTACTCTTGCTTCATAAGACTGAAAACAAAGGTAGGTTGGGATCTGTCCAAGTTCACTGGGCTAGTCTCAATCTCTTTTTGGACTCAAGGATATAAAGCCCTCTAGCACCAGTGGGAGGTAAGTTATACCAACAGTAAACACTTTTTTTTTACATTCTATTGCTTATAGTTACCAGAAAAATGTAGACATGAAGCTGCACTTTACCAGAGGGTAACAGTTGTGGCTTAATTTCACCGTGCCAAGAAGGTTGGGTCGATAAAATATTTGAGAGAAATGCCAAATCAGCATGTGAAAGAACTTCTAACAGCATAGTAGAGTGAAAGTTGGTTTTGTCTTTTAACACTTATTAACTCCTCATTTGTCACACATTATAGTCCATGCTAACACGTACATGATGTTTATCATTAGATGGGGGTCTTTGTAGCAAAGTTTCAAATGTGCCATGTGAACATATCATGGGCCTGTGATCCATTCCACAAGGGTCTCATCTCTAAGATGGGTCTTCCAGAACTGTAGGTTTAAAGGAACAGATGCCAGGCAATTCCTGGGACTTTCATTTTCAGCTTTTAGGCTTTGTTAGATGTTAGAAAAAATTAAATCAACAAAGTTTATAAAAGCATTTCTGCCCTGTATAGGATGCTGTTGCAGAGGGTTTTCTTTCTGGCCAGCAGCTTTTTTGTTGCCTCTTGGTAGCAAAAAGAATTGCAAAGTTATTTTCTGTGTCTTCAAACATTTTTTTTCTTTCAGTTGCTTTAGTGTCTTCTGRACTTTCCCTGCCACCCAGGACTCAGAGTGCCAATACGTCTTTGCCCTGTGGTAGCAGCCCCTCACAATAATTCCACTGATTTTTGGAAAACTTACCATTATCTTAGCACAGCCCTTTTCAGAGGGAAGGAGAGGCTCAGAGAACAGCAATGGTACATCAGCAAAAGTGCACATCCCTTTCTGCTTCCCCACGTAATACTTTGGGAGATTGAAGGTAATGAAAATAATTTTAACCCATGTTATCCACTGCAGACCTACCCATAGTGAGCAACAGGTTTATTTGCCTTAGCTGCTGTTTGTTTGTCCATCAGTTATCTAGGAGAGATTATGTCTGCTCAAGAATAATAGTTGTCATATATTTGTGACAGTATTTCAGTCTAACTTCTGCCTTATAACTAATGGTTCAAATATCCAATCCACAGCCAGTTGTTTTGTGGCTTGTTATAAGTTCTATGTTGCCTGCTTTCTTCCCTCTTGACAGATGCAATTTTTTGAGTTAAGGAGATAAATAAATCCCATGTAATCACACAATGAGTCAGCCACAAATATACGTGGCTTCAAAAATGTTCACAGCATTTTTATTTCTTCCTCTGTGCTGCTGAAAAACTTACTTTTGCACTAATAAATGCTGGACACAAGAGTTCTGGAAGTAAATTCAGAGATTTACTCCAGAAAATATTAGCCTATTATCTTTTTTTTTTCCTTAATTTTCTCTTTCTCTCTCCCTGTCAAGTCCTAACCACAGCTCCTAAAGATGAAGTAGACTATTTTAAAATAATTAAAAGTTTCTGCCTTAGCATGGCTTCCATTGACACCACATCTGCTTGAGTGTGCCAGGAAGCAGCTTCAAGCCAATTAAAAGGAGATGGGTGCATTGTACAGCTCCCTTCTCTCTTAGTGAACTTTTGACCAAGAGGGCACTGTATTGATGAATTTCATTTCTTCCTAATCTGCTTGTACTCTGCTTGATAGCTTGGGGCTTTGCTCTCTTCTGCTTCAGTACAGTGACCCTGCTCTTGAGAAAGCTGTGGGTTCGAGGCAAAGATTTCAAGTTATTACAAGATGTTGAGCACACAGATCTCTCCTTGGCTGTCTTCAAAATGTTGCCTGAAAGTTGAGAAAGGCTCTCACCCCAGACAAGAAGTAGTAAGGCATTATTTCACAGCTTTTGAGGCAGTAACAAAGAGGTTCACTCAGCACTCCATAGATAAATAGACTAAGTCCTTCAGGGTGAATATGTGAAAGGGGCAAACTAAGTGCAMCTGGGTACTGCATTAGTAAAAGACATGAGTTGTATGAGACTTTTAAGAGTTGTTCTTCAGGCGGGTGCTCACATGCTGGTCAGGCAAGTCAGAGGTCCCCTTAGGAGTAACTCTACACATATGACAACAAAAGGACATTTCTGTATGACTGTTTCTGGGATGATGCCACAGGTATTTTTGCAGAGATCTCAAGCTGCAATTTTGACAGCCTTTCTGCCTGTTCTGTAATGGCTTGTCTTGAGCACAGTCTCATGAACAGGGCCGCAGGTGCAATGTTGCAGGATCCACACACTCCAGCCTGCTCGCTATGATGCTAACCAGACAAAATGGGTTTGCTTTTTGGCCTTGAGCACTGGTCAACAAAGAGTGTTGGCCCTCAGATATCAGCTGTTCCTTGAATACCCAGGAGAGTTTTTAAAATTAATTTCTGCTAATTCTTGGGTGTTAGATGTTGATTGAGATACGCAACAGCAGAACAGGGCCACAGATCACTTCTTGTGAGCAGAGGATGATGCTGAGAGGAAAGCAGATTACATATCCTTCAGGAGAAAAGCAGAGCAACAACAACAAAAAAATGAAGTTCTTATAACGTAGCTACAAGGAAATACCTGACACCTACATCTTAATATTGGAAAAGTCCTTTGCTGTTCAGAGACTGTACGTTCAGGATCTAAGTGACAGGTGGAAGTAACGTTCTGAAACTAGTACACCAGAAATTTCTATTTCCTTAGGAATTTAATATTTATAAAGTGGCTTAGGTTTGAATTGCTATGACAGTATCACAGCATTAAAAGACTTGCCTGTCCTGATAATATAAATGTAACTGCTTTCCCCAAGAGCATTTTTGACTAGTCCTTTTCCAGACTATTTTATTTTTTCTTCAGTTATGACACTTTCCACACATACAGAATGTGTTCCTGTGGCATGGAAAAAAAGTAAGCATGACCTTTATCAAATAAAAAATATTCATTGCTTCTGCAACAAAGACTAAGTGTAGATGAAGTAGAGAGACTTGTATTTACTCAATATCTGGAAGACAAATACTGACCAAATCTTTTTATCACCAGTACACCACTCCAAGTTAATTGGAAAGACAGAATGACATCACGAAATCTCATCAAAAGGATTTAGAGATGTCATTCTGAGTTCCTAAACTTACAGTGAATTTGGCACCTAATTTTTTTACCTAGTCTTTTGGACTTTCAGGATAATAGAAAAGAAATAATGGAATGGATAGGATAATTTAGGAAGAGATTGTGTTTGAAACCCCATTATCAAATAAATCACCCTCTGTGGGAGAAAACAATAGAGTGGGACCTTGACTTTACTGGCTGGATAAAGATAAGTATTCAGACAGAGACAACTGAAGCTTAGGAAGATAATAGCTTGTCCATTGGGGCAATGTTGCCAATTAATGTAAATAGCAGCATATAGATCTCCTCAGGATTGCCACTGGGCATGCTGGGAATATTATTAACACCTCTGTGGCCATCTGTTATTAAGGAATTGGAGAGGAAAAAGGAAATAAGAAGAGAGGATCAGCTTCTCATTGGAGATGCAAGGGTTTCCTCTTAATTAAGCAGCATCTTTTCAGGTCTGAAACAGAGCAAGAGTGTCTGCATTTATTTGTTCTGTGCCTCCTTCACAAACACGCCACATTTTGAAACCCAGGTTTCAAAAGATATTTTTCCAAGAGGAAAGCATTGTTTATGCTCTTACAACACATGGCTTGAGTAGTTTGTTAATGTTACTACTTCTTCCTTGTAAGTCCATTAGTGTTTCAGATGAGGACAACTGTCTACTCTTCACCTGGACAACCCCATAAAAGATAAAAAATGGTTAATGTCCTGGAGGCTGTGATTTTTGGAGAACATACCATTATCTTAGCTCAGCTCAGCTTATCTGCTTGAAACTGGAGGAAAAAGAATTTCCATAATATTATTCATTCTAGGCAGATTGTGCCCAGAGCTATTTATTAGGACTGATTATAAAAGTATTGTGGGTTTTTTTTCAGCAAGATTATTTTTTCCTCCTGTGGAAAATGGTGCATTAGAATGTTCTAGTGGGAAACAAAGATACTGTGGCTTAAGTCCACAAAGAAATTAATTTATCAATACTTCTATTTTACCCTATGGAAACTGCAATTCTGGGCTAAACCCAAAAGACCAGATATAGAAATTACTTGGCTTGATCTGTGTAGCCACTCTTGACTCCTGAGCAGGGAGGGAGGTCAGTGGTATCATGAACATCCTGACCATGGTGCCTCATAAAAGCTAGCTTAGAGCTTTTTCTGCAGAAAAGAATGACAACCCACTGCACTTGAACCACAGGGTGCCAAAACCCGTACAAAAATCATTGCCAAATGCACACCTTTTTCTGGTTTGATTAAAACACCTAGTTTTCACAGATTGGTTTCTCCATGGGAAAAAAAAAAAAAAAAGGGGAGAACTAGGTGCTGTTTGTGATCAATAATACCTAGTTTAGTTCCTCAAGTGGTACACAGAGGTGTTTTTGCATTTACTGTTATCTGATTGAAGCAGAAATACCAGAAAAAGACTAACAGAACACACCTTGTATCAATACAGTAGCAGCTGCAACAGCATTGCAAAAGAAGTGGAGAATTTTAGAGTGCTGCCAATAAAGTCTCTTCATCTCAAGTCTGAGCTTACAGAACCTTCTGACTTGTACAACAATATTTTCAAAAGTAATCTCTGAAATAACACTCACAACTGATGTATGCTGGAAGAATTTGTGTGGTTTTAGTCCACTCCCAAAATCAAGATTGGCAATGGAAAAGGGTTCTAGCTAAGAAACATTAAGCGGTCTTAATAATCTTGTGAAAACAAACAAACGACAACAAAAAAAGAGCGGAGATACAACAGCACAAATTCCAGGTAATAAAATGCATTGGCCTGACTGACAGACTGATGGTGGGAGATGCTTCTGCCCTGTGTGTGTCCATGAGCAGTTGGGGCTCTGACTGCAAGTGAGGATTTTGCAGAGGTGGCAGTGAATGTGTGTTTGTAAAGTCCCATGGCCTCAGCTTTCCGCTACTTGACCGAGTGATGGGCAGATTTGCCCAGCTGCCAGCAAAAGGCAGGGTCTGCCAAAACAGCACTAGGGAGCTCTTACTGATATATGTCCTTTTTACTAAGACTTAACAATAAATGAATTTTGCAGGGTGCTGGCCACAAGCTTGAGAAGATTGAGCTTATCCCCTCACAGCACTAATGAGAGCACACCAATCAACAGTGTGGCTAATTGGCTCCTCAGCTCACTGCTTCACCTTCCTGCAGGTAAGGCTCTCCTCCATCCTCTTCCTGTTACCCTGCTCTGAATTTCATTTCTGGCCTCTGGTTTATGAACAGGGATTGCATCATTGCATCATAACAGCAGTTAATTAAGAATGAAAACCCACCCAAATCGATTACAACAAATCAAATTACTCTAAGGACAAAAATGCAGCAATGACTATTGCAGTGAAATATATGAAAAAGCTGTCTTGATGGTTCAGTATTTATAGTGGCCAGCAGCCACTGTAAACTCCTGAGTATAACAGGAAACAAACAGCATGTGTGAAATGATCTCATCTCGTCAGGGTGCTGATTTTATGAGCACTTCTGTTGGTGTTTATCTTCAGACATGTAGATAGATCTACATGTGATCTGAGCATAACAGTTTTGAAGACAGCAGGAAGAGAAGATCCCTGAATAAATGCAGAGGGGGGAAAAAAGAGTAAAGGATAAAGGAAACTATCGGGGAAATAAAAAAGTTAAGGGGCAAAAAATCCCTTCATTTGGTGGCTTATGTTTAATTTTTCTTTCCCCTTGTAAGTGAGAGGAACTGTTCCCTAGTAGCATCATTTTTGCAAGCAAACTGTGTTCTCACACATGTGGTCTGACAGTGAGAGAGATCCCAGCAAGGCTTGTGGTGTGAGAGGAAGGGACAAGCTCAGGCTTGAGACAGAAATGTATGTTTTGGAGAGCCAAGATTTTTATGGAGGATGCACGGCAAAGAGGTGATAGAGAAAGCAGGAATGCACCACTACTTTAAGCCAAATAATAAGACATAGGATGTAGTATAAGGTTTTAGAGTGAGGTCTCTGCAATGCATGGTATGAGGTATGGCTGGTAGAGATGCCCACTGTTCAGGTCCCTCATAGGCTTTCATTCACATAGAAGTACAACCACCAAATTAAAAGAAAAGATTTAATGTACTTTACAGGTCTTTGAGGTTGAAAAATTCCAGCAATGAACCGTTTTCAAGTTCACCTGATTGCTGACTTCCCAAGGAAGAAGAGGCAAAGAAAGACAGAGGAGAAATGAGCAGGGCTCCCTTCAAGAGACAGGTGAGTTTGGGCAAAGGTGAGACTACAGGGAAAAAGGAACGGAAGAAGGAAAACAGACTCTTGCAAAGGGACTGGGGGGTACTGGGATGCCAGGGATGGCTGTGGGATGCTTGTGCAGAGATAGTGGGCTTTATACCTGCAGATAGGATACCTGGATGAGAAACAGTCACGTTACCACAGGGAATTTCTGAAGATTTTACCAGGAGAGTGTTCTTAACAGCACTGAAAATAGGGCTAGGTGGAGCAAGGACAGCCAGCATAAATCACCTGAGGGCAGCTAATTAACACCAGTGAGGGACACCGCCCAGTATTTCAGCTGTTGTAAGGTGCTGTGCTTTATCTAGCAAGGGGGTTAGGATGCAGTGATCAATTGACACTATTTAAAAAGTTTCCTTGTTTTTCTTCAAGTGTCTGTTGGGATGGGCTGGTGTGACCACTCTGACTGATTCTCTGAAAAGTAAATGGGTTTGGAGGGCTCTGCCTATGTTGGGGCAAAATATTCTTTCTCTATTGAGAAAGCCCCTGTAAAAGACTTTTTTTTTTTTAATCTGYGTGTTGAGGATATGAGGCTGCTTTGACATTTCTTTCTATATCTGACTCCCTCCTGTCCTTCCTCAAGAACATATTTCCAAGCTGGTCAGACTCACACACATGTAAGCGAGGTGGCAGACGTGTTAGGATGTGGGTTTCCTGGGACCTGGGGAGCCTAAGCAGGGGCAGGAAACCAGTGCTGGGCTTTCTCTGGATTTTCTAGATACCAAAGAATCAAGTCGTAAGGTTGCTGCTGTCTCTGCTTCCCAGACAGGAGCAGAAGAGCAGAAAATGTTCCACTATTCTTAGGGTAAAAAATTAGGATTATAATGAGGATGCTGGAAAAGGTGTGGGTTGTCTTCTGCAGAGTTTCTCCCCATGGCTGAGGGAGGGTGAGAAAGGATGCGTGTCTTTCCTTGGACAGTAATGCCTAGGAGCCTCAGATAAAGCTCTCCTTTAATTTTCTGTTTATGCATCATATGGCTGCAGGCTTCCTAAGACTTTGAGCATCCTTTAAGGAAAGGTATTTATTTGGGGCAGGTTGTTTATAAGGCTGGTGGTTTGGGCTTTTTGTGAGATGGGGAGCAGCAGTGTCCAGAGGATCAGAGATACTGGCAATTTTAAAGAGCAATTGGACTGAATGCCAGCAATGCTCACAAGTGCAGCTCCTAAATGCACATAAATGTTTGTGGAAGAACTTCAGACTAATAAACACAAAGTGCTTGTTTGTTTCTTTTTTATAAACAAAGAACACTGAAGGAAAATTAACATGATTGGAGAAAATAAGGAGATGAACAGCTTGCTGCAGTAAATGGATTTTGTCAGCTTTAATGTATGTGCCAGTGACACTTCAGGTATAAATGAGGACTTGAGAAGCTCTTAAATCTGAAGATGGAAGCTGATGAAACGTGATATTCTTCTTGTATTTAAACTAGGCTTAGCAGCTAGTAGATGATCACTTAAACCCTATCTGAGCCATCATTTCCATGTCTTAATAGTCCTTATTTTCTCCAGCTATTTTGAAGTAATTTATTGCTGTTGTCCAATTAAGCACCTTCACTGAACTAATTTTTGGGCTAGTGTTGTTAACTTTGGATAAAGGTAAAAATCAAGATTTCTGTGTGAAGAAAAAAGATGACCACATTTTGCACACAACAAATAACTAGAGAAAAACCTCACATGCAGTGTAAACATTTCAAAGTAATTTGATAATAATTCTTTTTGCTAAGACAAACAAACTATCAAGTATTGTGTTATATGTGTGTTGCCTCTATATGATGTCTTTATGGGGAACTAAAGATTTTCCAGGCCTGCTCTGTTTAGTTCAGCTTGGGCTCCACTTAAGGTGAGACCTTTTATTTTTCACAGGTATTTCCTCTGCATTCATAACATTATTCACGTCTTTGAGGAGAGGCAGGAAGGGGATAAATATCTGCTGCAACCTAAATGACAGCACGGTTTGTTGGTACAGAATAAAAGCCTGAAGTTTTTCAGCATGCAGTGAATAGATCAATGAGTATTTAGAAGCAGAAAGAGCCTCCCTGGTTATCCAGGCTCATCCCTGCAGGCTGTAAGTTGTGAGTGGTTCAGCTGCCTGTCCTTCTGGTAGAACTGCTGCAATTTTCAGCTGCCTTTCCTGGTAGAACTGCTGCAATTTTCAGCTGCCTGTCCTGGTAGAACTGCTACAATTTTCCCCTGCTGCAATTAAGTCAGGACAGGGGACTGTTTGAAAGCACGATGCTTTTTCACTGCTTTTTGGAGACAAATGTCTGTTGGCTGACTGGGAGTGTGTTTGGGTCAGCCCCTGGGGCTGCAGGTGCTGCAGACAGAGATGCCTACCTGCCCTGGTTAATGCCTCTCCCCCCTGGACATCACTGTACCTCCCACCCTGCTCCAGCCAAGAGCAGTATGTACAGCAAAGGGTGGCCACTCACCTTGTGCTTAGCTGCAGGATTGCCAAGAACTGATGTGCTAATGGGTCCAGGTGGCATGGCCATGCTCACCCTTCTTTTGGGGCAAACAACAGTGCACACCCAACAGAAAGGAATTTTTCACATAAGTATACAAAAATCTGCCAGGCAAGAGGATGAAGAGAAACTTTCTCTCTGAGATCCTYGCTTAGGAGCAGGATCTGCCTAAGGCATTGGCACACTTCTCTAGAGAAGCATGCCTCTTGCTCAGCTAAATAAAACACAGGGATAATTCCCGTGCAGTTCTTGGGCCATTGTTCAGATCTGAAGCACTTTTTATTAGGTCGTTTGATCTGGATTTAGAAACTACAAACTCCTTGAATGTCCGTGTCTTAGGTGGAATTTCTKCCCCCCTCACCCACAGTTCTCTGATCCCTGAATATCACTGTCTTCCAGGAGAACTGCTTGAAATTTTAAGTTGCTGAAAATAAAGGATAGGATAGTTCTGCTGCTTGGCACAGGCTGTGGGTTGCCCAATTTATGCTTCATGCTCCCCAGGGAAGTGGCAGCAGGTATCTTTTGCCTGTGTGAAAGAGCTGGGAAAGATGAGATGCTCTTAGTCCTGAAGAATTCAAACAGGGAGCCAAAGATAACTGAGGTTTTTCTCCTTGCACTCTCTGTACACACTCTCCCAGTGCTGTAGAGAGAGTTTAGAGCAGGGCTAGATGAACTGAGCTTGTGGAGAGTCAAGATTTAATTCTGAGCCCAGCACAGGGTATGTGAACCATGTTCTTTGCTCTGTAATAATTTCTAATTACTAGAACCATTCACTCTTAGTCTACTTGTTAAAATTATTAGCTTAGAGCTCCTCTGTTACAGAACAGTCCTAGAAGTATTTTACTTGCAGTTGCTTAACATTAACAAACAAATTACCTGTCCCAGCTCTTTGCAATGATAACCTAGCAAGGACAGCATTTGCCACAAACTACTTCTGTGCTAGTTGCTTTCTGTAAGACTTTCATCAGATTAAAGGATCAAATGAGGTTTTGCTCTGTCAGCAGGAGGAGTTAAAAGAAACTGGCTTCTAAACAATGAACAGTTATGCTGGGAATTAACTTCCAAGGAGAGGACAAACTCCTTCAGAATATAACCAGGAGGAAATTAATGTTAGGTAAATGGGTAAGGTTTCTCACAATCATGTCCAAGTCAACCAGAACACTCAATTTCCCCTGTCCATTTTGCAGTTGAAATTTTTACTTCTCTTCCAGCAAAACTCCAACATGTCAAGCCCCTGCTCAGTATAGGCACATGGATTTTATGGCCTTCACAGGATYGCCATTGCTTTTTTTTTTCCTGTTTTAAGAGTAGAGGAAAAAGGAAAATTGTGAAGAASGAGGCTAATTAGAGAAAGTGGGCTTAATTTGGGAGCCACAGGTACCTCTTTTGTAAGCTTTTGTTGAGCTTGTGCCCACAGTAAATTTATACAAGCTTTAGAGTGATGGTAAATCTCTGTTTGCTATGGCCTGCTTTAAATGGGGAGCTTTCAGCACTACTTTGCTCATAGCTAAGGACACAGATGAGGTAATAAAACCAACAAGTCCTGGGAAATACCCACTCAGCTGTGAGAAACATTTCCTTGAACCCCCTGGTTTTTTGGATCCATATAAAACAGCTTTTTATTGTTTCAATCAGATGCATGGTAGCTACATCACTGTGGGTTTAACAAGGGCTGTTGTGAGGTTTGATTCCTCAGCTCTCTGCTGCCTTCTGTCTTGCCAGTTGGGCATTTCAGGCCTCTTTGAAAAAGAATGTCATTTGTTATCACAATTTCATCTTGCAGATCCTAATTGTGGACGGCTTCATTGTGAGAATTGAATGCTGGTTGAACTGAGCTGCCCAGCTGAACGAAGCGTGACCTGTGTACGCCTCTCCATTGAACGGGAGTCACTCAGGTGAATTACTATTAAAACAGGAAAAATCAAAGCAATGCAATCACATTTACAAACTGTAGCTGTGTTTGATGGAGGTATCTCATTAGACAACCAGAATGCAGTGTTGTGCCTTGCACAGAGCTGAGGTGGAGCAGGAGCGAACTCTCCGGACAGGCCACTTTTCAACAGGGCCAGCTCACATTGAATGTGGTGAGTGTGTGGGTTCCTCTGTGGCACAAGGTCACCAAAGAGGGGTGCCAGGAGCAAGTCAAATTGTGATGGCCCACTAMTGCTTGCTAGCAGCAGCATGTGTGCTTTTACTCCAGTTAGGGACAGAAATAATGTGCCATGACCTTAAACCTCAAACCAGGCTACACCTTTGGCACYCCCGCTGTCCAAACCACACAGGAATTACACATCCACTTGGTCTGGAGAGGTGAGAAATACCTGCCACTTGCAGGAGCCTCAGCTGGATGGTGAATATTTCTACCTGGATCTCATTGCTTAGGAAAAAGGCATGCTAATGGTCTTAGCTGATACCAGTCATAGCCTAGCAGCAGCTCTGGAATWACCATTTTGAGAGCCTCAGTCAGGTCTCTGGTGTCACCCTAATGACTAACACATTAGCAGCTCTGAAAATCCATGTGCAAAGGAATTACCTGCCTAAAGAGTACTGTTTTGGGTTAGTATCCAAGAGCTGAGACACAATTACTGAATGTTTAGAGTCTTGTCATCTCTAGACCACCACTGTAGAAGTGGAGTAAATTATAGCTGCTGGATAAGAACGCATGGATTGATTGAAAAGGGTCAGAGGTCTCTGTGTGATTTGTATTAAATTTGTTATGCCTCAGCAAGCATGCTGGAGTTGCATGGGAAGCAATCTTGGCATGGAATGGGGATGACCAATGGCACTTCACAGTCTTGTGCCACTGAAGAACTGAAAAGTTCTTTCTGTCTGTAGAAGAAAAAGCCACAAACCCTAAATCAAAATTCATATCCCTGCTAAGTACTAAAATTCTTCCTCAGCCTAGGATGGCAGTACCAGCTCCCAGGTAAATCTGAATGCTGAAGAAAAGCTCTGCCACTGAACTTCAGCCCTCCACTGGTGTGGACAACTGAATTTCCTTTATGAACAACCAAATGGCTATGCTTCCCTGAGACAGGGGAGGTGGCAGTCTTTCCCTCYCCAAAAAAAAGAGGTTTCAGCATGTCACTGATTTTATTAAAATATTTGGCTCTTTAAAAAAAGTTTACCAGTCAGGCTTGAGCCTGAAAAGCAGATGTGGTAGATATAAATGAAATAGAAATAGTAAAGAGCTCAACAGTGACAGATGGGCTGAGCCCAGGCTCTGGAGGCAACTCAAAAAAAATAATCAGATTGAAAAGTTGAAAGAATTAAGACTTCTTACGTTTCTAGACAAAACTGGAGTCAATCAATATATTTCTTTATTTTTAAAATAAAAGTTTGGTTAAGATTTCCATACCTCCAAATAAAAAATAGAAGCTGCTCTGGCAGGTGTTTTGTTTTTGTTTGTTTGGTTTTGTGTTTTGTTGTCTTTTTAAATAAAACTTCCTCATCTAAGCACAGCATTAGTAACTACTGTAATTCTGAAAAAAAACCATTTGAGGAAATGTAAGGTCTCAACAGACTCAGGGCAAGATTGATTTGGGGAAATGACAAATGGCCATTAATCCGGGAAACTCTGGCCCTTTAATGAAATGGCTTAAAGAGCAGCACAGGAAAAGATGATCAAAGGCAGATCCTTTCTTAGTAACTACAAATGTGGAGCAGAGATAAGAAGAGTGAACAAGTGTCTGATTGCCTTTTACAATGAGATTATTACTGTGTGTGATCATTAGATATGAATGAGATCTTTTAATCACTGTAGCTAGGTCTGGTCATTGCCCATCGGCTGAATTCTAACAGAGGCGTGGTGTAATTTATTTAATATTAATAAAGATATTCCCTTCCCCACCAAATAACTCACTATCTGTTTTGACTTGCAGACCTTGCAGAGCAATGGGATYGTGCTGTCTGCCAGCTTTTGGCCATTGCTTTTGGCTAGTGAATGAATAATGAAACCTTTACCACTTTGAAATTTCTGCAGAGCAGCAATTTGCAATTTCCTCATTGAGATACCTCTGTGCAAATCTCATCTTTTGTCCTTCACTTCCTTGAACTGTGCATTTGCTACAAGACACTCTGTGAAATCTTGAATTTTGCCATCCTGCACGCCACTATGCTGCTGTCCACAGTTGGGCTCTGTCACACTGGTAACTACTGGTATATCAGGGACTACTGGATTTCTAGGTGCTATGGGATCYTGCTCCATTCTCAACTTTCCACTTTGCAGCTGCCCAGATTTTCCTTATAACTGGCTACTCCACCATCTCTTTGCAGCCCCCTGTGTCAGTGTATATTTCCATATCTTGACATTTCTGATGCATATGACACCATGTCTTGTGCACCCCTCTTCTGGGCCTCTGATTGATGGCAGACATCCTGATTACTAATTTTTTATCCAACTGCTATTCAAATTCATTCTCAAATGCCTCATTACATCATTTGCACAGCCACACTAATTAAACGTGATACTTCTCATGGTTTCYAAGCATCAGTTTTGCATGTTCCACTTCACTGCAAAACCTCTCTCATCTTGCTGGTCTCACTGCTGCCATCCCTGCAACTACCTTCAGTATTTCCTGCACTTCCCAGTCCTGACTGAGCASCAAACTTGTTGAATATGTCCTGTGGTGGAAGTGAGAGAGATAATGGACATTGCCTCTGCACTCCTGGCATTTGACATTTTGTGATAACGGCTCCCTCTATCAGCTACCAGAAGTCACTGAATAATAATACTGGGAAAAGAGCCATCCCCTCTAAAAACCTGTAAAATTATCCTAATAAAATCAGTAATGAGATCTAGTTTTAAAATAACACACATCCATCTCCTGCATACAGATAAAATGCAGACCTCCATTGACATCCAGTGGATGCCAAATTCATTCYACACTGTGGCTTGAAGATTGACCTTAAAGCATTATCTGTTGCTTTTCTTAGGGTAGTGCTTCTCATCTTTGAATTCTTTTGGAGCACCTKACCAGAAAGTTAATATGTTGTGAAAGAAATGCAGTATGTAAGGGTTGATTTAAGGTACAGATTATAGAAATTATTGTATTATGGATACTACTAATTAAAAGGATTATTGACAGCAGTGGTTTCCAAAGAGGAATTTCCAGTTTGAGTTGAAAAATTGAATATGTTGGTGGAGAGAAATGCTTTTTTTATCATGAAAATTAATAGCAACTCCCTTGATGTAGCTGACAGTTTGTCTTTACCTCCAAAGATAATTGTGTTATTTTGCATGGCTGTACAGAGATAGTCACACTACTAAGCACAAAGTTGCTGTATAGGTTTGCTAAGTGCTCACAATATAAAATAACATTTATGCTAGAGCCCTCTTTATCTTGTGCCATAGGCAATAACTTTTCCCTCCAAGTGAGAGTAGAAGTTAATTATTCTGGGACAGGCCAGCTTGACCTCACAGATTGTAGTCACATTGCAGCATTTGGAGACAGATTTTGTATTGTGGCTGTGTTTTTCTCCTAGAAGTAAAAATCATTCAATCTTAAAAGATAAGTAATAATTATTTATCCCCCCCCCCCACTCCGCCACTGATAATGTTTTAACACATCATCTCTGAGCCATGTACACTTAAATAGAACTGGCAAATGCATGTAGGTGTGATGTAAATTTTTGGTGTTAAAATCTGAAATCTGCCCAAAGTGTTTGCCCTTGCATAACATAGGCTGCCTTAGAGTTTGACTGCAGTCTCTGGATGGCTATTATTGAAACCATTCAGGAAAGCTGGAGATCTAAATCCATCAGAGAGTTTCTGAAGCCCCAAAGAATTTCAAAAGTGTGAGGCTGAGTTCAGACCCAGCACAGGGCTTTATGCTGTTCAATCACCCGTGGAGCAACTCAAGTCTAGATGCCATGGGATGGCTCTGTTGTATATTGACATCAGGGGCTGASACAGGGAGGGCTTAACCTGGGAGTTTCTGCACATTAGCCCTCAGGGTTAATGCAGGGATTGATGCAGCAGCACCATGTGCCGAGCCCACAGAGCTCACTTCAGTGCAGGCTCTGTAACAAGAGGGCAGAGAAAACATTTATGTTGTGCTCTCTGCATGCTGCAGTGTTCAAAGGCAACGGTATATATGTTTCTAATCCTGAGTTTCTGTTGTAGTAATTTTTGTGTGTGTTATTGGGACAGCTTGAAGGAAAAAAAGAGGGTGATGTATTGTAGGTGATTGTCACCAGCTACCAGGATGCCATTTTTATCCTCCCTTTCATCTCATGGTCATTCTTACTTTTCTTTCTTCCACATGGTTTTACCTGCTCTTTTTACATCCTGAAACTTAGGCCTAGTTCAGATATCAAGAAGAATTTCAGTTCTAGTTCTTGACTAAGAACTTTAGTCCAATTTTAATTGTTCTCATGAAGTGATATTATTTCTAGCAGCATTTAGACTGTTTCATATTTCCTAATGAACTGGAAATAAAAAGTTTCTTCTGTTTCCTTGTAAAACCTATGCCTAAGAGGTGTAGCTTGAGTCTCTGCAAAATATACAAAATGAGAAAATAGTTAATCTCTTGATGCAGGAGCCAACATACTGTGAAATTCAACTCTGTGATGGCAACGATATAATTCCATAACATTACCACTCTTTATACAGATAAGCTTTTTAGTTAAAATTCTGTTCTAGTTATACCAAAATCATGTGTTAATTTTTCTTAATGGAATGACCAATTTTTCAAGTGAACAGTGTTTTTGTTAGGAAAAATACTGCTTCTTGGTATTGAGCAGTAGTGTCTGTGGATTGCAGATCAAATTTCCTTTTCCTGCAGAAACTCTGCCTAATGCATAACTTTTGGAAGAAATTCACCCCATGAGGAGTAGCAGGAATGAAATTACTACACAAAATGGAACAAAATTAGTCATATGAACTTAATCTATTAAAAATGGAAGGTGGGAGTAAACCAGCTCTTATCTGAGTTTTTGAGCATGTCTGATACTTCCCCATGGAGCTGAAGCAGAAGTGGGTGGGGATGGACATGGAGGCTGGGAACGCTGCTTTTCCAGGTGTGCTCAGTTCCCAAAGGCTACAGCTCATCCTGTTGTTATGCCTGGAAGATATTCCTAAACCAGCAGTGTTTCCACTTTGAATACAGAATTAAGTTTTTCAATAATGTAAAAAGGAAATCAATTTCAGGTCATTTCAACTCAAAAACAGACAAGAGGAGCCCTTGAGGATTTGGTTACTTCTAGCACAGCTCTTTTGCCTAGAGTTATCCAGATAACAAGGCTCATCAGATCTTCCAGTGAAATTCTTATTTGTGGATGTGTAACTTGTGATAAGCAGAACTGATGAAATCTTATTTTTACCTCATCTCACRCTGCCCTGCATTATAAATAAGTTAAACTAGGTTCCTTCCAGACCTCTCAAGCRCTAGGATTCRTCAAGGGCATTGCTCCTGCAGATTGCTTTCACCTGACCTTGATTGTGATCAGCTGGTGATCCCAACAAGGGTTAAGATTCATCAAGGGCATTGCTCCTGCAGATTGCTTTCACCTGAACTTGATTGTGATCAGCTGATGGTCCCAGCAGCAGAAGAAAACCCTGACCAGGTCTCACTCCAGTGCCTGACAGTGTGAGGTTAGTGCTGAGGCTGAGAACAAAGGCCTTATAAAGCAAAAGTTCCTCAGTCTCTGGAACATGTAATTCTCCTTCCCAACCAGCTTTGTGGTGCCTCCTGTGGMCTTCCAGAGGATTGGACTAATCTTTGCTCCTTGTTTGGCACCACCAGGTAAGGTGAAATGATGGTATAGGTTTCTATTTGATGCAAAGGAGGCTGTGTCTGAATTGACTCAATAAATCTGAATCTAGCATATGAATAAAGCTTGCTCTGAAAGCCAGTTAGGTATCAGTGCTCTTAGCTGTTAGTTTTGACTGCTAATAGTAATACTTTGGATTTTAATGTAACTTCTGCTTCCTGCAGTGTGATTCTTTTTTTAGGTCTCTGCTATAATGTCTTGTTCTTTGGTCTYGCTTTAAGTCATCTCTTTGGGCTACACAAACAGTTTGAAGATCTCAATTTAATGTGTGTGTGCCATAGTGCAATTGTAGCTGCATGCTCTTGCAAAGAGTTCCTGAAAGTTAGATTTAACTTGGAGTTCCTTAGTGTTAACAGCTCTGCTCTTTACTGTTAGAGTGGCTGTTTCTGCCTTCAAGGCAGAGGCAGCTTCTTGCTGTGGCTGGAAATTGGAAAAGATAAGAGACGGGTTTTGTGTTTGTTTTCCTTTCTCCCTAGACATCTGTCTTCTCCAAAGTTGTTCTTCATGTCTTTGCTTATTTTTTACTGTATTTTGATCTCCCTATCAGCTTGCTGGAAAGCTCCAGGTATGGTGTATCCATTTTTCCAGAATTTTTCCCTGATGTCATTAAAAGAGGTTTATCCCCCTGCAGGGAACTATCACCTGCAGAGGTGGAGGGGTGGAGCAAATCTGTAGTTCAGCCCAACATACACTAAAAATCTAGACAGCCAGAAAAAGAATTTTGAGGAGTGCAATGGGTTTGAGATGGCTTCAACCCGCTTTGTCCTTCCCGGTGATCAGGGATGCCTGTTGTCATGCCAGCTGGCATATTACAGAGATCAACAGTTGGAGTCATGTTGGAATTATGATTGGACTGGTTATTGCAATTGCTATAATTTGCTAAGTGTAACATACATTTGTATCATTYTGTACTGTATTTGTGTTTTCTATTACTCCACTAAGTCAGAAATCGCATGTGACACCAAATATATTCAAACTACTACATTTGAAATGAAATATTTCATCTGCCATGTGTGGGCTATTTAAAAGAATCTAGTCTGACAGAAAAAAGGGGAGGGGGAGGAAAGGCAAGATCAAGATTTAACCTTAGCAGTGAATTCACATTGACCTTGTTCTGCAATGGTCTCGATCTCCAATGGTAATGGATCAAGGCAGGAATTTAGTCTCTAATTCTGTGATTTCATATGGTAATGTATCCAAGCAAATAGTCTCTAAATCCACATGAAATTACATACAGTATGCTTCTCTTTCTTGGCATTGGGGACAAGCTAAAAGAATCCTGTATCACATGTGAAAAATGCCTATTTAATTTACTGGGGAAAGCTAGGCAGGGCTGCATTTAGGGTGAGAACRAGAGGCTTGCCCAGACAAGACTGGGGATGCACATACCTCAAGGTTAAAGATGGAGCACTCCTTTAAGGGCAGACATACAGTGTTAATTTAACTACTCAAAGTGATTTTGTATAAGTGGGAGGGCAAAGGGACACCAAGTTCTCTTACTTTGTCATTGGGTGATACAATGTACTAGCTGGAAACCTACTAGAAACTTATAATTAAAGGTCTCTGCAGAATATATGAGGGTTCTGCTGAGCTTCCTGCATAATTCTCAGTGAAAGGAGAGGAAAAAATCCTTTGAAAATACAGGAGGCAGTGAATCTGTCCTCCCTGTGTGAGAGAGCTCCAGCAGAGCTGCTGAGGGCTGATGTCACTGAAGGCATGTAATACTTGAAGTACAGTATGATCAAATAAAATATGCAGAAACCAAGCACAGCCTTAGGCTCATTTCTTTTTAAGCAAACAAAGAAAAAAACTGTAAAGATATGGCAGGGGAAAACAACACAGGGAAGAAAGCAAACCTTTCATTCAGGAATTTGAGGTACCCAGAAGTCACTACCATGGCCACAACAGGATCCATTTACCATATGAATGGGTATTATTTGACCCAAGTTATGGACCACACTCTGTGGTAGCCTCTGTGTTTTTGAGGGTGCAGAGCATGGTATCYAGAGCTGTCTGCTCAGGGTCTGGTCCCTCAAATTGGGCTATAGGTGAACCTGGTTGCCTGTAAAGAATCTCTGTTGCATTTGTTAGGGCTGTTTGCAGGTGTGGTTKTACTGTGTGCCCAAGTTCATCCCTTCTGGAGAAGTAAGGATAACTAAAGCTCATTTGCCAGAACATCCGTCATTGTTGCTGTGGCCTGATCTCCCACCACTGGTGCCAAACCAGTGGATTCAGTCTCTGGGGCATTTTTGAGCTCAGATGGAAGCGTGTGCATCTGGTGGACCCCTTGGGGGGTCTGTGATCCCTTGCCATCCGTCTGGATGGCGTAACTGCAGAAGGTACAGCACAAAGGTGCCTTGTGCTAGTGAGCAAAATTGCCCCTTCACYAGATGCAAATTGGTCTTGTGTTTTGATCTGCCCCCCCCCCCTCCCACCACGTTCCCCGAGTTTGTGGTTTAAAAGGATTGTTTCTGTCTGCAGTTCCTGTGCTCTGATAAGCCTGCTTGTCCACTAGTCTTTCTGGACCAGAATTCTGTCTTTGATCTTCCACAGAAACTGGATAGATGGATTAACATATCAAAACAAATAGGCTTCTTTTATTACCTTTCCCCCAAGTCAGCTAACCTGGAGCTTTTCCAGGAGCAGAAGCTCCTCCATTTATTACATCTTTTTATRCTGATCAAGGTTTGCCATCCTTGTGTAATAGGACACAGATCTGGGAACAGAAAAAGATTGTTCCTACCAATTTCTGTTTGATCTTTTCTTCACCACACTGCCATTGAAAGATTTTCCCCACCCCTGCAGTTGGCTACAGTGTAAAACCACTTGCTGCTAACAGTGCTCTGCTGCTCTTTCTCAACTTTTCTGCAAGGTTTTTTGGGTTTTTTTTGGCACTCAGCGATGAATAGAGTTGGTTCAGCCCAAGAAGTTGTTGGGTTATAAAAGTAGAGGAAAAACTATGCCATAAAGACACAGAGGTTAAGGGCATTTGGTTCCAGTCTTTTMATTTAGTTTGTCTCTACCCAAGATAAGATAAAGGACAAAATATAATGTCACTATGTTCTCCTACAGAGGGTTTTTTTTTTATTCCTGGGGCATGCCAATAGGAATTAGCTTAAAGAAGACTGAGGAAAAGAAGAGGACAAGATTCTGTGAGCCATCACAGTCCCCTGTTATGGTTGCTGGCTTTTTGGATTTTATCATGTCTCAGTAGTTGAAGGTCAGCTCAGTATTCCATCTTCTTAAGGCAGGTGTTTCAGTGAGACTCTGAGCTTTCATGTTTAGAACAAGGCAGCCCTCCCAAACCCRCATTTCCCAACCTGCTGGCTGTGTAAGAAGTGGTAAAACATGTTTTCCTGGTACCAGGAACTTCAAAACTGCTGGGCATTTTTAAATCACATGCTGCTGATCCTCTTTCTCCAAGTGAAATAGTAGCACTYCCCACTTTGTAGACAATCGGAGTCTTATCACTGCTGTGTTAAAAGCAGAGCAATTCCAAAGCTGAGCTGTTTTGAAAATCCCTCCTTGAATTCCCAAGCTTTAATCTCCTGGTCCTGCAAGTAAAGCCTGTACATTCCTTCAGCCCCTCTCTGGCTTTAAAATAAGTGCACCTTCTTAGTAAGCTTGTGCCTCAAATGTGAAGTGATATGGGGATGAATGAGAAGGGTTTACATGGATGTGGAAATCACCATTTAGTTTTTTCACTCTATTGTCATAGGAACAACAATCTTTCCTTTGTGTAGTACAAAATTATCAGTAATGGTAGCTAAATTTTACGGAGGAGGATGTGACATGGTTTATCTAGAAGGATGACAAGGCATTAAAAATAATCAAGGTGTCTTGAAAACCCAAAAGTGCAATTTTGTGCWTGGTGCCATTTCTGATTTGCATTTCACTGTATACCAATGGCAGGAAAAATACATAATTATTGTCACAAAGCATGGACTTTTAATCCCCTTGAGAAACACAACAACCCCTTCTAGAGTTTTAGTTGACATGGTGATATTTAAAAACAGCAATATAGGATCTTGGAAGCCATGGTAACTCTTACTGTACAGACACTAAAATGTAAAGCACCCTGTGGTGAGATAATGCAAAAGGTGTTTGTTGGCATTGGAGCTGCCCTGCTGGGAAGCACTTATCATGTGGAAGTTGTCAGGGGCAGATGGTGTTTGGTACCTGACTTCATGTCTGTGCCCATGAGAATTACCTGTGTTGCCAGTGCTGCCCTTCTGCAAAGCTGCTACTACAGGGATCACCCTACTGATCCAGCATATGGGTCTTGTGAAAGAAAGGGGTCTGCCAGGCAGTGCAGCAGGCTGCAAAACCTGGAGTCCTGTGCTCTATGTCAAGCTCCTCTAGAGGCTTACAGCGTTGTGTGGCTTTCTGCTCTCTGCTTGGGTCAGAGTTGTATCTTGGCTCCACTGAAATGTGCCAAGCTTTCAGCCGGAGAGGCTTGCAGCAGGGATTCTGCCTGAGAATACTGTGCAAAAATTTAGTGGGGCCCYGATCTTGCTCAGAGCTTCTAGATTGCTAAAGCAATATAAAGGTTAGCAAGAATAACTCATTACAGACAGCCTAGCAAAGCTATTCCCACAAAGAGTCCTTAGAAGGGTCGTCTCTGAGGTGTATTTGACTGGCTTCACATACTTCTGCCTAATGCAGAGCTGTACTTTCACACCAGTTTCTGGCAGGCCTGAGCAATCAGTAAATCGGCTCAGGTCCTTAAAACCACGACTGCCAGATGTCCTGTAGCCAGAGGGGAAAACTGCACTCTCTGAATTGTTGTGGTGTTTCCCACCTTGGRGAAGGTGGCTTTTGTTTTTCCTACAGTATTCAAACAAAGCTAAGTGCCATTAGTGCATTTTTTAACTTTTTCTGGCAGCAGGTGATGGCGAATGGATAAATGCAGTTATTCCAGATGTTGGGACTTATACCAGTGTGAAGCTATAATAACAATACCAAAAAATGGCAGTATATTTCCAAGTTTGGAGGGAAGTGATACCTTAGTATTACTGGGTGTTTTTTTTTTCTGTTTACTTGCTTCTTTTAGACATCTTTTAGACCAAAAAACATTCAGCTGTTCCCAACAATATTGAATGAGCCTCTAAAATTTTTCCAAACATACAGTAGTGGTTGACTTCATACTGGTGATCCAGTGGCTGAAGAGACTCATGCTGCAAACCTTGTAGAGGATTTTATCAGACTTCATCAGTCTCTTAAGGCTCATGTTTTACTGTGCAGATAATTGTGTTTGTGTGCTGTTGTCATGGCTGCATAGGTATGGACTTTCCCATTCCGGAAGATAGAGAGGAAATTTAACAGCATGTCACTGAGCAGGTAAAACCACACAGGGACACATGCCTGTTGAAGCAGCAGGATTCTGTTCTTCCTCTTATCTTTTGTCTTCTCCAGCCTCTCTTCCTCCAGTTCTGCACTCTCATTTTAATCTGTGTGGCACATTCCCTGCGAGGAGCTCCTAAGCTCTTTACCACTAACCTAAGGGTTGATACTGGTAAGAGCACTATCACAGAGATAAACAAAAGGGCCAGACCAGTCTGACAGTCTGCCTTGCATCTCCCAGCTGTATAAATCTGCATGGATTTCAAGTTTTTTCCCCTCCTTGCACCATTAGTTACCCATCTCCTTTTTCTCTGCCATGTTTACATCCATGAATCTCTGGCCCTTAGACTGTCTTTCCCTTTCTGCTTCCCAGGGATCTTTACTGATTTCTTTCTTTCATTGTGCTTGTGTCTGCACTTACAGGAGAGATTGGGTCAGGAASCTGTGTCAGAAGAAGGGAAAGGATTAGAGGAGCTGTCAATGTCCTAGGCCAAAGTTAGACCTCTAGAGCTATGGATACCAATTCTGTCCTCCTGACCCTGGACAGGCTTGAGCAACAGCTGGAGGTCAGCAAACCAGCAGACTTCTCTGTCACCATTTGTCATTGTGTAATGAGGCACTTGTTATGGGACAGGGCTGCYAGTGATTTCTCTGTGTGGACCTTTTTGGCAATTTTGTTTTGGCTCTTTGTAACAGAATAAGTGTGACCACAGCAAGCCCAAGGAAATGTGTACTGTACTGCATTGRCATAGGCAAGGCAGCCACTGAAGATGCCCACAGCCATGGTACAAATGCTTCCAGTGAGCTGGATATCTGTTTTGGTGACTAAGGAGGCTMGTCTGGTGTGACCAGCCAGCAAGGCACTTACTGGTGTCTGAGGCAACAAACTGGTTCTGCACTGGAAGGGGAGGGGTAGGAGGTGAAGATTTAGAGCAAGTGCTAAAAGCCTTCCTGGTTTCCCTCAGAAATTAGTACTTGGCTAATGTGCCAAGACCTACTTTGCTGCTATTGTGTCCCTGCTGGATCTTTCAAGGCAGCACAAAAACGTTGGCATTTGCTGCCAAGGTGCCTCTGCTTTGTTGTGTAAACACATTCCTAATGTTTCTCAGGATGTATGACTTTAAGAGCTTGGTTTTCTTTGGGTTAGCAAAGCAAATAATGGGAATAGCTGTGTCCTGCTGCCACTTTGAGGGGAATGGAAAGAGACAGAAAGCAATTATTCAAGTCAGAATGCGTGCATGGCATTTTTATTATTGTTATTTATTGTTTTATGGTCACGCGAGTAGTGCTGCGCTTCGGAGGAGGCAAAGCGAGCCTTTGGCACAGCCCGTGTAAATCACCACGGCTCCATGACACCTCTGGATTTACACCAGCTTGCTTTCCCTGCATCCTGGCCCTTGGTTTCAGCCTCCAACAATTGCCTTGTGCATTTTAAATTTGAAACATTGGGACAGCAGGCATGATGAACAAAAGTGAGGGGATGGGGAGGGAGCAACCCAGCTTGCTGCCTGATGTGAGATGCTGGGTGCATGAGCAGAGCATGACCTTCTCTCCTCTCTGATTTTTTTCATCCAAAAAGCTTTGGTAAACATTTTCATAGTATTCTGGCTAACAGTTACATTGGAGAAGGAAATGCACTTGGGGGACAGGGCATGTTATAAATCCTTGAGGTGAAAATAGATAAAACTGCTAAATTCCTGTTTGTATTAAAAAATGTTGGTTTGTCTGCTTCTCTGGCTGTTTAGCTGGCAGAAGTATTTTTATTTCTATTGAGTAGATGAGTATCCCCTTGTGCTGCTTYACACACATGGAAGCTGCTGCAATGCCTGAAGGTTTAAAGTGAGTAACTCACTCATTGGTTTGGCTTCAGCCATGATTTAGAGCCTTTTTTTGTTGTTGTGGTTTTCCCTGTCCACATCTCAATGCTTAAGATTTCCCAGGATAGGGAAGTTATGAAAAATCATGGAGGTGGTTGTAGAGAGTTGGTGAGAAGTTGTGTAAAARGAATGTTTTTAGGGGGCACGTGTGCAAGGTTTTAGTTATTTATTAATTCCATTTTGAGGGAGTGGGAATGAGGCTTTCTGACGTCTGTCACTTGGGAAAACTTCCTGAGGCCCCCATGGCTGCTCTGCTCTGTGCACCTACCACCTTGGGGACCCTGGCTGAGTGGGCCACCAGCTGTCACTGTTCCTTCAGAGGCACAGACTGAGGGTGGCACCACTCCTCAAAAGAGGGGAAGGCACCCCATGGTGTCCTCCAAGCATGTGCCTCTGGAGCTGTTGCAGGAAAACCAAGGTAGAAGAAGTGGGTTGGCTGAAACCAGGGCACTGGCATGGTGGTGATTGGGTTCCTGAACCTTGCAAAAGCTAAAGCACTCAGTGCTAAGTCAAGATGTGTAGGATAATAAGACAAGGTAGYTTACAAAATTTAATCCCGATTAATTTCCATGGGTTTAAAATTAGGTTAACCTTTATAATTAGCAAAATAAGGCTTTTAATAATCATCCCCAGGGAAAAGGGGACTTCTAATAAAAAAATCAACAAAAGACTACCTAGTTTTGCTCCATCGAGTCTATGCTAAGTTCTTAGGCTCGTTTTACTGCTGTCTCTTCMAAGCAGCCCGGATGAAGTGCCCTGCTCTGCCATCAGGCAGTGCTCTCTGCAGAATGTCTTTCTGACATCAGCAGCGTTGCTGTAATTCACCTTAAGGGTGCTTATCAATGTGTTCACTGCCAAAACAACTCTGGCAAGCTTTCTAAATAACCTTTTTAATGAATCCTTTTAATAAGCTGTGATGTCTATATTTTCCACTCTAGCTGTTATCATAACACTGTAAGTTTTTCATTTCAGTTCGATTATTGTAGCTCGTGTGTTTGGCTGTGTCTGTATCCTTGCAGTCTCAATACTGACAGTGACCTAACTCCAGTTAAAGTGAAGCTAAGCCTGCTGAGGTTCAGACCTAAAGATGTCCTGCTTGCATTTTTGCAAAGCAGAAGTCATAACTTTTCCAAGCCTAATTTGCAGCTTAACTATGCAAAGTTGAGAAGAGCTGTATGGAAAGAAACAGAAACTCTCATAGAATTGCAGATTTCATTTCTTTTAAAAAAATGCCTGAGCCACTCATTGATCTGAATGGAGAAATTTTTATTCTTGCATTTTTTTGTGAAGCAGAAAGTGCAACCTTTGTGCCAATCAAAACCTGGAAAAAGTATTAGGCAAAATATAGTTTCAGTCAGTGGAAGGAAAGGGAAAATTGTGCACTTTACCAAAACCAAAAAGAAAATACTTTTCAGAGGAAAGAGAAACATTTTGGAAAGAAATATCAAAATGCCTAATTTTGGAAGGGGTTTGTTTGAATGCTTTCATTTATAGTTTTACCTGGACATAGCTTTTAGCTAAATTTAATTTGAATTTTTAGGTATTCCTAGATAAAGCAGAACAATATTTTAGATTTCTTTGTTTGGTAGTTGATTTTATATTCATATGAAGACTGTTGTCTAGCAACTATTAGCATAACAGAGCTGAGGTATGACCTYCAGAAATAACCTCTGAAACTGAAAGTTTCTGTGCATTAGAGCCACCTGCATCACCAAATCAAAGTCCTTCCCTAGTCCTGACTTTTTCCCCAACCTCTTTATTGTGTTTCTGTCCCAGCGTGAGTTGTGTTTGGGGGTGTGTGAGGGTCTGGGTATTGATGCAAGGGACAGACTTTTTCTTTTGGCATTAGAGAATTAACAAAAGTTTGAAAAGGACCCTGAAAGATCATTTGGCCCAATTCTTTGAGGGAAGGGGAGCCTAGATGAGACCATCCAGCATGCTGTCTGATTGCACCTTGAAAACCTCCAATGGTGGACGCACTGCCACATCCCTGGGGAGGTTGACCCAGTGACTGGCTGATTGTTTCACTGTAASAAATTTCTTGCATCAAGATGGAACCTCTCTTGGTGCAACGTCTGCCTGTTGCCCCTTGTTTTGTCCATGTGGCCCCTTGTGCTGAATCTCTTCCCTGTTACGTGTATCTTTGCAGGAACACGGTGCTTATATCCCCATTCTTCAGGCAGTGAATTGCTGGGAAGGGAGGACACCTCAGTACTTTGCCAGGCAGAGAGAATGTTGATAAAAATTGCAGGCAGGATTTGTGGTGAGCTTCATGGAGTTTGGATGAAGCTGTAGGAAGCCTAGAAAAAAAAAYTGAATAGCTCAGAGAGAAGCAGAACTAATGAACCCTGATTTCCTATGTGTTTGTATTTTGAGGAGCAACTCCACGTAGGTTCGCTGGGTCTTGGTCAGAGGGAAAATTCATGGTACAGTCTTCTCCCAGYCAGAGTCTTACATGCTATTTTCACTTTCTCTCCTGCCAATTCCTGCAAAAAACATGAATGTTCCTGAGGGCGCTTCCTCCCTGCCAAAGGCAACGGAAATTGGCTAATGAGCTCAGAGTCAGCAGTGGGAGGCAAAAAGGCACATAGAGAGCATTTAACTGCTTTGGAAGCCAAACCACAAACTTATTCCTTGGAGAATATAGTCACGTGATGTGAGGAGTTGAATTGCCAGCGGGTGTGGGAGGGAGGTGAGGGGTTTATTACCCTAGCATGCACGGGGATGCCTCAGTGTGTGGGAAACTCCTAAACTTCAGCTTTGATTGGGAGGTTAAATCAGTTATTAGAGAAAGACTGCTGTTTCTGTTCTAAAACTGCTTTGCTCCATCTTGTGTCCCATGGTATGACTAAGGGGCCTTGCCACTCAAGAGGAAAACAGAGAGTTGGACTCTCCAGATAGTGAAAGCTGTCAGCACTCCAGGGCCCTGATGCCAGGAGGGCTTCCAAATTGATTTAGAATGAAATGAAATAGTGGGGAGTGAGAGGAGGAGGCATAAATATTTTTCCCTTGTTAACTTATTTTCCCCTTTTGTGCATGAGCTAATGCGATGGAAAGCGGTGCAKCTAAAATAAGTGAATTTGTTGGGAGCTGTGTGCTGTGCTGTGAGTTATGGCTGGAAATCACTCACTGGCCAGTCCATTCCTTTCCTGCACTGTATCACCATATGCTCGCAACAGTGCCTGAGGCAGAAGGCCCCTGGGAAGGGTAATGAATGTAGTGGGGTGACAAATGCAAATCTGGTCAGCAGAAAGAGCAAGRGCCAAGTCGTGCAGCTGCTTTTTGTCATCATGGTTCAGCACCTCAGCCCGTAAAAGTGAGGAATGTCACCAGTCCTGGGGCAAAAAGCGCAAAAGTGCAGACTTCCAGCAGGACAGGTCATGGGATATGCCACTTCCTCCAGGAAGCAGGAGGGCTGCTAAGGGTATGTGCACTTCTGAATAAGGTTTTGCTTCTTACTTCTCMTTTTGCCATCTATTTAAAAGACTCTCTCTGTTGCATCTTTACCTGGTCTGCAGCACGTCACCACAAGCATTGTAACACAGTTCTAGCTGTGAAGTGCCTCATGTTTTCCCATGGTGCACATCTCCTGCAGAGACTTCTCCCTGGCCTGCMTGTTCTAAATGAAACTCTCATTTTGATGCATCTTCCATCTGCTGAAGTGTTGGCCATAAATAACAACATATTACAAAATTGCCTTCTTGTCAACACACAGATTGTTTATGTGTCATTTCCTCTATCCTTTGTGTTGCTGCAGCTTCCTAGGAAAGGAGGATTTATTGGTATAGCAACATTTGGGAATGGAACCAAATCCTATGGAGTATGAAATAAATATAGTCAATTTTTGGTACTACATTTAAAAAAATTTTCATGAGACATCTTCTTTCCTTGACGGCTGTGTGTCTCGCCATGTGGCACCCACTAGCTTTGCCATATCATCTGTTGTTTAGGGTCTTATATTTCCAGAGTATGTTTGCAAGCTGAGTGTAGAACTGTGAACCACAGTCCCACGGTATTTTTGACTGAAAGCTAATCTGGAATTTCCACTTAATGTAAGGTAATCTTGAATCACCACAGCCTCATTTTGGTGTCAAATTGAAAGGAGGGTTCTATCAAATTTAAAATGCAGTTGGAAGGCTGGTCAAGGGTCATATTAGGAAAGAAACAGAAGTTTCTGTTTTCTATGAGCTCTAAATCAAACAGGCTGTAAGTAAGTACCCTTGACTAAAATATTGAATTTCTTATGTCAGTAAATTTTTAAAGCTCTTCCRTTCAGAAGGCAGTGCAGTTTCTTGTGGGAATGCTCCCCTCCCTCGTGGCTGACTGGGCCTGGCTCTTTGGGGACCAGCTGATATCGCCATTGCTCCCAATGCAGAACTTTACAAGAGCTCACAGTTTTCGTGTTGAGCACTGTTGGAAAGTTGCTCTGTCGTTTGGAATGCAGAAATGTTGTTACTAAAGCTGTTAAAGGCCTGTATTGTCTCAGTGATAGGTGCTCCTGTCCCAGTGAGATTTACTGTAGATTCAGTGGATGCAATGTGTGCCTGGACTTAGACCATTGGGATGGAGGAAGTGGAGAGCTGGGTGTCCATCCCTTGTGGCCCTGGGCCAGCAGTAGCACAGCTGTCCTTGATGCTGCATTATGCTATTCTTTTGCAAAAGCAGGCTTCTTGAATTCTTGCTTCCTGAGGATAATTATACATGTGCTGTGTGCGTAGCTCATCCTCACACGCAAATGTATTTCTGAGCAGACTTACTTCAAGGTGGAAATGCTTGTCTTTCCTTCTTGTTTTTCTACAAGGRTGCTTTTATTCCATCTCCCAGAGGAATGGGGTCTGGCTAAATAAGTCAGGCATATGCTTTTGAGGGAAAAGGCCTCATCTAAGCAATGAATACTCCTGGCTCTGGACCACTCAGTTGGACCTGGAGAGTTTTGATGATGATTCAAGAACAAAAACTCTGCCTAACAAGGCCTGTTGCCATTTCTGTGTAGACATAAGTCAAGTCTGAGACATGGTGCTAGTCTTTTTACAACATATGTGACAATATTCCCAGAATATGCTGCTCTAACTTTTCCAGAGGGACAGAATTTGGACTGCTTGTTTGCCTTGAGGTTTATTAGATCCTTTAGAGAACTGACAGTGTTGTTTAAAAAATGGTTTCCTTTAATCTTCACTGAGCTTTCTTGGCTTTACTGGTGCTATGTTTTACAATTAACACTGGTGGATTTTGTGCTGTAGAGATCACTGGCTTAGCTCTGTTTCTGTTCAGATCTGCAGTAAGCCTCCCAGAAAATCCCCCTCTTTGTTTCCCTTACCCAGAGCTTGCTTATACAAAAGCGTACAGAAATTTACCTTTCCTTGCATGCATGAATCAGTCCCTTAAAAAGAATTGACACTCCTCTTCCTTGAAGAGAAAGCTAGAAGGCTTCAGGCTGCTGAGAAGAGGGAAGGTCACCACAGGATCTGCAGGGTGCAGGGAGGAAACGCAGAATTCAGCCTCTGCTGTGACGGGTGGACACATTGTGGGGACCCCGAGGCTCACATAGAATTTGCAGAGAGCCTTGGAGGTTTGGTTGAACCCCCTGGAGACATGCAGTGAGAGCAAAGCAAGCAGGGGGATTATTTATGATCTGCTTCTCTTCAGGGTTTTTCATTGTTGTTTTTTTTATTCCTTCAGATGAGAAAGTTGGCTAGTCATGCTTGTCTCCAACGAAAATTTGTCTTCAGAGATGTAAAGATCTCTTCAAATAGCAAAAGATGTTTAGTCTTTTTGGAGCATTTGTTGCTAAAAGCAGAACAAAAACTTCTGGCTGCGTTTTGTTTGTAGCATGAAATGGCTCTGTTTTGTTCTTAGTATAAATATATCTTTTTCTTATGGAAAAACATTTCATAACTGATCTAATGCTGACCAGAAAATAAGTGGCATTATTCTAAGAGGCAAAACCCTGATGTGCAAATTTTTTTTTTAACAATAGTGAAAATATTATAGTTTTAAATAGGGTGGACATTCCCCAGAAATTATTATTTCATTGCCTCCCTAATCTTACACTGGGATTCTGGGGAGATGTATTACAATTCCCAGGTATATTTCTCCACTTTAAGGGTTGTGATGATTATCAGAATATCAACATATCTGAAATAATCTTCCTTTTAAAGAAAAGAGGAAACTCATTCACTATACCCCAGGTTTGTAGTGGGTAACAGGCGAATTTGTTTACACTTCTGGAAGAAAAGATTAAGAAAAAGCATTTCAACAGAAAAGGACAGGGGATTAGACTTTCTGCTCAGGATCTGAAGTCTCTGTAGCTGCTCTTTAATTGCCAGTCAGGCAGAGACATTGATCAGGAATGACACGTGCAAAACTGAGCTTGCCTTGAGGTGAAAGTTTGMCCTGTAACTTCTAGAGGTCCCTTCCATCCCTGTGGGTGCATGATAGTTCCACGCACTATGGCCTCATCTTCCTGACAGCTGTTGCTTCTCATTGGGTATGTGTGATTTTTGTCTCCCTATACAGAGAATAAGCTATATGTTTAATAAACTGATGAAAGAAAWAAAAGGGGAAAAGTGGATAAAATCCCAAATCAAATGCTAGTTAATTATAAAACTCTCAATTCTGCATGAGTTTATGTTGATCTTTTGTCCTTTTCTATGTATGTTTTCTCATGGGGCTTTAGCATATCTAGCTGTAGAACCCCTGTCTCAGCCTGAGCAGTGCTTGCAGAACTGGTAGCAGCTTACTTGGTTATTTTTCATGCTCAGAATCAGTCCTTGTACATTCTCTACTCCATCCTGCTATAAAAACAAGCATCTTTTGGAAAATAAAGTTACTTCCAGTGTTGTTCCTGCAGTAATACTGAATAATCAGTTCAATTATCAGTGWGTGCAACACACTGTTATCATCTTCACCCTGCACCTGACATACAGTTAGAGAGACAGACATGCTAAAATCAGTAAAAATGTAAATTTATTGTTTCAATTCAGTTATTTGATTCTGCAAATTCTTATTTTCTGCTGTGGTGCCAAACAGCAGTCTCTGGGCAGCACAGAAGTTTGAGTTAGTTGCTGCTCTTTGACAAGGTGGCTCACACTGGTGAGGTTCACACTGTTAAAGATCATCCAAACCTTGATGGTTGCCAAACATTATACATATAAAAATGTAGTGTCCCAAGTCATGGCCTTCATGCTCTCTTCTTCATGCCACTAAGGTCCTACTGGACAAAAATAAAAGAGCCATGATATGGATGCTACTGTGCTTTATTTTCCTCCTAGTCCTGAAAATCAGCTCCAGGGAAAAGGGTGATATCACCATGTGTGCCATTTCATGGGTGGATGTTCACAGCCAACAAATTAAAGCAAAAGTCACAGACTGAAGCAAAACATGGGGAATACAATTGCACTACTCTTTTTCAGTACATCTAATGTTAGACTTGCTAACAAGTCTCTGCCCAGAGTTCACTGCATGGATTTTTTTTTTCATTGTTAGCTACCTTCCCTTAGGTGTTTGATGCTGTAGGAAACGGTGGTGTTAGCACAGAGGCTTGTCTTCATGTGTTACTCATGAAAGAGTGCCCTTTCTGATGTAAGATTGCAAGTTCTCTTCCTACTGTGACTAGGTCCTGCTCAACTGTCTCATTGAGCAGAGCTTTTTTCCCTTGCTTGATTTSCTGTGTTCTGTTTATTGAGATTTCCTTGTCTTTTTGTGGGTGGTCAGGGTTTGGCCATGCTACTCCTGCAGTTAGAATTCCTGCATGATAATGAAAAACAACCTAATAACACTCTTACTGCCTTGGGATGGAGGCAGAGATGCTGTCCTGAGGTCCATTTTGAGCATATTTTATGTACAGTTATGAAACCTAGGCTGCTAAGAATAGCGGAGCCATCCCCAGCGTAGCAGACAACGATTTTGACTCAGTAATTTCTGTAAAACARGGAGTTATCAGACATTTCACCTGGTTTTCTTTTTAGTATTTTAAAATTGTTTCTGTCTTGGAGAAATGTGTACAAATGGGCCATCTCTTTCAGACTTGTGCACAGAGACAGCTCTTCAGATGACACAGATCACGCTGTTTCACCATGCAAAGATGGGTAGCATCCAGAGGCCAATGTGTTCAATAAAGCTGTTGCTTTATTGCTATTTAGACCTTTGCAGTCCATTACTATCCTGCTCATGAGTTATTGGCTGAACCCTGTGCTTGCCAGCAGGTTCTCTGGTGTGCCTTGCTGTCTCCCCATCAAGTGGAGTCRCATTTCTGTGTGATACAGAGGTGAGATGCTTCGTGAATGGTGCTTTTCATCTGTGTGTGGTGGCTGCTGTACAYGAGAAGTCTTCAGTCCTTGGTCTCCACTGTTGTACAGCAACCTGAATTGTGGGGCTGTGAAATGCTAAGTACAAGGGCTGTCCAGCTCTGGCAAAACTCAAGCCTTAACAAGCTACTTGCCAGAAAATGTGTCTGTGGAGTATTTTCTGTGGAGTTCCTGACCTTTTAGCATTTTTGGTACACAAAGCTCAACAAAGTTCCCTGCTCTACTTAATATCTGGCAACTAAATAAATGTAYAGCTTCATTGCTGCTTTCTCCTGTTATTCTGTTATTATTCTGTACTGAATTGAAAGTTGCGTCTTCTAGGAGTGCTGCTTTGTCTTTGATCTCACACATGAAGCTGAGGGTTGAGGACCTGGAGCCAAGACTGGGTACWCTGAGAGCCAAGTGAATGGGAGCAGAAGCAGGTTTCTCTGTTACATTTATCTCCAGATAGCCAAACAATTAGCTTCAGGACTTTAGAAAACTATTGCTGTTCTCTTCTGAGCCACTTCAGAAGTGGCTCCACAAGAGCCATTACCATTTGAGCATTTGATAGAAGTGAGATCTTCACTTATGGGCTACTGATGCGTACAATGTGAAAGATGAATTTTCTGCTCAGACACTCCCAGCTTATTGTAGTAGAAAATTGTGCTCGGTGCTACATTGTTTCTTTTGCTGTACATTCTGTGTTGTATTTCCAGTGCTTGAATTAGGGTTACAAATTTCTAGAGTTATGGGATGACAGCATAACCTTGCAACTATTTTAAGATGGCGTGGCAGGTAATAGAGGCTCCAAATTTACATTTGGTGATAAAATTCAGCTTCTATAAAATTTAATATGGACATAGAAATACTGTTATGACTTTGCAAATCATTGTATGGAAAAGCTCCCCTGAAAGGTTTKCTGTGCAAAGGCAGCACTTGGCAGTGGTGGTTTCCACACTTAGGTTAAATGTGCCATTGTAGTTTTCAGGCTTACAGGGTGATGGTAACAGAAGGAAGTGGTAGCAAAAATAAACTTGATTTTTATTGTTGGCTTTGTTTCAATAATCTAGGAAGTTATTAATAACTGCAGCTACTTTGGTAATTTATAAGATGCATCTCTGGKTTTTTTTTCACATTAATTATTTGATCATTTCCCCTGATTATTGTTGTTTTGTAATTACAGTTGTGCCTAGAGGATCAAATTAAGTTGAGGATCTCTTACTCTGTCTGCTAAGATGGRGTTCTTTCCTAAAGGAGCTGCAATCTAAGTCTCTGTGATAAGGAGAGAAGAAAAGATAAAACAGTTTGCTCAGGGTTATAGAAAAGTCTCTGGCAAAGCCGAGTTGTCATCTTTTTGGAATCCTTAATGCTGAAATGACAGACTGGAGGTTTCTTTTTAATACCCAAGATGGTGGTATTTAAAAGAACTGAGAAGTCCAGAAGGAGAAATTAATAATAATCCATTTTGTGCCAATGGGAATGAATCCATGAAGGCTTGGATGTGAGGGCTATTTTAATATCTTTTCCTGAAGCACTTGTCTGTCATAGCTTGACCCCAAGGCATAAACTAGAGTTCTCTGACTCTATCACATGAGGTGGTTTGTGGGTTAAACTCAACAAAATTCAGTATAATTTAAGAYTCATCTGCATGCTTTCCATTGCCCTGACAAGAAAAACTGTTGAAATTGTCTAATTACATTTCTGTGGTTTTATATTGCTTACTGATTTAACTTATGTACAGTGTTTGCCATTGAAGCTGAAGTTTGAGAATTCAATAAATTATGAGATTGACTTATTCCCATTAAAAAGGTAATTTTGAAATAAGATTGCTCCTCTGTCRTGCTATAATTGAAGACTGAAACATAATGAGAGCAAACAATTGTTCTTTTGTGGATTTCAACAAGCCATTAAAACAAGGGAAAAACCCCCAACTTTGAAAACTACAAACTCTCTCTCTCTGTTTTAGTTTAACAGCAAACTCAGAAATATAGCTGCTCACTGAAATTGAGACAAGTGACTTTGTTGTGTTTAAGACCAAAGAAACAGAATTAAATTAAAATATTTTATGGGTAAGGTAATTTGCTTGAAGGTGGAGAGTACTGTATTATTCTCTGCCTTTTAGCGTTACAAACCTTTTCCAGTTTCCTGTTGACTTAGTCAGACCTACAGAGATCCTTTGTGCTTGCAGGTAGATTTTGGTGTAAGCCRGTGAACAGGAGAGATCAGTCCCAGAGGATGATTCAACCTCTGTGTCTTATAAGGCCATGAATGAACTGAACTTTGGTGTCGCTTTTCTTTCTCTATTAGACCACCTTAGAGTAGAAATCTAATCCTCAGGACATGAACACTTAAGACAGAAAKGTGTTATATTTGAGTCTTAGGAAAACAAGGAATAATTTCTGGGAAAATAAATATTGCACATCTAGGGTTTTAAATTTCTCTTTCTGGCAATTGCTTGGAATTTCCGAAAAATTGTTCAGGGATGAATCTCAAAGGCTAGTTAGTCATTTCCTCCTATTTCTCTTCTATCTGAGAGAGGATACATTTGTGAGGGATTTTTGGTGCACATTTGTTTGAAAACTTCTTAAAAACCTGCCAGCAGCCAAGATTCCAAATACCACAGAATAATCAGTTTCCCTGTTATGGGGATCTCTGGCACCTTGAAGTTCCAGTTGCAATTAGGAAGATGGTCTTGAAACTAAAAAGCTAACTTGTGCTTTTTCTTTGTGTGCACTTGTGCCAAGTTTTGTAATTTGTAGAAGAACCAGTAGGCATCTATGCTGTAAGGAATTCCTGGAAGTGTTTTGCTATTGCAAAGAGATTTACTGTATGAACCAAGACAGAAGACTATACAATTCATCTGTCTCAGTGTTTGCAGGATTAAAATTCAGGTGCATGGTGTGTTGTTGTGTGTATGTGTGTGGTGTTTCATTTTGGTTGTGTCTTAAATACATTATTTTGACATTTGCACATTCCTTGGCACATGACCAAGGTTTCTTTGCTGCCTGTGGGCAGATATTTGGATATGGAAGCATCAGTGATTTAAAGGGGAATAGTTGCCTTATTTTAGGCACAGGAGACTCATCTGCCTCAGAATGGTATTACTGAGGCTGACCTGTAATTAGTAGGAATGCAAGAGATGCCTTGAATTATTTGAAATGTAAAAATCAGTTTCCTGCTGCAGGACCTGGAATCTGAAAGTCAGCTCCTACAACAAAACTGGTGAACCTAAACCTTTGTGGCATCTGGGTTCCATCCCATTAGGTTTCATTGATTTGTCAGTCACACCTTTTCAGCCTGCCCAGCTGGACAGGTATTCACTCCATCACCCAGAGGGAAAGTGGCTGGCTGGGGATATGGTAATGAGTGACGTGATTACAGAGGTCACCAGGCAGCCTGGCTCTGCATCAGGACACGTGTGACTTCTTGATTATTCCCAGGTTACCAATGTTTTAGGTCTGTTTATTTTCAGTAAAACGTTATTGGTGCATGAAATTACTGCTAAGATCTCAAGAGGCTCCAGAGGAGAATGTTAATATTGTTAGGATCTCGCACTTAGAAAAGGAARCTGGGAAAAGGTGCACAAAGGTAGGGAGGCAGGGTCTAATTATAAGCCAAATTAAAGTATCTGTAGGAATACAGAGCATAGTCTAAGAGGTAACATAGACAAAACAGAAAACAAATCCATCTCTGCACTGTGATTTCTGTGACAGAAACCAGATTGTGCTCCGGTTTTACAAGAGCATGGAGATTSCTTAACAAGAATTCTTGGGAAAAGAGAAGGATGTAAAGTAAACCCATTATAGAAGGAGTTTTGTGTAGTAATCAGAAGGGTGGTGGTGGAATTGTGTGCACACAGYAATAGGGAAAAAAGGTTGGTTTCTAGGCCCCCAGACTTCCCCCCAGCTCCACTCCCAAGGCCAGCTGGGCTTTTCTGTGATTACTTTTTCTTAGCAGAGATAATTGTCTATGTGTAGGACCCTGAGCTCTGGCTCAGCCATTGGAGCTGAGTGATGCAACTGAAGACCAGAGTTAACAGCATTGAAAGTGTCAGACACGTTTTAAATGGATTAAACAGAGTGGAAGCTGTCTGTTTATACATCTCAGCAGGTCAGGCTGAAGCTTAACAAAATGTTTAATGCATGTGCTTAAATCCATCCCTCTACCACAGAGCAGTGGTAGTCCATCTGTAACACTCAGTGTGTGGAGGCTTCAGTGGAGGTGCTGTGCTGGCTGACTTGCAGGCCCCAGGCTCACTTGCTGTTTTTAGACATACATTTTCCTTTCTTCTTGCATAAGTTCTCGCTATTTACCACGCTGGTTTAGCTGAAGTGCTGGCATCAACCAAAATATCAGGATGTTTGCTGAGACTGAAGCTTACTGCCTCTGACAGTTTGTAGATACAGATTGGGTGTTTCACAGCTGAACCCAAGGGGTAACTGAATCCCTTTCTGTTTGGAAAGGTTGTTCAGCTATGAAGTGCCCTGCAGCTAGATCCAGGGATTTGTTCTTATTTCTGTGGGTGTCATAGAGGATCACTTATTCACRAGGATCCTAGCGTTTTCCTGACTTCTCAGGAGGGTTGCTTTTTAAATATTTATTTTGGAATTAATGTTAAAGGTGGCATTGCATTCCCCTGTGTCTTCATTCATTCAAATGCATGGGACTATTTATTATTGTTATTATTTATTCATTTAACTACCCTTTAACTACCCTAGCTCTGTAGTGGAAGAGATTTCTGGACTAGAATGGAAGTTGTTTTCTACCTTGTTCTCAGCGAGATAAATTTTTTCCCAGAACTTTTATTTGTTGTTCTTGTCCCTAGCCTTAGCTACTTAGTAGCATATTCCACAGAGGGAAATAAATTGTGAAGCACAAGTTTTCTGCACAAAAAGAGAGATTACAGAGTGGATAGGTAAATTCTTCAAGGGAAAGGAAAGAAAGAAAAGGGTAAAGGAAGGCTGGAGTGTAGAAAAAGATGGAGGAGGAGTTTTCTCAATAAATGAAGATAGTAAGTCAGGCTGYTCTCCTGGGTCAGCAGTCCATAACCATTTCTTATCTTCTAGAATTGCYGGCTGCATTTGGGAAGTGGTGTGTTTCACTTAAGGGTCTCCTTGTCTTGGTGAATATGCAATTTTTCAGGAGTGTCCTGGTAAACTTTGGTCCTCGCCTCAGATATGGGAGCTGAACGTTCAGTTGCTGTGAGATTCCCATAGAGTCAGTAATTTACCACGTGTTTCATAAGCTCATTTCAAACACCCCTCTATTTCAAACACCCCTTTGCTGAAGCATGGTCACTGTGGCCAGCACAGTCACACTTCAAGCTGTGTGACTTGTGGCAAACTGGAATGGAAAGGCCGAGCACTGCTGTTGTTTACAGGATTCTGTGAGACATTTAATAGAGAAACCAAAGGAGAACCCCTGCTGCAGGGTAATGAGACGCTGGATGATTTACCAAAGACTTTGGTAGMATCTCTGATCCTGGACATTTTTTAATCCCTACTGGATGTTTTGTGACAGGATGTCCTCATTCAAGTGTACTTTAATTTAGAAGAATAGCTTTCTAAAGGTCAGGTACAGTAATTGTTGAGCTATTTCATGGCTTTATTTACATTTCTGTAGGCACTTAAGKAAATGGTTTCAGGGAATGCCGAACACATGAAAGACATAGAGACAAGAGGATTTGTGCTGAATGAAGTCCAGACTGAAAGCCACTGAAACACAGTTCTCCGCAATAATAGTTGTGTGTACCTGACACCATAAAGTGTTTGTGTCAACTGTATTGTCTGTCTCTCGGCTGCTAAAGAAAGTATAGATTTTTCAAGAGTTTGCAAATCAATAGTCAAGAGACATTTCCATTCAGAAACGCCAATAAAATAGTCTAACATCTACATTGTGTGCAAACTGATGACCTTGGTATAAAGCCTAGAACATAATAAACTTTGAAATAAGTGGGAGGAAAGTGATTCAGAAATTACAAGCTATTTGGAAATCATATGAGAGTGCGCCTGTATATTTCAAGAAAAATCAAAAGTTTCATGATAACTATTTAGCATTTATAACAGCTCAGTATAAAACCAGAATCAGAGGTAATTTCTTGATTTAGCAGATTTTTTGGAAGCAAAACAAAAGCAAAAATTGTTGGTGTCTGGTTTGTGTTTTTAATATGCAAGTGACCACAGGAGGACTAGGGCTAAGTTTGACACCTTTTTCTTTCCAGTCCTTCATATGCTGAGCTCTTGCAGCAGCTGTTGCTGGTAGGATACCCAGAAATGCAGGCTTTGACACAGGAAATGTGCCTCCTTCAAATTTTTCTGGAAATGGAAATAATCATGCGGTGCTCCTGGTAGCAGTCAAAAACCAGCATCTTTGGCTCCTGTTGAGCAAGAACATCACACAATGCTTCATGAAAAATGAACCTCTCTATTTCTGACCTCCTGTTTTAATCTGGCCAACCTGATCTGGCCACTGGTGATTTTCTCAGTGCATTTCTTTGATTTGGAACCAAAGTGAGGTGTCCAACTGTGATGTTTGCTTTGATGGAGCCACTGAATAGAGCAACAGGCAACCAGTTAATACTGCTGTCCCTAAAGCAGGGTTCTTTCACTCAGTGTTCAAGAACCAGTCTACAAAAGGATTTGAAATATTTGATTTAATTACCATTCTGCAGAATAGGGTGTCAGGCATCTAATGCTGCCAGCAGGCCTTCTAGGAAGTAGGCAGCCTTTTATCCAAAAAGGGAATAAAGAATGAATAACAGAGAAAGAGGTGTCTGGTCACTCACAATGATATAACAAAATTCTTTATGCATGTGTGGTGGGCTTGGTCTGGTTCATTGTGCTATCATTTGCATATATAAATTTCCCTGCATGTGTGTTTTCTAGCATTGCAATAATCTGGGGTAACTTGAGAGGTTATATTTTCATCCTGTCAGCTAACACCAAGTTATTATTTAATCATATACTCAATTACAGTTTCTGCTTGAGTCTATTTGAACAATTAATTGTCAGTGAAATAAGGATTTATAATATTCTGTTCCTGGGGACTCTTTAGTCTTCCATGGCTCTGGTACACTGTTGTCATGGTTTCACAACCAACCCAGAGTTACTGTGAACTTCTCTGTGGATTTTTAACATTAGCTGACATCAAGTTCTCCCCTTTGAGACTTATGGACATGTCCACAGATCATTTTTTAGAAGTCACACCCTGTGTTTGAAAAAACCACCGTTTCCTGTAACCAGATAGAACACAGACATATAGATTTTGATTTTGTGATAGATTTTGGTGCATCAGTATAGTCTTTAAGGGCCCTACAGCTGTCTGTATAACCACCAGAGCAATGTAAGGTTGTTGTCACTTTTCTTTCTGTGGCTCCTCTCTCCAAGTGTGGATATAAAGTTTCCATCTTGAAAGTTGTGTACTGGCATGGCCAGGGGCTCATGGCTGAAGTACCCATGTAAAGATGATAAAATGTACAAAATAGACATCAAATACGCTTTTATCATTCCTTCCCCTTTAACATGCACTTGATTGCTTCAATTGCCCAATGTTTTAGCTGGATATGACTTCCCCTACAATACTTCAACAGGACTTACTCTTTCACTGASTTGTTAAGTGAGTCTCATCAAGGCAGTCAGCAAGACATCTACCCATTTCATCTGAATTTCCAGGCAAAACTTTGAAAAATTTTGTTGTTGTTTTCATTTTCACTCATGGTCTTTACCTTTTTGCTAGACTGGGGCCTACAGAGGGGTGTAAATCCCATTAAACTGCAGAATATTTGATACTCCTTGGACACCTGTTCCCACATGAATTTATTCATGTAACTTTTTGAGAAGGATCTCATCATTTTAGCAGTTCTGAGAATGTGTTGGAGTTCTCCACCATTCTGATTTTTTGTTTTCTAACATTTTGGTATTTCTACCAATCGATTTTTCTTCTTTCATCAACATATTCCAACAAAATTACACTGTTATTGTAACCTTGCCATTGTTCCAGTGGCAATGTGTTTTTGCTAATGCGTTACCCATCAGCGTAGAGCTGTTTTCAATTCATGAAGTGGCACAGTACAGCACAGCTGCACCTTTCTTCCCATTATGTGATTCTCTGATTTGAAGGCAAAAATTGTTTTTCTTTGCTGTCTAATGGGATTTAAGAAAAAAAAGTACCTTTTAAATCCAAAACCAGTAAAATAAGCATTTGTTTCTGGAACTGAGGCTGTCAAAGTGTAAGAAATGGTATGGTGGGGTATGTGTATATATTCATAATTATTTGGTTTATGACTCTTAACTTCTGTGCCAGTCCATATTCCTGAGAATGAAGATTCTTTACTGGTAAAATAGGAGTATTTAGTTCAGACTGATACTCCCTGGGCAGTCCATACTGCACAGCAGTATTTATCAAGGGCTCCAATCCTTCACACGCTTCCAGTCTAATAGGGTATTGATCCACCCTCACTGTTTGGGCTCCTGGCTTGAGCTCCTCTTGAAGTGGAGTTCACGTYCCCTGCTTTGCCTGGTTTCTCTGAAGCCCATCCTCCAGAGGGATTGCCACATTCACTACTGGATCTGGGATGTCAGTCTCAGGTTCACATGAGGTCTGGTCCATTAGTAAACAGATTTAAGCCTTCTGTGCTGTTTCCTGTGGGAAGTATAACTTGTACAGACTTAAAAAAAAAAAGTTCTTTGAGCATTTAACTTGCATCCTGACAATAGAAAGGACATCCTGGCATATATAGATATATATATCTATATATAAGCTGTAAGGCAATTGAATGTCTCCATTGTACATTTTGTAGGTTGCCAGAATGGCTGCAATGTTCTTTTTCCCAGCCATCAGTATTGTGACACTACTTACAGGCCTTTACTGCTCATTATTATTGAATGTGAGGCCCTGCTGCCTATAAAAAGCGCTATTGCTTTGTTCCTCAGATTTATTGGAAGTACAGGATCTGCTGGGTAGGCATTGAAACTTTCCCCCAGTTTCCTTCACTCACCAGAATCCCCCAGCATCGTAATGTTAACATGCTCTAATTGACCCTTACTGCCTACAAAGAGCTCATTGATTCAGGCTCAAAGTGGGGGAGGCCTTTTGGACCCCAGAACCTCTGCCTATCCTTTTGCATTCTTTGATATCAGCCTCTTTTCTTTTGCAATAAAAAGATGTTCAATGCAGTCTGCATATCCCCCCTCCATTAGGGTCATGACTCAGTATAATATTTTTCTAGAAGTTGATACATTCCTTTTGGATTTTCTGGATTCTCCAAGTGTGAACAGACCAAATCAACAGGTCTGAAGTACTAAATGGGACATTTACAAGGAGCTGGCAGACCCTCTGTCCCCACTGATTGTCTTAGAGGTACCTTAGTCTCTAGCTGAATATGCCCTTGAGTCCTGCCTGCYGAAGGACTAAAATTTTCGTTTCCCATAGCTCATTGTCAGTCTCTTGCCTCACCCAGAGGGTGATCTTGGTTCTGAGGAGCAAAAGAGGGATTTCCAAGACAATGGAACTAGAAAGAAAGGCAAGTCTTTCTTTGGCCCTTGCCCAGTTCTTGAGGTCAAATGCTGAGCATTCCAATACCAGTGGAGTGGGGATGACAGGCTTGTTTTGGTTYTTCATTCTCATCTTGTCAATTTTTTGTGGTGTGTTTTTTGACATATATTCCTTGGGAGTGTATACTACTCAATCCATGCTTCAGACACGAGATAGTAGAACTTAATCATATATGTTCAATAGCCATGTAAGTTTTTAAATATAAAATTTTAATGGTTTGTTGTTGTGGGGGGGGGGGAGGGTTAATTGTGGCTTTTGGTGAGGTTTTGGTTTTTTGGGACATTTTTTTGTTTGTTTGTTTTAACTGAGCTAGGTGAATGGCAGATTTTTTTTCAGATCCTGTCCAGACTTGGATAAGGAGGCTTCATTTCTAAGGGATTAAATATATTTTCTATAGTAAATTTACTAATGCTGACTTATTGATGTCTTTCTACTTCTGGCTTGGAGATGAAGGGGATAATTTGTTATCAAGTGCTCTGTTTGTCATGTAACTTAGGAGCAATCAGTGATCAGGAATGATGGGTTATAGATGACTGATTGAGGACTTGTTGATGTTTAAGATTGCATCCCCACAGGTAGGATGTACCCCCTCCTCCTCCTGGGCCTCTCACCAACACAYACCTCAGTGTTCCTTCTCTGAGAACTGGAAAATGCTGCTTCTTTGTTATCACACTTCGGGAAACTTAGAGCTTGAATAAAACATGCTAAACAAGGGCTGAAATAGCTTGGATACAGATGCAACTTGCTGTATGCTACACTCCTACCTTGGAGGCTGCCACATGTATTAACCAGCAATAATAAAATCCCTTCTGTTAGAAGACTTATGGTAACAATGATTTACAGGCTGCAACTGTTTTGATCTAAGTAATTCAAGCATGTTKTGATGAAGCAGTGTTGAAATGTCTTAATTCTTCCAGATTATCATGTCCTGTCAATAGCAATGCCCTGAGACTGGTGATGCTGGATAGATGAAGGCATGCTTGCATTTTGRAATCCTGTGTTGGCTGTAATTATCACTGCTGGTGATTATAACCTTATTACCCTGTGGTAATGCCTCAGGAAATCTTCTGTAGGATTCTTTGTGGTGATAATTATCTTTTCCCTGAGTAAGTCTCTCTTGTGCTTGGCAGTGGCAGTGGGCAGTGAATTTCTGTATTTGAAATACAGTCCTAATTTAGTTAAAACTAAACCACAGCTGAAGCAATCTAAGAAATCATTCTTAGCTAGATGCTTTTCAGTGGTGTAAAGGCTGTAAAATTAACTGGACTCTTGTTCCAATGTCTGTGATCTGAGACAGCATTGAAAACACCAACTTGCCTCCTTTTAGATCCCGCAGTGGAAATGATACCTGGCCCACAGGGAGATGGATGTGSATGCAGTGCATCTGACACTGAGATCTCCTGCAAGAGGCTGTTTGGTGCTTAGGCACCGCCTCACACAAAGTGTGAGCATACAAAAGGATTAGAAACAAAACCAGAGCCATGGGGACTCTCATGTCTAGTCCTTGACCACTTCTCTGGCCTCTCTAGCAGTGCTATTCGTTACCAAGTTATAGACTATGGAGCCCATATGTTGAACTTGATCATCATTTGCTTATGTCACATATCTAATCCACACAGAAAYGGTCTTCCATCTGCTTGGGGTAGTATGAGCAGGCTGAAGTCCACAGWAAACTTTCCCAAAATGTTGGATATTATGGCTGTGTTCCCTGTTCTTATCCTCTGAACAGATCAGATGGATCCTCCAACTGAGTGGCCTCTGCTGTGGCAATGATAGGGTCCTACCTTTGTGTGCTTTGAGAGAAATTAGCCTTTAAATGCTCTGCATTATAATAATGAGGAGTCAAAGTGCATTTTAAAGTTTCTTGCCTGCTTTATTTCATATCAGTGGTGGTTAGGAGGCCAGATTAAAATTCTGATTTTAATGATGAGCTGCTTGACTTTTGACACTAACAATCTTCAGTTATAAAGGGGAAATCTGCTCTACAGCTAACACCTCAAATTTAAGTCTCAATTTACCTTTCCCTTTTGAGGAGTTTGCACAACACCTGCAGTGTGATTTTTCTAGTGCCATCAGTATAAATCAAGCCTCGTAAATCAAGCTGTAACTACCAGCCTTTTATCTGTGAATTTTATTTGCAGTGAAAATAGGAGGCTTCAGGAGGTGAAACTGCTGTCAKGAGCTGTATTCACCTGCCTGGAGCAGCGCACAGACTATCCTGGTCAAGAGAGAGCCTTGTTCTTGGAACTGATCTACAAATAGACCTCCAAGTTAGGAACCTTCCACACATTGTTGGCACACACTTGAGCTGCATGGAAAGACAGCACTGTACTTATGGCCTTTCCKTGGGATATTGGCATTTGCCCTTGCTTTGGCACAGATTTCTTATGGATTGCAGGTGCTTTACTTGAACTTTGTGTGGGAAATTGCCAGTGAGTGATATGTGAGTAGCCAAGGAGTGAACAACTGTGTTAATTATCTTGCAGAAAAGCTACAGCATGTGAGAACCTTTGCTTTTTATGTTCCGCAAAGGTTTTTAAATGTACCAGTCATGCTATTAAGTTTCTATATCTTCTTGATCCTAACATGTGGACAATTTTGGGGGTTTTTTGGTGTCATTTGCCCCATATGAAGAAGAGATAGCAGCTCTCCGTTTCACAGAAGTGTCACAAGGACAGAAGCTTGGCAAGCTGTCACTTGTGTGGATTGAATGTTGTTTCTTCCCTGGTACAACAAATGAGAGTGGGCTTGGATGTGGGTGTTGCTCAGCCTCTTAGAATCCAGGGCCACAGTTTGCTGTGTAGCTGGGCTTCAGCTTTCTGTAGTGCTTCTGCTGTTGAGGTGGGAAGTTGGAAAGGTTATGACTGGGAAAAGGTCATCTTCTAGTGTCTAACAGCTCCTGCTGCCAGAACATCCTGCCTTTTGAACTGCAGTAAAACTCAGAGCACTCTGGTCCCTGCTCTGAGGCAGCCCCAGCTGCTAAATTGTGAGTGGATTAACTCAAATTGGGATGTAATTGGGGGTAGGGCTGTTTTCCAGGGTTGTTTTCCATGGTTGTTCAACTAGCTCTAAAGGGTGACAGGACAGAGMCTTTCAGATCATTGAATCTGGATTGTCACTGAGAACTGATTTCATTTCATTCAAATACTTGGATTATATATCTTGTGTCTAAGTGAAGAATGTGTATATTTCTGATATTTTAAAAAATCTCATTGTTTTTAAAAACCTAGATCAAATGACTAATGCATTCTTCAAAGTAAGGAGAAACTCCTGTGGACAATTTTTCAACACTTGACACCTTCCCAGCCAATTTACTTGTTCTCAGCAGAATAAATGGATGTAGCTTTTCTCTAGCATGACTGCTGGCTATTTCACACAGCTACCTTGATGCTCTCTAAATGGAGCCCACAGAGAAATCATTGCAACAATAGAAGAAGGGACTGAAGTTGCAGKGAGCTCATTAGTTTGCAAACATGGAGGTTGTGAAGCCTTATTTTGATTTCAGACAGGTAAGTGAACTGGGTTTAGAGAACTCATTTAGTTATTGGTGAACATATTTTTCCTGACATCCGCTAGCATGCGTTCTGTGGACACATAGTAAATGTAAGAAATGGCCAAGTGAACTTATCTGCTAGCTCTGAATCTTGTCTGATAAGTATTAAGGAGTGGTCAGCTATGGGTTGTTTTGAAGGAGTTGTTACAGCACTCCTTGCTGAAAATTGCATTTAAGTGCAGTCACACCATCAATTTTTGCCATGCTCTTTCTAGATCTCCTTGTATAAAGAAGCCCTTGCTTTGTTTTTTGCCTTTGTAAATTGATGAGTGGTACAAAACAATTACCTGAAGCCACAGAGAGGGTCTGAACTTAAAGGCATTCAGACATTTGTTTTCTGTTCAGACACGTGTGATCCCTTGGAAATGCAAAACTGTTAAAGAGATGGTTCTCTCTCCATATCCCTATTTTATTTGCATACACACTGGAGGCCACAAGGTGATGCCACTGCAGGAAATGCAGTTGTTAATATTCTGGAATGTTAACAGGAGTGGTTAAATGTCAGGTGTGGGAGGTATTTGAAGTTACTCTGCTCTGCTTGACGAAAGTGTAAATCTGTTTGTGTTACTGGTTTAGGTATTCCTGAGAGCACGGAGATTCATCTTCAGAGTCCCATGGTGATTCCTTGTCATTTTTTGCCAAGAATTATAAGCTGTAAATGTTACCTTTAAGAAGAGAAAACTGCTTGTTCAGTCTAAAAAAAATCTCTTCCCGTGCATAAAGAACTCACAAGAGAAGGCCAATGAACAATGAAAAATGAATCSCTCTTTGAGGTTAAGCCAAGAAGTAATTAATCTAATTGGAAGCAATAGAGATCTTAGCTTGATATTAGGAAAAACTTCTTCACCTTAAGCACTGAAAGTATGTTGCCCACATGCTCTGGCAGAGGAGTTGAGTACACTGCACACAAAGAGGGACCATATTTTATCATGTCTCTAGTTTGGGCATATCCTCCAATTCTCTGATTGGCTTTTTTTTTTAGAAAGGGCATAATAAGTGAAGACTTCTGGTCCTTATGGCTTTGTTTTGCTAAGCACTGAGATCCTTACAGGATGTACATGAAATTGTACTGCATGCCACAGTAAGACTTTCTCCCTTCTTGATTATTTGGTCTCTCATCATCCTTTCTTGCAGAGCATTCTCAGTTACCCTTAGGGGGCAGGAAGATTCCTTTCTTTTCTAAAAAGTTAAATTAGATGCAAGGGAGAGTTCTGAAAATAGGCAAAAATAAAGATATTGTATTTACCTTCATGATAAAATGTAACCAAACATATTAAGCACTTGTACTGTTTGCCATGTAGGAGGAGGGAGCAGTGGCTTGTTGAGCTCCCTCCACACTCTGTGATTGCCCTTAAGATGAGATGTGAGTTGGATGAGATGTGAGTTGGAGTGCTATACATCCTGTTTGGACACATAGGTGATCCCACTAGTCACTCGAACAGTGTTCATCAAAATGTTCCTATCTCAGAAAATGCAGCCCTTCAGTGCAGCCTGTACTCTGGCTGATAGATGTGTGAAACTGCACACTCCATAGTTCTGGATAAATGGAGTGCTTGCTTTAAAGACAAAGTGCAGGGCTCATGAACCTGTGCCTGTACAGTGTGAATAGTATCCAGTTTCTAGTCTCTGTGAGACACCAGTTCAAAATTTTGCTGTGGTGTCAGTGGATAAATGAGGAGTACCTTAAGGGTTCCTGCATTCTAGAGTTAAAGTGCTCATATGGAGAAAAAAAGAGCATTTCACACATCCACTTTAATTTTGATAGATGAGAAAAAAMCAGCAGTGAGACCTTCTTATGTGGTTTTCTCAGATGTGGGTTGAAGCAGCTGACATTTATATGTCCTGTGCTGGGGGCTGTGGTTCCAGAGTAGCCAACTGCAGATATCAATACTTTTCTAATAAAGAGATCACTTAGACAACTTAGATTGTATTCATSCTCTGATTTATCTCCCTGGCTCGAACCCAACCTATCTGTGCTTCTCCATCACCTAAGTTCAGTTCTGYTATGCAAAGAAAAGGCACATTTGTACTGAGTCCATGTGTACATTGCCTAGTTTGTGCAGAGACAGCTCTGGAACAAGATTCAGCAAGAAATTCCATGTGCAAGTGGTTTCAAAAGAGATTTTTCAAGATGCTTCTTTTTTTTCTTTTTAAAAATGCAAATCTTCTTTTGTTTTCTTTCAGGAGTCCACTCCCAGCCCTTTCCCCACTTCTAATCCAAAAGTCTCCTTAACCAAGACWCTTGTGTCCCAAAATGATAAGCCCAAGGTTCTTTACACTAGTTATGTRTGGGAAGGGTTGGTGGAGTGAAAGTTCAGTGATCAGTAGGAATTGCACAGTGTGTTCCACATCTGAAGGCTGTTTCTTTTCCACCAGTGTACCATTTTGTTCTTCAAAAAATGGTATAATTACAGAGGAAACACAGGAGAAAGGGGTGATGTGGGAAGTGTGTGCACCCACACTATGCTGGTCTCTTGATCAGGGAATGTGGATTCCAGAGCAGGGATGAGGAGGCAGGAAGGAAAGAACGTCCTCACTTTAGGGAACTTCAAAAAGTGATTTTCTAACCAACAATACTATGATATGGAGGAAAAAAATATCTAAATAGCAGGAGTTAAGTGCTGAGGAAAGAAATTAACCACTCAGGTCCTATGACTTCAGCTGGTAGTGGAAGAAAAGCCCATATATGCCTAAAAATTTAGCTTAGACTGCAAACTGGTAGAAATTTTGATATAGCAGAGGGAGGGGAGTGAGCTTCTAAAACAGCTTCCCAGTGAGTATGTTTGTGTAAAGGGGACAACAGGCTTTCTAAACCACTTCTAAATGGAGCTGAATCACTTAATGCCACTGTGTTTACAGTGGCAGAAAGCTGGATTTGATGAACCAGCTGAGAAGGTCAATGCAAACACTATTCTACCTCCACACTAACATCTAAACATGAACTGATTGAATTATTAGATTCCTTCAGGAGGCAGGAACATCTTAAGTGCATTTTGCAGCCCCATGCTGTGGTTTAGGGCCTGGCACCACTGAGACTTTGCTGCAATTAACATAAATCATGGAGTGTGTGGATGTTACCTGGCCATTGTGACTGTGAGCTGGTCTGTGTTGACACTGTTTCCATTTAACAAGAATTGCCACTGTCCAGTTTACAAACCTGCATGTTGAACTGGGAATTGGGATGGCCTCTTGGGCAGACTAACRTCCCAGAGACTAAACAGCAGCACCAGCATTATCTGTCTCTTCTCATGAGCACAAAATCCATCACAAGAAAAGCAAGCCATTTCTGATGCCTTTTTAATGAACTGTCTCAGAGAGAGACTGAGAGAAAAAGTAGTATTTGTTCCTAAGTTACATGGTAAAAAAATGACTACAGAAAGCTCTGTTATTTCTTTTGTGCTTGCTTCATGGTTTGTAATACCACTAGGATTGCACTCTGAAACTTTCTAGCTAATACTAAAGCCTCTTAAACACAAACATTGGATCTGGAAGCAGGCTTATTGCAAACACTCAGAGAGCAAAGAAGATAAACACAAGAAAATTGTTTCAGTATTTTGACAATCAAGTCTGAGAGCTTTTACACATTGATTCTTGACAGTTCAAGATGTCAGAATACTGGAAGTGAAGGGTAGTGACAGGTGGAAGAAAACCAAATGGAAACCCAACCCTCACAGGAAAATAATAATTAAAAGGCAGATCATAGAGGAAAGATGTGATTTTTTTCCAAGGTGCTGATGCAAGAATACAAGATTTTGTGTGGTCAGGGTGCTCATGGGGCTTCATTAAGGCTTTTATGACTGCTACTATTAACAAACCAATGGTGTGTCCACTAAAACTCAACATCAGCTGTTGAGTATCAACATGGGAGCTATAAAAGCATAATGCTAATTTCTCCACATCTGGCTTTTCTTCTTTGTCTATAGTCCCTAATTGCAATCTCTGGTTTGGGGTTGGTTTTTTGAGTGGTGACCTTCAGTTAGATTAATGTTGGTTTGCTCACAAGATTGACAAAGTGTATTAGAGTTTGAAAGCTGCAGCTCCTAAGAACTTCAGTGGTAATACCATCAAATGAAGTATAGGAGTAATAATAATCCTCAGTAGCTTTCTTGTCTTTCATACCAATTTTTTTTTTCCCCAGAGGACATTTCCATGGCTGTTCCTCTGCACCTCATTTATGTAAAAGAAAATTATATTTTCCTATTGAACAGAGTTCTGGTTACATTCCTCATATCAGTGCATGATGCCTAATTTTTTTTCATATCTCCATGRTCATCTCTTAAATTGTATGTATGTGCATAGTGCTGCTTTGTGTTTTTTGTGCTGTTTCGGTTTTTTCTGTGGTAGAAGACAAATGGGATTTTCAGTTTGGGGCTGTACTTATGTGTTCTTATATTTCTTACCTTGCTGTCCATGGGATTGAATCCAGTCCAGCAGAAAAGCTGTTGATGGATGCTGAGTTGACTTCCTCAGTACCTGCTTAGATCTGTGTGACCTCCTGCCACAGGGACACAGGAAAAGGKWGGAACTGAGGTATTGAGAGGTATATCATGGTGTACCTTCATCCTTGTGCATGCCCAGTTTCATTCAGCAAGGCTTTCTTGTATTCTCCTCTTCTGAACWTTTTTGGTACATTAGTAGAAACAAGAACTTATATTAAATGTGCAACCTTTAGATGCCTTTAAACAGGAGAGGGCTAAAGATATCTTGAGCTTTCTGACAGATTTTCATGTATGACTTTCATATGCATTTTGCCCAAGGCTAACATTGAAGTTACAGCACAGAGGGTGAATCTATGTGTCTCAGCATCTGTGGTTCTCGAACATGTGCACGCATGCACATGCGAACACAAATGTACATGCTCCTGTTTGTCAGCTTCTCTGCTCTTAAAACTCTGCATGACACAGGCTCACAGTTGAATTCAGGAAGAATTCCTTCATGGAAAGGCTGCTAAGCGTTGGAACAGACTGCCCAGGGAGGTGGTGGAGGTGTTCAAGAAATGGGTGGATGTAGCACTCAGAGCTGGTCTGGTGACAAGGTGGTGATCGGTCAGAGGTTGAACTAGATGATCTTAGAAGTCTTTTCCAACCTAAATGCTTCTTTGACTCTGTGGCTTGGCAGGCTTTAGATTTGTGCCTGGCAGAAGGCAGTGSTGTTTACTCAGAGCTGCTGATGGCACTATGTGAAATTGTGGGTCAGTTGAGGAAAATTGCTGAAGCTCACATTACAGTAAAGGTTGCAGAATTGCTGCTGCCACTGCAGCTATTTTCCTTTTTGGATTGTCAGGTGTTTAGTCTTGCAGAGTRAAAAAAGGAACACTAAGCACCTCCAGAAAATACCTTAGCCTGGATGCTGGATCAGACCGTGTAGGTGCAATAGGAAGGAGTTGTAACTGAATGGTTTGTCGTGCTGCCAAATCCAGATTGCTTCTCTAAAACAGTCTTCTTTTGGGTGCTTTGTGTAAAGGAAGAGATTAAACATCYACACAGTAGTATTCTTTCCTGTTAAATTTTACAGAATGTGGAGCTCTGTGTGGAAAAASAGTTTTTTCTCTTGGTGATGTAGAACTGGTTTTTAAAATGAGCTCTGTGTCTTTACAAGAGCTYGCTACTGTTCATATGACAGTCCTCTTTGTAATAAGATTTCCTCTTCCACTTACTGTGTGGGAAGAGGGCTCTGCATGCCATACTGGTCATTAAATAAAGATTGTGAGCATACTACGCAGAATGTTGTTGCTATTATAAGCAGTGACAAAACTAGRCATCAAGTGTGATGTCAAAAGTTTCAATTAGTCACACTGGTGAGTTACCTCCTGGGAGATGCTGTTTAATAGCCTCTGTAGAAGTGATCTTGGACCATTTGCTTATAGGTGGGTGACTCATGCTCAATATGAGGTGCTGTTGCATTGTGGGCTTGTATTTCAGGACTTGGAAATTGAGACAAATAAGGCAAGCCTAAATGACTGGTATTCCTGCTTGTACGTGCAAGGCCTTCAGCCCACAAATCGCCTTGGAAACCACAGTACCTCAGGCCCACCAGCCAGCAATGAGTGTAACTCACAGCAAGTAGTCTGGGAGATGGTAGGAGAGGCTTCCCATGTGCCTGCGCTGGAGAAGCTCAGCTCTAGAGAACAGACCTCTTATGGTGCCAGCATGAACAGACCCTCTTGTTGTGCGTCGATAACGTAGTACTGTGTTTTTTCAGTTTTATGAATCTAGTCTGACTAAGTTCTGGCTCTTTTTAAGGTTTCCCAGGATAGGTCTGAAGTACAGGACCAACCTCCTTCTGCCTCCCTCTCAGGCTCCTTTTGTCATGGTAACTAATGGTACATGATATTTATGTGACTTTTCTCTGTCGCTGGGCAACTTGGCAGGGWTGATGATTCCTAGAGTGTGGGAAGGGACATATTGTTACCATCATCTAGCAATAAATGAGAAAAATATCACGTTGCAAATGTGTACAAAGCATCAGTGAGGCTCTTCTGTGTGATTGAAACTAAATTGTGTGTTGGGGCAAGCATTCTCTTCTTGAGGTTATGCTGGAATTTCATGTACTGCTGCTTCAGAGAGCTGCAGTTTGAGGTAGCTCTATTTGCCTCGTTGCCTTGGGTTATGTGTCGTGTTTTGTTACCAGATAGAAAAGCCCTTGGGAGGCAGCAGGGAGTAGCAACAGCAGCTGCTGCTCAGAGAGCAGAGCGATTCCTTGTTCTGCTATTATTCCTAGTGTGGCTGAGAGAGGGCAAGGAGAGAATTCTGCAGGGTTTGGGAGGTAGAGAGGAGCAGGAGGAAACCTTCACACTTAGTAGATGCTGTTAGTGTTGTCCTAGTGGTGGGGAAYTTCTACCCATCCTCCTACTTGAGTAGTTACTGGGAAATATCTCTGCCTGATGTTTCAGCTCAGGGGACCATAAAGCATGTGCTCACCCTGGAGTTATTTGGAGAGAAGGAGGCTGTGGTATGAGTTTGCACAGTTAACATGTGGTACTGTTATCTCTAGAAGCCTATTGGGTGGATAAAAACATAGGATGAGGTCAGCAAGAAGGTAGTGGGACTTATAGTGCCTGCTGTAAGAAGGAAAACTGTGGGTGGGTAAAGGCCTAGCTGTGTAAAATGATCATCTGAGAATGCTAGAGAAGAATCCCAAAGACTTGGAGGGGGACATTGTCATGGAATACTGCCTGCACATTTCTGAGTCCTGTCATTTGCTTGATGTAACAATTAGTTGGGGATCCTAAGATGCATTAGCTGAAATTACACCAAATGTTGCTTTGGTTCTATAACACCTGTCACTTCAAAGGTTATACTTTAAAAAAAAAAAATTCATCTTTTTCTTTTTTTTTTTGCTTGTTTCTATGCAGACAGCTAAAATGTTGATTAGTTATACTGCAGTGGTCTTCAGCTGGCTCCTGCTCCACCTCTTCTGGTTCATCCATTTATAGTAATAGTGGAGGAGTTCTGTGCTTCTTATTTCAGCAAAAATCAAACAAGCTTGTTGTTTTGAAATACAGCTGGGAAATACTACCTTAAATATGTTGCTAAGTCCTTAGAATAGATTAAGAGTCTGATGTTTCTAATAATAATAAATTAGTGAGATAGTGCATTTTCTGCATAGTAACTGCCTGGAAGGCAACAAGATTATTTTCAGTGTTTGGCTTTAAATATTAGTTTTCTCTTCCTTAAATTGCATTAGTTATATCTAATTATAGGTACTGTTTGTGGTAATCAATTTGAAACATAACGATGTGAGTTACCTCTCTCTATAAAGAATATATTTTGACTTGGAACATTAGAGGTATTTTGAATGCTGTGTGATTTTCATTTATGATTTGATTACACAGGTAATTGAAATGTGACAGACTCTGATAACATTTTGTTGGAACAAATTGGTGAGTTCAACTTTTTTCGCAGATRTATTTTTTTGCCTTCATAAAGGCAAAAGAAATGTGAGTTTTCAGCTGCTTGACATACAGATACTTATGAGGATTTTCATCTTTTTGCACTGGGTCTTAATTTTTCTTTAAACAATGATGTCTGTTGGAAGAAAAAACAAACAAATAAACCTCAATTTCCCCAGCTAATCAATCCAGCAACAGAGCTGTTGCTGCCCAATGACAGTAAACCAGAATTAAATGCCCTTTAGCAACTTAGATGTAGATTATCATGGATTTATGTCAGTTGAAAACTGTGCCATTGCAATTATGACATAGTAGTATTTACAAATAAGGTATCTAGTAATTCTTGGCTGTGATGAATTGTAAACCTCTGCATGCACCTAAAGACTCCAGAGCTGTACAATATTTGGTAAACTTCTGTAAATGCTGTTACAGCTTTTTTCAATGAAACAGAATGACCAAGCTTATGTGAAATGCCAGTTAAAACAAGTCCTTTTTACTTCCATCTTATAATATGTCTGGGGACTGATTGGGCCACTGCACACAAGTCGGCACACAAAACCTTTATTCAGAAACAAACTACCCAAAATAATTCAAATGCTTTATATGCAGAAGATAGTACAAGCAATTAGATTGTACCTAGCCAAATTTTTGCCTCAAGTAACCTAATTTTAGACTCCAGTCATGTAAATGTACAGACCTAGATTTACTTATGAGTACATTAACTGCAGCAGGTTGTTACTTAATAATGAACTAAAGTGTGCATAAATCCACTCAACCTTAAATATGTTGTGATAAATTGGTTTGTTGGAATGGGTGAAAACAAACAAAACCAGGCTAACCAGAAATTGCTGTTTCCCTTTGGTGGAGAATCTGAGGAAGGATAGAGAGGGAGAGTAAAATGAGAGATGTTCTTTACCTGCTGGTAGRAAAAACTTGACTCTGAAACTTCCCACAGAATACAAATATCCAATATATTATTTCAGGACTACTWCCTGTATTATTATGGGTAGTATTAAGGTGTTTCACTGGGAAAGTGTYTAAAATTGAATTTACATAATATATTTTTGGATTTGTGCATAGATATGTGTGAAAATATGCTCTACAAGCATGAGTGCTGTACCATATGTAGAATTACAGATACTCTTCTAATACCATGATTGGCAATTTTTTATTCATTCTTTTGTTATTTGTAGATTGCTAGCTTTTCTTCATGGGAGCTGTGGGTCCCCATATGTAGCAGATTTAAGCTCTCTTAAAACAAGTCCGTTCTTCCTGGTGTTTTTTGGAATTGTCGCAGATTTGCAGAGGGTCATAAAGTTGGTAGCGGCTTTGAATTACGYGTGAACGTTTTGCTAGTGGCTTTATTATTTTCAATTCATTCTCAGCAGTGTATAAAACCAGGAAAACGGTCCTGATAATATTTTTGSGGGGGTGTGTGTGTTGTTCTGTGCGAGTAGGCTTGGTGTGATGAAGTTGTGGAACAGGTGGAAAGGCTGCCTGTTGAAAGAGATGAACCGCGGGCTGTTCCTGAGGTTTTCTGTGTGTGCTGGCAGATTCTCAGCATCCTTCCGTGGAGCAGAAGTTTTCCTGGCTCCTTCCATAAAGTGTCCTTCCAGTGCCACCTCTTGGTAGGTTCACACGCTGGCTTTGCTGCGGAGTTAATTCCACCAGTGAGGAGGTCAGCACACCCCTCACACAGGAGCAGCCTCTGTACCCTGAGCTGCCTGCTGTGCAAGCACTAACCTCGTCTGGTACCAGGACTCCACGTTTATTAGCTGGAAATACTGTTGATCTCATAAAAAGGAGCAGTTGRCTGATGTACTGCTGCTGGGTTTAAAGTGAGTTGCTACGAAGGTTTGCATGCATTTGGATTTAGCCCAGTAAATAAAAAGCTGTAAAGTACCATTTTCCAGCAGGTTTTTGTCAATTCAGTGTGTCTCGTGGCCTAGGTTATAGTGCTGAGTGGTCAGCAGTTTTTACAGCTGAATTGGAAGGAGTAGTGCTTTTGGTGCATCAGGGGTTGCATAACCCTTTATGTGCTCTGAGGARTAAATTAAAGTAGCATGTCCTTTCTGGACTTCTTTTTTCCTGCTTATCCCAAGATATCCATAATACTTCAGGTTTTAGGGGGGAATATTTTCAGGTGGATAATGGCAGTGTGCATTCAGCTTCCTGAAACAGGATCCTAGAAGGAAAGAAGAAAATGATGGGGGTACCTAGCACCAACACTCCAGATATTTTAGTTTATTCATTCTGCCTCAATTTTATCTCTCTTTCCTTTCTTAGGCTGCTGCTTGGGATTTTCTGTTGATTTCCACAGCAGCATAACTGGTAAATCTGCAGGTGAACAGTGTGTGCCCTCTAGCACTTGCATGTGTGGGCATGCTTTGGCACATCAGAGCCCCTCATATCAATTTTGACCTTTGGTTATCTTGTTAACATCTCTTCTTTATCGAGATGGCATTGGTGGTTATAGTGCTATAATCAACAGCTCCCTTACCCTTTATTTTGCTCTAGACTTTACTTAAAAGGGTTGAGAAAATTCAGGGATGAAGAAACAACTTTAGCGAACTCTTCATAAAGATGCTCATCTAATCTATTAATATAGACTAAACAGAAGAAGAAAAACTGAAAAGTGCTATTAAAATATCAAACAATGCCAAAGAAAGCATCCTGCAGAAGTGTTTTGCAAGGATAATTAGGAAAGAAAAYCACTTGTAACTGTATATAATCAAATGAGAAAGGGAGCATTTATATCAGCAGAGAGGGTGAAAAGATTGTTTTTTCTTTCAAGTTTACTCCTAATGAACTTGTGAATTCCTAACTGACAACTGGGCCCAAAAGTCCTGCTGCCAATCTCTTTCTCATTTTAACAGCAGGTACTTAATGTTTAGTTGCTTCAGTATTTCCAATTGTTCTCCCCCCATATGTTTTGAAAGCCCTTCATAGTGACTTTTGCCTTGTGACATACCCAAGCATCCTCACTTTCTCTTGGTGGCACTGGCAGGGAGGATCCACTGGCAAAGGACAGGTCTTTAGGTACATAGAAAATTATTTTTCTCTGTAGTTTAGCTTAAAGATGTTTCTTATTTGTCTTGAAAATCAAGATTATGCTGTTTGACTTTCTCAGCTGACTGTCCTATTAAAAAAAAAATCACTAAGTTTTGTGTAAATGTTACTAGGTCAGAAAGAAAAGTTGAAACATTTCAGGCTCTAGGCTTATCAGTAGGACTTTCACAGGGGACACAAAAGACTGCACTACTTGGAATGTGGTGTTTTTGTAAAACTGAATTCTTGAGATCAAAATTGAGTTAATTTCATTGTGTGGGGGTCAATGAGAAGATGTTTTTTGCAGCTCTCTGCATGATGGTTTTGWTTGAGTAGTTCAAAATTTGAAGTTTTGTTGGCTCACTTTATGGGTGAAGCAAGTTGTGTTTTTCACTGTAAAAACAGTGGGCAGCAAGCCAATCTTCCAAAACTGTTGCTTAAGCATGCCTGCTTTATATTACTGCACTATATAGTAGCTTTATAGTCATTCTGTATTTATCCTACTAATTTTAGATATTCTGAGTAGAGTGGAGTGTTTCTGAAGTACCCAAACCTGAGTAGTAGGTGTTTGTAACAAGGCTTGAATTCTGAGTGCAACCCYTTCAATATTGGATGGAAATCTTGGTTCAGCTGAAGCTGATGCAATTACCTCCTTTTTCCTTGAAACCAGCTTTTCCAGCCCTTCTGCTGTGTCCAGAGTGTCWGCATATGCCTCTGTGTACAGTGTTAATGATCCACTGTTAGGAATTATCTGCCTTAAAACAACYAAAGAAGGAACTAAAATCAGGCTTTGATTCTGCTGTCACATTCAAATTTCTGGGAGAACTGACCTGATCYAGAAAAATTTCCAATTAGTGTTTGATAAGGATATTTTTGTGTCTCAGTTCCATCTGTTTTGCCTTGTGTACAAGGCCTGCATCTCTGACATGGCCAGCTGCCTGTGCTCACTGTAAAATCAACGTGACAAGTTTGGAGTCCTTGATGCCTTTCTTTGTAATTCCATGTTGTGGAGCACAGGAATTACAAAACAGCACAGCTGATCTTGGTCAAATGTGGTGATTTGTCCCATAGCATATTTTACAGGCAAATGATTACAATGCAAGTACTTGCAACTTGAAATGGGTAATACTAAAAACCATTAATGTGGAGTAATAACTCAGGTATATGGAAACCTGCCTGAATAGCTTCTATATTTTTGTGTCATGTTTGTGTTTGCCCTTTATACATTTTTTTTCCTTATAAGCCACAGAAGTTTTAATAGGATGTGGGAATCCCCCAAGGCCTCATTCATCACAGGCATACTTATTGAAGTGAGTCTTTATTTTCGAGGAGGTGGTCTGCAAAGGTTCTCTTCCCTTAGTTTGATTAGTGCGTGGCAGGAGAAGGGTGCATGGAGTGGTTAGAGGCATGCACCTTTACTGCCTTGCAAAGTTGCACCCCTAGGCTTGTGGCACAGGGAAAAACTCCTCTGGAAGAGCTGTTTTCTGAAAAGTGGCATGGTTTAGTGTTAGATTTCAAGTAAGATTCCTTAGGTTTGGTGATGATATTCTGTTGCATTGGAAAATTGGTAATGCTGCTGTAACAAGACTGAACAAAAGTGTTGCTCTTGATGTGAGGTGGTACTTCTACTGTGAAAGCACACAAAAAACTCCATTATTAATGCAAGTGGTACACTGATTTTAAATGMAGTCAAAGCAGTAGAGAGTTTTAACAATTTTCAGGATAAGTGAAGCACTGCAGAGGTCACTTTCTCCCTGTGTACACTCCAGACTCACGTTGAGGCATGTTGAAGAGCAGCTGGAAAAGAGCTGTACTACAGGAAAAGCCATGCTCCTTCCTTCCCTGCCCTAGGAATTGACCCATCAGTTTTCTGCTGTGGCGGCAGCAGATGGTCCCAGCTGTTACTGCAGGAACCAGGGAGCACATTCAGCCACCTAGAGTCAAACTGATCTCTCCCAGTACTGGTCACATCACCTAAGCCAATAGGCAGGGCTCCTTCTGTGGCTGAGCAAGTTTTCTCTTAGTGCAAAACACRTCCAAAGTGATGAACTTAGCTGGCTTTCGGTGACACCTCCTTGGTCCCTAATGGGGAGCTTTTAAAAGTCCCAGACAGGATAGTTCCATCTGACGGCAGTCAGGTGCTCCTCTGACTGGTGGGGATGTGTATCAAAATTAACTGTTGGCTCCAGTAGTTGCTGGGAAGAGGTGAGGAAAAAGAGAGGGTGAATTAAATAACAGATAACTGAATAATGCATTTGCTTAGCTTCTTAAGAACTTGATCACTCTCTCCTTTTGCATTTACACATTGCCTGAGAATTGAGCACTATTTACAGCTTTATTCCATGCTGACTTATTACATCTGCTCATTATTCCGAATAAGAACTTTCTGTAAGTCTCTATCACAGGTGAAGAAATCTAAATAAATTAAGCACATCTGCAAACAGAGCTGCTGCTGTATTTCTTATGAACAAATAGACAAATGTTAGGAAAAATATTCTCAGCTCTCTGCTGTGTCAATGTGTCAAATCTCATCAGGATTAACTTCAACCCCTGGCTATCTGTGTATCTTTCTTCACAAACATTATGATTTCCTGGCACTGGTTACCCTGTCCTTACAAACAGAGAGACTTTTATGCTGAGATGAGTTACACAGATTGAGCAGAAACATTAGCACAGCAATTTGAAATGATTGATATGTGCAGTGCCTTGTCTGCAAAGCTAGTTACTTTGCTACTTTTGACAAGGCAATTTAACAATAGAAAATTGTTGATAGTGATCAAAACAGATTGCTGTGTGGAGATGGTGGGTTTTTCAAATGGAATCTAAGCTTTGTAAGCCTCCTAGTTCTGCCAAAAGCTATTTACCTTAAGTTACCCAAGTTCTTAAATTACTTAAATGCTTTGGAAATACTGCCTCTAAAAGGGGGCTCCAGAGAATCACAAAACCTAGATTTCATTTAATTGTCACAAGGTAAAATTCTAAAAATTGCCCAAGTAGGAATAGGATTTTTGCATTCATATATCTTTGAAGTCTGGCTCTAGAACTTCAAAGGCAGGCTGTGGAAATGAGCTCCAAAGATAAAGAGGTGTGCTTTGGTATTTCATCTCCAGATTTACTGTTGAAATTCATGGATTTGCTATACAAATAGGACATCGTGGTGTCTTCTAGATTGACAATTTCTGAATATCACTGTGCCTTCCCCGTGTTAGTCCTGAGCTGCATGTAACCCCTGGCTGGCTTGTGGCACTGTGATGTGTAACAGCAGAGCTCTTCACCTGAGGTGCATTTCCTTCTGCCAGCCCTCAGCTGCTCCTTGGAGCTGTCTGTGCTCGTGTAATTCCTTGTATCTCAGTGGTGCTCTCACACTCCAGCTGTGCTTGTTGAGCTTGATGCTGAAGGAGAGGTCCAAAGGGATAAAAGGTAGGAGAGAGGGGCAGGAGCACTTGGAAGGACCGTCCCAGGAATATGGTTTCATTGCCTTTGTTCTCCCTTATTTTAGTTTAACCAGGGATGTGAAGGTCATGTCCATTGGCCTGGGTGGTAGTTCTTTGGATCAGCTCCAGCTTCTGTCATCTGCTGTAGGAAATGTGTAATGGCACTAAAACAGCATGACAAGGGGATAGCAGCCCTGGGACTTGGCACTGCTACATTTTTCTCAGCCATGTTGAGCTTCTGTCAACAGATGACTACACTTCTATCATTGTTGTTCAGCTTCAGGTCACTCCCATGATCTCATCTTTGATGAAAAAGAAAAATCAAATTAGTTTCTAAAAAAAAAATTGAATTGATAAAATCGTTTATGAGAGTAGTCTGGCTTCCTTAGAGCAGCAGCTCTCTTATCAGGATCACAGCCTGAGGAGCTCCACAACCCGTTTGTTTTTATGGTAATCAGATTCTTTCATCCCAGAATCCAAAATGCTGTTGGAGCATATTTAATAGTCTAGCCATTCCATGTGTCAAACAAACATTTGGGCTGTATCTCAGGGGGAAAAAAAAAATGACATGGTTTTTCCTCTTCCTCTGTATGGCTGCCTGTCTTTACGCAGGTTGGTGGGAGGATTTCCCTGAACCCAACTACTGTGGGGAAAGGTGAAGTTGTATCTTGGCAGCCACAGGAAAAACTAAATTTGTAAGGCATTTGTTAGCATCTCTGCTGCAGAACAAGTAAGGAGAGCAGGAGATTCTGAAAGCCACTTTATGATTGATGAAGATATGGGTGGTGCTGGAGGAATTTTCCAAAGCATCCAGAATTGACTCTGAACCTCTTGCCATAAATTACTTTGGAAAACCCCATTTGTGAAGTGATTTTACAAAACAGGCTGGATATAGAAGAAGAGCTGTGAATGTCAAGCATGATTTCTTGCCCAAAGCAAGATTGTCTCATGCAATACAGTGCAATCTATGTACCTGTCTTTTACAGACCTGATTATGAGGGTAACTGATATCTTCTTTTTCCTTTTTTTTTTTCTTTTGGAAATTCACCTAGAAACTGTCTTTAAAATCATAGCTCTCCTTACCCACATAGCAAGATAAGAGACAATGTGCAGACAATATGCCATAGATTATTTTGCTAGGTGAGAAGGAAAAGCAAGATGTTCAGAAGACATATTATTTAATTTTTAAAAAAGGTAGTTAAATATATAAATCTTTCCTCATAAATTCTCCCTGAATGGTCCTATTTGGAAATTTATCATGTCAAAGTACTTTAGTCTCACAATTCATTTTTTTCTACTTTATATCTTTAAGTTGAAGATTGATGCCTGATTAAAACATTTTTCCTGCACCAGAGAAATTTCCAATTAAAAAAAAAATCCTCAGCAAAAAGGAACATGTCAAGAGAGAAAAATCACAGCTACCTGCTCTGTAGGTTTTCTACCAGATACTGACACCTGAGCTCTTTGTAGACTACAAGAATAATTACAGTGCATTTGCATAGGCTGGTGCTGAGCTCCTGCAAAAGAAATCCAGGAAAGGATTAGCATTCTTATTCACATACCTTGCATATTATGCAGTGGATTCTTGAACTAATTGTCTTCTCTCCACCCCCACCACATCCCTCACCTCCTAATTTTAATGTTGTGTAATGTTTCTAGCTTGAAAATTTTAGATAGAAACTGACTATGCTGGAATGTGTGGAGGGAACCAAGCAGAAACAAAATCAGTTTCAAGTAAATATCGGCTCTGCCTGACTTTCTGCAAGTGCTCTGTGAGAGTGGGACCTGTGTATATCACAAGCTAAGAGATTTTCAGCCAGTTGAGGCCGGTCAGGATTCTCCAGCTAGGGCGAAACACCAACCTACACTTTGGGGTTTTTTTTGCTAAAATGACATCTAGAAACACGAGCTGAATATTAGTATCTGAGTACACAAAGAAGCACATTCATCACAGCACCTAGAGGAGCAAGACCCTTGTCCTACCTACTGCATCTTCTGCTGTTTAATTTCATAGGTTCTTCTGTTTCACTGTGGAGAAGGAATATTCTGCCATTGGTGAAGGGAAAGGGTTTCCCTGCAAAGGGAAAAAATCAAGGAGGGCTGTAACTGTTTGCAGGTTTATGAAAGTCTGCTGCACTGATTGGACAAGCAGTGATAAGGTGGAACTTGAAAAAGGATGATTTAGATAAGGTGTGTTAGGTGAAGCACCATCACAATAAGACTGGTAAGAGCTTGTGCTGCCTGGGTGTGATGCAGAATCTCAGGCAGCAGAGACACTGTAGGAAAAGCCTGGACACGCTTTTGCAGAGGATAAAAATGACTCTAGACATTCTTCTAAGGTGTCGTTCTTCTTTTGTCGTGTGTCTCTGCCTTTCTGAACCTTCAAGGAGATGATGGCCTCTCAGATTTATTGATTTATCAGTGGACAGAGCACAAATGGGTGCATACAAGGGCATGTGTTTTCTTGCAAGTTATATTGCTAGCATGCTGCATGATTTCTTGTTGCTGCTGATCAGGGAGACTGCAAGAATTTTCTCATGTGTCTCTGTTACAGGGACAGGACACTGCACAATCCCTCAGATGTTACAAATGCCCCTATATTTTTGTGGTAATCACTTCTTTCAGTAAACAACTGCTATGCTTGAAGCAATTCTGCAGGCTTACACACTATTTCAGGAAAAAAAGGTTTCAAAATTTTTTGTTATTTCTATTATTGTAGTGTCTCAGTATTACTTCTATTTATTGCAGCTTGTTTCTCAGTACTGAAACTGCCTTGTTACTTTGCTTAAGAGGCAACACTAAATAAATGAATGAATAAATTATTTACCCAGCTTTGGTGTGAATTACACCCCTTTCACTATAATTCACATGCATTGCAGAAGTTATTTTTGATCCTGCAAATTGAAGGGGTTTTGAGATTATGGACTAGTCTTTTGGAAGTGCTCATAGCTGCTCTCAGCTCAGAACAAGCGAGAAGAGCTCCCCCATCGAGAACAAAGGGAGCTGCGAGGTGCTGAGCAGTTTTGAAACTTCATCCATACAGCTTTAGACTGTGCATTTTGTTAAGGATTCTCTCTGAAGGTTACAGTAGAAAGACTTGGTTTCAGCAGGCAATAACACCAAGGGATTTGAATTGATGCTTATTTTTCCTCAGCTGGGCAAACTAGGGCATCCTGGAAAGAATCCAGGACCTGAAGAATTTGTTTCCAGACTGAAAAATTATCTCTGCTGTTTAGTACAGGCCTGCTACATTCATACCTATTTTTAAGCCCCAGCCTTACATGTATTTATATTTCTCCCCCAGTATTTGCACTCTGACAAGGTCTTTGCCTGCTTTTCTAGCAGTGAACCCTACCTTCAGTTCTTGGTCCCTCTCATTTCAGAACTCTTTCTTTACAGAAACTCTTGGGGCTGACTTTTCAGAAATAGTGATATTTTCACCCTGTTTTCCCAGCAATAAAGTCTGGGGCTAAGGCAGTAAATGCTTTTCAACACTTACTTTCCTGTGACAAAGGTGAATGGCCGTGGTTTAAAAGCAGATATCTGCATTTCTTTGTTGCCTGTTAATGTCACAGTATCAAAGTGCTTCAGTACAGACTCTCATATCTCTGAAAAGCAGAAAAGTGTTTCTATATCTAGTTTGCAGAAAAGATGGAGTACAGACATGGTATTGCATGACATTTTACTTAAGAAGCAGAAATAAGTAATATCAATATGGTCGATATTAAACAACTTATAATGAAAGTGTAAATCTAAGATTGTTGGGTAGGGGCTTGGATGAGTTAGTCCTTGGCTCTGCCTGTATGACATTTTCATCAAACAAAGCTGAGATCCTTACTGATAAAATCTACAGATGACATTAAGGCTAAAGGAATAGCAAATAAAAAAGAAGTGGAAATCATAGCAGTCTGCATGCAGCTTATTCCAGATCTGCAAACATTGTGCATCCCAGCACAATTTTGTGAAAAGGCACAGAATGCTCCCTGTACATGCTTGGGTGGGGGCCCTGTCCTAAGACATCAGATCTCCAGAAGGTAGCTAGGAACTCTGGTTTATGAATGGGATATTGAATGATGGATGCCCTACAGTGCTTATGAGTCAAGATACTTACATGAATTCCAAGTGTATAGAGATCAATTGTACCACAGGGGTACAAGGTTTAAGTTGTGCTTTGTTGCTGTTAGGACCACTGCTGGAATGCATCTTTGATTTTTGTGTTGATAGCAAAAGAATCAGTGAGAAAATTGAGGAGAACTGTAAGGAAGATAACTAAGGACCTGAAAACCAAGCTATTATTTAAAAAGATGCTTATTTATGAATTATGTTTCCTCAAAGAAAACCTGGATCAGTATCAGTCTGATCACAGTGTAGTCATGTGTCTTTGAATGTTTGAGAAATACAGTAACAGGTGTCCAGCCTTCAAGCAAAGGAACAACAACATACAGTAATGAAAAGTTGAAAGTGCTGCTTCATTTTGAATGATCAAGATAATTAATGACTGAAATATTCAAGAGTAATTACAGATTCACTCCACACTGCAGATCAAATAAGGAAGCTTTGCTGGTGTGTGTTGTACCGGAGGTGAAATTAAAAGGTAGAATTGGTTCTAGACAGCTGTAACACCTGAGTCTTGGGGGCAGTACTTAACAAGTAGCCCTCGAGGCTGACACTGCTCAGTTTTATTTTCCTTCCTTTTTTTTTTTTTGAGCTTCCTGGATGTAAAATGCATCATGCATTTCCAGCCCTACAAAACTGGACCTATCTCAGTGCCCTCAAGACTAGCAGCTGTGGTGGTCTGCCATATCTGCAGCTTAAGAAACCAGGATAACAGGTAGAAATAGAAGCAACTCCAGTAGGAAACTAGGAGGCATCCCCTTTCTGCAGTGAAACCAAATTTACCTATATGCTTGGTTTAGGTGATTGCTATGTGAGTAGTTCTGTACCATCCTTTTTCCTATTCATTCACACCTACCTTTCTCAAAATTAATTCAAACCCGAAGAGTAAAATATCATCTCTAATGCCCATTTCATTACATCTAGGACTGAAGCCACCAATTTCAATAAAATATATCCAGAAGGGCACTGTGTCATTTTCCTGAGCATTGCAGGAGACATATTAAAATGTGTATGCTAATTGAATGTAGGGGAGCAAGATTTGAAGGTTATGAGCTCTCTTTTGCTTTTCCTATATATTCAGTATTTCCCTTATTTTCATGTCAGTTCCCTGCCAACTCCTTTTCTGTATGAAGTAATCATATTCAGCATTAGATTGTAGGATAGCAATAATAATAATAATAAGACTTTCTGAATATTTTAAACAGCATGGCATATATCCATGCTCAAAAAAATTCTTTGAATATGACCATGATCTCATTTCCTTCCTGTTCTTTCACCATCACACATGCACTGAAGTGAGGGACAGTCATTGCCAAGTTCTGAATCGCATGAGATCCAAGGGGTATTTTCACTTCTTTCAACAGCCAGGCTGAAGTGTTCATTGCAACCACATAAGGTCCAATAATGTGCACATTGATGAGAAAACTGCAGAGCAAACAGAAGCACGGCAGCCCTTTGTGTTTGAGATTCAGCAGGCACACAAGGCTGAAAGTGTCTCTTCTGCTTTGACATTATCTACAGGTTCAATCTACAATATGCTGATTCTATCATAATACAGAAAATTGGTTAATTCCCTCTGGAAATTTAAAATAAAAATAATTCTCCCCTTGAACTGCTCTTGCTTCTTCCTTTGATTGGATGATGCTATCGCCTTCATTCTTAAGTAGGGGACAAAGACAGCATTTATACAGCCAAGTATGTGCATTTATATAAAATCTGCACACTTTGTGCACATACTTTACACTTTCTCTAAAAATATTGGCAAGTGAAGATAATTAATCAAACTTATTTCCAAGTCACTAGGACCTGTGCAAAAATGTCACTTGCAGTTTTTATCAAATCACTTTGTTAAATTTTTTTTCCCTCTCCACAACTTGGCTGCTTCTTTTCTTTTGAGTGTTGTCCTCATCCAGGATGTCCAGATCAGCACTGGAATTACAGGTCATTGTGTCAGCTGATACAGAGATTTTATTATCCCAATAGGAGCCATTTTGCAAGTTAAATGGATGCACTTTATTCATTCCCATATGGGAGACAAAAAAGCTTGGCAACAACAAAAAAAACTAATTTGAAGTTTACGTGTTTCTGCAGAACACAAACTAGCCAGAAGCTAGGAATAAGGCAGGCACTGTTTTGGCAGGGAATGTAATTAAGCACCAGCACAACTTAACTGTAACGTGGATGAAGTCTCTAAACTTTATAAAGTAGCTGTCAAGGGTCTGACAAATGTCAGAACAGTCATGAGCTTGCCTGGTTTTAGGAGGTGGGGGCCATGATTAGTGGAATGAAAAAGGATCAAATGAAGGAGATGATGATCATCTTCTGGCTTCCTTATCTTAGACACTGTGCATTTCCTGAATTTTTATGTGTTTATAGGTAACATGCCCTTGAAGGTCATGTGGCTCTCCTGTGAATGCATAGTGACACAAGCCATACTTAATGGGAGGCAACTCCTCTTTTCTATGTGTGCCACTGGGAAGCTTTAAGCCATCTTTGTGTTCTCCTGAATTTTATTACAGGTGAAATTCACATCTGATGAAAGGAGTTCTCAAAGCAATGCCAACTGTTTGCCTCCTGACACAAGACAGCACCCACCGAGTCTGACTGGGAGTGAGCATAGATGCGTAGGAATAGATCACCTCTGGGAGCTGATCTAGTGCGACTGCCTTGCCAAGTGTGTGTTTTCCCAAAAAGCATTCTGAAAAATGACAGGCTGGCTGTGTAGTGTGTAGGAAATACACACCTTGATAACAACCAGTTATGAGAATTGTAGGGTAGTAGCAGACTGGTGGTGATCTCATACTTTTCGTCTATTAATACTCCTCTTCTATTAGTACTGGCTGTGGTGGAAAACACAGGTGTAGAGAAGCACTATTTTGTAATATACCTCTGCAGACTCTGAGGCATGTTGGCATATACTGGAATACCATACACATGCTGGTTCCTAAGCTTGGAAGTCTTTGTGAGAAACTCCCTGCAGCAGAGAGTTTCTTACTCTCTGTGATTTCTGCTTCCTGTTGAGATTTACTGACTTGCTTAGTTTCCCATAAAACATAGAAAGAAGGAATCCACTGGGTAAAATATTTTTTCTTTTTTTCTCTTTTTCAAATTTATTTATTTATTTGCAAGAAGCCATTTTATGAGCAATTAGGGTTTTTTATTTGCCCCAGAGTAATATTTTTGTTTCTGATTTGGCATATCTTTATTAGGCTGAAAAAAAAGCCTTGCTTAATTTCCAGAAGACTGAAGAAAAATAACTTGTCTGCCAAAGACATATCATGTTCGTAGCCAGGCACTTAAGCTTGATATTGGTTCAAGTTCAGCAAAAGTGCAGGGAGAAAGGGCTGGCTGTGGCCGGAGAATTACCACAACCTTTGCACTGCCTTCCTTGATTATTCTAAATTTCTGGTAAATCATGCTACTGGCCTATGACCAAGCTAGGATGGAGTGGAAGCAAACTGGATCTGGTTTTGAGAGGGAGAAGAAAGCAGTTAAAGCCTCCACAAACAACGTTTCTGATAGCACAAGCAGGAATAGCTGGCCTGGGCTTCCATTTTTGTCTCACTCCCATAAGAACCAAGCAGTCTCCTCCTGTGGCTGGCACGGGCATGGCTTAAGCAATTTCATGGTCTCCTGAGAAATTGTGCCATGTATCTGCAGGAAAATCAGGTAAAATACACAAGTGCTCAGTCTCCAGGGAAAGGGAAATGAGACTGAGAATCTGGATGGTTTTTAGGGCTTTTCTCGTAGATCTGCTTCTGAATGCAACAATCTAGTATTTCTACTTCCCCAAAAGGGAAGGGATATGTTCTAAGCTGGCTAGAGAGCTAAATTGATAGAAATGAAATGAAGGAAAGAGTTTAGAAATATCTAAGTTGCTTCCATTAATCAGGATTTTTTTTAAATTTAGAAATTATTTCAGTACAAAAGAGCTTTTAGAAGTAGTTAAAGAATAATAACAAAAGCAAGATTTATTTTAGCATTAGACTCTTTATATATGCAAATCAATTTTTTGATTTTTCATAAATATTAAAAACTATTATTTTGAGAATTCCTTTCCTTTTATACTTTCTGGATTTTTTTCTAATAGAACAACTAAGCAATCTCTTATTCATAGGGAAAACAATCTGTAAATGCTGTATAATACTTATGCCTGTAAAATGGCTTACCATTATTTGTTATAACATATTTTAAACAGCTTGCTACTAGTCAAATGAGTTTATGATGAACAGGGGAGTAAAAGAATCATTCTTGGTTTTTAACTTTTTCTGTAACTTAATAGAGCAATAGTGAGCTGGAAAACTTCTTGCTGTAAGAACACACTCCCTAAATAACCTCACCCTTAATTCTACATTGCATARGAACAATGCACCTTTCTAGTTTTGCTTTAGAATATTAACACACATCCTGATTTCAGGATTGATTCAGTTTTCTTTTTAGAGCAAAAGCTTGCAAAAAGAAGACTGCTTTCTAGAACCTAACAGCTTTGTGTATCTATTAGGTAGAAAGCTCCTAGGCAAAATTAGGCAAGATAGAATAGGATATGTGAAGTTCTGTTCATGTATGCCTTTTGAAATGGATATATATTACATCACTCTCATGAAACACAAAAAGGCAATGTCATAATGGTCTTGTTATAAACACTTCGGAAGCTCCATGGCATGGAAGAAATTATCTTATTTCAAGTTGCTACTTCCTGTTATGACAGAGAAAAGAGAATGAAAGGGTAAACTGTAGATTGCTGATGGGATGAATGATCCTCACTGCAAAGTATCAGAGTAACCTCTTGCTTGCTCAACAGTCCAAAATTTTGGTCTTGCTGAGACACTGCACATGTTGCATTGCTGAGACATGTTGCACATGTTGCAGCCGTAATAACTTTCTGTCATGCCTCCTGATACCACAGTCTCTTGATCCTTTAGTTAACCCAGATATGTCTAATAAGCATGAGATCACAACTTTTACCAGTCAGTCCAAAATAACATATACTGGAGAGAAGATTGTATTGCTTTGACTACTTTGGGTTGAGTTTCTTAGAGGAGAAAGCATTGAAAAGCAAAATAGAAATAACAAAGAATTTTATTAATGATACGGAATGAATTTGGAAACCAGTTCAGATGCAATTTAAACAGTTAAAGGAGAGAGGGATGGTTTTGCTGATGGTTGGCAGTGGCATCTCAACAGCAAGGAGCCAAAATTTCTGTTGGCTCACAAAACAAGGGAAAGTGAAAAATGTAAAAATAAAGAGATGAAAAAATCCCATATGTCTGTGTGATCCTGATGAACCTTGAAGACACAGTTTTGGTAATTGGGTGCCAATGCTGCCAGCAATAATTCAATAGGAGCCTCCTAGTGATTAAATATCCTTTTTAACATCAGTAATAATTACTGTGTACATTTTAGCAATAAATTAATTCCTGACTCCAATCCCTTATAATTAAGGTTAATGAATTGAGTTGTCTTTAGTATTAGATAGGCCTAAACATTTATAAAACTACAAGGAGAAGAGATAAAACAGGAAACTTTTGCAGGGATCATTTAGMGATAATGCGACATGCTCATTCTTTAAAACAGAAATATCTGAAATTGAAGAAAACAAGTATTTATAAAATAAAAAATGTCAACAGAATGGTCTAGATGCATTTTTAGCTTGTTGTCTCCCTTCATCCCRTGGTTATAGAGGCTTGTTGAAAATTTTCAGAATTCTAACAAATATTTTGATTATCCATTCCTACTCTCTTTTTAGCTTACTTTCCCATGTTAGTTCTGAAACCATTGTAATGGGAAAGTATTTTGATGATTCTAGTAGTTACTAGTGAGCTGGATTTTCACAGCTCCCAGTAATGGCTTAATTCTGTTTGCCATTCAGCATGAGAAGAAGCAGTGTTAGGGCCACCTGAAACCTCCATGGTAAGGACTAGTAAACTATTCCTTCTCATTCAGTTCTGTGGACTTGTTAAAAATAGTAATAATTAACAAAATTAAGAAAATATTCTCCACAGAATCTCATAACAAAAAAACCCTTGCGTTACTCTAAGTTATTACTTCTCCTAACATTCCAAGAACTCAGCAGTAAAAAGAGGTATTTCATTCCCTCTTGACAGGTTCCTACATGTGTTTAGTACCAGAAATAGGTGAAAGTGGTTGGGGGATGAAGAGGGATGCTTGATCCAGTAGATTGATCTTGTGCTATTAGTACCTACTGTAAGGAATACAATGAGGTTCTGCCTCTATGCCTTTGCTAGCTGATGCTTAGTGCTGAGTGATTTGGAATCTCATCTTTGTATGGAATGCATGGTCTTTGGCTCTGTTGCTCATGCAAATGTGAAAATGCACTGGGGCCTGTATCAAAATCTCAGCTGGGATAAACTGATGCCAGTGGACTTTGGTACAAATAGGTGTAGCCCCAGAAGATTGCCAAGCCTGAAAATATCTGTGTCCTCTGCAGGTTTCATGTGCCTATATGCACAGTTTAATGGCTAGTTAGTGTCTTTAAAATGTCTGATATTTGCTAATATTGCCTTTTCTGGAAATTCCTTTAGATGGCAGTTGGACTGCCTTTAAAAAAAAAAAATCTGACTCAAGTCCCTTAAGCAATCCCTGTTAAATGAAAATGTTCAGCCATTTCAATCTCAATGGGAGATTTTTGTCTGAGACAGAATTTAATGTGGTGCTCATTCACATCTGTAGGAATATGTTTAAAAAGTCAGAATGACCCAATGTACTAAAATGAAGCACATAAATCATATTATGGCATTAATCAGATTGCCATATGGAGTTGCCAGCCTCTGCTTAATTTGACTGGGATATATAAAAACATAATGCATCAAGTAAAAGGTATTTTTAAATGGGCTGAAACTAGCATATACTCCATTACCATTCCTATTTTTTATTACCATTTCTATTTTTTATTAATGATCAAATGGAAAAAGCTCATTTGTAGTGTTGATAACTTGAAAACTTGGCAGTCATGTTTTTGTGTTCTTCATGAAATAAAAAATGTGAGGGAGTATGTGGGCCTCAGAAATGGCACAGGTTTGTGTCCATACATAAGTGTGTTCATATTAACATAATTTACATAATCCCATGTAAGGGCTTTTTTACAAATGGGGCAATGGAAAATGTCTTGAGTGACACTTCTCTGGATATCCTCTGTACTTTCAGTGAATTATGTAAAGGTCCAGTGAATCAAGTGCTTTATAAGGAAAAGTGCCTCTGATTTTTCCACTCTTGATGCATATGGGATTGAGTGTTTACTTTTCATGACTCAGACAGCAACTGAATCGCAACCAACTGTATGATTTTAAAGGTCTTTTAATAAGGCTTTCCCCTTTTCCATTCTGCATAGCACTTTCTCCCATCAAGATTTGGTCTTTTTTTCCCACCATTCTCATCAGAATTTCTCTGTCTTTTATTTTTAARGAGTGTTTTCAAATTGAATCAGCTCATTGTGGTTTCTAGTTTTTTCTGAGTGTGACATTCATAATGAAAATATAAAAGTGTCAGTGTCACTTTCATGCTGGAAATTGATATAATGCATGCTAATGAAGACTTCAAAGGAGGAACTGTTTTTATTATTTTATTTAAAAGTGATGGAAATGTTTTCTTGAGTCAAGCCTAAAAAGCACATTTGAGGTAGATCAGTTTGGGGAAGAAGCAGAAAGTGATAATAATTTGTCAAGTGAGAAAAGCTGTTTCTTGCCATCTTTCTTCCTGACCTCTGGCAAATTTAGGTACCTTTCTGATGCAAGTTTCTATATTAGTTGTACACTACCTCTTTCTGTGGATTTGAAAGTGCCACCATTGTAAACAAATCATAAGAATTGAATAAAATGTAAAAATTAAGTACTAAGTTTAGGTGAAAATTTTAATAAAATCTCTAACTGTGGGAAGAAAGATAAAGTTAGTTACACGTACACTTTGGTCCCTGCCTCAGGGATGTGGTGATGTGATTTTTGAAGGGATGAAGTAAAACTGAGGTTTTTTTCTTTTCCTGAAATCCATGTTGTCGTTGCCCTTGTTTAAGGTAACATTTCCTTCTCCTGCAGCTCATTGCTGYCAATGCTTTTGATATAACTACTTCAGAGGCCCATGCTCCTGATCTTTCTGCATCCCTACTTCAAGCCATCTGCTTGTGTGATCTGCAAATTTTTAATGGCCTGATGAATGGGTATTAAGTATGGAACGGGAAAGAGGGTAAGAAAAGGCACACAGGGGCTGCTTTTGAACTTCTCACTTCACCTCCGGCTTCAGCTCCATCTCTTCAAAAGGCTGCTGCTGAAACAAGTTGGGTGACTCTGTGCAAGCCAGTAAATGGTTTCCCTGTTTTGCAGAGAAGTCACCTCTGGTCCTGGTTCAGCTGAAGCTGTACTTGCAGAGAAGCAGGGCCAGATCTGGCTCAGTTTCTGACCCTGCTCTCCTTGCCCATCTGATCTCTGCTGCTTTCTTCTTGAGCTGCATCTGCTAAGCACTACCTTGCCCTGTCTTTTCTCTGGTATATTTCTCAGCTGTGTCAGAGGGCTCATGACTAAAACCTGTGTCTTTTTTGTCTTTGAATTACAGGTTTTTCAGCATAGAGTTAATTGCTGCATGCATTTGTCAGTGACAAAAGATTAGGAGTTTATATTCTGTATATGTTTTCCATCTCGTTTTCTGTAGTTTGCTCCATGTTGCATTTGCCGGGCTGTTGGGTTTGCACTGTTTTCCTGTAATTTTCTAGTCCAAGGTGCTCCTTTAGGATGAATTTTCTTCTCAATGTTCTTGCATGTGTTTTGCTAGAGCTGTGCAGGGGAGGTGATAGACTCCAGTTCCAGCCACAGCCTGAGCTTCTCCAACTTGAATTTCAGAACTGAAAACCAGCTTTGCATTGCTGATAACTTTACAGTTCTACTTCAGCAGCTGCAACTTAAAAAAAAGTACTTTGTTTTGGATTTTTGGCGTCACATATTTAAGAACCCTGTCATCCAGCCTCAAGAAACTAGAGGTGAAAATGTAGGAAACAAAAGTATAGAACCTTTGTGGTGACTTTCAGGGCTAAACAGCAGTTTAGTCTTGGAAATTGCTTTTCTTTTCCTCTGTGGAACTGTGTACAGAGCAGGCTACATTTCCCTCCTGTGCTGTACAGCATTCTCTGCTTGTCAGGGGTACAGGTAACTTTGAGCTTGTCATTTGCTTGATGTTTCTAGTGCTGCAATAAGCTTTCATATGTGTGCATTCTTGCCAAGTATATGTCCCCTCGTCTGGCTCTCTTCCTTCTAGTTTTAAAGAGTATRTGCCACATTAAAAACATTGGTGGAATTATCTGCTGGGAGATGACACTCTGAGCTGAAAAAGTGAATGATAAGTAATGAGGGAAGTGGGAAGTAATGTATAAATGCAGAAGTTTTATGCTCTGAAAATTACTGTAGCATCGAAGTCCCTAGATGAGTAAAACAATACGCCAACATTTCATCACAGACTCTCATCAAAACTTCAAATAGAATTTTTACATCCATACACTATCATGAAGTATTTATAATTATTGTGCCAGGAAATCTAGCTGGTGATTCTCAGAAATCAAAGGATGAAAAATAAAAGATACATAAATGAATAAATAATTACTGACTCTCTCTGTGCATTCTCTAAGCCTAGAGTGTCAAAGTTTTTCTGTAGCAGGGGATGACTGACATTTTCAATTCAGCTCCCTAGGAGAGAAATACAAAATGTGCCAGTAGAGGAGGGAAGGCTTCACTATATAGAGCTCCTAGTGAAATCAGTAGGAATGCTAGCTGTACAGCTTAGTGTCTATGCCCTGGCAGTTAGGGGTAGGTATCTTCCAGATATTTAGGCACTTGATAAATAGGCAACAATTTCGTATGTAAATATCTCTCAAGATGTGGCACTTGTATGAGTGAATTGTGATGTTTTTCTGCAGCACATGAACATTGTGATATGCACAGAACACTGCAGCATCAGGATTTCCTTAATTCTGATGGAGGGCTTGCACTTTCTCCATTAGGATCATGGAATATTGGAAAGGTTTGGGTTGGAAGGGACTTTAAAGTTCATCTAGTTCATGGGCAGGGATGACTCTCACTAGACTAGGTTGTTTAGAGTTCTATCCAACCTTGAAGACTTTCAGTGATGGGGCAAACACAACTTCTCTGAGAAACCTGCTCCAGTGCCTCATCACMCTTGCAGTAAAGAATTTCCTCCTAATACCTAATCTAAACCTACTGTCTTTCAGTTTGAAGCCATTAAACCTCTTCCTGTCACTACATGCTTTTGTGAAGTAGGGGAAAAGAAAACAGTTCTTTGGAAATCATTGAGGCATTGAGCTCCTAATACAATCAGGATGGAAAGATGGATGAAGTTGGAGGCTTCTAGCTGAGTGTCTGGGCTGATGCTTGTGTCTTGGGATATCAAGCCAAGGTGTAGAGAGACACAGGTGGTGGAAGACAACAAAATCTTCTTGACCAGCAAGGCAGTGAGGGAGATTGAAATCACTCATTTTTCTTGCTGATGTGGCATGAAAAAGGCATAATTGATTTCTGCTCAAGTTTTACCTGGAGCTGAGTAGAACCTGTGTGGTGGTAATTACTGTGTGCTGAACCCAAGGCAATGCATCATGCTGGGATAGCCTGTGTCCCTACTGGCTGCCAGCCAGGCTGGGGCAGGGTGCAGGGTGGGACTGTATCCAAGTGATGCCCTTTCTGCACAGAGAGGACTTCCTTTTTGTGAAGTGCCACATGGACATTGTCCTGGTGGAGGAGTACAGACCTGCTGACATCTTTGCTGCCTCCAACTACACAGCTGAGATAGAGGTAGCTAAAGGCACTGGCATGACTTTTAGGAAGTGCCAAATAACACAGAAATTACTTTTGTTTGTTTGTTTAATAATATTTTAACAGTTACCTGTGCCTTACTTGGCATGTTGTCAAAAGAAACTCAGTTTGTGGAAAATAAAAGGTATCCCAAAATGGACAGACTGGGAGGGGAGAGAAAGAAAGAAAACAGGAGCATGTCAAGAATCCTGGCCGTGACTCATTATCTAGATCCAGCAAGTGGCTTTACCCTGCTAGATCTTAATTTTATAGGAAAAGATTCCATATTCTTTTAAGGTCTAGCATGGCAGCCTTACATCTTAACTTACACATTTTTCAGCTCTTGCTTGGATTCAGTTGTTCTACACCCACTGCAAAGCTGAATCAATCTTTGTGCCACAGTTAAATATTGGATGATTTAGTGTGCCATCAAAAACTGCATAAACAGCCTATTAGAAATGTATTAAACATTCAGTAGGAAATTGACTGTTCACATATCTCCTTGCAGTAACAATAGCCAAATAATACAGCAGTCATTACCCAAATTATCTAAACTTGGTTAATTGTACAACAATGTGATCATGGKTTTGTGACTGATGATTTTGATTAATGGAGTGCAAGAATAAAGTATGACAGCTACATTTGAAAGGATGAGGCTGTGTTTCCATGAGTAAATGACAGGGAAATATTTGCAGTGGTGTTCCTTAATCCCCACCAGGATCTAGACTTCAGACCTGTGACCTTTTCTGCAGGAGGTAGATCTCTGTTCTAGTAAGCACAATTCCAGTGGTAACAGTAATGAAACAAATTCAGACCACTTCATGTTAATAGCATGAATTTACTTTGCCAGATTTATGCCAAGRAGAGAAACAATTTTTCAGACATGCTAAATTTTTTAACAGAAAAGGATCTGAAAGATCCTTTGAAAACCAAGATGATAACATGTCCTGACAGTGGTAAACTTTACTGATGGAGTAGGKTCATTAGTTTATTATTATTCACCCCAATAACAGAAAAATCCCACATAGATTAATATGTATCTTACTCTCATTTTGTTATGAGATTCTGGATAGGAAGTCAAGTCTAATGATTTCAGAATGTCATACAGTTTATCAGGGTGCTTAAAAATGTCTGACACCATTTTGAAACAGATACTGCCTTTCATATGGTTAAAATACTGAGAGAATATGTACTTATCATCTAGACTGAAGGGATCAGTCCAAAGAGATGATAGGGCAGAAAAAAAGCCTGTTGATTGAAAGATACCATGAGGATACTCTTCACCATCACTCATACATTGGATGAGGCTGCGGATATGACGGCCAGAATTAACTGTTCTCATCATATCTGGCATTTGTAGGAAATTATGTGGAGCACTGCCATGACTCATAGCTTCCCTCTAAGCCTCATTACTTCCATCATTACTCCTCTAAAAGTCTGTCTGCATTTTCAGAGTATTTCTCTGCTTTCATTTTGAAAGCACGGAACAGCTGGAAAAGAAAAGGAGTTGTTTGGAACAGGAAGCATGCCTTGAGTTAAAAGGAATGCAGAGAATATTTGGAAGAATTTCTAACATCATAAGGGAGTTAAATATTTGCCCTGAATTGCCAATGTGTCTGTGGAGAGAGGGAATCATTAAAAGGAATGATGGTACTCTCACCCAGACTGATTTATGRTTTCACAGTCTCTAAGCAGGGAGCTGACTGATTTGTCTCCAATATATTTCAAGGGGTACATTTTCTTGTCCCATCTTCCCCAGGGTTTAATATGATGCCTTGCCCTCTTATTGTCTTGCAGTTTTGCCTGAGGTGGAAGAGTAAGTCCTTCTCATATGAGAACTGCAGGTTCTTAAGGAAATAAATTTTGTCCATGGTTGGGCCCCAGACTCAGAAGATWTCAGAGCCTAGAGACAGGTTCCCCATCCCTATTTGGAGTCTATAAAATTGCTTTCTTTGCCTAGACCCAAACTTTGTTTTCAAGTCATGAGAATGAAAGGGAAAACAGCGTGTGCCCATAAGGAAATGCATTGGAAATGGATGCAAATCAGGTCTCCTGCTGATTCTGGCCATCTTGTTGGGATGCAAGGATGTTTTTTTACAGGATTTCTGTCATAGTCCTACATTGTAGGCGAAAGACTTGAAATATCTCCTCCTTTTCCTGTCTCTGTACTGCTCAGGCTTTTGCACCATCAGAGGAATGAAAGTGTTTAACTTTTAAAGATGTTGTTGAAATATTAAACAAAGTTTTTCCCGCTGATTGTTAATGCCGTATCAAAGCAGGTTTGAAACGGCTTCATAATCTGTTACATAATGCTGTCATGCTGTTCGTGTCACTGATACTATTTCATCCTGATAGCTGCCACTGGCAGGAGGCTCAGAAATGTGATTGTAACCATTCTCAAATGCATCTTAAATACATTTCACAGATTGCTCTTGGGGAGAGGCGCTTTCTTATGCTACAATTTTTTTGGTGGAAACCAAATGGAAGGTTCCATTACCTCAGTCTCCTTGTCTGTGCATTGCGACACAGATAATCCTCCTCTTCCTCCCAAAAGGTGGATTACACTTACAATAATTGCCTTTAGCTGATGTGGGGTTAAGGAGCTAGAACAGAAACTCTTCTGTGCATTTTCTTCTTGCGTACAGATGGTTTGAGGGTTGAATCCCGTGTGGTATTTTCCATTGCACCTAAGGCTGATGCAAGATAATCCCCTTGTACCCAGAGAGGAGTCTGTGAATGAAATCAAGAAGTGTCTCCCATCCTCCTCCCTGCAGTCGCTGGTAGCTGATGAAGGGATTGATTAATGTGGGATGAGGAGATCCTGCTCCATCTGAGTTAGATCAATAACTTGGGTAGTGTCTTTCCACTTGAGTGACCATTTCAGWGTGCCTGGATAAAGGAAATCTGTGCTTCTTTGGAGAAAAGAAAGAATTCTTCAGAAAGAATCCAGCTTAACCTTCTATGGAATGCAATACATACTAAAATAGCAAATATCTTTTGCCAGTTAGGAAAATGACTTAGATATGGGCATGAGAATTTTTTAAAGATTATATCCTTCAAATCTCAGTGTAAGAAAGTTACTGAAGCATGTAATGATGCCTTTTGGAGCAGGCACAATCTTTACTGCTTCCCTGAGACAGAATGTTTCCTTGGAATTAGTCTTTAGGTAAATATATCTTTTGGCATAATAATTTCTTCCTGGAGCCTTCAGGAGCAAATAGGTATTCATGGTCCTCGGTTGGAGAATGGTACAAATAGTGTGTGTTAGGTATTTGTCCTGGTTTAGGGCAAATTGTCCTCACCCCAGGACAGTGAGGGAAGGAAAAAAAAGAGGAAAGAGCAACAGAATACGGACTCCTCCCTGGCCCTCCCCCTACCTTCTTCCCATTTCCACTTTGGTAGAGTATTTTAAATCCAAAATAAAATATAAACCTGAGATATTTGTGCTGTGGTTTAATAGAAAAATTACAATTGATGTGCCCCAAGACAGGTTGAACCTCTTTGAGAAAACGCTGTTTTTTGAAAATCAGACATGCTGTTTCCATAATCAAAATTTGTTCAGTCTGTTTTGGAGCAGCAGTGGTCATCTGGAAAGAGAAAAGTTCCACTTTGGAATGTCATAGGAAATTCTGATAGAAGAAAAAAATCACATATTCAGTGTTCTTAAGGCAGAACTGCCAGAAGGGAAATTCAAAGGAAGTCCATGAATGCAATAACAGCCAGGGGGAAGGAGGACTGAGAGGCTGAGAACATAGGTGTACACTGGGAATAATCAGGAAAGTCTCCCTGGGATCACAGTAAAGACATTTCCGTCAGAGTCCCAAAGCTTTGGCAATTGGTCTACTCTTTTGCATCTCTGTTGATACTAGATTTGGCAAATTGTTTTGATTTAGTGGCTTAATGTAGCAGGTGTCTCATGGAGTATGGAATAAGTAGTCTGCTAAGTGCTAAATCTAATCTGCTGTCCACTTAATTCAATAGGAGAACTTCCTTCTGGATTAGCAARATGATGGAACAGGTTCCAAGCAGTCCAGCCTTTTGAGGGCTGTAGGTGTGTACACAGCTTGCTGAGCTGGTGTCAGACTCTTGTTGCTTGGATGTTTATCCTTTCTAGAAAGCATTTTTTCTCTTTTCCTCTTTGATACAGTGTTTTGCCTGCTTTGTTATTACTGCATTGATGAAAGCACACTCAGTTTTTGCAGTTCAAAACCCCTACCGAGCAGAATTTGAGTTATCTGAGAAGAAGAGTAYTTTTACCCTATAGGAATGTATTGGAAACTGGATTACTGCTGTTTCTGCTGCACAGAGAAGCACTGTTTGTGAGCTTACCATCGTGCATGTGAATACAGCTTTATAGGATCAGGGCCTTAAGAGCTGAAAAGTGTTTTGGAAGATTTTTTGAATGTACTCATCACACCTAATAGTTAATGATATCAAAACGAGACCATATCTAAACTAATGACAAGAAGCTGTCAATCTATGTATTTCTCAAGGAGAACAAAAAAACCACAGGACCTTTAAAAAGAACAGTGAATTTTAAAATATTTTAAATACTGCACAGATTACCTGTCACGATACTTCATAGTGTGATATTTACTATGATTTTTCCGTTTTGATTTTTCTTTTTGCAGAGGAAATTCACAGCAGAATATTGTTTATTCAGTGTTGGGATGAGGTTTCCAGCCCCAGCAGAATAGTGCCTCACTGTTAGCCCACTGCTGATCACCAAGGACCAATGCCAGCCTCACAATTTGCTGCTTTCTGCACACACACTGGGAAAGCACAAAAAGTTCTCAGGCTCGTTCCAGCTATGCTTTGAAATCTGTCTGGAAAAGATTCTTCCCCTTCAGCAGTCCTGGTGATTAATTAGCTAGCACGAACCTCTGCAACAGCTCAATCACTCTGAACAAGTGGTGTCACATTCCCTTCCTAAATGTGATTATTGCAAATGTCCATGACATTGCAGCAGGCTCCTTCAGTGGGATCTTTCACTGCTGCAGAGATTACAGAACATTTGCTGCTTTCATTTGCTACCAGGCACCAGAACACCTCAAACAATTTCAGCTCTAAAGTCAGGGAATACATATAGAGTTTTTGGATGTATTGGAAACTTATCTGCACTATTAAAAATTGAACACATACAGGATCAAACTAGACTTACAAGATAGGTAATTTGGAGATTATGTTTTATGATTGATATTTCATTTTGAAAATGTGATTCTATTGCTTGTTCTTGTCTGCTACTGCTTGCTTGCAGACACCAAACTCTTCTCATACAGATAAATTGTTTGTCACCAATTGTGCAGGGCAGATACTCCCTGAAGATATTCCTCATGGCTCCCCCACTTTTTGGCACAGCTGGCCCGTGCCTCCCTTYTAATTCTCCAGATGCTCCTATCTAGGGAAGACAGGCATCCTGTCCAAGAATTTCTGAAACCCGAAATCTGGGGTTAACTACTAACAATACAATTATATTATTAGCTCATAGTACTGTCACTGGTATTTGTGCCTGAATTCTGAACTGGCTGCCATGTCCTCCTTATTGTAATTTCAGCGTGTCTCAGCAGGATCATCCTAACATCAGCATTTACAAAAGAATCTGTCTTAAACCCTTAAAGCTTTTATTGTGGTGCTTGTTACAAGATAAAGAGGAAGGCCATACTAGAGAAACAAGAGGCCAARGAAATATTTAACACCAAGGCAAGCATTACACTGGGCCCAAAGTAAGGAGAGAACTGGCGTCCTGTGCATCCTAACCTAAAATTCTTCTAAATAAACTGCGTTGCAAAAAAAATGCAGCTCTGAGCTCAGGATTAAGGGACAAAGCAAGAACAAAAAATGTTTGCTTTCCTGTGTTATAGTTAACATCTTCCTAGATGTAATCTTCATGTTTCTTACTAATATATTTCCCTATGGAAGATAGTGAAATTTTTTACAGTGTGGTGTGTAACAAAGATGCTCTGGTTGACAATCTTTTCAGACTTTTCTGACTTTTATTGTTCTTTTTGTCAGCTTTATAGGAAGTTTCAGATAAATTTTCTGGTTATGCTGAGTCTGTTCTGGAATCTACCTGCTCTGGTTCCACTTTCATTAAATCTGTTTACATCCTGATCCACAAATGTCACATGCTGATAGTTATTAAAACTGGAGGTAGGGTCTGAGCTGCCTAGCAAAGGAGCCAGTAGGAGATTAGCCTCTGTGAGTGCAGCTCTGGACTGGAATGCATAATTCAAGTGGAGATAAGGGACAAAAAATGAAAGGCAGATGAATCCAGTTTCAGTTCACAGGCAGTGCTCCTACTTCAGATGCCTCTAGGAGGGACTTTGTTGGTTAATCAAGAAAAAGGCATAGCAAGACCTCTCTCAGCAACTGCTGTGAGCTTAGGAATATGACATCTTGCCTAGACACAGTGAGGACAGGCATCTCTGGCATGTTCCTCTTTGGCAACAACAGACTTCCAGGATTTGATTGCTGCTCAGACAGTGTGTGTTTCCCTCATGAAGTATTTAGGGAAAAAAAGAAGTGCTTGTATGTCATGTAGATATTACCATTAGAATACCAAGGTCCCTGAGCACTACAGGGCAAGACACTGCCAGAGGAGAGGAATGTGCAGTCATTCCTGCTCTGCAGATGTTTGGGAAGCATGGTGTGTTGGTGTAGAGATCATCACCTGAGAGTTACAGTCCCCTGTTATATTGAGTTGCTCTTTAACCTCCAGGATGACATCTTTGCCTCCTTCTCTCTCAAACCTTGCATATGCACACAGCTGGGATTTTCCCCTGTTGCTAGGTGTGAAGTACATGTTTTTCTTTAGCTGTTTGGTTTACACACCTAAGATGTGTTCCGAGTCGAGACTGAGGGACAAGAACTTGTGTGGAAGAAAGGAACTGAGATTTCAGGCTGTACCTATCTCTTTGTGTTGACACTAGAGAGACTGCCAACAGGAACCTCCACCAGATAYCTAAACTCTGTGTGTCCAGGGCTGCTTGGCAAGGTGTCTTGCAAATGAGACACAGAAAAAGTAATGCTTTTAAAAGCATGGCAACCTGGTCTCAGGTGTGTTGTGAAAGGTAACAGATGTTAACAGTGTACCTGGTAGTACTCTGCAGCTAAAGAAGTTGTTATCTTTCAGATGACTCCCTGTATCTTGAGTGATTTCAATCATCCTTACAGAAACTGGGTTATTAGGCTTTGTTTCCTGAAATCCTTTGTTTCAGAAGTCATTTATTCTTGTAAGAGTAATCCGAAAGTTAGGGGTATTTAAGTGCCTCCTTCTTTTGTAAATGCTGCCAGTAAACCCTTGGCCTCAGTTTCCACAGCAGAAAAAAGACTATGATATACTAATGCCTACCTTCTTCCTGTGAGTACTTGTCTCTGATGTGGCTAATTCATTCCTATGTTCAACGCACAGTGGGTTGCAAAATTATGATTATTAAAGCCAGCTATTAGAGAGTGTTGTCTCCTTTGAGAATATTGATTTAATCACATGTCTCTCTGTATTTTAAGTCTGAAGTGATATGATGCGGAAAGATCAATTTATTCCATGTCTGTTTCTAGTGAATAATTGTGCAGTCTTCTCTATTCTTTCTGTAATGAATAGAAATAAATTGGCGTAGTCAGGAAACACAGTGAGCATGCTTGATAAAGGAAGTGCACCAGGCCATGCTGCATCTGTTTCTAACTTCATTTTCTTTTTCCAGATGTATTTTTTCCTTCTTTCCTCCCCCTCTCCCCACTTCTGTTCTAGTCAGAGATGCAAGGGGAGTAGATGCATTGCACTCTGTTCTGTTGTACCATGTCTCCAGAGGAGCAGGGCAACAGGAGGGACCATACTTTGCCTTCTCTCCAAATGTAGGTTTGCTCATGACCAGGTTACTGTCTTCCTCTCTGTCCTTGTGCTGTTTCTTGCTATGGAAAGAAACAATATACCTCTGTTTCCATAGCTACATATGGATTAAATCTTTCATGTCACTGTTTTTGAGACTGTGTCCAAAAAGGAAAGAGATTTATAATAGAAGGGCGTTTATCTACTTGAGTACTCCCTTGTCTCTGGTAGTAAAAGCTCCAGCTGCAGTGAAACCCAGTCCCCATGAGAGCCTGGCTTGTCCTTCTGGGACAAACATTACCAAATTCATATGAACGGCCTCATTAGTAGGGATGTAAGACCAGCATCACTAGGGGATGACATTTTTCTACAAAGCCACTTCAAAACTCTCTGAGATTGCAGACAAATGTTCTTATTTGTTGTTACTGGCCATGCTGCCTTCTCTGTGTTTTATGGCTTAGACTGGAAGTAGATGTAGCAAAGAAATTACCCTGCTTCTCTTGAGTTGTTTGGTTTTTCTTTCCAGGACTTTTGGGGTCCCTGGGTGAAGGGCAGGCAGCTCTGAGAGATGGCAGCAGACCTTTGTAGAATTGATACAGTGGGGGCACAAATCCTTAGCCCTGCCTGTGTGTGTGCATGGAGCTGGAGCTCACGTGGACATCTTATTTTTCTGTGAGGGAGAAGGTTGTTTCCAACTAAGGCTGAAACCCAGTTTAAAAAGAAATAGAAACCCACCAAGTATCTCTGCTTTCCAACTCCAGCCCCTAATGTTTCCTCAGCTGTCAACACTGTTTTGGCCAGCTTTCCTAACAGCAATTTTGATCTAGACTTAAAGAGAAGATTTGAAGGACTGAAGCGCTCCTTTGGGGAATGAAAAATATTTTCAGGTCCAGTGAGAGCTGATTTGCTTTTATTAGATTCACTTCTCTGTTGTAATAAACTAGGGCATGATGTTGTGAAATGCATGTTACAGTATTATCACAACTAATGTCAACACTATTAATATAATGCCTGTAATTCACTGCATTGTGCCTCATTATTTCATCTCTACAGATTCTTCTTGTTGTGAGTATAATAATTTTTATGTTGTATTAAATTAACTCTCTAAGAGGTCCAGCACTCTGTTATTATTCCCCCAAAATAGAAGGTACTAAGATATACACTGCCTCAAAGGTGTTGCATTTTTATTGCAAAGTCATAGATAATATGAGAAAAATCTCCCCATTGTATTTCCTTGGGATTACAATGGCTCCTGCATCTGCTGCTTTGTGCAGACCCTTTTGGGCAGGACGCTGTAATTATGTTATTGTCAAAGTAGAAGTTCCTTTGTGTCTTACTGATTATCAGAAATCATTTTCATTTCTGAGTTTATGTTAGCAAGCTTGCTTGCTTTATGTACATTCAAGGATGTGACATGAAAGATAGTTTTGTCTCTGTTTTTTGACACTGAAATTATTACCTTTTGCCCACTTTATATGGTATGAATATGTCCAACCCTATTTAACACTAATTTCTGGCATTAAGCAGCTGAGGTGCGTAGAGTATTGTGGGAACAAGTTCAAGTTGCTGTAGGGATGTTGTACTTTAGCCGAGGACATTGCAGACTGCATTAGGGATATAAAGCAGGTATTTGGGAAGCTTTGGAACTTGCTGGTCTGGATGTAGCTAATGCTAATACTGTGGCACCTTTCTGAAAAAATTAATGTAGTTCATGTCTCACACTTTCTGGTCAACAGAATTCTTTAATTTGAAGGTGGAGTTAAGGATGAAGACCAGAACAAAATGTACTGGTTTTTGCCATTTATTTTATTTGAACTCTATTTGTATATGTGTGGTGGTGTTTGTCTTTACCACTACCAGTGTGATTCAGCTGGTGAGATGTTTTGGTTTTATTACAGGTCAAGCCTATGGTTTTGAGTCTTCCTGCATTCTGGTTAAAATTCCTCAAAAGAATATGCATTTTCAACCTTTCTCCCACACTCATTTAGACTAGTCCCAGAAGTTTTTCTGGAAATTTTCATGGACTAAGGTATACAGAATGATATATACTGGAAGTAACAATATTGTGCAAATAGAAACATATTGTATGCCCTATTGAAAAATGGACATCTTGTAATATTGCATCTTAAACTGGATGTGGAGTTTCAACAAGACGTGGTTTCCTAAGAGCTAGAGATGCTTTTGGTCCTTGTCTTGTTTCTAGACTAGAAACATAAGGAAGTCTATTCCCTTTAATACATATAAGTGCAAAACCCACAAGCTTGTAAGATTTGAAGATTATGATAAAGTGAAATGGAAAATGCACMATCTCTTAAAATATGTGGAAGATTACCCAAAAGCCTGTGCTTAATAGTAGATTTCTGTGCATTATATGTACTCCTCCTCAAGTGTACTTTTTCTTTTAAAGACGTAAAAGTCACTGTGGAAACCTACTGCAGCAGCTTTTGAACCATCAGCAATGTATAAAAGTCTGTTCTGAGAAGGGCTAGTGACAAATGAGGTGAATTAATTTCTGATAATGGCACAGCAGAGCTGGAAAGTAGGAAAGAGCAACAATTAGTGTCTGTAATAAGAGCCTTTGGGTTCAAAGAGGTCAGTGGTTCTCTTCTACAGAAAGTAGTAGCTGAGGTTTCATTTACCAACTTCATTTCATAATGAAATTTCCTGCAGTGTCCTTAACAAAAGCAAAACTTGTGAGGTGGAGGAAAGAGATTTAGTATTCAACTGGCTAAAATTACTTTTTCTATGCAGCCAGGAAGAAATTTTTATTTACTGCTCATTCTTGTTTATGCATGCTACAGCTCTGTATGTAAAACAAGCAATCAGTGTTTTTTGGCCTTTTTCATCACTGAATGTTTGCAGAAGAAAGAGAGTTTCATTTATTTCACTTAAACAAATAGAGTTACTGTGGAATTCATCCTGAATACCTGAAATTCATTTTTAATAGCAAGCAGAACTGATCTCAAAAAATAAATAGCAAGGTAACGAGAACAGTTGTCAGTTAACTTCATCACTTCTTCCCATAGCTAAGTTTTTCCTGCTTCAGTTTGACTGCAACTGAGGCAAGAACCAGAAATGCTAATGACTGCCTGTGTATTGGGAATACAGCAAGTAGTCCTCATTTGCAGGCACCAATTACTCATAAAGGAAATGCCATAGCACAAGGGATTTTTTCGTTCTTTCATTTGTGATTTGGTTCTGTCATCATTATTTGATAGTCATAGGCGTAGCAGGATGCTGCTCAGGCTTTAAAAACAAAGGGAAGTCAGCCTGAAGCAGATTGCCTTGCACACTGGGGAAGTTCAGAACTGACTCCTCACCAGGCTTGCTTTCCCTTTTGGATATGATAGGAGAACAAAGTTTCCCTCACAGGAAAAACTAAATGTTTTGAGACTTCCTTTCAGCATGTATGAGGATGAAAGCAAATCCCTCGACTCTGCTTGCTCCCTCTTCTCACCAGCCATGCTGTTTCCTACATCCCTTCAGTGCTTCTCTCCATCAGTCATTGTCTATTCTCTTTGCTTTCAAACATGTTAATGTCTCTCTCATGCTACCCTATGAAACATCCCCTATATCCCATCTGCTTCCATCACTGGAAGCATTCCCATCGCTTCTTCCCTTGTTCCTGCCTCCCTCTGTTTCATCTCCTTTGGCAAACTGCACCATGGCACACTTCCCTAGCTGCTCACTTCCATGATTGGATTGCCTCTGTCCTCTACTTGCTGTGTGGGCTCCCTGCTCAACACTGAGTCCATCCTGGCTGTTCTTTGCATTCTGATCCTAAATTGCCTGAAGCTCTAGGATAAAAGGCTGTGTTTCACAGCTTGCTTCCTCAGGAACTTCTTCCTCAAAGGATGGGAGTCTCTGTTCATCAGAGATGAAGTTTACACACTGGAGTGCAGATTCACTACCTACACCTTTCTCCCTGCTGCACAGATACAGGGATTAAGAAGCGTGTCTAAAAGTCTTCCCTTTTTTCCCCCCACTGTAAGTCTTGTCTCTCTTCCATGACTGTCTCAGAAACAAGCAAGGAATGGAGGACCTTAAATACATCTAATAAGACTTTTATGGATTAATTTTCCAGTTGCAAAGGAAAAGTGACACAGGCTATAGATGCCACTCTGTACCTCTCCTGTTCTGTTGTCAGTGGTGTGGCTTTTTGGTGTTTTGTACTAAAGGACTGTACAAAGACTGCTGGGAAAGCTTTGGTTTGCTTTGGTGCTGTCAAGTGTTCTGTGATGTGTTTAGTGGGGTTCTCAAGCACTTGCTGGATTTGTGTTCCATGGTGAACAGTGTTTTCAACAGAATGACATGGATAAGTCAATGAAATCGTTCACTCCTCAGTTCCCAGACTGGAAAATAATGATTTGTACTTGTACTGCTGGTGCTGTTTGGGCATGAATTGTCAATATTCTGTGGGAAAGTAATGCCACTAGGAAAAGCCAGTTAAGGAGCTGTGTGGAGTCTTTTCCCCTATGTGCTGTAGATGCCCCTTCAAAATTTTAATTCACTCCACTTCAGAGTTCAGGTCAGCATCCAAAAGGTGCTGGTCTTTTTCTGTTCTCATTTTCCCCAGTGCCTGTCTTGMCTTTATCAGGAGGGACTTCAGTTTTCTCGTTGAGTTGTCCTTGAAGACTCTGCCATCTCGTGGTGGTCTTCTCTGGTGACTCTACTGGGAGTTGCCCTTTGGGTGGGATAGATCCAATGTTGTATGTGAATTCCCCGTGCAGACGGTAAGACCTAACAAGCTGGAATTCAGAGAAATTTTGTATTCTCTCCACGCTTTAGTTCAGAAGCTAAACTGTGGAAAGTGAAATAATGTCCCTGTTTCTGCATGGTGAGAACTGATTGGGAAAGTGGCCACAATTGCTTCCTTTCAGCTCTAAGCTTCAGCTTCTAATGCTGTTTTCTCTCCCTCTCCCTCCTTTTAACAGCTCTACCTTTTTTCTTTCTTCCCCCATAAAGAAGGAAATACTTTCTGCAGTGTTGCAATAATATATATCTGAAATTTAAAGAAAACCCAAACCCAGCTTTTCTTGCCCAATATTCTTGGCACTATGACATCATAACCCCTGTGTGTCCTGTCACTAAAACAAATGTATGAAACAGTTCCACTTCTCCTCTTTAATTGGAACTAGCTTGTTTCAAGGAGCTGAAGAGGCAGACTACTAACAAAGGTTAGTGTGGAGAAATACATCATTGTCTTGCAGGATGTTCTAAGTGGGTCTCTTGAGTATCAAGGTCAGAGTTTATTTAGCAGCAAGTTCTACTGGTATGAATCATCAATAGCGTTTCTTACACAATTTATCAATGCCTGGCAATTATATTTTGTTCTCTACAGAAATGCTACACTTTTTCTCAGGAAATGGTGCATATTTTTAACTCTTCATTGTCTTCATTGTTCTTTTCAAGTACAACTTCCAGTTTCTTTGACACAGAAGAATGGAGATGATATAGCACCATGTTCTTTTGAGCAGGTTTTAGCCCAAAAGTCAGTTCTGCATCAAAACCAGAACTTAACAAGAAAAATTGAGCCAGATAGAATTAATTTTCACTGAAATTTTGTTTTTCTGATTTTCTGTGCATTAAAAAATTGCCTTAGGGCAATAAAATAATTATATATATATATTTCTAATGGGGGAAACCACCTTTTTCAGACTGGAAAATGAATTATTTTCAGCAGCTTAATCCATGCTTCAGTGAAATTCATAATCTAGGTATTTCTGAAAATTCAGGATGGCTTTTATCAGTTTGGTGAATGGAGAAGAATTAACTTCTTTTAACTGCTAGGCTAAACATGGGTAGACTCTCATGGCTCAAATGGTTCTGAAATTCCAGCTGCTGGCACCTGTTGTCTCTAGAAATGAGCTGAAGCACTTGAACTGGGGATGGATCCCATAATTGCCAAACATGAGTAATAAATCATGAGGTCCAGCTCACTGAGCTGCCAAGATATTTTTCTGCAATTAAAGGAATACTGAAGCAGAAAAGGTAGCAATAATGTAGATAGCAATAATGTAATAATGTACATAATTTTGCAAATATGTAAGTGGATCTTGAACTGCAGTTCACAATCTCTCTAAAAAAAACCCCAAAAATAACAAACCCAAACAAAAAGCCCCAAAACTCCAAATCCAAGCAAATACCTAAGCATGCCCTGCCAAAAAATTCCCCAAATAAAATAAAAAAAACCAAACCAAWTAAATCAAACACGCTCCACATCCATGCCTGGATTACTGAATAGGGGAGAGGCACATTTTTCAAAGAAGGCTGTTTTTCTTTGTGCTAATAGTACCCAGAGTCACTGTCTTTGCCTTCTGGGAGCCCTGGTACACTGAACTCATCTGTTACATGGTGCCTGAGTGACAATGCTCCCAGACTAGCTCCTGAGCTTTGCTGGAGCATACAGGATGTGGCAGGGCTGCGTGTGGCCTTATGATGCATTTCTGGAGGCACGTCTTGTTTCTAATATACCTGTTTAGTCAGTTTCCCAATGTTTAATCAAATACCTTTATTCTCTGCTCCTACAGAATCTAAAGTAGATGACTGACACAATATACTAGCCTGCTGAAAACTCATCCTCCTCCAAACCCTTTATTTATTTATCATTTCTCTGACATTTCAAGCTTCAGAATATGTCTTCAAGATTTCCCTGCAATTAGGCAGACTAGCAGTTTCCTTTTTGGGAAGAGCTCAGATTCACATGGAACTGAATTCCAGGAGTTTGGTCTTCAGTGCAAACACTAAAGATCACAAGACTYTGTGGAAATCCATAAAATCAGAGGGTTTTGGGAAAGCTGCAAAAGGCAGGCCTCAGAGACAGCAGAACTGTGATTAGAGCTAAGCAGTAGCCATGAGACAGGTCAGCAGAAAAATTATCTAAGTAGAAAAGCGAGGACAAATAGAACAACGGTTTGTGTATTAACACTTGTCTAGAATAACTCCCTAAGCTACAGAAAACTTTATCTAGCAAGATATTAGGAAGTTCTAAGCTTAATAATGGAGCTCTGTGCATTGTGTTTTAAGGCTTACAAGCAGGTATTTTATCCGAAATAATCAAGCATTGTTTAACCGAAGGTACTTGTGCCTATAGTGACTGGATAGAACTACTGTCAATATGCTTTTGCTTTGTGTGATTGGTCCAAAAACTTACTTTATAAGTTGTAACATTAAGTTCTTGATCTGCTGCCCGGGATGTGAGGTGATGACATCTTCCCATTTTCATAACCATGTAATGAGACTGATGCTGAAAAATAAAACAGCTCGAGGCACATTCCACGGCAGTCCCGTCCTGTTTGTGATTTGTACACAGACCCTTGGTTGGTGATAGACTCTCCATTTTTCTGTGGAGTGCCTTTCCCGAGCTGTTCCTTGAACTGCAGTTTCCCCAAGTTATTTGTGGAGATGAGAACTGCTGCAGGTTGGATGTGTCTGTGTACGGCAGAGAGGCTCTCAGCCCCAGGGAGCAGGAGTAGCTGAGATTACCAGGGAGGCAAATGCAGGTATGAACTGTCACATCAGTGGCAGAGCCACAGATCCTCATTCCTTCCTATCCTTTGTGTGAGACTCAAAAGCAGCACTGGCTGAAGAAGCTGTCGAGATGTGGGTGCACAGTCAGGGCAGAGCCAGCATTCAGCCCTTTCTTTCAGCATGTAGCTGAATGTAGAGTTGAGACGAGAGCAAAATATTCTGCCCTGTAATCAAGGAGGTTCTTTGTGTTCAGTAGTACCGGGGGGATATGCTGCCTTCTGATCTCTGCTCTCTTATTTAGGATTCACGAAAGTGTTGATAAACTTTGGGTGTTAAGTGCATCAGGTCAGCCAGAGCTACACTGTGAACTGGGTTACAGGGTGAGAAACTCACTTCCATATTTGTATTCTGCCAGGAGAATTTTGGATTAGATTTTATGAAAAAAAAATCACTGGAAGAATGTTTAGGCACTARAATAAATTACCCAGGCAACTGGTGGACTCAGTCTCTGGAAGTGTTCAGGTGCCTGGCTGTGGCACTCAGGGATATGTTCCAGGGGTGACTATGATGGCTTTAGGTTGATGGCTTGACTGGATGATCTTGAGAGTTTCTACCAACCTTGTTGATTCTGTGATTCTGAATGAGCTGTGCAGATTATGCAGGGCTCTGCTGAAAAGTGCATAGGGTGGGAAAAGAAGATTAATGGGGTCTGTGACTGTACTTTTCTAGTTACCCAGTGGGGAGATTTGTTTCTGCTATAAGCCATCAGGAAATAATAACCTCACTGGAGCAAAAGGAAAGGGGGAGAGAGCTGAGATGCAGGAGTCCTGGGATCTACATATCTCTTTAATGTAGTCATGTCTCAGAGGAGAGTGTCTGCCCATGAATTTTGGTCAAAATTGGCTCATTCCARCTTGGAAGACATGTACTTGAGCTGATTTGTGAACTGCACTTACACACACACTTTCTTTTTTGCACCCACTTGATTGAACAATGAAATATTTCACCAGAAGTAAAATCAAACTGGTATGACTGTGTGTTGGCAGATGCTGGACACACCTTTTCTGTGCACAAGTTGTGAAGCAGAAATAAGGAGTTAGATTTGACAGACCTATCACCAAGTCTGGAGGCAGTACAACCATGTCAGCATAGCACTAAACCTGGAGGCAGAATTTATGTTCTTTGGCTCCCTGCCATGCTTTTAAGGCAGTATCGAGCCAGCTATTGAATTAGTATCTCCTCAGGGACTGTGTTGTGCAACTGAATGTGTGCAAGACAAGAGTTCAGTGGTGTGGGGGGTTGTTTGTGGCTTTTTGGGTGGTGTTGCTGCTGCTGTTGGTTTGTGTTTGTTTTTAAAATGTATTGTGGTCAGAAAAGCAGGAGGAGGAGGCCTTTYTGTGCTCTTGGCTTCAGAGCTTGCTATGGACCTTGTTCTAGCCATTTTGTCCAGGCTATGAGATGACTAAGCTGCACTGAAATTTGTGGGAATGCTTTAGGAGAAACCTGAAGTAAAGCTTTAAACTTTCATACAAGTCTTATGAGTATGACAAAGCTTTTAAGAGGAAGAGGGAAGAGCTGCAGTCTTTGAGATGGTCACAAGGAGTTTRACGTAGAAATAATAAACTTGGTTCTTCTAGAATGCTCCAGATACCTGTGTAATACCCCAGTCTCCAAGGCAGAAAATGTTGATATTTCATATAGTGAATGTTCCATCCCAGATTATCCTGCAAGCCTTGGGTACACAAAGCASAGCAGGGTTTACTAGGATAGCGCACAGTTTGACAAGCATTCATGAATTAAAAGAAGGCACACTCTGTTCTCAGGCTCCCTGCCCATGCCCTTTTTCTTTTCACAGAAAAAAATATTATTAGAAGGGAAACAATGTGAAAACTTGGTAGAAAGTGTCCTTTTAATTTTATTTGCTTATGAGTTATTGAGCCTGCTGGTTGCCTTTCACAGAGTTTATTAAAGCTGATTCTGATTTCATCAGAACTCATGATAGCCAAGGATTGTAGTCTTGGTTTTGGTTTACTTTTACAAGGCACTCTATAAAATGCATGAAATGGTCAGATATGTTGAAGTACTGGATATTGCTTAAACACTACATTGAACAAGTAGAAATAGCACCACTGGGGAACTGGGAATGTAAAATGGTGGTGRATCAAGTGAACAAGGAGCAGTGGAATAGAACACAGGGAATCCTCTTAATATCTTCTTATTGATCGTGTTTTCTCCCAGACAGCTAATAACTGCTTGAATGTGTTCCCACTGCTTCTAAGTTGTCCTCTCATGACTCAGCTGTGGCATCATAAAAATTCAGTGAACTYTGAGTTATCATAATTCCCACAGTGTAAAGAAATTACCTGGGAAATGCAGTGAAAGGTCACCTTAAATGCAATCCATGGGCATCTGGAACACCTGGTCTACTTCTTTTGCACAAAATGTTACTTCTCGAAGATTCTCTGAGGATAAGCTGTTTCAGGTACAGTTTTCATAGGGATGATGGCTCTGGTACATAGTTGTGATATGCACCATGTTCTTCATGGTAAATCTTTGAGGCAGGAGTTCTGCCCTCTTCCACTGCTAAATCTCTGAGCTTGCTCACTTACCTTGCTCTTTTTTACTCTCATTTCTCTCTTTAACCAGGGAAATTTATAGACCTAGATGTTACTTTTCTCCTTCAGTACYGTTTTGTGAAGTGCTGATAGCACAGAATCCTTAATCTGTCTGGGGACACTGTGGGACACAATTTTATGTTCATAGTGCCCTTGGTTTGGGGTAGAACTYAGCTTCAGAGGATGTCATCTGTCTTCTAGGTATCTTAAGTGGAAGCTGGAGGTTGCATATTTGAGAGGTTYGTGCAGATTGCKTAAATAATTCAAGCCTGCAAACCTSATAATCACAGAACMGTACACACTGATTAGGTTGAAAATGACCTCTAAGATCATCAAGTCCAATCATTAACCTAACRCCTCTCAGTTCACCACTAAGTGGTGTCCCTAAGTCTACACAGCTTTTTTAATACCTCAAGGAATGGTGAATCAACCACTTCCCTGSGCAGCCTGTTCCAGCACTCGATGATCCTTTCAGTGAAAAAATTTTTCCCAATAACCAATTTAAACCTTCCCATGAGCAACTTGAGCCCTTTCCTCTTGTCCTGTCACTTGTTACTTGAGAGAAGTGACCCACCTCCACTTCCCTACACTCTCAGGCAGTTTCAGAGAGTGATAAGGTCACCCCTGAGCCTCCTTTTCTCCAGGCTAACCCCAGCTCCCTCAGCCACTTCTCATGAGCCTTGTGCTTCAGACACTTCCCCAGCTCTGTTGCCCTTCTCTGGACTCTCTTCAGCATCTTAATGTCCTACTTGTAKTCAGGAGCCCAGAGCTGAACACARGATCTGAGGTGTTGCCTCACCAGTTCTGAGTACAGGGGGACAATCGCTGCTCCTGCTGTCCACACCATTGCTGGCACAGGCCAGGATGCCATTGGCCTTCTTCGCCACGTAGCCACACAGCTACGTGTGAAGTCATGACAGTCATGTTCAGTGACTGTCAAAAAGCACCTCCAGGTCTTTTCTTTCCTGGCAGCTTTCCAGCCACGTATGCCAGCCTTTGGCATTGAATGGAACTGTGACCAAGGGGAGGATCCAGCACCTGACCTTGCTGAACCYTGGACAGTTGGCCTTGTCCCATCGATCCAGTCTATGTAGATCCCTCTTCAGGGCCTTCCTGCCCCCTGGCAGATSTGTGTCTCTCTGAAACCTCTCTCAGGTGTTGTTTAATAGGGGCTGAGAGCTTATTCAGGGTAGTAGGGACAGACTGTGTGATTGTATACTTTTCTGTYCCTAAGGGCATGGAGCAAGAAAATAGCACATTATAATGAGATCAGGAAACTTCTTTGGGTCACTGTGTGTAAACAGAAGGCAGTGTCTCTGTACCACTACCTTTACAAAAAGATAAGCATTTTTGAAGTATTTGTTTTATAAAACTGGAGAAGGAAAAAGCCGATTTTTTAATTTGCCTGCTTCTTTTATGTGACATGCTGGTGTTAGTGACTTTAATTTCCAAGAGGCATGTATTTTACAACTTTTTTTTTATTATTCTGAAGATCCAGGGGATATACATGGGAGACTGTGACTCTAGCATTATGGGAACAAGAAGTAGATTGAGCGTCAGAACTCTTGGGTGAATTGCCCAGATGAAGCCTACATGACTTCTCAAATAGATGGTGTAAAGATCATCTGACTTTGCTGTGAGTTTTCCTGATGAATTCAGACATCTTACTGTTTTCAGACACTGAATTCCACRCTATAACTCTACATTCTCTGTGTGAACAGCTCAGTAATTTCATCTTTGCCATCTTCTGCAGAATACAATGTTTTGGTTTAGTGGTGAGATATTCTATTTGAAAAATCATTTTTCTGGGAAATTAAATTTGTGAGGTATTGGAATTTTTTGTTAGATATTTGGAACAAAATAGTTTGACAAAAATGTAAATGTTGTCACAATAATGATTAGGATTCAGTCATCTGTTGTCTTTGGTCTCATTTTTCTGCTGTTGTTATTTTTTTATTGCAAATAATCTGAAGGGAAAAGTCTGGAAGAAATAGTCTTTCTTGTATTGCTTGTATTATACTCCAACACCAGAAACCTCTCTCTCTGTCTCTCTTATTTCTGATGAATTTTCAAAGTACTTTAGACATTTTTAACTGGTCTAGTTATGAAATCCTCCCTATCCCCTGTGTTTTGTAATCTGAAAAGCAGGGCACAGCAGGCTGTGTCTGTGCTGTGTGCCTGTCCTCTGGGTGCAGGCACACAGGAGAGAAGCCCTTTACCATGCGCTTGCATGGGAATATTTCATCTGCAGCTGTTGTGTTTCCTTCTTGGCTGCTTTCTAGCAGGCCTAGGATGACTCTGTGAATCCAAAGAATTAAYCCTGTGTCATCACATTACAAACATTTCAAGTGACTTTTTCCCACAGAGCRTATGGACTGGTCCCACATCTTTAGTTCTGTGTGCTGTTCTAGAACAGCAATTCCACATAATTATAAATAATTGAAGGACCTGACTACTGTTGAGAAAGGACTCTGTCTTAGCAGCAAGCACAATTTAAATCAGTCCCTCCTCCCCAATTCCTCTTTTTGCCTCATCTGTTCAGTAACTGGAGTAAACATGGGGATTTTGAAGGGGATGCAGAGTTTCACTATTCTGTGGGATACCATGAATGTCTGAGCTTTAAATAGAGGCTGTTCTRGTCAGTCAGTGAAGAGTGCTTTTCCTCTATGCAGTTTGCCTTGTCTGAAGTGAAAGGTCCTCTGGAAAGTCATTTTTCCTGTTGTCTTTCAAGACCCTAGGAAGCTTTGGCTTTCTGTAATGATGCTTGGGTGAGGATTTCTTCTGTGCTAGGGCTTTACATGTCCTTGGCACCTGTATGCTGCAGCCATGGCAAATCCAAATTTTCATAGAACTATGCTATGAATAGCTACTGTAACTTGGATATTTTCAATCTGAATTCCAGACAGGTGGCAATTATGAAACATCATGGTTTCTCTAAAGACATGGTTAAAGTACTTACATAGTGCAAGTCAATTGCTCTGAAGATACCAAAGATGTAAGTTAAGGGAGGATGCTATTGTCATGTGATAAGCTACTGATATTTTGCAATTTGCTGTGTTGATTCCTCCAAGATTCTGCRGTGATTTTGCTCATCTGTATCAAGGGTTGGTATCTGAGTCTCCTGTTATGCAAAATAAATCAGTATTATCTCTCCCTTCCAGGGAAAATGTGCAACAGTTTATTGCCTTGTAGAAGGAAAAATAAATTMACAATGCTGACTGTAACTGCAGTGAAACACGAGGGAAATCAGTTTGCCATGAAAACATCTGTAAAGGAATTATCTTGCTGAGAATCAGGTACCAGAGCTGCCGCTTTAGTGCGGCCAGCTTAGATGAAAAGCTGAATTGCTGAGCAGCGTTTCTCATACTGTGAAGTAATAGAACATATTTCTAAYGCAAACACATGAGCTCAGGGCCTACTTTATGATACCTAGAGTCCAGATTCTTGAATGCTTGCCTAAGCAGAGCTGAGCTAATGACATTGAGCAAAACTCCAGGCCCTGTGGTTATTAGGAAGAAGACTTACTCTTCATAACATGACTAGAGTTAGAGGGAGGACGGTTGTGTTTGAGGATTGGAGGAACTGCCTGCCATTTAGGAGGAGCACAAAAAGAGAATAGGTTACCATGCAACATGCAAAAAAGGCAAATGTTGGGCCTGAGGAACAAGTTCTCGTTTTTGGCTGATGGGAATAAATCTGSAGCCACCATGTAGGAGTCGCATTCTCAGTGGCTGTGGTGGGGCTGTGCCCCGTGCTGAGAATCTCAGGTGAGTGACCTCTGCTCCTGCTGAAAACCACCTGCAGCTCATCTGGCTGTGAACAACAAGGCATTGGGGGTAGGGCATCAAGGATGAGMTGTAGTGCTGGTCAGATTTCTCCATTGCTATGGAAACAGGTGCACTTGCTAACCCAGTGCACCAAGTAGGTATGGGTAGACCTCTGACCCGTCTTCATTTCTCTTTTTTAAGCTACTGGATGAACGGGAGAGAAGAAAATGTGTACAGGAGGAGGTAGTCAATATTTTGCTCAGGGCTCAGACCTGAATGAAAGGGTGTGAGTTTACTTGCAGAGATTGACTGGATTATTTTGAGTATGCTGCAGCCACATGTATGAAGTATCATTAAAATGCAGGGGTTCCCACACCCCACCTCCTTCCTGAACAGATTTGTATATTGCCATCACCTGGAAAAGAGGTGGGAGTAGACACCTTATTTATCTTATGCATGCTCAAAAAGCCCTAGGGTGCTGTAAGTTCAAAATGAAATTGGTTGCAAGATTTCTCTGTAACCTGAATCCTGGTTCATTTCTAGAATTATTTTAGTGTTTCCATCTGACAAAGTCTGTGATATTACAAGGATTTTAGTGATTCTTGATCCTTTTTAATTCTATGTCACATTCTACTTAAAATTTTTAYGTACTTAAAGTTTTTATATACCATGTTGGGAGAAATTTTCTGGCTTGTGAGATTTGGATGGGAAGGAGGGGGAGTCTGCACTAATTTCTACGTTGGGCCACATTCAACCTGGTAAGTCTTGTGGTGATGCTTGAGAAGAACTGGGCTTAATATCTGGTCTGATAATTTTATGCCTCTATGAAAATAATTCTGTTTGCATATTGTGTGTGCATAAAATGCAGGATGCTATCTTTCCCTAGACTGCTTGCTTGTCTTTTTTCCGTGATGTAGCTTTGCAGAGTAACTCAACCCAAACTCTTGGACTTAATAGGTAGAGGTGGGACTTTACATAAGGATTTTGATGGGAAATTATCTTTTAAATTCTCTCTGAACTCATCAATTGTTAAAATAATTTTAACTAGTCATTAAGTGCTTCATTAGTGTGTTTTCTTCTTAAGCTGCTTAGTTAGATTAAAACTGAATTGTGCCTATTTCTTATTACTCATTTTTGCCTACTTTTTTCCTAAATGGACTTTGGCTCATGTATTTTTGAGGTTTAATATCAGTTCAGCTGAATGCTCTTGAGTTTCTGAATTAATTCAGTCATTTTGTCTTAATGACCATGAAGAGTTTTGTTAAGCTGGAGTGCCATTAAACTCAAGCGCTGTAGTGTTTAGAGCTAGCGATCRCTTGGGGAAAGCTTGCAGGTAGAAAATAAGATTGGAAGTTGGACAGAACGCATGAGGGGTTCATTTGCTGTGAATTCAGCAATAAACACCTGGAGAATATGTGCTCCAAAGGGATGCAAAATCAGAAGTTTGCTGAAGGAGAGTATGCTAATTCTTTCAGGATAGATTTCGATCTGGAGCTCAGCTCTGTGTTTTCTTCCTGAAGTCTGATTAACACTTTATCATCTGTTGCAAATGAAAATATTATATGTTGGAAATATGTTTTACATAGCTACTCTTTAACTCAAGAAAGCTCAGATGGCCTTGGCATACTTGACATGTTCTCTTCCTATTCATACTGAGGGGAAAAAACCCAGCTAGTTTCTTTTGTTGTCATATCTGCACCCATTTAAAAAGTAACTGAATTGAATAGAAAGGTGTTATTGTTTTCAGGACAAACTGCATTTGGTCTTAGGACAACCTAAAATTAAATTACTTTTTTATCTTTGAAAATGAAATGAAAGGCAATTTGAAACAAAAAGTCATTGAAAATRTAAGTTATTTCTCTCAAATTCTTCTGAATTTTTTAAAATCTTTTGCTCAAACACATTTCTAAACATTTTGACATTACCCAATTGATATTTTCACAAGGAAAAAACCCACCAGATTTAACATGTTAACCTAATTCTGGTTTAATTATTTGAGCTCAAGTTGTGCTCTGTGGATTATATGAACCGATGAGAAAAAATTCCCAGGTTGTACTACATTAGTGACTGGTAGGGGCCGTTCCTAGGAGACATGGGCAATGTGAAAGTTGCTGTTTTATGCTAATCACAATGAACAGTTTTGTGTGTACGTGGACGAGGCAAGGTTTTCACAAGTGGGCTTTGTGCTCCCTGAAGCTGTTGGCATTTGCAGCCCCGGCAGGCTGCAGATGAGCGCTGGTGAGAAGCCCATTAACACCAGCTCTCAAAGTACAATGTCTTCTTGCCATTGCTGACGCGTGTGTGTGAGGTAGGTGGGTGGTGCTGTGGAGATGGCAGGATGTTCTTAATTTAAGCTAGTGAACCCCACTAAAAATCTCAGCAATGCCAGAGCAGTTTTTAATCTTCTCACAAGTTAGCAGGGTGAGTTAAAAYGAAGCGTTTACCTTCATTGAAATGTGGAAATTGTGGCTTGCTTTACTCTCCTTCAAAAAATAAGCTGTTGTAGTAGAAAATTAACTGTCCCAGGCAGAGAGTGTTTAAAGGACCTGTTGGGTTTCTGTTGTTTGGTTGTATTGTTGGTTTTGTTTGCTTTTTTCATGCATGTGTTTGTTTGCTTTTATAGTGCAAGTATAGCTTTTGCTCTTTACACTAAAAACACATCAATGATTTTCAGGGGTTTAAACTATCCTAGGAGTCTCAATTTTTAGGTTTGCTATCTGATACTCCACTCCCAGTCAGAGAGCTTTCATGGCTAATGCATCTCAACATAATTTGTTTCTCCTTTGAATATCTGCTGTGAATGGTCACGAAACACTGACAAAYGTGTTTGTCTTCACAGAACTTTTAGTTCAGGCCAAGTTAAAATCTAAAGGAAATGAGTGTATATTAATGAAATGCAAAGGGGGCACAGTCAGTGTAAATGGTGTTCATAGCRACAAAAGTGAAGAAAAGGAAAATAAACAGTATGCCTACTTTACTTCAAGTAAGCCTCTGGCTCTCCCTGTGTCCACCTGGTAAACTTGGAGCTTATGCCAGGCTATGCAAGGCAGGAAGCTTGCTCCTACTACATGCTCTTTTTCTCTTCAGCAAAGATGCTTGGCTAGAGCAGGAAAAGTATGCTCAGAGGGGTTTGTTCAATTACTCATCCTTTGCTGCAGATTATTGATTCTTTCTCAGCATACACTTTTGACTTCGCCCTCCCTTGTCTCTTACTACATTTTCCTCTCCCTGGAAGGGTGACCTGGTTGCCCTGATGCATACACATCCAGGACRTGACTGAACTGTTGAAAGGTGTTTGCCTGCTCTCTTCCACTTGTAAAGCCATCTGTATGAAGGTCTTTCCCTACCCTAACCCTAGAGAGTCTCATCAAAGTAATTAAACATCTTCATTTGGTATAATGTTTATGGTAGGTAAGGATCATTCATGGCTTCTGTTTCTGACCAGACCCTATGACAGCTCTTAGGCAGGAATGGGGAGGGTTTGGGTGAAGGAGGAACTAACTCAAAATTTGAGGCTACTGCTGTAGTCCACTAATCAATCTATATGAGGGGCCTGTTCACACCACCACTATCATAGTTTTTCACTAATGAATTAGTGAAATAGGGTAGGCTGGTGGAGAGGTGGAACTTTCTGAGCTGTTGTTATTTAGCACATTCTCCTTGTGACCCTTAAAAATAGGTGTAGCRTCCCCCTTCTTCCTTCTTGACTGACACAGACATCATAAAATGCAGGCAGAGAGCTACTTGAGCAAARAATGCCCATGCTTAACAAGCTACTGTGCACTTAACAGGTGTACTTCAGCTTTTTTTGAGAGCTTTGAAGTAGAACAAGGGTTGCTTTAAGTTGGACAGCTCTACATCACTGCAGCATGTTAATACAGTGTGAACACTCTATATCTTGCATTAGAATAGATTCTAAACTTATCACATAAAACTGGCAGTAACTAGATATCTTCATGTACTCTGAAAGTAAAACTAGAGCTCCAGAAAATATTCCACTACCTGTAAAAGATACCCAGCCCTATGTTTTTGGGCTGTTTTATGACAGTGCCATTCACTGGACAGCACAGTACAGAAGAAGCTCCTCCTTGCTAAAAAGGCCTCAGAAGCTGTGCACTTTATAGGCTGCCTAAAACCAGGTGGGAATGGGGGAATATCTAGTAAGAAACAATATGTAAAAGTGGAGTGTCTTGAACTGGCAGTAGTGTTTTGCAATTCCAGCAGATTCTGTGACATACCTGACTGGAAAAGCTGGCAGAAAAGTGGTTGGTTTTGGTCTCACTTAGGTGGAATTGCCTTTGGCTTTTCCAAACACTAAGATAACCTGACMGGCTCTTCAGGCTGCCAACACTTCCTAACAGGTCTTTTCCTCACACCCCATGCAACTCTCCAGTTCCCTTGTTTTCTGCCAATCTCCACGGGCACAGCAATGCCAGAAAAGTTTGCCATTTACCACAGACTGGTTAAGAGTGTTTGGAATGCTCTGTCCCTTCCCTGTCACTGTTTTTCTGATGTCTTTTAAGTGGATCTGAAGATATCTGTGTTCTCTTGGCTCTCAAACCACAGGCCAGAGGGATTATTTCCCCTGGATTGTATTTGAAAATATGCCAAGCTGTGGAGAGATGCTATTAGATGTAGGTAAGGATGTTTTATAGTGAGTTTTGGGGGCAGGTGCTTTTTCTGTTCTTTTTCAATGCCTGTTAGGAAGAGTTGCTACCTCTAATTTATAAATGCAATATGAAAAGTCAAAAAGAGATCATTGCCGTGCTTGAAATGTGAGGGGTCAAATAAGGCATAATGAGTCAATATTGCTTTTTAGCTTTATTTTTTCTTAGGRTTGTTTGAGAGAAATAATGCTTTTGAAGCCTTTGTTCAAATTAAAAATTGAAAAAGAACACAAAATAGGTGAGATGGGCTAACACTGCAGGAATTTTTGTTCTTGAAGTACGATCATGTTTCTTGAAAGGAATTARAAATAAATGCCTCTTAAGGGGCTAAGATAACAGCTAAAAAGAGACAAATTTGGTTTCTGCACCTGGTGTTGGCTGTAACCAGTAACTTCAGCACCAGGGAAATGGGCAGAAACGTTTGTCCATCATCCAAACAAAGATCAGACCAGCTTCTGCTGGGGTGTTTAAAGTTTTGCTCTTTGCTGTACTTGCAGCTATTGATTTATAGAAATGTTGCAAAAGATCCACCTGGTTTGGGGAGGCCATGCCCTTAATATGGAACAGTACATGAGCATTAAGAAACTTCTTCTCTTTGTCTAGTCCCTTCACTCTCCCCCTTCATTTCTTCTCTTTCTTTGCCTTGTAATGGGACCAGACTCTCAGTGAGACATCTGTAACAGWAAGAAAGGAGAAGTATGAGAGTTAAGGTCTAAGAGAATAAATGGCGCTCTTTCTCCTTTCCTCAACTTTATTTCCTCTTGCYATCCTGCTTGAATTTTCTTTCTGGCCTTCATCAAATGAAGAATGATGAAAAGAGGTGGTGGTAAACAGGACCTGTTTCTTTGGTTGTAGGTGCACCAGTGTAGGTGTAGGTCTGTCAATGTTTCTGTATCCTTTGACTCAAGAGATTGTTTTGKTCTCATTCAGTGGCTGTGACATCATCTGAAAGTGGATGTAGACAGCCTTTTGTTTCAGCTAGCTGAGCATTTTTAGTTTTAGGTACTATTCTATGAAAATGGGGTGTCTTATGAAATGGACTCTTACCCCTTGGACATTTTAGAATATAGGCATTTCCCTGAGAACATCTGTGCATTTCCTCCGCATACTCTTATTACACAAATAGCAAATACTGCTATTTAATAATGAGCAACATGTCCAGCTGTTGGCATAATGAGCATGTAAGCTAGTGAGTGTTTCAAAAAGAAATAAAATCTTGCAGTCCATTTTGGATAACGATTTTGCCATGGGGGAAGCTAGTAAGAGAGACAAAATTCCTCAAGATGTTGCAACAGCTGGCAAGGTCTCCATGGTTACATTGGCATGAGATCTGGGAAACCACCAAGAGTAGTTCATTGCTCAACAATAAAATACCAGAGAGGAGTACTCCTTGGTGCATCTGAAGATTATATAAAAGAGAGGCTTTAATTAAATAAGAGGAGAGAGAGGAAGAGACAAGGTTTGTTTAGGGGGAAAATGTTTAAAATTGAATGCAAGCCAGTGACAAAGATGTGTTTGGGACACCTTTAATCACAGRTTGTGGCTGCAATATTTATGTGAGCTGTTGTCTGTCTCTGCTTATTTCACGTATTCATGTGGCCTGGCAAAATCAGGAAAATAGTCTTGTCTGAATGCAAGCAAATTGTCACAGRAAGAGTAGCTGTTCAGATTAGATTGTTCCTCCACACGTCGTGGGACTTGAAATGTCTCCTGCTTCATGCTCGTGGATGGGAAGGTTCTGTGAGATTTCAACATGTTGCACTTCTCAAAAAATTATATTCTGTCTTAAGAATGCCAAGTTTCAGAACAGTCTTTTCTTAATAAGAAGGGATAGCAAGCTGCACCTGGTTTTAGGTGGGATGTAGATCAAAATCTGCATATAACAGTTTCTTTGTAAGAATGCTGAGAACAGAAGAAAAATGGCCCTTTTTAAAAGCCATTGTGATTTYTATCAGCATTGTGGCCAATATGCAGTATAGTACAGTGAATTACCTCTTATGTTTTCTAATATTAAACTTTAAAAAGTAATTTTGAGCATCACCTGGTTGAGTCTGAATTTCAGGTGGAGCTTTGAGCATATGCCTATGCATCCATATTAAATACCCGTGTTTTTCAACCCAGCTGCAGAGTTTCAAGGTCTAAGTCACAATCTGCTGCCTCATGACAAGAATATAAAAAGATACTTCTCCCAAGGAGATATAAGCAGCATTTGAAGAGAGTGTCACAGTTTGAGCAGTCTGGGATATATTTAGTGAAATAGAAAATACTGATTTGCCAAAAATATTACTTTGTTTCATTAGTTTATCTACTTTGGCTAAGTTTTGGAGGGATAAATGTTTCTGAAATTCAATGCTGACCAAATTTAGCCAGATGTTGAATGTCAGACACTAGGATGGACTGGGTTGGGGTTAGAGAGACCCAAACTCTGAACCAGCCCTAACAAGAGACTGAGYGTGGGATGTACCCATCCTGCAAGTGTTCCTGCAGATTTGGGCAGCTGGTGATTTTAAACATGAATCTTTTGACATCTCTTGTCAGAGTTGATTCATCTTGGACAAATGCAAATTGCTGCCTTATGGRTCCTGCCTCTGTGTTTAGTGCTAGAGCATCCACCCAGCTGGGATGTGAGCCTGGCAGCCCTCTCCCCGTTATGGGACCTGGCCTCAGCCACTTGGCCCCATCTCTCACACAGCTGCCACAGAGATGGCCTTGGAGCAAAGCTGGAAAAGCTCTTAGTTAAGCACATGGAATGGTTTTTGTTGCCACTCTTGAGCCTAGCTCACCCCARGGAATTGAGATGGCTGGGAAGGTGACAAGGGGCTCCTCCATCAGCAGTGACTGTGCTCAGTGTTGCCTGCAGAACACTTTCCAGATCACTAGATTTCTACCTGAAGGCAGTGATACCTTTTTGCTAGAGATAAGCAGGTACAGTGTGCTTGTGCTGTGCTTAGAGAAGAATCAAATACCGTTCTGGTAGTTAATTAAAAATAAATGATGTTTTGCTTTTGTCAGTGTTTCACCTTTAGAAAAACACTTAGCCTTTAACCAGGTCACTGTTTTTGACTTTCATAGCAAATGAAGCGTTCCTGTGCTCTCTGAGAGATTGAATACATGACCTGCTCATTTGTTTCTGTCAACTCAGTCCAAAAAACCTCAAACCCTCCATTGATGTGTTGCATCCTTCAGATCAAATTCCATGTATCTGCCTTGTGGAAAAGGCAGCCATTAGTGCACTGAGCTTTCCTTGAGTGCTACATGTGCCACACTCATTGTTTTCATGCCTCTGCCAGAGGGAGTGACAGGGCAGGGGAARGCACTGCAATGGGAAGAGAAGGGTGTTCTTGTTTTCACCTCTTTCCTAGTCTGCCATATCCTCCAATCTCTGTGATCTTTCAGAGGCTGAAAATTGTCCCAGAGATTCCTGGACTATGGGGAATTACTCAGACTTTGGACTCGGTGTCGTTAGAGGAAAAGTAATCTGAATAATTCTGTGTGAAAATAATTGGRGTAATTCTGTGTGAAATTAATTAATTTTTTAAATCTACTTGTTCATCTTCAAAGGCCTTGGGTTTGAGCTGGCCTAAATGTAAAAGACATTGAGTGGTGCATTGAGTGGTGTTCCCTGTCATCAGCTGAGGTTTTTCTCACAGCTCTTAAGGGACTTCACTTTGTTTCTATGAATTCTTCACTTACCACTGGTGCACATTCAACATGGAGGACTGAACCTTATTTTTTGCCTGATTGTGTGCTGTCCAGGGATGCAGTGATAAGCATTCATCCATCACTAAGCACCTTCTGATCTCATGAAAAGTCATGATAGGCATATTTAAAACCATGACCTTAATATTATGTTCACAATCTGRATTTAAGCTGGTCTTAGTAGTTTTGCAGTATCTGGGCAGTGTAAAGAAAAATCTGGTTTAGCTATATCCTGATTTTATTGCTCTGAAGGCACCTAAATTCTATTGTCTTTCCCCTTCTACTTATCCAGGGTTCTTAATGAAACACTTTAAGGCAATGTAAGTATCCCCCRTGGTGTGCTCAATCCACCAAATGTTGCTTACAAGCTTGTTCCCTGGGGTTTTGTTGCCTGTCCAATGCCCACCTAACACATTACACGTGGGCAGGCCCTTTCCCTCTCCAGGCTGAAGGCTTAGCTCACAGAGCTCCTCACCCAGGACTGGGGATTAGAGGCAGTATCATAGAGCAGACTACAAGAGATAACTAAATACCAATTTTTGCTTTCTGACTTTCTCTTCTGAGCCTCATTCTGAAAATCATTAAAGTGAAATGAAACCTCATATTTATTCTTTCCATGACTCTGAGGGAATAATAAAAATTCATACAGAAAATTATTAGTCCCATGCAATATTGGGAATGTCTCAGCTGAATGCCAGTCCAAACTTGCTTTCTTTCCTCTGTATAGTGGTATCTGAGTCTGCTTGCCAAGATTGCTCAAGCATTTTCATTTAACAACTCCCCTGCTACTTGAGAGTTCTTAACACTGGTGGGTAGTTTTGACCTCTTTTGCTCTCTTTCTGCTGTGTGCTGTAGTTTTTGAGGCCTAACTTGTATGTGTGGAAAGGCCAATTTAGTTGTATGATGTTGGGGAGGATGGCCCTTGCTGCTGGTGTGGGCCTCCSTGGACTCAGTAATGCATCTCATATTGATGACAGGTTTATTAACATTCCTTTTTCCATTTCAGCTGTCCTGGGTTAATTCCAGGTCCAGAAACAGAAGTACTGGAACCCTCTGAATAAGGTGATGTGKCTGTGACTATTACCAGTTCTCGTAACAGCTCTTCCCTGAGGAGACCTTCAGGGCAGATCCATAAGTTCTCCTCCTTAGGCAGTATGGAAAGTGGAACTTTCCATACTGCCTGCATGTGTCTGACCATGCTGATAATGAGATTTTCTCTGGAGCTGAAGCAGCCTTTAGATTTGTTTTGGAGAGGGCTGATTCTCTTTTTCATTTGGCACCAGTGCCAAGGGCAATGGCCAATCTCAAGRGGACTGCTCTGAAAGGACTGGCCACTTACTGATTTTGCTCCTCTTGCAGCCAAAGACCACCTTGGAGCTGTGTTCTGGCATGGATTCAGTGACATTTAAGATACTTACATCTTGTGGAAGCCAAAGACCTCTTTTTTTTTTTTTTTCTCACTCTACAAGTTTGTGGATAAGTGAGAACTGCAGTTGTTCTCTTAGCAGAATTTCTGTTCAGAAAAAAAACCAGTCAATTTCTGAAATAAAATGGACAGGGGTGTCCACTCCCWACAGGGTCTTCCTGGACTGGTGGAAGTTATTGTGAGTGTTCTTTATGGGGTGGTCAGTACAGAGCAGATACATTCTACCATCAGTATTGAGTATATATGTGCTGGGTAAAGGAAACATTAAACATACAGGGCTCAGTCTCACCATCCTTATGGGCAAAAGCCTGAAAGGTTTACAAAAAGGAAAAAGGGGATAAGCCTCTTTATGTGGAATCAGGAAATGTCACAGCCTATACTAWAGATTGTCCTTCAGTCATATTTTCTGAGTTTTAATAATTCAAGTGGTTTACCTATGTTTTGAGCAAACTACTAAATTCTCCGTTTGGGGTTTTTTTTTAAGTCCAAAGTTATGAATCACCATCTGTTTGTTTTGTTTTCTGCTRAAAGTCACTAATGTGGCAATTTCACCTAAGCAGGACAAACTAAACTAAGTTGGAAAGGCTTAACTATCTAGATCCTAATTCTCAGTAGGGGCTTATGGAACACTGGTTCATTGAATGACATTTTGCAAATGTTTGTGTTGATATTCCCAGTTAGAATTAGCACATTATTGGCAGTCAATCCTGTGTAACATTTGGAGCATGATTGCATAACTTGCCTTTAGTGTTTTGTTGTGCAGCAGGTATGGGAGTTCTGTCAGGAGAAGCAGCAGCCTAAATTAGKAGCYAGCATCCAATGTCTGCTTTTCCTTAGCTCAGCCTGTTAATTTCTTTGGGTGTTATTTCTTTTTCTGATGTCATGTAGACAAGTCCATCTGCCACAGGTGTAAAGCCAACCTGTAGTACTACCAGTAGTAGTACTGGGTTGCTGAGTTGATGGGTAAGAAGTTTGTTTCAGCAAGAAATGCAGTTCAGTATTGTCTTAATGGTTCTCACAGCTCTCGTTTCAAAGTGCTGTCCTGCTTTATCAAAGCAGATCTGAGATAAGATTGAGGAACTAACATATATCATATATGCCATTGAACAGGTAATATTATCTCAATTCTCTTTTCATATCAGTCTGCAGCCAGGCATTACATATCCTGGACAATACAGCCGAGTTACCCTTGCCATAGCACTCCAAACTATTATTTACTTTCTCTCTCATTTCTCAGTAAAAACCCAGGTTAGGCAAGTCTTTTGCTATTTGCCTGCTTGTTGACCAATATAATTTCTTTTAACAATAAGTTAATTTCATAGTCTGATATTCAGAAAATGGGTGTTTTTGGAAATATTCAGATGTTGGGTTTTGGTGTTTGAAAAATAGACTGAATAATAGRGAGGAAGTGTAGCAGGGACAGAAAACTCTGAGAGACATGAAGGAGCTCTAAGCAAAGTAATATTAGTGTGTCCACTGTAGGGTCTGTAAACGTGTGTAGCTGGAACATGGAACATCTCCCAACAGACTTCTTCACAGCCAGTCTCACCCTACAAAGTAGGAGCACTGTTGTGCTGGGAGAAGCTGAAGAGACAGAGMAGATGAGGTGCCCATCTTCCAGTTGTAAACAGTGTCCTCCAAATCCTCTTTTCATCAACAGTGCAGTGTTTTTAGCTCCAGATCTTCTGGTCTCTTTGCATAAACTGTGAAATTATGTTACAAGAAATGCAGCTCAAGAACATTCGTCACTAACATCTCAGCCACGTGGATGGCTGCACAGTGAACCTCATTGCTGACTCTTGAGTGCTCCAGGGGGATGTACAAGGGTGTCCTATTAGCCTTTGCTGCTGATTTAGATATTTTATTGACGCTGGCATTAGAACATGGTTATGTAGAACAAGAAAACCGTGCAGTGTACCATTCAGAATAGACTTTGATGTCTTGCCTGGTTGTTGAATTCATTATTTGGAGTGTCAGTGCATTAAGCTCCAAGCCACAGTGGAAATAGGCAGAGCAAGAAGAGTTAAGAAAAGCAATSCTCTCCAGACCTGGCCTAAGTGAACCGCTCCAATTATAGCTCGGTAATGAGTTTATTAAAAAAGACAGATGAAAGCAGTAAGTGGTGAGATGGCAATTGTTTTTCATAACTGACCTTAGCTAAGTGTAATTTGAATAGACATACATAATGTTAACTTGGAGGTTTTAATTTTGGTTAGGATAATCACAGTTTGAGCACTCTGTGCTCTCCTAATTCAAGATATTAATATATTCCATATTTTCTTAAGGGCCTTGGACATAAAGTTTAGCTAACAGATGTGCAACAGATTGACTTGGGAACAATCTAAGGGTAGTCAAAAGAGCTGCTTTGATTGTAATTTATAATAGGCATATAGTTGCAAATTTAAAAATGTATAAGTCTGTGTGACTTCTAATGCTTATGATTCACAGGCAGTTACCACCAGTTCCTATTAATGGAAAATGATGATGATGATTTACATAATGCTAATATCTATTCATTATTGAAATCCTTAATTATGTGTGCAGCCATGTGGTGCAATAAAATAATAAAAGGATAAAAAATGCAGGAAGTAATGGTTCTTTCAAGCAACTGGGAAGTCAGGTGGCCATTACATTAAAAAGAAAGGAGATAAAAATCATATTTCTACCACCTTTTTTTTTTTTTAAAGGGAAGGCTTCTGTTAATACTGTCTTAATATTTGGATCCTAGTTCTACTTCTGACTTTTGCAATATAGCTTCAGAACTCAATTTTGTTTCTYTTACTTGAAATGAAAAATTTCTCAATCCCGTATGAAAATTGGTTGTTTCCCAAAAAATCAAATCCTAACTTGTTCTTCCCCTCATAACACTGCCTACTTGGAGAGTTCAAAAGTTCACWTGTAGATTTTCCTTGCCTGTGGTTCTTCTTTGCTGCTTTGGATTTCTGAATGAACATCATAGGCTACAGGGTACTCATTGCTGGTCTCTTGTAACCTTTTCCACAAAGTTTATATAAGGCTGTTCCCATAAGGACACACTAACAACCGATTGCTTTGCTATTTTCCTGYTAACTTATTCTTGATTAATACAAATTTATGTGGTACTGAATCTTAATCTCAGTTCATATCCAATGCTGAATAATTTTCATATCTGCTGGAGCTTGAAAATTGAATTGTGTTTACTTTAGGTGTATTTTTTGATGGCAGAGTTCAACTGACCTTTGTTGGTTTGTTGTGGGTGGTTTGGGGTTTTCTTTTTTGGGTTGGTTGGTTTGGGGTTTTTCTGGCATGGAGGGTCAGGTGATAAGCAAGAATATTTCTGAGAATGAATGCTGGAATATTGATCTCGCACTAGGTTAATACAGGGATGCTGTTCCAGGATAAGAGCTGGGAGATAGGACATTAAGATTGGAGGGTAAAAAAAACTCCCTTAGGCAATGCAAGAGATGGCTTAAGAGTTGCCCATCAATTTTCAACACTTCAATTTGACTCCAAAACATAATAATGAACAAGTCTGTGCTTATCAAATATTAATGATCAAAGTCCTGTCCTCAGACACCAAGCTACACTCGCAATTAAATAGATTAATAACTTTCAGGTTGTTAATGATAGGGGTCTGAAATCGTTGCTGCCTTTTGAATTCAAGGGTCTGATATGTCACTGATGTCAAATGTGTAATTGCTGTTGGTATTCCTGAAATGGGGTCATTACCTTCTTACCCTGCTGCACAGCTGAGAGAGGTTGGTCAGTGCCATTTTGTATGTGGTTCAGGCAGCTACTTCTGCTGGGCTTGTCCAGACCAGTAGATGCTGCTGGGTCTGTTTCCTTTCAGTTTTAGGGGAAGGGGAGGGAGGCCTCTGGCTTCCTTTTTGTACCAGAGCCTTTTGTGCAGGCACTGCTCTCTCCAGGACTCTTGGTTGGGCCCTGAAATAGCCCATGAGAGTGATGTAGCAAAAAGTTTCTGTGACAGCTCTCTCTGAGGATGTGCCTGGGCATGGTTTAGCTGGCACATCAGATGCACTCATGCTTTCCAGTAACCTGTGTGTCTGGAGTAGGTTTCAGGAGAGAGGGGTGGGTCTCTTGAGTTTGATTTGCATGCACCATTACAGTAGACTGCAGCGAGCATCCTGAGGAAAGTCTTTCTTTGGCTCAGGGTGAGAAAGCAAGATGCAATATTTGGGCCCATCTTTTGACTGCTCCTGGCCTCCTCCATTGCAAACAGAGCCCTGCAAGTGCTAATTCCTAGCAGCTACAGAGTCACAGCTGTTGGAGCAGGATTTTCCACAGACACTGCAGAGACATCTCTAGAAATCTGTCCCACTCTGAAAGCTTGGTAAGGTCTGTGCTTTTGATGGGGCTGCATGAATAACCCATGAACTGACCCTAAAGCTGGGTAAAGTAGAGTGTAAAGGACATATGCAGTGGGTATGCAATGCTTCTGCACGACAGATAATGCAGTTGCACTGTAGTTGAGAGGTTGTTGAATGCTGCAGGTTGTTGAGAGCTGCAACTATTTCAGTCACTGATCTTTTTGTGCCATGATTGCTATGTATTACATATTTTTTGTGGCCCTCTCAGAGCCAGTTGGAGAAATAGATGYTATAGGCAACTTCTGCTGGTTTGATCACATCTCCATAGGAAATTGAAAGTGCCAGACAACTCTCAGTAGAAAATGGTCTCAGAGACTCTAAGCTTGCCTGTTACAAATGGAGCTTTACAGTGACAGAGGGAACAAAGTCTATGCCACTGCAATAATGCTCTGAAACTGTCCTCTGTAAGGTGAAAAAGAAACCTGAGGCATTATTAGAGAACACTGCTTACAAATGGCTTGGCTGCAGCGCATTTCCAGTGTACTTTGACATAACCCTCAGCTTTATTGTGGTTGCASTGGCTGCAAGAAACCTTGACAGCAGATTTGATGACTGATATTTCTGTTTTATTCAGACATTTTWTTTTATGCTTGCTCCAATCATCCGTTGAGGAATGGATTAAAATTCAAGCACCATAGAATTGCTTGGACAGAAATAGGAGTTCAATAAATGTCATCTTTCATGGCACAAAATTGACTGTTTATAGGGCTAGGCCTTTGATTCAAGCCTTTATTGAACCTTGGTTTATGCTGATTGAAACCTTTGCTGAGGACTTAGTATAGAGAACAGATGTAATGGCCAAAGCTTTCTGATTGCTCAGGGCTATTTATAGAAGTCTCTGTCCTATTTTGAAAAGAGATCTCTGCACCAAGCACTCTGAAGTCCTGATGTCCTTCATGGAGCCTTGAGCTGCCTTGTGTCACAGAAACAGCTTCTTAATATGTTTAGGTGCTGAAGGCAAAACTTCACAGTAATTCAGGGATCAGAGCCCAAGAACGTCATTACAAAAAGCTGCCGGCTGAATGCAAGCACCAAGCTGTTGCTTCTTTAAGTAATGGCTTTCTTTTTCCCTAAGGACTTCAGGGAAGTATAGCTGTGACTCTCATGTCCAGGACTGACCCAGTTCAAAAAACTGTCCTCAYTTCACACTTAGTCCTCTTAGATCCTTCCTAGCTTCCCTCAGGGTTTCATGTGCACAGCACTTGCTTGGCTGCTGGGAGACACAGTCAGTCTTTTCTACTTGCAGGGGGATTTTAATTCCTGGGTTTGGCTGCCTGAAAAATACTTTGGTGAACAAACAGTTCYGTCTAAAGTTTCTTCACCTTCTGTGAAGAAAGTTATATTCTCAACCCGAGCCCACTCGAAACACCCTCCACTGTATTTCATATTGTAGTGGGGAGCCCATCTCAAACATCCTGACAGATCAGTTGATTTTTCCCAGCTCCCCTGCAAATTTCTGCACTCTTTCTTGCCCTCTATTCCCTCTGCCRCGGTGAACTTTTAGAGGTTGAGCCAGAGGATTCTAAGCTTTGCTTTGGGCCATCTTGTCTCTTTCCACTGCAGCATAAGAAGATTTTAAAGGTCAGTTCACCAAGATGCTGTGGCCTGCATTCTCCTCCAGGCATAAAGATAAAGCATAAACAGTGAAGTCCATTTGCAATGCATTTAGAGGTTGTAAGGCTCTTTATCTTGTGAATGAGGGAAGAGAGATGCTAACACTTCTGGCTGTGGATGTCAGAGAGGYTTCCTTTTCATAAGAAGATATGGCCTTCCATATAGCTAAGCCCTGAAGAGAAACTTACCATTTGAGTTTAATTTTCTTACAGCCATTTACTGCAGCACCAGAGAAAATGAGAAGGGATTGGGAATGGAATCCTTCCCAGAGTCTCAGATSCTGAGTTGTGGAAAAGAAAAATACATTGAACCTCCATCATATACTGAGGTTAGTCTAAGAATATGTCTTTCCATGAATATCTTGATGCCTTWTTTTCCCCCTGAGCTCTGAGGCTGATGCTTTTGAGCTATATAGACCCTGCTGTTTAAGTCCTCTGTGCCTGTATGGTAAATGACATTGATGCCTTGAGGTAGCCAGGCTGCAGCAGGGCACTGTCTCTCACCAAGGTGTCCCTAGGACACTGGGAGTGAGCTGAGGCTTATCTCATCTATTGCTGCATTCTTAACAGGGAGTGCTTTAGCTAGCAGTGTGAGCATTTCTGCACTGCTCTGCTCATCCTTCCATTAACATAGAGAAAGCTGAACTGCTTTTTGTGTCCTGTTCCTTTCTGGCTGTYTCAGAGGGTGATTCAGCACACCATTTTTGCTCTTTATCTGCATTGATTCTCATTTAAGTGGTTTTAACTAAGCACTTGATGTTTTATAGAATAAGTCCAGGTCCCAGTGTCTTCACTTTTCAGGTGATATCTACACAGGCTGCTCTGCAACACCATCCTGCAGAGCCTCATCCCCCTCCCAAGTCCCAGACATTCTGTTGCTACTCAGGATTATATTCTTAGCTGAATACATGTTCTACTGAGCAGCGCTCCTTTTACCTGTTGGCACAAGGATCGTCCAAAATTGCCTAAAAAGCATTTGGCATCCTAATGATCAAATTTTTTAATATTATTGCTGCTTCCAAAGACAAGCTGCTGTTTGTTAGATGAGTTSCCGAGATCTCACACAATATTSACAGAATAGTGTAGACAGGGCAGCCAACAAGAATAACAGAACTGCATGTGTGAGTATTCCATTCCATTAGCAAATTTGAAACTCCCACCAGGATTAGAGCCTTTTATCAAATCACCAAGAAGGGAAAAACATATTGCTTGTAGTAGAGAAGCAGAAGTAGGAACCTAAAGCCCTGAAAAATTTCAGGCAGTATTCTTGCAAAYATTTTTAGCAAGTGAAATGAGGTTACCTCTACAAGCTCCTCTTACTGTTCTGGTTTAAATCTGGGGAGCAGAGGCAGTGGGATTCACTGCTGGGYACTTTCAGATGCTGCTAACTCAATTTCCTGCCGAATATCATCAACAAAATAATCTTCCACTCATTCCCACTTGTTCATTGTTTACTACTTTCTCAAACAGAAGAGAGCTCAGTTTTTGAGACCAGGCTACAGAATTGCGCAGGTGCCACATCCTGTGTRGCACAGTTCATTATTCAATTGTGTCTTGCCCCTTGGTATCAGAAAATGTTTTATGAAGGAGACAGAAACATCACTTCTTGTTAAATTGCTCCCTTCTAAGAGAGGCTGAGATATTGTAAAGCAATGTTGGATTTTTATGCTGTTACATGTAACAACCAGACAATCCAGGGAGCTTTCCTGTTATGCTAAGTGTAGGAAAAGCATCCTTGTTCCTTCTCCTGATCTGCTGCTGCCCCCAGCCAGCAGGGGAACCTCTGCATCAAAAACTGTGTTTGCCTGTGGTAGTTCAGTGGGGGAAATGGCACTATTCATCAGCACTTTTATGGTTTCTTAAATATTTCATTATAATCCCGTTCATCCAGCTACTTRCAAACAGAATCCAACAATTAGGAAGTATGTTCTAGAAAGTCTGATCCTGATGTGAAAACTAAGGCTATGGAATAGGCAGACACTGGTTTAAGAAACAGAGCATAGTTTTTTCTACGTCACAATTTCTGATAAATACTTGAAACAGGACTCCCAGTACTTAGTCTGAACACAAATATGAAGATATGCTATGTTTGAAAAAAGTAGAACAGGACTCAAAAACCAAAYACATAAAAATCTGGAGAAAGTAGATCCTCCAATGTGAACTATTCACATTGTTCAAAGCTGTGTCTAAAAAGGTGCCAAGAGCTTCTGTGCTAGCTAATGAAACACAGTGARTAAACACTGGAAAACATGGAGGGATGTACTTGTAGGGTGAGAAATGCACTGCAGTGCAGTGTCTTGCAAGGCTTAAGTGAAACTACACATAATGCAAGGTTCTTCACTAATTACAATWATCTAAACATAAACCTTGTTCAATTTCCCTAATAACAGATTCCTTTTAAGTTCTCWTTTAAGTACTCATGAAAATTGGCAAAAATATTGGGAGAAGATGGAGCAAAGAACCACCAAAAAAAAAAAAAAAGCCGAATGTTAGAGAAAAGTTCTGGTAGTGAGAGTTTTAAAGAACTCCATCTTTCCAGCTTACAAAAATGAGTTGGAAGTAACCTGATTTCCAACAAAGGACTTTTATGGGAAAGAGAAACTAGGCACTAAGTRGACTCTTTAATCTTGCATAATTGATTTCAGTAATGTCTACATCATGCCTTCCCAGAACTATAAGGTAGCAGAATTAAAACTGACTGGAAAATTTCTGATGAGATGGTTTTGAATTGACACTTGAAAGGTACTGTCTTTGAAAATTCTTTTGACGAGAAGTTTCTCAAGCTCAAAAGAATTTTTCAAGCCCAAACTAACGAGTCTTCTGGAGTGCCAAAAGAAGTAAGATAATTGTATGGGGTATGGAAAGGAAAGTTGCATGCTGTCATAGCACATAATTCATAGGAGTTTTGCTACTACCTTATGAAAGGGAATGTGTCATCAGCTAAGCTACCTGCTGGTCTGGGAAATACATCTTGACCCTTTCACTCTTTTATTTTCTCCTCCTTCTTTTCTATATTGATTTTCCCCCACCCCCCTCCCCATCAACACCTTCTCACAAAAACAACTTTTCTCAAAACAAAAAAGGCCCTTTCAAAACCATCCATGCTGTTCAGAAACAGGACAGAGAGATCTAAATTCAAGAGTGTCATAGGGTAGAGAGACTATTTCCTGCAGAGCTGTAGGGAAAATGCMAAGGTAGCTCTTCATGCTGGTTGTTGCATGGTTTTAGTTGGAGCAGATGGATTTTCACTGCTTATGATACAGGCTGGGAGGCCCCTAAGGCAGGCGCAGTTATGTGAAGTCATGCTCATCCAGTGAATTTGGTTACAGCACCAGTTGCACTCCTCATGGAACAGCATTCCACAGAGAAAAATTTCCTATTCAGGTGGCTTCTTCAGCAGTTTATTTATGTGGCAATGTTTCAGCAATAATCTTGCTTCTCCCACATTTTAAATGAGGCATTTTTCTTGTAAATAAAATATTGATTGATCTAACAAGAAAGGCTTGAGTATATGTAGCATAGCAGCTCTAATAGAGAAAAGAATGTCTGTGAAAACAAAAATAAATAGAAATTACATGGTATTTATATGARAAGAAAGGTGTGACATTCAGTGAACAGCAAAGACCATCCTTGGGAGAAGACTGGCAGCAAAACTAGTTATTTAATGTATAAAACAGTGCATGCAGAACAGGACAGATTTGGATCTAAATATCAATTTAATGTCTTATTTCAGGAGGATTTTGAGCAATAAGGCTTGTCATCTGTAAGCTAACAGCTATCATGGGATGATAATTTTTTATAAGAATTTATGAATTATGAATTTTCCCTTTTGACATCATGAGTTAGAGCACATTAATCCTGTTTCTTCCAACAGTAAACAAGGAATGTTTCTTTCTCAGTTTAACTGATATACTGTAACTTTCTTCTTCCATTGCAAAGGCTTTATAAAAGGAAATTTTGTTTGCTTGTTAGGGCACCCCAAAATAAAGGAGCTCTGTGCTGTCCTTATAGTTTAGTTCTGAAAACCTTATGCATTAAAACACAGTGACTATCTAGGTTTTAYTCACTCTACTTTGGTGAAGTTAAAGTAGCTGTGAAGGATCCAGTTGTGTTTAATCAGCCAAGTAGGGATGAGAGCTCCGGATCAGTCTGGGCTAAGCACACACAAASTCACCCTCAGATCCCAACAGGTTTTGCAGTTTGTTGAAGAACTTTGAGTTCACACAGTTTTGCTGCTAGCAGGGAGGAGCTGTCACTTCCTGCAGGTCTGTGTTTTGCCCAGCTCCAATCAGTCATGGAGCTTATCACATTCTGAAGGAATAAAAGAGTAGGATGAGAGTTTCAGCAGAGCTGCAGCATTCTGGTGATATATGCCAATTGATCTRGTTCAAGCAATATTTGCTGGAATTYTTCAAGGAACCTAMAAGAATTAAATGCCTGAGGACCATCAGAGAGTAGTTAAAATAGGAWACCTGTGATCAAGAATTTTCCAGAATTTTTTGTTTGCTGTTTGCCTTTTCATTAAACATRGCACACCTATCTGATTTTCTCTTTGTTGATCATCCTGAGATTTTATTGTCCAGAGCGCTCAGTTTGGACTTCTCAGTCCAAGATAGGTATGTTGACACTGCAGATAAAAATAAGCACTGGTTTAGTCTCCAAAATGGACTCTGTCATTTCTGAGAGGAGAATCACAGGAGGCTTTGTTTGACAGCAGAGTGACCAGAGCTGCTCACAGTCAGTCTGCTTGCCAAAATATTTGGGGAAAAACTTGCCCCAAGCTGCAGCTGATTGGCTCAACAACTAAAAAGTCAGGCTGCTTATTGGGCTTTGACACTTATGTGCTTAGACCACAGCAAAGTGAAGCCTTTACTATCAAGGAGAATGAAGGTGTATTTTATCTTGCACTTCCCACAACCTATTGTCCTGGTACAGTTTCCCTAGTTCAGCTTGTACATGGAAATTTTGTGGATCAAAATGCTYAGTTTTCTGTGTTTGCAAAAGGAATTATACGGGAAAAATGTTTCTGTTTGATAGCATCTGTAAATTTTGGTGCTTTAAAACTCCCCTTCCAAATTCGGGGAGTTCCTTGATGTGCTGAAATGCTTATGTTTCAGGAAAAGGGTTGGCCTTATTTGTAAATGCTAMCTTCTATCCTGGATATGGTCTGGGAATCCTCAGCACCTCTTTCAAAGGAGGGTTAATCAGGAATTCTATTGCCTTGTTCAGGCTTTACCACAGAAATGTGCTTCCTTTTTAGTGCCACTTTGAAACATTTACTTGCAATTGCACTGGCTAAGGTGTGTATGAGGAGCTGAGTTTAAGACAGTTTAAATGGGTTCAGCTCCACTGCCTTGCTAAGTTTGTGCCTCCTTATCTAAAGAACTTGGAGTGTAGCAAAACCATAGAATATTTTTTTCTTGTTTCTTATTTGTTTTCACTGCTAAGCAGTATTGGAAAATAGTCTGAAATTAATACTTTTGCATCATCACAAGTTCTGCATTTTGAACGTRCATTAAAATAAACTTACTGTGAGATCACAGGCCAGTTTAAAGAGAGCTTTGCAAATTGACAAAACCTCTGAGAGCTTTTTTTTTCCTTTCAATTTAACTCTATTTTTACTTACCCATTGCAACAAGAAAGGATATACCACAAAGAGGATGAGTACCTGGGATTTAGTCATGGTGGAATCGCCCCTGGCATTTTTTTTTCCTTGATTAAATTTTTTTTTTTTTTGCTTTTTTGTATAAATGGCAAGAGAATTTAAAGCAGATTTCTCTTGGGATTGTTTCATTGCTTTTGTTTGGTTTTATTGGKKTTTTTTTGTTGGTTTTTTTTTATACTAAGGTGTATATCTTAAAAACATGGCAATAATTTTTCTTTAYGTCTTAGCAATGCCCAGTTGCCTGCAGCCCTTTCTTTTATTCCTGTTTTTCTGTGGAAAGTGGCTGGTTTGGTTTTAGTTGTTTGCAAGTATCCTTACTTCTGAATGTCCAAACTAATCTCCTATCAAAGCTGACATCCTGTCTTTAAAGAAGTAGTCTTYGGAATTTCAGTGTTATTATGGGAGTAAAAAAAAAAGAAAAAAAACTTCTAATGAAACTATTTCAAAGAATTTTGAAAAACAGTGCAGTGGGAATCTTTGTGCTTCTCTAGCAGTTTTCTTTCATCTTCTGTATCAGCCTCATTTCCAGAGCTGATGATAATTGATTACAGTCTCCATTTCTTAAATAGCCTTAAGAAAACATACTGGCATCCCTGTGCCTCATTACAGAATTCACATCAAGGCCTGGGTGACCTTGTCRCTTCTATCTGTGTTACAGAGACACTCTCAACTGTCAGGGAGATGAAAGCTGCACAATAGAGAAGGATGATTCCTGGAGGGAATGCYTCCATGAGATGCTTTAGCATCTCTGAATAGGAGTGGCATCTTGGAAGGTCTGGAGATGCGCTTGTGGCTAGTRCATCTGTCTTGGTGATTTTGGACAGGAGACTTAGGGCAATGTGCTCCACTGAATGCCTTGGATTCAATGACTGTCTGGGCTTATTTCTTTCCATGGGAGCTCAGGATGTCTCTTAGGTGTGTATTCTGTGCTGCATGGCCCCATAAACCAGGAGATATTGAACCATTTCATCAGCCCTTTACGCTGAATAGATTTAAAAGTGATTCTGAGGTACTGCTGCAGTGGTCAAGGTGTGGGACAGAGGGTTGCATTGCATTTGAATTTCAAACCCTTCTTGGAAAGGAAAGTGGAAGGAGCTACTACAGACCTAGAGGCATCAGGCCCTAGTGTGTGAGGTAAAATCCGCATCTCTGGAAACAAGACCTAGAGATTTACATAGGCCTGGGAATAGCAGCACTGAGGTGTTCTGCAAAGCATAGGGACTGTTCACACTGTCAGCAAGGCAGACTCTCTGAAGGTAATCTTGAGTGGGGTGGTGCCACAATGAAATGTACAATGTGGGTGTTACTCTAGAAAAATATTTAGAAGTCTCTGCTTCAAAATAATAGTGGGACTATACCTGCTTTAGTCTRTAGAGTGCTCGGCTTCTCTGGTGATGAGGAGCATGTGGCTAGAAGAGCTAAATAGGCCTTTAAAGCTCACATCMCAAAGGTCTTGCAGCATCAGAAATTGCTCTGCATCCTGAGTGAAAATGTCTTAAAGGGAGATCAGATGTTTAACTTCCTTCTCAGTTATTTATATTTATATTCCTGATTGGAAYAGGAAAAATGTTAAGAACAAAGACAGTGACAAGGCAGTGAGGAATTAGGGATATACTTAAATATATATAGTCTATGTCACTTTTACGAGAGAGGAGTTTTGGTTTTTTTTTGTTCTTAAATGTCATGTTTTCCTGCTTTCTCTTGTAGGTCACCTTTTCTTGGGCTCACATTTTGTAACCTCTAACATTATCACAGCCCTAAGATGCACAGAGTCCTCTATCCCCACTGYCCCAAGCTGACCTGCATATGTCCAGGGCTCTACATTCCTGGGYGGCATAATTCCTTTGGCTGGGCCATTGCTGTGGAATATTCCATTGCTGTGGAATGGATGTTGGGCAGGTATCTCAGTGTGCAGCTGAAGTGCAAGCTGCAGGTTGTCCTGAGGATGTCAGGAAGAGACTAGAGCCCATGGCAAGGGGCCAAGACCWGTCACTGACCCATTAACAAAGAGTGAGGAAACCTGTCTGACTGTGTGTGCGTGTGAGGAGTGCAGGAGTCAAGCAGAGCACCCATCACTGGAGCCTCCCATGGTGAAGGGGTCTCAGCCCCAGTATTGACAGTCTCTGGTGATGGGAAGGTGACTGACAGAGTAGATCCTGAGWGCTCAGASAGGAAGGTTCCCTTAACAGGCAGGTTGTGGTTTAACAGCTGTGGAAACAGAATGTTTGTWTTAGGTTGTGAGAAAATGGCTCTGAAATGACCACAGCATAGATACAGCTCCTTGAGCTGGCACTGCTTTACTTCCAGTCACTTGTGTTCAGAATTCACAGCTTTTTAAAAACAAAAGCAGATCAAGTTTTCAAAGGATAATACCCACTTAATATGTACATGACTTTCCGTACAGTCCCACTTTCTCTTCTTCTCTGTCACCTTTTTTGAACACAAAAGTGAATTGATGAATTATATTCTGGTTYTACACAGTGAGAGAAAGGGAAATCAACAGTTAGACATTTAGGGCTAGTGGATGCTGCCTGTATGCACCTTCTTTCTTTGCTGGTAGACAATTATCTTTATTCCACAAGACTGCTCTCCAGCCGTGMGGCACAATCCAAGCAGGAACAATGGAGTATCATTCTTTATGGTGTGTTAGCTGTTTGTTTCCTTTCCAGTAACRTGCTGTTTTCTATGAAGAATTCTGTATTCATGCAGACCTGGTTTTAACACTCAAGCAAAGCTGCATGGTCTCCAGGCTCCTTTGTTCATAAACCAATTTAATAACTATTTTGATTGTTGACAATTACATGTTGTATATTTGAAACACATCTAACCCTTCAGAGTGGCAGCATGGCTGAAGGACAGCTTGAGGAACTCTGAACAGCCTTTTTGTGTGATCTGAAGGTTTTGGAATGCRCTGCGAAGCTTTATGAATAAGGCATTTGAATATAATAAGAGTTTTAGTGTAGATTTACTTATGTTATAGCCTTCCTGATTTCCAGATGCTGATGATAGTTCAAGGAATAAAGGCAGGTTTATAAAAGTACTTGCTTGGCATTTCAGAGATTCAGTGAGACCTGGACGGAAGGATCTAAGGATCAGTCAGCTCAGTGACAGTGGGGGGGCTTGGACATGGGTAACATCCATGACTGTGATCCACAAGGAACAGTGAATATTTTGAATGTGGTCTTTAATGTATGTATCAAAGTTTCCTTAACAGTATTCTGTCACAAACTCTGAATATCTGAATGCTTGATCTACCCTGTGCCATATCAGTAGCTGAATATCAGTGTTTCTGTGTTTTTAATGAACATCCTGCCATACCTACCTATAGATGATTGAGAGTGAAAAAGGAAATAAAAAAGGGGCCAGTTGGGGTGGACAGATTTCTCTTGGTCAACATTCAAAGTGCTCAGCCTCTTGTTATTTATATGGGACATTGGGTTGCTACAGATGTTATTTTGGTTTCTTTATTCATGGAAGTACTTTTTCTGTCTCTCTGTCAAGTGTTGTTTTGTGTCCTTATCTTATAAGACATGAAGGTAGCAGATACCTAATGAAACAGGAGGAATGTGTCAAGGGTAGGAGGTGAGGTGAATTGGATAAAAACTTGTTGATGAGGAGAAAATGGTAGTCTGGGAAAGGCTGGGAAAAAAGGGAAAATCAAAGCTTCTTTCACAAAATGTAGTAACTTGTATGTGTTTCTTTTTCAAAGGGTTATTATAGACTCTCCAACCCAAGGCTTATAAATATRGCACAGTGAGTTCCTAACTTAGAGCAGTTTAGACTTATCACAACATGAGCAGACAAGAAATGGGATTACTCTGAGCAAGGAAAATGTGCCTTCAATACTGGCATTCTAAAAAGCTTTGTTTATGTACTTAAAACATTACTGAGCTATTTGAAGCATGGGAAGYATAACACATCTTTTCTCTCAGAAATGTATATTGTTTAAGAAGTAGGATGACTTATTTTCAATGGCATGTTATTATTTTTTAGCTGAAACATTGGATTTAAGCATCACTGTGCAGATTGAGATTGGGTGCAGCAGAGCCCTTGCACTTCCACRTGCCTCCCTCATGAGGAGTTGTCCATGCCAGAAGATTTTTACAAAGGTCTTAGAGAAAAGGAAAGGTGACCAAGGCCCTACCTTCCCAGGTTGTGAGTTAAAGCTTGTTTGAAGCACCAGTGGTTTCCAAAGGATTTMTTTTTAAACTTTGTTTTTTGTTGGTGTTTTTCACTAAACTTCAAGYGTTTAAAGCAAAGCAATATCTCTTTAAGAAAATGTTTCAAACAAAGAAAAAAATCTGATTTTAGCTGCTAGGGGATAAAAAGTAAAAGTAGAAGCGGAAAATGAAAAACCACTAGGCTGGGATCATTTTAATACCAGCTTGATCAGTTTTTTTCCTCCTGTACTTTCATTAAGTACACAAGGCCACTTTTCTGACTTAATAATTGTCTAGTGAATCAGGGGCTGTTSTGCAATGAAAAGTATGCAAAGTCTTTACTGAGTACCGTGCCTATCATGTAGCCATTGTTAGATAAACAGTAGATAATTGTTAGGTTTATTTAAGATCKGCATTTAAAGTGTCACTGTAATAACTAGGGAAGAGGAGACCGGGCTGAGTTAGCATAACTTTGTGGCAGGGGTTCTCTACTATTGCAGAAAAATTAAGTAATATTAGTCCCACTCATGTATTGGTGGTAGATGAAGAATGTTGTTAGGTCCTGTCATTCATTTAGAAGTGTTTCCATAATGAGTTCTTTAACAAAGGTTGCAGAAGTGGTTAAAGGAAAATAAAAGGACTCTTTGTTCCACTTAGGAAATTGCAGACAGTTATTTTTGTGATGCTTGTGAAACAACAATACTGTATTAGAAAAAAAAGATTTCAGACCAGAGATTTAATTAAAAAAACAAACAAGCAAAYCCAAATAAAAAGGAGATGAACTGCAAGGGTAATAATTTTCTAAGTCTTCAGCTTCCAAAGGCATCTCCCTCTTGATGCATGCTAAAGGCTGRGTGGGTGTTGTTCTTGTAGTGGTAGGCAGTATGCTCCCTGCCCATTCTGTTTTGTTTTTATTTTTCCCCACAACAAGCCTGAAGACGCTGCAGCAGCAAGTTAGCTATCAAAAGATTATGGGGTGGGTTAATCTCTGCCTGGGGCTTATGAGCACCGTGCCATTCTCTGACAGATATCCGCCCTTCTCCCRAACCCCCTGTGCTGGCAAGGGCAAACAATGACAAGGGAGATGGCAGTCGCTGAAAACATGTCTTGGAAGCGTCTGTGTCACCTGCAGACCCTCTGTATGCAGAATGACGCTGACACTTCAATGTCTTCAGCCCATTTATTGTAACTGGGCAGGCACTGTACATTGGTGATTTGGGCTCTTTTGGGAGCTGCTCAGCTGTCAGGTTGCTTGAGTGAAAGTTGCTATGCAGAGCGGCATGGCACATCTGCACTTGTAATGTACAGGTATTACACTTGTCCTGCTGTCCCTGGCTATTATGCCTCCCACCCTGAGGTTGCTGTGCCACTGCAGAGAAGCTGCAGCTCTTGTGAAATCAACTGAAAAGTTAGATTTTACCATTTAGAGCATGAAGGCAGAATGGTACTGATTTGTTTYACCATAACTGCTGACACAACAGAGGGAAGGGACTCTGCTCAGAGGGACCTGGCCTCAAGAATTAGGCCCACAAGAGCCTCAAGAAGTTCCACAGTGCTGCACCTGGGTTGGAGCAATCCSAGGTGTAAGTACAGACTGGGAGAAGAAGTAAATGATATAGAGGTGTGGCCATACTGCCTCAGGATGAATTTCAGTGGAAACCAAGTTAATTCATTACTGCATGTTTTGAAAGTGCTATCTAAATATGACAGTTCAGTGGCTGGACACCAAAGCTAAAWACATTTAGAGATTTTACATGCAAAGATTCCTAACTATTGGAGAAACTTACCTTAGGAACATGGTTAGTTTGCTATCACCCAAAAGAGTTGATCAGGATGAGGGGTGTTCTGAAAAACATGTTCTCTAGCAACAAAAATCAAGGATTATTGAGTTAGCCCCAGTGTTTAAGAGATCAAATGAAGTGGCCATAAATGTTTTTTCTGTGCTTGCCTTGCTTATCTCCCTTAAAAATGTGATTATTTGGCTGGAGATTGAAATGGAGGACATTAAGGGAAGCCTTTCCRAAGGACACAATAACAGGAGGTTTACTTTACTCATAACGTCTGTGTACTCCTAAATGTGARATGTTCCCAGCAGATGTGACACCCTTCCAGAAGCTGGCAGGCAGAACGGGCTGGACAGTCCTGCCAGGGCTAGGCTGCTCTGGTTATGCTTGGACAGGCTTCCCTTCATCCAAGAGCTTTTCTTCTGCAGGCTTTGTRATCTGCTGCTGCTCTCCCTGCAGGGAAGAGCTTACAGTGACCTGTCGCCTCCTCCAGCCCAGGCTTTTGCTCAGGTTGGTCACGGCAAATTGAGCCAGGGAAGGCCTTCAGAAAGGAATAACTTGACAGAGCTGTACTGGAGAGAGGCTSCCAGTTGTCCCTGTGCTGAATGGGGAGCTGCAGGACAAATGCACATCTGTAACCCCTCGTGTTGGCTGGCTCAGAGACTGCTGACAGCCTCCTGCTCTCTGCCAGAGGAGCTTTCCTGCACGCTGCCCTGTCCCCTGTTGTGACCCTCCCTGAGCTCAGCTGGCAGGTGCTGAGAGGTGGCTGCTGATGCAGTGGGTTGTATGAACCTTGCTGGCAGTAGCTCAAAAGCAGCGTTTCTCTGCAACAGACAACCTCAGATAAGTCTTCTTACACCAACTACCAACTGTGGTTTTCCAAGGTTTTATGCTTTGAAGGAAACATCGAAAAAAAACAAGCAGCACTCAGTAAAATCATTATTCTCTTTTTTTGATAAGCCAAATGGGCATAAATTAGAGACAATGTCTGCCCCGTGTTTCAGAGAGCTTCCTGAGCCTCTGTGAGAGAGGACCATGCTTTTCATCWGGCATTTGGGAGGGTAGGAGGAGTGTAACACAGGCTTTTCTAATCTAGTGATTTGGCCCTATCAAGTAGACCTGTATTTAGCAATTTGTTCTGTGAAGTATAACAAGGCTGTCTGCAGCACTTCAGTGTTTCTAGATGATGTTTGGACTATGCAATCAGAATGTGATTAGGTGGCTTACAGCTCAGAAGCACTCTGACAGCTGCAATTTTGTGGCTGTAGAGGCAACAGCAAAGGYAGGTCTCAGCAACACCTTTTCTGACTGTGTCATCTTGCAATTAGTATTTGAACTTTGGCTAAAGGCCTCACCCTCCCAGGARGAATTTGTGTGGCTGTGTGCCTTGGTAGTCTGCCAATGAATGCAGGGGTTTGTCAGACCTCTATCTCTATAGTGGCTCCTTACCTGCTGTATCACTGGGCACCTGAGCCCTCTTTCTTTGCATACCCTCTTTATGATCCAAAATATGGTTTCCTTGGCCTGAGAGCAGCATAAATAAAGCCCTTTCACATTCCCTGTGCTGGAAACATCAGCAGATTCCTACTAAAACCCACAGTAATTCTTGCTCAGAAGAGTACAACTTGGTAATGGAGTTCAGTTTTGTCCTGCTGTCAGCAGCATCAAGGGCGATGTAATACCAGCTGGTCTGCTTTCTTCATCTTGTGCTATAAATGAATAACCTCAAAATTTTAACCTTCTAACATTAAAAAACAAGTATGTGATTTCCATTCAGGGACTCAAGAGACACCTGATTAACTGCTGCTATTATMATTTTCTCTTGATAATAATTTTTACTGTGGCTGGACAGTGGTGCTGATTCTCAAGGCTTCACAAATGATTTTGTTTTTTACTGGAATTTAAGTAGAGCCTTTGAAAAGGCTTCTTGGGAGACAGATTTCTGGCCAAAGTTTTGTTTTTTGAATGAAGATCCAGATTTACCTTGCGTATTTTGCATCCTTGCTTTGGGAATTCTTTTGTCAGGTGGTAGTCAGATAGGCTGAGGGAAGCCCCTGGACCCACTAAGGCTTTTCAGGGTGCTATTTGCCAAACACTTGGCTTTTCTGGAAACTGGATTTAGCTTCAGACACACATTTAATTWAAAATGTTCTTTTCGTTCTGATGACTGCCCCTAAATTAAATAAAAATGCATGGTTTAAGGCCAGTTCTTACTGTAACATGACAAAGAAGAGTTCATAGAAGATCATTTGACRATTTTATGCAACGTCCTCAGTCCCAGTTTTCTCTATGGAAGAAACCTCTTAAACCAGTTAGAATTTTTATACATGATGGCTCTAATTCACATCAATGAATGGGCTGTTTTATTGCACAGACTGTGGAAAAATGGAGTCAGTGTTCAGTTGTATTATTCCACTAATRCAGAACTACTGAAGATGCAAAGCAAGCAAAGCATGATTTAAAGCAAAGCCATGTATTAACACTCCACAAGTTTCTGTTAAGAAAAAGATAAGAACATTCCCTTACATTTGCCACAGTTTAAAAGTATCACAGTTGCATTTGATAATAAGAGCCCATTTATAAATATTTTATTGTGGTTCAATAATTGATAAAGTGATTTACAGCCACCTTGCCATTACATTAATGCTTGCAAAGTACATTATGCTAACCATATTAGCTGAAAATATGTTTTGTAATTGTAGTGGGTTGTCGGTGCATCATCTGTTAAGCTTTTATTGCCAAAGCCTTTTAATTGTTTCTTTGGGTTGTTATTTGAAATTACTAGCTATTTATCTGAAGAGTGCCTGGCCTTTCTGCCTTTTTTCATTAGTGTGTGTGTGATAAAAGTGCTCCTAATAAATGCAAAGTAGMAGGTTGTTACAACCTTTCTGTGGTCCAGCATCACAGGGTTGGTTCTGCATGAACACACCTCGCTTTCCCATCTTTGGAAATATCTACCTCAAAARAGTCCAGTAAATTCAGAAACTGCTCAGTCTAAGCCTTTTGCTTTCCAAGATAAAAAGGCCCCCAAAATGAGTATCACAGACTGATTTCTTCTTGTCATAGGCTTCTCATTGTGCCAGGAAGATGATATGTGCRGCCTAGGAGCTGACCACTGAAAAGCCTCCAGCATCTCCCCAGAGAGTATTTACCTCCACCAGGAAACAGTTTTCTTCCCTGTTATAAAGCTGTGCATCGACCACCAGAATTTTTGACACAGGAAGCCATTGTAACAAACATGGCAGAACCCTGTATAAAGACAGTAATTTCTTTTTATTTCCCTTACGAAACTCATTTTGTCAAAAAGCTGAGAGGTGACATTTTTAACAGCATTAGAGACAAACTGGAATTTTGTGGGGATAACTATGTTGTGTACTGGTAAGAGAAAATAGAAAAAAAAATGAGGCTTTTGGAAAAGGGAAAGAACTTCTATAACAGGTATCATCATCTATCTATTCAAAGTTGGGAGGATGCCATCCAATATGTCCATCTAAAAAATTTCCTTGCATTTTATTCTGAGAAGCCTGGCATTWGCTGCTGATAGAGGTTGGGCATAGGACTCAGTGGTTTAACCCTTTCCTGACATTTAATCAGACCTTTGAGACAGTTTGCTACAATCYTGTTCTATCTTGTGTTTGTTTGCCTCTGTGTGCAGAGCCACAAAGGCAAGGACTGATGCATCTGAATAGCTCATTGAGAAGGTGTATCTTTGTGTTCACTATTGGCTTAAACCTTAAAATAACAGGTAYACATATTCACAGGGCTGGCTTCTCTAGAGAAGATATTTTTAGTAATAATAATGCTTTCAGTGCAATGTAATTACCTAATTCATCATTATCATCTTCAAACTGAACAGGTTATTGCAAAGTCAATCTAAAACCATAGCAGATGTTTTTTCTCTGTCTTKGGTTCTTCTTAATCAAACTTAGTCAACATCTTGATGGGAAAAAGAAACAGTGCCATCACACAATTCACTGAGTGTTTTGTTTTTCTTTATAGGGGTAAAACACTGGCTGGAGAAGTGGGTTTTGTATGGGCTGGATAGTTATGTTTGGGGCTAGCCTGCACAATGCACTCTCTGCTGAGAGTAATTAAACTGTGCTAGCGTTTTCAGACTCTGCTTTTGTGGCTTTCCAGAGGATCAGCTGGGAGCTCTTAGGTGCTGAGCTTGTTTGAGGAGATGATCCTTTGTAAAGTTTAATCTGGTCTAATTTTAGGTGTGCCAGTCAGGAAATTTGTTTCTTGTTTCCTTTATGAAATTATTACATAGCATTAGTTTTCAACTGATATTAAGCCTACATTTTCACTACTATAGCATGACCCATTATTTGCAGTGAAAGCCTCCACATTACTTTTTAGCTATGTGGTTTGGTACCTTTGAAAGAGTGCTGTGGATCATCATCCCTCTCCTCTTTTGTGTGTCCTTTTTCAGATAGAAGTGTTCAGTTCTACAAACATCTAATATGGTGACTGACTTCCCAGGCTGGTAATTCTCGGGGCTCTCTAGAGAGCTCCTTCAGCTTGCTTATTTTTTAAAGACAGCTTTATTTCCTATCCAGGCCTGAGTGAACTCACTTTTGATTCTTACAGAGGTAGTTTGAATCAAATCAAGAGAGCTGAACATTCCGTGTACTGAGATGTTCTCAGGCTCACCTTAATGTCCACCCTAGTCACACCTCTCAATTCAAAGCATGAGGGACTCTTGTCATGGCTTGTGCAAACAGTTCTAGAAACTCCTCTTCTGYATGTGAGGTACTTGGAATATGATGTGAAACTTGCAATTGTTGATTTTGTRAAGTTGCTTCTTATGTCCTAAAGCTTTCATCAAATATCTGTCATTTCATATGTTGATTTGAGAAATGTGTGTTSTGAACTGTTCCTCATGGCCCCCACWAAGGGACCTWGGCTTTAGGCAATAATCTTAGACTTGACAGGGACCTAAAAGGGTCTTGTGTCTACTCTGTACTGCCCAGCCTTAGCCTCTGCTGAGTTAACCCACGAGACAGCTGTAGTAGTTGGGGGCTTTCTGTGTCACAGAATGTCTGAAGAGGTAGAGGAAATTAGCTTTTGGAAGAGACTTTAAAAAAAACTTTAAAAATCCCCAACAGAGCAACTGAGAAATGTCTTAATTGGTTTCTAAATTATATGAAAACACCTTCAGAGGCAGTGTGAGACAACATCCTCAGTTTCCACTGAAGGGTGTCTGAAACACTCATCCTAGAAACATACAGAAAGAAATAGTTTATCCTAAAATGCTCAGAAGTGCTGGAGCACACCAGGACTCAGCCTGTAGGAAATCTGGAAATTGTAACACTCGTGTCTTCTGCCAAAAAAAATCTGCCCCTGGCATTGTACTGAGGTTTCAGCTTCTTGTAACTTGAAAAATTAATATGATTCAGCCTTATGATTATGCAAGATTGCAGAGAAGTGTTTGACATGTGTAACMGAGAGAGTTTGTTTTATCTGAGTAGGTTTTGCTACCCAGAAAGGGCAGGTCTCCCAGATCTGTCTTATGTTTGTCAGCTGTGAGTAGATGTTTTTGGTACCTAGGATGTGTTGTGATGATGATCACCTGCCTTAAGGAACCTGGGTCACAMCAACAATTAACACTAAACACTGAAGTTTATTCTAGAGCTCTGGGTGTAATATTTTTTGATTAAAATTATCATCAGGTTTTAAAATAGGGAGGTGAAGGAAACAAGAAGCCTGCAAAGGGTGTTAAAATGACATTATCATAGCACAGAAGTATTCAGTTTACAGACCTGGATCTCTGAAAGTGTAAATGAACATCTGGTGCTAATTGCAGTGATCTAAAGTAGGTGACTGTGATTTTGGAAAGAAGAGATTAACAAGGCCCTGCAGTAGTGATACTGATGCCTGAAAGGGGTAATTTTAGAAGTGTTCCTCCTTGCATGCGAAGACTTTTGGTGTCTACTAACTTTTAAATAAAGCAGCTTACTGGCACACTGTGCCTGCTCTTCTACTCTTGGCATGGCTTTGCTGTTTAAGATCAGTGTWGATAGAAGGACTATTGATTTTTGAGTCCCTTTGTTTTGTTTTGTTGTCTTGTTGGGTTGTTTTATTTCCATTTTGCTTTGTTTTGTTTRTTTTTGKTTTTTTTCCAKTGGCCAACCAGAGAAACCAAAATGGCAAGAATTCCAAATTTCTGAAAGATGAGTTCACCTTTTAGGTAAATTATATCAATTGCATCTATCCATCTAAAATATGTTCAAGTATGGCAAAAAATAGTTCCTTTTTAAGACCCCTATGTTTTGATTCCCTCCCTCACTTCAGCTAATATCTCAGGTTTAATAATCATGTATATTTTTTTATGCTCAGTCTTCTGCAGAACAGTTAATTTTATGCTTTTAGCAGATAAGGTAAAAAAATTCATCAAACACCTCTCTGGTGAAAAAATGACATTTGTCTGTCATAAGAATCCCAGCCCACACTTCCCTCAAAACTTTCTCTTTTAATTTAACCTTRCTCATTATGTGATTTCTGATATAAATTCTAATGCTACTGTTTTTGTGTGTTTGCAAATATTAGCAGAAATGAGCCAGACCTCAAAACTCTCTCTTCTTTGGAGAATTCTGACTGATTTACAAGGGGCTTGTATCACTTGTGTGTGTTATGATTTATGGAAGAGCTCCATTCATACCTGAGAGTCTGAATAGAGCAGTTAAACCAAAGAGGCAAAGGAAGGAGGTTGAGTTTTTCATATTATTGGTAAGACTAATTATCTTGAAGAAAGGAGSCTAAGGGAGCACTGATTTCAAACCAAACAAATGTGGTTTTCTACACACATAATCTACAGACACATTATTCAAGCAATATTTGTGTCCTTTCAAAATAACAGAGGGGGCACTGATTTGATTACTCTGTTGCTGTGGAGACCACAAATATATGTATCTCAGAAATTTTCAATTCATTCCTGTTCTTAAGGCCATATGACATCCCCTCAGAGTGACAGTGTCAGAAGGGGCAACTGCACCCTTGAAAGAATAAAATGGGAATGGGACTGATGGCATATGGAGAAGCAACACCTTCTCCATTAGAAGATTAGAAGTAACTCCTGACAAGCGATATCTTGAGAAGGCTGTCCTAAAAGASAGGCTAGATGGAGTTAAAGAGTAAAGTAGGTATTTTTTAAAAGGCCTCAATGGATAYACCTTGGGCAGCACAAGAGTCCAGCCAGGGCTACACCCAAGATAGCCAYAAAATGGACAACCAGTCATGAGGTCTCTCATTTTTTTAAGTTCTGCTCCATTTGCATATTGAAGTTAATTGTCCAATTATAGCTTTAGCCCATGAAGTCCCATCCTTCTTGTTTTTCTCTCTTCGATCCACCATTGTTTATGCTATYGGACGTGGAATCTGGATAATTTGTCCTTGGTCCCCAGCTAGAGAAGGAWTTTTTTTTGTTTATCTACCCTGTGAAGAGAGCTTACCATCCCTWAATATGAAGCTCAGAACTGCACACTAAAGCAGCAGAGAATCAAAAAAATATAAAAGCTAAAACCCTAGGCATCACAAGGATAACTAATGAAAGATGAAGTGGATGAACTGAGCTTTTCCATTTGCCTAGTTGCAGTAAARCTACTTTATGAAGAAATACTGATGAGTTTGGTTCATTCAGGGCATTGGTTGACTGCTACAATCCTGAATGGAACTTGCCTTCTTCGTAGATGGGATTTACATTAAGTCAGTGCTCAGCAGCTCATGGCCTTCAGAGTATTTCTGATTTAGCTAAGATGCACAAGAGAAATTCAGAAAATTTGAGACACATGTGAAGGAGACCTGAAGGCATCATGGAGCAGGCCAACCCTCAGATGACATGACTTTCAGGTCCTGTGCTGGTGGCAATGAATAAACTCTCCAGAAAAGAAGGCAGCCAGGTGAGCAGGAGGGAAGACTGCCCAAGTAACCACAGCTCAGGATGATGGTCTGACATTATCATGTAATGTGGACACACACCCAGAGACAAATCTCAGCTGTTGGAAGGAGATAAGTTATTGAACTGGGAATCCATGAGGGATGCAGGCACCAGGGTGTTTAATGSCACTGTGAGCTGTGCAGGGTCTCACTTGATATGTGTGTGAACACGGCAGGCACAGACTTTAGGTCATGTTGTAGTGGAGCTGGGAGCTGTGCTTCCTGTGTGTTCCCATTGCATGGAAGGAAATGATGAATTTTTGCATGCAATAGTATGATTTTAGGTAGTAGGTTTGAAACAGGAGTCTATGAGACAGCATTCTCTGACATGCTGCCTGTGTCACGTGCAAGGACAGATGGAGCTGGGGAATCTCAGGTCATGGCTCAAAGAAAAGTAGTGTAGGGGAAGGATATCATATCCATTAGAAAACTAGGAAAAAATGGAATGGATAGAGGCCATATGGGGAGAGAGAGCCAATGCAGAGCCAGACAGATAATGCTTGAAATGGAAATTAAAAAAAATTCTAAGAGARTTTTAAAACCAAAGGCAAGGAAAAGCTAAGAAGTGCAGACTTATTGAGGGGAGAAACRTCTTTTCAAGGAGAAGTTAAAGTTTCTGGACAAAACTAGGACACAAGTTGGTAAGAATAAGAGAAAGAATAACAAAAAGTTTAAAAAGGTGAAGTCTCAATTTATGGGGACACGGAGACCAACCAACAGGACCTCAAATATATGTGGCCTTCCTGAGAAGACTAGGAAGTATCTGTTATAACTAAAGGAACTGATAAAACAGCTCTTTTGGAAAGTTGGTGGAATATTTTARAAAATGGGACACTGCTATCTTTAGGTATAAGTTCTGTAGAAATGATAGAGCAGGTAATTCTTTGGAAGTGAAGTTGCATGTTAAGGAAAGCTTGCAGTGAAGGAAGAGAGCTATCAAGAAGTATCTTTATGGATYAAATTTCTCCTGAGAATGGAAAGAAATCCCTGCAAAGCCATTGTACCAGCTAGTCAGAGTATCTGTGAGATACATAGCTCAAAGAGCCTGTGGGGGCAGAAATGCCRTAATGGGAACCTACATGGGATACACAGGGAATGATAGCAAGACRGTGTTTTTTGTCTTGGTTAATGGGTATGGGAAGCAACTACTCTGCTGAGTGYTAAGGAAGAAAATTCTTGCTACAGCCTCAAGTAAAGCACAGATTCTACTTCAAATTATAAACTTTYGGTATTTGGAGGCAGAATTATTCAGTGGCCATTTTTCCACAGAAAATACCCTCCCCACACACACATGCAGGCTAACACAGGGAAAAATAAATCACCAATCTAKTGTTTAGCTTTTAAACAGAAATGAGAAAGCTCATTAAAAAGGAGTTTTCAGATAATGTCTCAAAACACGTGCTTTGTCTAGGTAGAGGACTGAAGAATAGCACCAAATGTAAAGCTGTGAGGCTTTTCACTGCTTGTTTTTTTTTGTACTGTAACTGAAAATGTGTGACAAGGATGCCTTTTTGCAGGCACTATATCTAAATATACAACAAAAATACAGTCTTCATCCTGAAATATTGATGGTTTGAGGGGAGAATACTAGGGAAAGAAGAATATTTTTAAATAAAAATGTTTTTTAATGAAATGAACACGTGGACTTGGAAAAACTGGAGCTTGCACAGGGTTCAGTTAAGGTAGAATAGATCTATCACAGAAAATATATTCTTTAAAAATAGCAGAGTTGCTATCCATGGTGACGCTTTTCACCTTTGCTTTCTGAAGTATGAGTTCCAGAAAACTTTCTTAAATTGTGTATGTATTATAAATTGTACCTGCATGAGAAAGGTCATGTTCAGAAGTGGTTGTTATGCTGCACTTGCTGTCTCATGATATAGCTCATAATGCTATATTTGACATGAAACAAACCTGATAAATTGTCTCTTGCAAGGAAAGGACAAAAGACTCAAGGAAAAGGAACCCATAAAAAGTAAGATACCAATTCTCATTTTGCAGATGTTAGTTCTTTCTGTGCTGGTTGGGATGACACAGCTATTCTGATCAGGTCTGTCCGTTTGTGACTCCACACAGCTGCCTTTTAGCTAAATAACCCAGATGCACAGTTCTGAGCTACAAACKGTGGTGCTCATTATAGCAGTTTGGAGTTCTTCCATCTAACTGCTTTCTCAAACAGAATGTGTTTGGTATGGTTAAGTATCTTGTTTTCCAAAGGATTTGTGTGTGCATCCTTATTGCAGTCCTGGAGAAGTAATTCACACATCCATTAAATGGATGGTGCTGTGCAGGTGACTCACTCTCTTGYTTTCTTCTGCAGATCCACCCTCCACACACCCCCCTCACAGTGCTGCTAGGTGAGAAAGGGTTATGGYTCCTCAAAGAACCTGTGCTTTTGGTGAGAATGGAGGCTTGATGGTCTGAACCTAGTCAGGCACAGACTGTGCTTTCAACTGAAATGATTTGTGTTTGGCTTTTASGCTTGATTCTGTGTGTGTGTATGTTTGCCAGAGGTCAACTTGCCTCTGAAAAAGTGTTTCTAAAATGAAATTAAAGAGTTTAATGTGGAGGAAAGGTCAAGAATTGCTTTTTGGGCTGTGCTGAGGTGAAGTAACTCATAGAAATAGGCTGAAAGAGAATTAAAGAAAATGTCAAGTAAGATTTCCTAACAATGAGGTTCATTAGTCTCTCCAGGGAATGATAGGAACCTGTGTTAAATCCTTTCAGCTAAAAATGAGGAAGATATTCAGTCAGTCCTGGTTTTATGTAATTTGGCCCCTTTTGCTGAATTTAATTCAGTTTGTAAAGAAAAAGCTTCCTGCCTACTCTTCATACCAAGGACTTTTTGGGGGTTGAAGCTGCAGATAACAGGAAATAATGTAACCCTGTCTGTGTGGGATGGCACCTGCATTCTGTCCCTGGTYGTCATTTGAAAGTATAATGTATCTTTCCATGTGGAGAAACAGATCCCCTTGGAGGCAGCAAAAYAGCTAATAGGAGTAAGTTTACAGTTTAGCAGTGGGCAATTAAGCATTGAAGAATAAAAAAAAGTTTACAGATGACGCAAAAGAAGTTAACAGGTGTATAAAGGTGGTACTAAGTTTTTCTGGCATTTCTAGGCTACCTGGGTGTGACACTTACGCTGGCACCAGTGTTCACCCTGTTGGCCAAATCTTAAGTCTTGTGGTCAGTTGGGGAACAGATTGTTGAGGGTGTGCAGCAAAAAAAAAACAACAAAAAAAAGGATGAAGCAAGAATGCAAACAGTATGGCTAGTAGTCATTATTATTCAGTCATGTGTGACTTGAATGTAAATTCTTCACTTGAAATCTAACAGGGACATTATGCACTGCGCTCATTTTTAAAATCTTTTTCCCCTCCTTATACCTCTAATGTCCTTATGTTGAAAGGTGAATTTTACACTAAACACATGAAGACAGCATAAGGATTATAGCAAATCCAGTAAGAAGGCAGCCATGGCATCATCCAGAGTTCATTTGTCAGGATTTATATATGGAATGATCACACAGAACACTATTCCCTTGAGACCCTCCAACTAATAATGGGTAAACTCTGCTTGATCACTAATGGATCTGTCAARAGAAGTGAAAAAGAAGTAAAGGAGTGGCTTCTTGGGAATAAGGTATTTTYCTGTTGTGTTTGCATACAGGATGCTTAAGAGGTGAAGGGAGAGCATTGTAGAATAGGTAAATACAAGTAGCATTCAATACTATTATTTGGCTTGACATGGAGTGGATATAAATTGCCACTATTCTCTTAAGTCAGTAAAAACAAGCTACTTATGTTTGTGGAGAGTGTAATTCAAAGTGTACATCCACATTCTATATGGGTTTTGTGRGAGGCAGGAAAAGAGTACTGGAGACCACTCTGTTTCTGTATGATTTTTCTACTTCTACATGCCTTCCAAAAGGATTCTGCCTTTGTTTTATGCTACTCCCTAGTGTATGGCATACCCTGACTCCCTGATGATTGAAAGAAATACTACAAATTCTGTTCCAAAGTGCCAAATGGGGGGTTACAAATCCATATTAATTAAGCTTTCACCCCTCAACAAAATAAAGTAATTAACATCTTGTTATAAAAGAACTTTAGCAGCTGAGGATTTTATCCAGCTGTGATTTTTCTGAACAAGATGAAGTTGGAGTAGGCGATTAATGCACTTTGCATGTAAAGGAATGACCCTTAAACAATAAATGTTACCAGACTTCTGAGAAATCTCTTAATAAAAGTAACACCCTTATACAATGATGCAGTGATTGAATTGTTTCTCCAGGCATGATTTTGTGTAAGGAAAAAATAACAACTGAAAGTAAAGMCATGTGTTTTTTCTCTCGATGGAAAAAAAATTATGTTAATGAAGAAAATACATCTGGCTTGTAGCTGTAGTTCTTAATTCAGTGAAAGGCTTATTTTAGGAGAAAGCAAGGAAAAGAAATATTRTCTTTAAATATCATACTCAATGTTACATCAAGCTCCTGAGTTTTCACTATGTCACTTTTTCTCATCACCATGGCTTGAAATCTGGGCACCATACCTGGGTGATATGACCATTTTGGCATTGCAAGTGAATCACAAAATAATAGAATAGTTTGGGTTGGAAGAGACCTTAAAGAYTGTCTAGCTCCAGCTCCTCTGCTGTGGACAGGGACACTTTTCACTACACCAGGTTGCTCATGCCCCATCCAACCTAGCTTTGAATGCATACAGGCATGGGGGATCCACAACTTTCCTGGACAACCTGTTCCTTTACCTTATCATCCTTGCAATAAGGGGTTTAAAATCTGATCTAAACTCATACTTTCAGTTTGAAGCCATTCCCCCTTGTCCTGTCACTGCATGCCCTTTTAAGTGGTCACTCTTCATCTTTCTTGTAGGTTCCCTTCAGGTAGKGGAAGACTGCAAATAGGTCTGTCTGAAGCCTTCTCCTTTCTAAGCTGAACAATTCCAATTGTCTCAGTCTTTCCTTATAGGAGAGATGCYYCGTCCCTCTTGTAATTTTGGTGGCCTCCCCTGCACTGTCTCCAGCAGGTCCATGTCCTTCCTATGCTGGGGAGCCCACAGCTTGGATGTCTCTCAGTAGGCTGTTTTGTTTTAGCTTTTTTCTTAGGGAGGAGGCTCTGTGCAATGAARGTGATCTGTATGTCTGACCTGGGCGTGATTCAGAGCATTGCTTGAATTGCTCATTGGTCTTTCTGGATTTCTCAGTATATGGGAAATATTGCATCCATTATATCAATGTGAATAGCACTAGCATTGCTGAAAACTAGATTCTGAAATGTCCATGTGTCATCTAACTAAATTACAGCATGTGTTTATTAGCTTATGAGTGTTTATGCCCTATGTTCTTCAAAATGTTTCCTGTATGCCTGTACTGCTCATTTGTATGCTAATATATTAAAATTCTGCACTCCTTGAAAAGGCCTGGGTGATTATTACATCATCTGGTGATTCTTCCTTAACTTTATGATACCAAATGGTTTGAGAGGACAAGTCTAAGCATTTCAGCCACTGAGACATGCAARTTTTATGTTTGTTACTGTGGTGGGAAAGCTGTCCCCAGTGGGAATGYAGGAATGAGAAGGGGAGAGAACTATGGTCACTGAGCATGAGCTGCTGGCTTTTAACTCAGGTTTTATATACTTAGTGGCTTGGCTRTCTGAGGGCTTTGGCTGACAGAACTAACATCTAGATATTTGAACTATATTGTCCGAAATAAATTCTGTTTTTTCTRTGTGTATATTTCATATTTCAGATGCACTGTTTCCATTCAAAGCCATCTTGATGAACTACCTGTAAACTTCTACATCCACAGAGTTTTTTGTCCCCATTGCACTGGTTTCCTTGTGTTTGACAGTGGATTGCTGTCACCATMTCTTACAGGCAGGTCCTTTGGTTTGAATTAAGCAAGTTCCAGTTAAGAGCTCTGTCACAAATCATCCTTCCTCAGCTGAGGGACTACAGGTTAAAACTCATACCCTCATTTCCTAACAAGCCTGATGGTGTTAGCAAAACGTGGAAAAATTGCCAAAGATGGGAAACAGCAATACCAGACATACTTAATGGAAAGTTTGCTACTTTATTTGCAGTACAGAWGTTGTGGAAATGACTGGTTAATAGCAGGATTTCACTAGGAAAACCTTAATGTAATGGATKAAAACAACTAGCAGCACTGTTGAACAGTAGAACTGCAATAAAGTCGGCAAGTAGGAAGGTCACAGGGCCATGCCCAATGGTGGAGTGAGCAGTACTGAAATGTTGCATATGACAGTATGCACAGTACTTATAATTAGGAAATGCCAAATCTGATGTTACTAAATGAGGTGGCTATACAAAGAAGGAATAGTAAATAGGACTGTGCATTCTCTGTGATATCTTTTCCTGAGCTGATTATTTGTGTTCCACCAGAACAATTCAGTTTCACTCTGAACYTGAGCAGCTCAAAAGGCAGTTTAACTGTTGTCAAAGGTTAAATATTTAACAGAACAAACTGAACCTGTGGTCACAACTAGAAAAACCCTTTGTAATAATGAGGGATGCTCAGTAGGACTGTAAATCTTAATGGTATTAGTGTGGGGACTGTGCTATGTGAACAAAGGGGTTTCATATGTTTTTATGGTTTGATTTTTGAGAGGATTTTCTTACACAATCCAGTGAAACTTTTTTGTTTTAGCTGTGCTTTTTACATGCAGAAAATGTTATAGAACAGGAGTCTGGCCCTGATTTGCCGGATCCTTGCACTGCTGGCTCTTGGTCTCYCTTCTCACATGCATGCTCTCTCTCCTGCTCCCAGTCTCTTCAACACTCCTTCTGCCTTTGTGCACATATGAATGTCTGAACCAGCCTTCTAAACTGCCCAGCTCAAAGTCTGGCTATTGAAGAGTTTTAATTTACTTATTGATGCTGTGTTTTCCCTAGGGCTTGATGCATCTCTGCAGYGGTTTCTTGACCTTTCTCCCATGGTTGTGGTGAATAGGTCACTTCCTTTGCAGCAACCTTTTGTGTATTTAGCAACTTCTCAGCAGTGCCTAGACATGTATATCCTTGCAGACTTGCCTTACCTGTTTCACACCTAATTTTTATTGTCCTCCTCAGGCCTTCTCCTGCGGTGTCCATATGCCTTCTAAACTCTGCTGAGTGTTTTTGCTGTGGCCTTGCTGCTGCTGAGGTCAGGAGCTTCCCACCTCTTTGGGTACTCTCTCTTTGCATCCCCTGGAGTAGAATTTGCCTTATCTGTTCCTGTATTTTGACTTATTTAGAGCTAGTTGGGAGTCACCTTATATTACTGGTAATTATTTTCTTTTGAATTCTGCAGGATTTCAGAAAAATACTTTGTATTCTGCTGCCTAGGTTATCAGKCATAGCACGGGATAATTCAGGAATAGGAAAGACCTTCCTGGGAGTCTTCTTGATAACCTGACAGTTTGGCTGGAAAATGATTATGAAGGACTTAGAGCAGTTTTCTGTAGAGAAATCTGGACTCTGAACAGTCAGTTTTTTGAGCATTTCAGGGTTGTCTAAACATTCATCTGAGGCTTGAAAAATTTCCTATATCTTCACTCCTTGCTTCCTTGAAAAAAAAAGAAATCTTATTAGATGTTTACTCACATTGTGTTTAAATTTACCTTGAAAGGTCATTTGAAGTCATACCTGAAAATGGAATCTACTTTTCTGAATAATTTGTGTGTCTTGTCAGGTTTTATAAAGGTAGGTTTGCCATTAGTGCCGGGGCTGATCCAATATGCAATACTTCAAAACAAAAAAGGAGATGAATATTGAACGCAAACTTATTTACTGAAATTTGTTGAAATTCCTATAATACACCTTATTGCAACCAATAGAGTCAACCATCAGTCTGCCTAAATCTTCAGTGGAGAATGTGCTTGTAAATAACCAAGTGTAAGAATTAGTCATTATGTGTCAGAAAGTGCTCTTTCTTGTGCCTGGTTTGGTCAGTTTATAAGGCAGTACACAGAAAACTAGCAGGTTTTGATGACATTAGATGCCAAAGAGTTAAAGTCCCTCCAGGGACAGCAGACTTCACAGAGAGCAGGGTTCAGAATACAGCCTTTATATCCTCTCTCAATATGCTTATATGAGTTTAAAGAATGTTTATATTGTCTAAACCCAAAAATTCCTGAAAGAAAATGAGTAGCTGAAGGTCAAATGCTTTACTTGAAAAATGCATTTTTTTTCCCTGTGTGCTAAGATACTGTTCACAACTTCATCTATAAAGCAGAAAAACGGAAATCATTATGCAAAGACTCATCCTGGCTGGGAAGAAGCTGAAATTTGAAATACCCTGTCTTTTTATAAAGAGTGTTCTGCTTCAGAAACACTATGGAGRGCCCTGGTGCTTTAAGCCCATGAAACTCTTGCAGAAAATTGCAGCTCTGTCCTAATTTGGAGAATTCAGTATCCCTACCTGAGGCACATGGAAACTGTTTCTGCTGGGGATTGGACTATTGATTTGTTTCTCTGGAGTTCTGCAGTATTCTCCTTGTCACTTAGACACTCCACACTGATGAAACCTGCAAGTAACACAAGCAATGCTTTATGAAAAATACTTATTTTTTACTRTGATGAGAAACCCCTGAATGTTTTATTTTTTTTGGTGTAATTGCCTTTGTTCAAGTAACATTTAAATGATCCTCTATTGTGTGCTTTGCTGAGTGTTTTTTTTCTTTGTTTGTTTGTTTTGGTTTTGGTTTTTTTTTCCCCAATGTCTATTTATTTCTCTAAGTTTGTTTAGGAAAAATGAATATTTAGAGAAAAAAAGTAGCATTGAAGTGAACTGCTACTACATACTTCTTCCAGAATAATCTATGAGGGTGAATACAGTATTTTATCAAAGTACAAAGGAAAGAACATTTGACTGTGAATTTAGTACTGATATCCTGGGAGAGATAAGAAAAAACAGTGCTTTTAATGGAGTKCCTAATTTCACAAATTACCTTTCATATTAGTAACTGACTTTAAATGAAGAAACATTAATTATATGAAACAAAAAATCATGGATAGTTTCAAAGTAGAGGAGTCTCTGTGGAATGTTAAGTCTTGGAACTATTTCATCCATGAAGCCCTAAAAATATTGAATGTTGATCATAAAACAATCTAACAATGAATCCTCCATATAAGTTCCCCAAACACTGAGGAGAACAGTAGCTTGTTTCCGTAACAGAAAATAAGGGTGTTTATAGTTCAAATAGGTCAGGAAAGCTCTGATTTTTGGTTCTATTTTCACATGCACCAGTCTTAAGGAGGGAAGCCTTAACACTGTTTCCATGTTCTGGCAGAAATAGTCTTTTCCAGCTTTCCCCCTCTTCATGTGAAGTTTTTTGGCTATGAAAAGCACAGAGAATTTTTTTTTTTAATGCACATTTTTATTAAAAATTGCCTCTCTTAAACCATAGTAGAAAAATGCAGTAATGTTTTAGAGTAGGATTTTGTGATAATATCTGCTTGAGGGGAAAAAAACGAGAAAAGGAAAAGGTTTCAAAAGGTTTYGAAATGTTGAACTAATAGTGTAAAATTCCCTGCTATTGCCATCACAGATGAGAAGGAAGGAAGTTTCATCCATTTAATTAGGTTTCTGAAAGAGGGCAAGGGGCTGAATGTAGTTCCTGTCTCCATAATCTCCTTAAAGGGTTTAATTTAGGAGCCTGGCACTTTTGAGACAGGATAATTTGGAAGTGTGAGAATAAGGAATAGTACAGGGAAGCCCCTCAAATATCTTCATGGGAGATCATAGTGTTCCTCTGTGCAAAGCAAGGCAGGCCCAGCTGATCCTTCCCTTGCCATTGTCAGCCAATGTCTAAACAAACATTGTTTGAACTACAGGCATCACCTCGGAAGGGCCTTGAGAAGCACCACAAGTCCCTGCTAGAGCTCCTGGCCTTTCCAGGATACATAGACAGGAATGAAGTTTCTTCCAGTTCCCAAAAAACTTCTGGGATTTGAGATCTATCTCTGCCGCCTACTACAAAGTGRAAGATGCTGTTTTTACTCCTTTGTAAGGGTGCAGCACAGTGTTGAATACTTGTGACTCAGGCTTCACTTCTKCCACCAAATCTGTGCATTTCTTTCTGCCTGGAATGGTGCTGTTTGGCTATTCACATCTCTGTTGCCTAATTGTGGTTATTTTATGGATCTAACGCAGTAGTAGAAAGCACAGGGCTTTGAAGACTGATGTTTAAAGAGTCAGGGAAAAGCTGCAGATTTTCTTTTCATTAATCATCCTGGGCTTGACCTGTGGCTGGCTTACTGTGTTGGAACTTGAGGCTTTTCAGGTACAGCGAACACACTTTGGGCTGACTGTACAAGAGGCGGGTATCTGCCATCTGCCTTTGCAGCTAAGGAGTCAMAACACTGACTGCTGAAGGATGTGTATTAACCTCTTCCAGCATCCTCATTTCCCTAAGGTGTAGCATGTGTTTAATTTTAATAAGGACATGTGCAGTTTCTTGTTGTATTTATTTGAAGGACCAGACTTTTAAGCATTCTGAGATGTTCAGGATGTATTTGTTCATCCTATTATAAGACCCTTTTTGAGACATTCTGGTCTCTGTTGCTTGGCTCCCAAATCTACCTTGGCTTATGGTACCAAGGTCAGGAAGGAAAGTTCTGAACTTGAGTGTCAATACTTTTTGATTTTCTTCCTCTCTCTGTAGCAGATATCTTCCAAAACTAAACATTCGCCATGTGCATTGATGTGTATGGGAATTCATTGTCAAACAGGACACAGCTCTCACTGAATTCCTTCCATCCGTGTTTACTCATGCAGCTTTGGTTGARCTGTTTTGGCTCTTATTTAAACACTGTATACTTGTGATAACGATTATTCCCAGGCTTTGCACCTTGTTAGTTTCTCTGTCACTTGGACAGGGAATTTATCTTCAGTGAATCCAGGAACCTCATGGATTGCTCATGTCCTGCTGCGTTGTCCCTCCAGCTGGTGGCTGAAGTACCCCAGGAGGACCARGGCTGGTGGACATGAGGCTGCTCCTCTCTATCTGTAAAGGATTCATCTGCTCAGTCTTCCGGAGTGGGTGGCCTGTAGCAGCTCCTCACTACAATGTCACCGGTCCCTGCCCTCCCTTTAGGCCTGACCCACAAGACCTTGGTCAGCCTCTAATCCATTCCCAGGAGGAATTCCATGCACTTCATCTGGTCATTGACAGAGAGGACAGCACGCCCTCCTTGTCTCCTCTGCCTTTTGTTGTCTCCTCTGCCCATAACCTTTTATTCCAACACTCCAGTCATAGGAGACATCCCACCGTGTCTCCATGAGGCCATGGTCCTGCAGGTGTGCACACATCTCTAACCCCTCATGCTTATTCCTCATGCTAAATGTGTTTGCATAGAGGCATGTAAGCTGGGACTTGGATGAGGCTGACTCACTGGCTGGAGCTGCTAAAATTCCAATGTGCTGTGCTTCAGGTGCTCTCCTGCTGACCTGTGATCATCTCCATGCTCTGGGCATCTTTCACCATCACAGGCATCACACTTGTAGGAGTGGGATGGGATGAAGCTCAGCTTCCTCAGCAACTGTAGTTTAAAAACCTCCTCACCATCTGGGCAAGCCTATGAATGAAGATGCTCTTGCCCTTCTCTGACAGATGGGGCCTCATCAGCCCCTAACAGGCCAGGTTTCTCCAAGCAAGCCCCATGGCTAAACCCTCAGCTGTGGCATCTGTCCTCTATCCATTTGTTACTTGCCAGAATTGACTGGCCCTTTCAAGCCCCTTCCCTCTGATTGGGAGGATTGATAAAAAAGCCCTCTCTGCAATCCAGAGTCCCTCACCACCACTCTGTAATCCTCCAATTTCTTGGTGACCACCCTGATATGAGCCCCAGTGAGCAGCACGACTCCCAGGAGTGCATTTGGTCTGCAAATGGCTGCTGATGGGCCTCTCACACAATACTTGTACATGGATGCATTTCAATCATGTATAATATACAAGACCTTTTCCARTAGATTATACAAGCAGGCAGTGTGCAAACCATTGCTCTAGTCCTCTCCWCTGGATATGAATTGATGGAATTGATCAGCATCACTGATTTGGGAACTAAAAGCCCAGGGTCACTCTTCTGCCACTGGCTGGAGCTCTTACCTTTAGCAAAGCACTTCTTCCCTCTATCACCMGGTTTGTTTGGCTGGTCAGCTTTCTGGAACAGGGCTGTTCTTTCACATAAGTGAGTAACTTCTGTGAGGCTTGTCCCTGTTTTTTTTCTACATCTGTGCTTTTTTTTTAGTATTGACTTTACAACCCTCTCAATTTGCAGATCATTGGAATTTTTCCAGTGCAGGTGTGGACTCCAGTTGAGTAAATTTCAGCCTTCTGAAAATGGGCTTTCTTTTTTTCATTACCTCTGCTGCCATAATTAAGTAGTTTTGCTTGGTAGAAATGAAAATCCCCAAAATGTTTGCTTAGTTCACAGCACCAGCAATGCTGGATTCAGCCTGTTCCTTCATGTGCAGTGCTAAGAACTGTCTTAGGAGTACATGAAAACAGAAAATGTGTTCTAGTGACAACATGATCTTCCCTTTTCAGACTGGAAAAATGCTTTCTCAGAGAGACTGATGAAGAAGATTTTGGTTGTATGTTTATTTCCTCCTATAAAGACAGCTGCAGGAGATGGATGCCATTAGATGTAAAAAATTTTCCAAACACATCTAATCCTCTCCAAAACTTTTTGCTAGTGATGTTAACAGAGCAGAGCACAGGAAGGGAATTCATTTGTGGCTGTATCTGATTGTTGCTACTGATTTCTCCATATCCAGGTGGGCTCAGTCCGGGGAAAGTACCTCTTGCTGCTGTGGCTGTCCCAGCTGGATGGGAGCTGGAGAAAACATGGCAGTGCTTTGAACTTCTCCACATGTTAGAGCTGATCCAGCYCTTTAAGTGTTCCTTGAAGCTTCTGTCAGCCTGAGCTGATTATAGGATCAACAGGGCATTTCCATGTCAGAAGCCTACTGATGTTGCCTAGCCCTAGGAAATGGTTGTCATGCTCAGTTTCACCAGCTTTGCATAGAAAATGTTTTATCATTTTTGTGGATTGTGATCTGTTTTGTTGGGCATCTGAAGTTAACCTAGCGTGGTGGGTGGTATAATTTGGATTTACATAAAAAGATGTTTTGAGGACTCTTCTGAGTGAAGTGGCAAYGCCAATGTTTGCAGTAAGTGAGGCACTCCTTTTCATCCTCTTCCTGCCTTGACACAGCCAAATTACCTGAGCAYTCCCTSTGTGGTCACMTGCCAGATCCAAGCTACACAGTGCAGGAGCACTTCCCTGCTCCTGGGTATGCTTTGACTTTTACACTCAGCTCTTCAGTGTCTGGACAATTGTAATTCTGTGTTTATTTGTGCTGAGAATCAAAGTCCTTTCTTTCTGAGATGATGCTTTTTAGGTTATAATTTTATTTGGGGAAAAATCMAAAGGAAAGGATTTGTTTTGGGGTAGTTTGAAAAGAGTGTATTTCTGGGCCTGAGCTATTGTGGTGGCATTGAGCTGTAGTCCTTGAAGCTCCTGCTGTTTCCTAAAGCCTGACTTACGGGTTAACTGCAGTCTTCAGTGCTTGCCACAGTGGCAAACATTGCCCGTGGTGCTCTCAGAAGTCCTAGAGAACAGAAATTAGCTGTAATAGTACCTTGTAGAGCAAAGGCAGGGTCRCAAAAGGGCCTTAGCAAGGTTGCATTAAGAAGCTTAATGTTTAGATTTTGAGTGCTTAACTCAAAAGTGTGTACATGTGTCATTTCCTTAGCTTTGTTTATTATGATTATTTATAGCACTGCAAAATACAAAAATTCTGCAGGACAGTGWTGAATGCTGGGTGAAAATCACAAGATGTTGCTGAATTTCTCTAAGACTCAACCAAGTATGTTACTTCACAGGATCTTTCTTTCCTGTGACATCAATTAAAACTTCTTATCTTGAGAACTTGAACCACAAAATTGTGAGGTCCAGTTCTACAACCTTGCAGCTCAGTCAGAAAGTTGTTCAAATCTGATTTGCTTACTTATTTTCAAAAGAAACAAATGTGGGATTTGTAAGATAATGTCTCCAACTTTTAGAAACAATGGAACAGGTTTTCTTTTCTCTGAAGCCCCATTCCCAAGAAAAACAAAACAAAAAATTCCCAGCCTGGGGTAGACACCAAGCAAAGGAAATTGCTGGGCAACCAGTTAATTTGGCAATGCTGTAAGTAACTGAAAACAAAGTCTTACCATGAGCTATGTCAGACCTCTGTAAACATTGGTGTAACTGCCAGTTCCTTCTATATTATCTAGCATTCTGTTCATGCTGCTGTAACCTTTTTTTTTATTAATGAATCCAGATTTTTGCCTTTCCCACTGGCAAYGGCCTTGATTTTGGTGTTAGAGAGTGGAAGGTACTTTGAAAAGCATTCACTTGCCCCTGACAAGCATCCCTACAAAAAACCCCAAATGTAAGGCTAAATCATAACGTAAACAGAACCAGTTGGTACCGTGCTGTTTTRCTCTTGTTCAGATGTGATAAGCATATGGAAATGATTATGTAACCAGAGACCATTGCCAAAATGTGTGGATAAAAGCCTCACTCTGCTTTCACAAACAGAASAAATGCTTTCCCATGTCTTTGCAGGCAGAGACTTAGGGCTAGGTGTGGAGCAAATGTTTTCAAAACCAGTTGTTCAGCTGTGCTTCCAATTCCTTTCAGAATGAGCAATAAGAAGAAACACATTTTTCCCATGAATGCTGTTTTCTCCTAATGAAACTGTTTTCCAGATTAGTGCCCCATTAATATTTTAATAGTGTTTCATCATTTCATGCTCTTTCAAAGGGAATTGCATTTTTATAGGTAATAAGAATATTTTAACTTATGTTCTGAAGATTTTTTTTCATATTCTTAAGGAGAGTTTGGGGATTTTTCCTCTCCCTGCCTGCATTGGAAGATGATGATACATTTAGGGACTTGCTCTCCCTAGGTGGAGAAAACAACTGGTTCAGAGTGATTGAGGGGATCTAATTCCTTTTCCTGCTTACAAACCTTTTCCTATAATTTGTTTTCCCTCTGACAACATGGACTGGACTGAGTTTTGTTACCTGCTTTGAGTACTGCTAGGAAGAGACAATATGCAAGAGAGTTTGCTGCATCTTCCTTTGAAGTATTTTTCCCTTTTTACATTATCAGATGTAACTAGATTTGACGTGGTACAGAGCTTCATTTATGCCTAGAATAATGCTCTTCATTGTTGAAATTCATATTTGGAGATTACTTCAACACTTCCAGATCAAGATAAAGAGTTTTCCTGAGCCTATATTGGCAGCTTGGGTTATTTAACAGTCACTTAATCAGATAATGCAGATATAAGCCCAGAGACTGAGATAGGAAGCACATGAAGTAAAAGCACTCTTTTCAATTTATCTAATCTCTTGTACAAAGTACTGGTGGTGTTGCTCTGAGAGTGGGTGTACTTGGCAGACTCTTCTGCTGAGTCTTTGTTGAATGACATATTTGTTGGCACAGTAAGCAGTGGTACCATCCCTCTGATAACACTGCACAGGCACTGCCTCGGAGGTCACACGCTGTTACTTTGCATCCAACATTTTTGGTGCACATTCTCATGGAAAGCTGCTATGGCAGAGGTCCAGTGACCTGGTTTTGTGAGATGTTTGCTGTCAGAACCCCAGGCAGAGGTTTAGAGAAGCTGATTCCTTAGAGGAGAAAGATAGGTACAGATGTCAGCAAACTGCATTGTTGTGTTTAGGAGTACACAGGGCTAGTCCTGATAAGCTTCTGTGGCCCAGGGTCAGAGAGGCTGGGACCTTGTAGGTCACCCAGCAGTGCAGCAGAGAGGAGAATATGGAGATAGAATGGGACTGTGAGATGATTGTGATGGGCTCAGAGGTGAAGGGTAGCAGTACCCAGGATTAGGGAAGGGAGGCTGTCATTTTGGTACAGAGAAAACTGAGRGTAAAAGAATTAAGCTCTGTTAGCTGATTGAAGGTATAGAGAAGATCAATGTTGCTGTCATGTTTCAGCTAATATTTTGCATTTAAAAGAGTCCTGAGCACAGACTGAGGTTTTTATAGTGGTAGGAAAGCCTGGCCTTTGTGTCTGCTCTARCTTCTGACTGGGTTCAAACAGATGGTATCTGTATTCCCAAGATTTTCTGCACTCTGAGATAGAGCTTCATGCAGAGCCTATATACAGCCTATGCTCTTCTTCCCAGGAATAATGTTTTGAGGTGCTGCTATTCCTCTGCTTCTCATGTTCAACCTTCTTTTGTGAGATATGTTTCATAACATGAATATTCCCATCAGTAGGGAGAACCTACTTGCTTGTAAAGGCTTCAGTATATSTGGGGGAATGGGGAGGAATAAGCAGAAACAGTTACCCTGGCAGTTGCCTACTGAGACCAGTATGAAGGGGATGAACATGTTTTTCCCCAAGGGATTTGAAATAATACTTCTTTTCAAAGGCAGCTGGTTTGCTTGGCTCCACTAGTTGCTTTGGATCAGATCCCTGAGATATGCAAAGCCGTGAGCTTGATAGCAATTTTGGTCTGTTTGTTTTTTTCAAAGGATCATTCTCACAGGGTCTCCAAGAGGAGAACCCACCAAGGGCATCACTGAGCATGACTGTGCTTCTGCCACTGCCCTTGATTCCTGGTCTCCTGTGTGTTGTCTGCATGGATAAACCCTGTGGACAGGTGTGCTCTGGGAAGCCTGGACACAGCATTAAGCTGGGCTGAGGCTTCTGTGCCRTGCAGGGTTCCTCTTCCATGAGCCTGCCACCAGCTTTTCTCCATTAAGCTGTGCTTCCTTTACTGGCATAKGTGGAGACTTTTAAAAGTGAAGACATATTACAAAGAAACAACRCTGCTGGGTATGAACAGTGTTAGGCCACAGCATTTTAAGGAGCATGGATTTGACAAACAAATCCAACCCTATTCCAAACAGGGAATCCTTTTGAGCAACTACCAAGCCTTTTCACCTGTGCTATACATTTTGAATTCCAACACTGCAAACTCTTTGGCTAAAATGTAGAGAAAATTTTGTTCTGTTTGAGTTGTGTTGGCTGTAGATTCTTTCATGCTACCAAAGTAGAAACTRTATGAATGAGCAGGGTTTAGGAAGCTTTTTATTGCCTTCAGCAAGCTTATAAGCTCCTCTGAGCAATGTGGTGACAAGCAGTGGCAGCTAGAAATCCCCAGCCATGAATCATCTGAAGATTTGGTCTCCACTGCAGGCAGCATCTGCTCCAATGAAATTTGAGGTGGAATACCTGGAAGAAGGATGTCTTGGGGTTCATCAGCAATCTTCTTAATTTTTTCCTTGCATGTCACTCTGTGGGATATGCATGCTTTTGCCAGTAACCAGATTAATTWAAAAAAAACCAAAAAACAAAAAAAGGGAAGAGAAGAAAGTGGATCTCATCCCTAGGCTGCAGGAACTGTTTGGCAGGAAGAGTGCAACATAAAATGCCTGAAGTGAAAACAGATTTTGGTGATGGCAGCAGCATGTCCTCAGGTGTGAGGGTAATTGAGAATGGCTGCGTGTGACGTGCACAGCGGTCTCGCACAGCTCTTCCCTTTGGAGGCTCTGTGTCACAGGAGCAGCCTGTACTCATGTGAATAACCCCTTTGCTGCAGCAGAATTTCTCCTGCAGGCAGGAGTGGCTGCCTGCCTGGCTCAGGCCCCTCACTTGGGGTGTTTGCCCTTAGCTCCATTCAGGAATGCAGTTAGGGATTGCTCAGCAGGGWGGTGGGTTAGGGAACTCCACACTCACCCTTGCTGCCCCAGACTGCTGGCCTGGACTTTCCAAGGTAGCAGGGCTCTGCTGCCCATGCTGGGTTGAAGGAATACATATAAAAGCCTTCTTTCCCTTTCCTTGAAGAGCAAACCAGCAGAAGTAGAGAAAAACAAGAGATATTGTCCTCTTCCTGCTGCCCCAAAAAACAAGAGGGGGGCACCAAGGMAAAGCAGCTGCAGAAGCATGGTGAGGGAGTAGGCTGCTGATATGGCTTTCTAAACYACAATGGTCACTTCCTTCACCCATCAGGAAATACAGATGACTCTAGGGGAAAGGGGCTAAGGAAGGAAAAGCTGTTGCACAAAGACTAGCTGCAATCCTTCCTGCTRTTTATGAGAGGGGCTCAAAAATATTTATATGTAGTGATGCTGAAGTACCCTGATATTTAATTGAGAAGAGGGGAAGATTTTCTTTTTCATTTTCATGGGCTTTGAGCTATTCTTTCCTTGTCTATTGAAAAGAGARATTCTCTTTGTGTTGGACAAAGAACAGAACTTTAAGTAAAGCTTGCAGAAGAGATCCTTTGTCAATGAGAGTTTYGGTTTTTTGTGCAAAAGGTATTTCAAGTGTTTTGCCTGAAAGATTGAAATCAGTTCTGCAACTAACAGTTATTTCTGCAGAGCCCCTTGTTTAGTGTTCACAGAATTGAGCTTTTTGTATGCTAGACATCTCTAATAGTGTTTTAGCCTCCAGTGGCATTTTTCTTGGAAATTCTTTCTTTGAATAATAAAACAAAACAGAATTGTCATTGTTGCCTTCACAGTGTGTGCAGCAGTGCCTTGATTTCAGGCTTTTGATGTCATTTCAAACAGAATTGTTATGCATAAAACTGATTTCTGAGTCATAAATAGACACAACTAGTTGAAAATACAAATGACCGCCTCATTAGCTGGCACGGGATAATGAATGCTCGCCTTATTAGTATATTTTATTTCAGCTGATGTATTTAACAAAATATGTTCAAATTCACATCATTCTGTAAAATCAACTCATATTTCTCCACAAACCTGCTATGAGCACCCACTAATATGTTTTAAATTAAGAGCCATGAAGTACATACTGCATCATACAGTGCTTGACAAATTAAATCATAGTGTTTTCATACAAAGGTCCCATACCTGAGAAGAAGAAAACATCAGTAATGGGGGTAGAAATGAATGCTTAAATGAGATCTARGGCTGAAAGCCACTTAAGAAGGGCCCCATTTTGTGTTGTCCTTACAGGGGTATTGTGCATTCCTGCTGTCAGGTGGAAGGCAAAGGAATRATACCTTCTCTCTCTCTCTTGGAGTGTAAACAGTTTTTCACTAAGCCCCGGCTGGTAACAGTGCTCCAGAGTAAGGCTGGCAGTAGGAAGGTTTCCTTTTAGGTTTTTATACCCTTTATCTTCRCTGGGTAGCAGTGAGTAGTTTGAATTCTGATGGTTGACATAGGTTTGTGGCATCTCCCTGACACACAAACACAGCTGACCAGTTTGTGAAGCAAGAACATGGCATCCCATACATCCTGACCTCCATGTGAATGTGCAGATAAGTTTTTCATGGCCCATTGATCAGTGTTCTTTGAGGCAGCATGTGTGAATTTCTACAAAATGAGGCAGTGAGCCCACCTATGTCACATGTGCATTGAGTGGTGTGGAATTAATAGGTTTATTTTACAATGTGGTCTTTTTCTGATGCCATTGTCTTGAAAGATTGTTTCAGTCTCTATCTCATGTTTAAGAGMAAAGGTGATAGCTCAAAGCCTGCAYGAGTTAAGTCGAAACCCAGTGATGATGTGTTTCTCAAAGAAAAAAGGGTTTYTTGGTGAGTTATGGTGGMGAGAATTAAAGAAATAGCTGCAGGTTAGGCTTCAGGAGCCCTAGGAGGTAAGGGTCTCCACTCCTACATAAAAGGAATGTAAATGATGCAGATTCTGTATTATTTATGTCTGCAAACCTGCCACTAAAACCAGGAGAGTTGTAGATGCTGTCTCTAAAATCAAGACTGCTCACTGGGACCATTAAGTCTAAGCAGCCAAATCTGAAACACTCTATAGCYGTGGTCAAAAATATGACAGTAACTCTGAGCTGTAGTCTTTATTAATTGTATGACAGCTTTAGGATTATTGTAGCACAAGTAGAAGAGAACTAGGCTCAAGAGACCTAATTAATGAAGTGCTTTGTTGCTTGGCAAAAAAAAAAAAAGAAAGAAAATTACACCTATGTAAAGATAGATGTAGCAGTTTGCCAYGTGGTGATCCAGAAAACTAGCCCTGCTGTTAATTAAGAAGAATAAAATGTAAAGACTTGTTAGGCTAAAATCCATGCAGTCTGAGTTTAGGGACTGTTGCAGTACCAAATGCTTTTATTAGAAATTTGCAAAGTRTAGGTTATTGTAGTGTGACTGTATGACAGTACAGCGCTGCCACAGAAGTAACCGTGGTGTGGTTAGCTCCTGGGAGGGATGATGTGCAGTATGTGAGTCGGACTAGGTAATAAAAATGGCAAAGTAGAAGGAAAACCTGCTGGCACTTGTTGACTTGGGGCACAGAAGAGAAGGTGAAACCCCTGTTTGGGCTGAGTAGGATGTCAACAGGGTGAAGGCAGGAGCAGAGCTCTTCTCATTTCTGCAGAGTCCTGCAGCACTTTAAAGCTCCTCTCTGTTATAGGGGCTCCTTCTCTGGGCACATTTTGCTTGGATTTCTCACATTTTCATTTTTCCATTTCAGATTATTTGCTTGTCTCTTGCTCCTTCTCCAGTTTCTCAAAGTGTTCTTGGCCAATGTAGTGTGTTTTCGTGTCGTGTTTTGAATCACAGCAGGGCAAGAGGTGGTTGACATTTTGTTTATACCAGTGCTATTTTGTTTCCCCCTTTTTTTTTTTCGCTTGAGCCTCTTTTACAACCAACCAAATTTACTGCCTCCTCCTTGTTGCTATTTTCCTCTTTATTGAATTCCCTTCTCCACCCCATTTCTTCCCCTGTGGCTCTCCATTTTCCATTGTCTTAGTTCTTTATTTCCCCCCTAAGATCCTGAAACAGCTCTTGGAAGAYGAAGCATTCAATCTTATTTTCCATCTCCAGCTAGCACTTTATTAATAACCCATATTTATTTAGCATCCAGAGTCTGCCAAACACACACATACATACACACAAAGCCAGTCACCAGTGTTTGCTGTCAGGATAATGTCTTCCCGGAGGCTTACCTCCCTCTGCCAAGCCTAGCTAAATGCCTCTTTGTGGAAGGGAAGGAAAAGRCTGCTCATGTTGAATGATGTTTATGCTCCAGCATCTTTCTGAAGAAAAATGAGCRCTGGTCAGGAATGCTCGTGGGCCCTGCTATTGCTGCGGCAGAGTGTGCTGSCTGGGAGGATCTGTAAGATGAAGAGATGAGTTAGAGCTGGCTGCAGAGCTGTGATCTCAGCGTTCAGGGCTGTGGGCAGAGGCAACAAAATGTCTCAGTGTGTTTCATGGACCTCYCAGCTGCCTTAGGAAATGCCTGGGACCTTGGCTCCACCAGGCCTGGGAGGCTTCTGGGTTGCATCTGGCTACTCSCTATCATATAACACCGAGGGCAGAACACAATTTCACCCAGGCTGCTGCCCAGATCGGCACAAAGATCCAGTGCATGAGGAAGCTGGGAGACTGCAGTCAGCTCAGACTGCAGCAGACCGTGGAGAAGTGCCACAAACCCCACTTACATGGCAGCATTTTTGGATGGCTAGGTCCATCCCAGCAAGGGATTCTGCACTCTATTGGTGTGGAATTATGAACAGCAACTGTAGCAGKGATGACTTCAGACCCCTTTCTTGGGCTTTTGCTCACACCTAGCGTCTTGGAGTCAAAATCTGCAACAGCTGACTGTTCTCACATTCTCTCCCTATTATTAAGTAAAATAGGCTGGGGTGTACTCCCAAGCATAACACTAAAGCTGAGGGGCATGGCTCAGTTCATAGTTTGATAAATTTTCCTCTCTCACTGTATTGGACAGCCTCATCAAACCCACCAACAGGTCCTGATAATGCCCTACTTGTGTCCTGAAAATTTCTGGCACAATTCTAACTGGCCTGGCCAAATCCATGCCCAAGCCATTCCAATAGCTGCCCTGTGTAGACGGTTCTGTGTCTGTGCTAGGGCTCTCTGTTTCCTTTGGTGGCACCAATACTGCTGCTGAGGCCTGGCTTCCAGAGCTGTGACAGTGCCAAATCCTGAAGCAAAGCACTCCCCAGTAGGTCTTAGGAGGCTGGAGTTGAGCTTCACAGAGCAAAATCAGCCTGACATGGCAKGCTGGCCATGCCAGTGAATAGCATGATGAGCTGTGTCCTTTTCAGGGTGTTCCCCATCAGTGGAAAGAGCCCCTTCAGAAGGGAGTGCAAGCCGTGAAAGAGCTCTTTGAAAAATAGTGTAAAAGGGGTGTCAGGCAGCTGGCTCAATCTGTTACCATGGAATCATTCAGGTTGGAAAAGATCCTTTAGGTCCCYGAGTCCAACCATACACAAAAMAGTGCCARGTCTGTCACTAAACCATGCCCCCAAGTGTCACACCTACATGTCTTTTAAATACCTCCTGGGATGGTGACTGAAGAAATTTTTCCCAATAGCTTAACTAAACTTTCCCTGGTGCAGCTTGAGGCCTTTTCCTCTCATCCTGCTACTTATTAATTGGGAAAAGAGACCAACTCGCTTTTATAAGGCATGCCTGTTGCAGGGATCAGAGAAGTTGCTGCCTGTGTGTTTATGGAGCTGCAAAATAAAGGAAAGCTAATCTCATATGAGATTTAAATGTCTTCCACTAATCCAACTAGATCCCACTGGCTTCAACAGGCTTTAAATGGTAGGCTGCAAAGCTGRTTGGTTGGTGAAGTTGAATCAGGTTATTTTCCAAATACCACTGAATACTTGTTCTTAGCTGTCAGTTACTGCTGAGAAATTGGGAAATTGTTGAGAAATTTCAGTCTCACCAAAGACTTGGGTTTCCCATTGCCTTTCTTCTCTCTGATTTTTCGAGTGAGACCAGAGTAATGGAGTTTTACTTGTTTATTGTTTTGATTGTAAGTAACTTTCAGCGGCAGACAAAAAAATTAAAGGAGGAGGGAGATCAATGATTGATTTGCAGTGAGAAGTGCAATGGAGGCTTCTTCTAAACAACCTTGATGATCCAAAGATCAGGCTGGTCCTATTTTTAAATTAGACTTGTATTTCAGCAGGAATGAACATGAACAGTTTCACTCCATTTGTTACAAAATTCACTAGACATCTGATTCAGGTAGGTTTAAATTCTCTGTCAGGGACCTAGAAACCCAGAGCTGCTGCTGCCTTTCTTGTGGAAACTTATTTTCTCTTGCAAGTACATTTGGTGCCCCCAGAGAGCAATAAGGGTCAAAACAGGAGAGAATAACAAATGAATAAATAAGATACATGAACTGAATATATGTGCTGTGAGCAAGGCACACTCGTGCTGGAGCAGTAGGACTTCCAGACAGAGCAGTCTTTGCTCTGAATTCAAAGATAAGCATGGCTCTTCCTTGAACTGTGCTCAAATCAGTGATGAAACTGAATGGAAAAGCAAGAAGTAAGTTGGATGAAACTATTTTTTTTTTTAAACCATGGCACACAACAAAGGGTTCTTCACAGCAATGATACATGTATTTTTCATATGTTCCTGTCTGATATATAGTATGCRAGTTCCAAGAAATTATTCACCTTTYTCCTGATTCTTTTGGWAGTGGAAGGTTCATCATAACAGCCTGTTGGACACATTCTGTTTCAGAGATGGGACTTTATTTTCCTAATAATAATCATCATGTAATGACCCCAGTGGAAGGAGAGACACAGTATAGAACTATGGGGTAATGTTTGTACTATCAAATGCCTAAAATGCTTTTATCCATCCACAATGAGCTTTCAAGTTCTGTCCTTATTACCAAAGTCCTAGAGCTGTTTACAAAGAGATGAGCCCCACAGCCTTAGCCACTGTGTCATTGAGTTATGAGCAAAGACTTGCACTGACTTCAGGGGGTGCTTAAGGGGAGAGCAATATGCATCCGGTGTGTGTAGAACAACCCTATTGTGAGATTCAGGATTATCCAGAGCCCAAACTGTGGGTCTCTTCACTGGAACAAAAATGCATGTTTGGCAGCTCCAGACCTGCCACTCCATAGCTGTGCTTAGGGCATGTAACATTTGCACTCAGTGTCCTTCAAGCCTTCAACTTTTAAGGAATTGCATTTTGATGGACAGTGCTGTTTTGTATGTGGTTCATGAGAAAAAGTAAGTTATCTTTCAGTGTGAGTATAACATGTTAAAAATGTTAATTTTCTCAAGTAGGTTTAAATCCCTTTTGCACTGGGAAGCATTGTGTTGCCGGTACTCCAAGGAAATGCAGTTACAGTTAAGTAAAAAAAAAAAGTTCACTTAAATTCTGCATTGTATCTTTTTTCTGCTTTTGTCTCTGTATGGCATGCTCCTACAGAAGGAAATCATTAGAAAGTCAATGTAGAGCTTTGGAATGAGTCAAACTGCAAAATTTCCAGGTTAGAAAGTTCTGTACAAACCTTACTGGAGTTACTGACTGAAGTTTTGGAGGATAGTTTCGTTAGTATGGCACTTGAATCCAAATTAGCTGTTTCTCTAATGAAGCTGCTATCACCTGCCAGTTCCTATTGTGTTGGGTCTCTCCCCTCAGACTGTGCTGTTTTTCTGTCTTCTGAGTTCCTGAAGCCTGTTGCTATGTTAAGTACCTCCAGTAAATTGAGATACTTAATTGAGATTACTCAGGGTGGGGGTTTTTTTGAGTTATTGTAGTTAGCTCTTTCTGTTTTCTTGTCAGTCACTTGGATAATGTTACTGAGGTGACCTTGGTAAGATTTCCAGCTGTGGAACAGCAATTAAAAAAAGTAATAATCACTTCCAGGGCTATTTAAATTCACTGCGTTGCTTTTTGGCTTGCAGAGAGTCTGCATAAGATTGTTGTTAGGAATGTAAAATGTTTTGTGAAACACAAAAAAATMCTGGGTTTTAGCCAGTGGGACATTTCTGATTTTCTGGCGATGAACCTAGAACTCATCAGAGATTTATAAGTGTTTCATTCTTTGACAAATCCTCACAAATTAAGCACTGAAGAATGGCAAAAACTCTTAGGAAATGTATTTGTGACATCAATAATTTACCACATGTATAGAATGATGACATCACCTTTTTTTGTTTGTTTGTTTTGTTTGGAAAGGAAGTTCTTTTTATCTCTTCTGCACAAAAACATCTAAAGATAGAAAMAAGTGGTTCTACTCCAAACAATTAAACAAGTGGATCCCTCTAAGGAAAGCCTATGGAGATCTTACAACCCCTTCATCTTTTCAGTAACTGGGATAGCTGCATTTAGCATCAGAATCTGATCTTCATGATTCTTATATCCTGTCATGTAAGTGATCTGATGGGGACCTAGGTCCCTGWACATGTGTCCTGTAATTCTTAAACCTCAGATCCCATTATGGGATTCATGCAGCTATGATTCCCAGGCTGTTTTAACCTGAAACGGTTTGGGTTGTTTGTTTTATTTTTCTCATAGTATTTGGGTTTGGATGGCTTTAGACATTTTTAGATGAGTTTAATTTTGAAGATAATTCAAATASTGTAACAGAAAACAATGAAGGGAAATATGAGGTAATAACAATTGACCATCCAATGTTGATTGAACTTTTCCTCAACAAACTGTGATAAATCAAATTATGAACAAATTTGCAGTCTGTTATAAAGAACATTTAAGCTGTTCTGATCTAATTAATGTTTGCTATTTCTTTATGCTGAGATTTGGTCTATTTTGCATCAATCCATTTTCTGGTCCATTACCAGCTTTTYCAGACAGAGGAGAAAACAGTGTCATGCTGAGCTGGCAGAGCTGTGATTGTGGCTAGTTGAAAGCTTTGCCAGCTGGAATTGTACTGTGCAGATGAAACAGAAAAATTCTGTCAAGGCACAGGTTTGCCACTATCCAGGGAGAGACTAGAAGTTCATCTTGGAGAAATCCCCATTGGTAAAGGGAGCAAGTTTGCAGAGTGAGGATGTTCAGCAASAGGATTTATGGAACTATAAGAAAAGATTCTGCATGTGAAAAACCTCTCAGATCAAGGTGTAGGGGATTTTTTTGTTCTGTTTTCTTCTTTTACAATAGCATTTCTTGGTTCAGTGAGTGAAATTCTGTTACTCAGGGYGGCAGATTTTATGAGTGCTTGATCTCTATAGATCTAAATCACAAAGATGTGTTTGGTCTCTCAGCTTTCTAAGCAGATTGCTGCTACACTAATATCTATAGGAGAGGTGTTAGCATTGCCTAATGCCCTTAGGGTGAGGGATGCCCAGTCACTCTTTTARCATCTTCTCCCTTGCCCAAAGAGAGGAAAGTAGAGCTGTAGCTCCAGTACTTTATTCTTCRTTGTGGGAATTGGTAATAGAGACCATTCAATGCTTTTAAATTGCTTTAAAAAGCAATCAGGAAGTACTAGAACAATTTTCTTCTTTGTCTTCCCACATTTACAACTTCTTAGAGGGAGCCWTGGAGCTATAGCTTGATGATTTATACCAAAGCTTTCCCTAAATTAAGAGAAATTAGAATTAGAGAGAAGGTTGGTATGGCCTAGTAGAAATTGGTCATTTTGAGAGTGAGAGTGATTGAGGTAATGAACCCTTTGTGTATTATAAATTCAGCAAGAACAGCATTTTGCCCCTTTAATAGCATTTTTGCTGCTTTGTTTCTCATCTCTGGCCAGAACTCAAAACAGAAGAAGGACTGTGAAGGTGAATAAAGCTGATTGAAACCAATTTTTCCTAGCTTTGTGAAAATCATAATAAGCTCAGGTTGCATTTAATTGGCAGTTTGGACCAAGTTTCTTTAGAACATATTTAATTATGCCTAATTAGTGTGTAGTCCTTGGCTGAGCAGATTATCMTTGAGGAGGAGCTGTACTTGCTGATTTCCTTTGAGGTGGTGTGATGGTACAACTGATACTTTGTCCCTTCACCAAATAGCTKTTTGGAAGGAACAGGATGAGTTTCATCTTCTAGCAAAGGTAGTGTGCTTGTCTCCTATGTGTTTAGATAAATAAAACATGGTGTATCAATGAGGCAGGAAAAAGAAAGTCTCCTCTTCTATGAGATCATTTGGAAGCAAGAGTAAAATGTAGGAAAAGTCTTGCAAAACAGCTGCACTAAGATTAGATCTGCAAATATAGAAACCTCTCCCAACTGCAGAATTTTTTCCTTCCAAACCTTTTGTGATGAATGTCTCTATGTGGAGTAGGACTGTTCACACTTTGGACTCTAGAAGGTGTGATTTACAAAACAGGCTGCCTTAATTTTGGCATGAATTTCCATGATTTTATGCACCATGGAAAGAAAAAAAAAAACCAGCACACACCTGTTTATAGAAATCTTTSTTTGTCAGACTGTCCTGGGCATCTCTGCAACCCCATCCTGTTTGCCCACCTGCACAAGTAGATTGCTAGAATATGGTTGTTAGCCAGAAATTGCAAAAGCAGGTTTTTGAGTGTGATTAGTGGTGTGCATTTGAACATGGGGCAGCAGAAAATGATACATTTTAAAGGGTGTGTTTGAAATTTGTCATAGTTTTGCCTGGAAACTCCCTGTTAATACATTCTGTAAGTAAGTTTTTGTTTGGGGGGCTCTTGTTCACTGATGAAAATGTAGAATTCCTGAAAAAAAAAAATCTAACCTTTCAAGTTGAGAAAAAGTGCCTTTCAACAACTTAGATTTTAGACACTGAGCACTGGATTAAATTATAATGGTCTTCATTGTAGGGAGAAATATTTGAGACATAGAGAGATGGAAATCTGTTGTAGAGATGGAATTTTGCATCTTCTACTTTAGTGACAGAGTTTGCTTCCAGAGTCTTGAGTCTGTCAATTATAAATACCTGGTGTAGTTCTGCTACAACCTCCTTAACATATACACAAGTATATGTGTCTTTACTTCTGCTCCATGAACTAAGTATACAAATTGCCAAAATTTGAGGTTGTCCTGAAATGATGGTTAAAATATGGTATCTACTGAAAAAAGGAAATCATAGACTTTTCCCTCACAGTCAGTTTTGTTTTGTTTTCTTTGAGGTTTTTGACAGTTTGATTTTCCTTTAACTGGCAATTCTTACTACTTTCTTTCAGCTGTAYGTCCAGCAAATAGAAAAGCTTTCCTGAGTAGCTTTGCTTTTCTTTGCTGGTATGCTAATACTAGCTGATGAAAACTCAGCTGTGTTTTGTTTTATTATACTTTTATGACACTGTAGCTCTGTACGGTGAGAATTTTGCTTTTCTGATGTAGGAACTGGGCTTTCTTTCCCCTTGCTCATGCCTGAACTCTGATGACACTGTCTTAAAATCTTTTCTGCCTATTCCCTTACCTCCTCTGTTTTCTCAGTGTAAGCAAAAAGAATTGTTTGTTTCCATATTACTAATCTGGCAGGTATTCAGAGGTAGTTCTTTGGKTTTGTTTTATTTTGTTGTTTTTTTAGTTAATGTAGTGTCTAGTTTATAAACACCTGAAAAACCCAAGCCCAGGAAAGCACAGCATACCTGACTTGTTAATGCTTCCTTGTTTCCTTGTTAGTTTACTGTTGTTTTGATTCTGTTGACAGAAGTCAAGAGGTTCTCCTGCTCATGCTCCTTTTCATGACAGTGTGATCACATTCCACTGTTCTTGTTTATGGTTCTGTACCTCACTTTTCCATTATGGCTGAAAAGGAGACATGATTTGGCAGGCAATGCAGTATAATAGTACCTAAGGAAAAAAAMCCAGCTTAATTCCTTAATCTATGTTGTATCTCCAGCATGACCCTTGGCAAACCAATTATGCCTTTTCTACTTATAGGAAGCATCTTGCATAGAGAATTTTTGTAAATTTGTGACCTCCACCTTGGTATATTTATTCAGACTCARTGATCTTACAGGTCTTTTCAAACCTAAATGATTCCRTGGCTTAAAAATGTACCCTTGGCAGCATGCAATGGTTGCACCAGTGTTAGAGAACCATAGATGTGGAAGCAATTGAAATGTAGATAAGGCCTTTACTACTTCCATTTCAGTTTCTTCAGTGCAAATTAAAACATTTTCAATTATTAACAAATTAATGCATTTTTCCTTTTATATATGTTCTGCTCAGCACTTCTGGATACAGAAAATAGGGATAGTTAAACTTTTAGTGTGTTGCTACAAATGTTGCTTCTGCTTACAATGGCAGATTTTGAGGATGAAATTTTTTGGTGGTTGTTATTATCATCATTGGCATTTCTTTGCTTCAGTCTTCTCTGCATCCCCTGGTGTTACTGCATTAGTACTGCTTAGAATGTGCTGAAACAGGAATTCCCACCCCATGGAAAATCTGTTAGTTTGGTTTCAAGGACAAAGTTTCTTAGCAGGAGGAAAAATATCCTTTGAGAACAGAAGATCTGAAATGGTAGCTAGAGAAAATAAAAGATGTTWGTTTCCTTTTTCTCCCAAGGATTTGTAGAGCTGTTCAGAGCAGCCTGCCAGAGAGCAGAGCAGCCTAGAGAGACTGATCCTTGCAGTTTCCCAAGAGCACACTGAGATGCACTGAGCATCCTCCTTCTAACTCTTCTTCCAACAACAGGGGAAGCCTGATTTATTTCTTTAAATATGGAAGATCTTGCAATATCTGGCTCAGTCTTTTTGGGGGAGTCTGTCAAGCTGCAGTGCTAGCAGGGAGCAGAGTGTCAGTTTTGAAGAAATTGCCATACTGAATATTTTCTGTAGTGTGTGACCATATGAAAGCATGCACTGTAAGTGGTRCTGGTTCTCAGATTTGGAACCCTAATGTGCAGTCAGAGAAAAGGAGGGGTGGTTCTTTCTTAACCCCAGAGAGTACCACTGCCTTTACATTTTACTCACCAGTCCCCTGCAACTTCTGGTGCTGGCCTGGGGGATTTCAGAGGCCRCTGTTTGGACTCTATCTTCCTCCAAACTGTAATTGCAAAAATACTGCAGGAGTATGAGGAATATCTTCTGTTCATCAAGTGCACTGTTTGCAGTGTACATCATAGAAGAGTGTTAGTGAGACAGTTTTCAGGCATTTTTGTCCATCTCCCCGGTTTTTTGAAGGGTTGGGCCTCTGGTTAAATAAATTTTATTCCTTCTGTAGAAGGAAAGATTGAAGACATGAGAAGCCCCAACCAGAATGGGTAGTGTGTGACAGTTTCATCTTTCTAGCCTATAGCTTTGTGATGTGACTGTCTTTAATAACAGTCCTTCAGAGACTCATAACCCTTTGTGTGATTTACTGTGATTATCCTGCATGGCACCTGTGCACAGTATTAATTAAGACCTGAAAAGACAGTGCCCTGAAGCTGAAAAATTCCCTTTCACAAAAGGTAGTGCAATGAAAACCAGCAAACCCCCACATGCAGTGATTAGAAAGTTCTTCCAGAGTTGGTTTATGACTTTTTCTCCCAAGAGCTGGAAGGAATATGGCATCTTAAAGATRAACTTACAGGTTCAATTGCCTGCTTAGATGTACAATCATGCATTTTTGTCCACTTGAATTAAWTGTGCCTAAGGGACTGGGTTTATTTTCTGCATCCGTTCAAGCATACGATAGAAATAAACAGCATGGTCCCAAACATAGCCTGCCAGCTATTAATCTACTAAGTACCCTATTAGTACCTGTCACTTTGGATTAGCAGAGAGTTTTTTATGTTCATCATGTATTTAAGTATACCGACTTTTGGATGGATTAAATCTTTCTTATTCAAGTAATTCCCCAAAAGCATCCATCTGGAGAACTTTATGCCTTAGAAGTATATTTCTCAGCTATAAGTCCAATAAGATGGCTTTATCATCCCAGAGAGTCACTCAGGATGAGGTAATGGGAATAATAATTGGTTTATTCAGTTTTAAGTTTTTCCTGCTAGAAATCGGCTCATACTAAATCAAAGACAGATATTTCGTTTCTGTCAAGCATTTAAATTGTTCAGTGATTGATTAAATGTCAGGCAACCTAATAATTAGTGTATCTGAGAATCATTTAGAATGTAAACTCCCTGGGTGGGGATTTTTCTTCTTCCTTCTTTCTGTATAATCACCATTTCAAGTCTCACAGTGCATGATTTGAACTCCTTAACTGCTGTCATAAAAGAAATAATAATGTCTGCACAACTCCCCAAACTAATACCATATTCTCTAGTGATAATCTAATCACTGCATCTCTGAGGCACATCAATGTGTTAGTTTGGAATGGAGCTTAAAAGGGACAACTTGGAGGTTTATGTCATTAATTTTTCTACCCCTTTTGTCAGTTGTGCATATGAAGTACCTCTTGCCAGGGCTCTGTTTGAGGTCATTGATTGAGCYGTGTTACTCTCACCAACATATTTCAGTTATCAAGGTCAGTCATTGTTTTAACTGAGAGGTGTGGAGCATAGATAGCAGACATAAAATGAATACTGCAGACTTTATGGCACTGTCAAACAATTTCCTCCTCGCAGAGAAAGCTGGAACAACAGACCTGCAGGTTCACTCCCTGCTTTCACACAAACAACAGAGGCAAAGTGGACTGTGCAAGTGAGGACAAGACAGCTGCTGTGCCATGCAGCAATCTGCAAAAGGAAAATGGGGAATCTCGTGGCCTGTTTATTTAGCTCTTGGTCTCTCTGCTGTGTCTGCAGCTGTTGGAATGGATTTTGATAGTGTTTCTGTTGTGGTCTCAGTAAGAAATATCCACCAATCGATTTTCTTTGATCGGCATCAAAGAGCCATTTCATAACGTTTTCTCACAAAAACCTCTGTAATTCTGGGGAGCCAGAATCTCCACAGAAAAGCGAAGTTTTACTGGAAAGTGTTGRTTTCTTAAGTTTGAAGTGTCTGGCAGTCACTGAAATGTTGCTGAATCAAAAGCAATTCATTGAGGATTTAGGACCTTTGACWAAGAATATTTTTCTGGACAATAATCAATACCAGGAAGAATTTGTGGACACCTTCCTCCCTGTCCAATATTATTTTAGTTTCTCAATAGAAATCCTGGTGTTTGTTTTGTGATTGGAATTAGAGGGAACCAGAAAATCCATTTTGCTGATCAATTTGAAGTTCCTAGGGAGCTTCTACTTCCCTCAAGTTTTCTTGAGTTTTAGGCTTTGAGTCAATGAAATAGAATCAGTATTTTGTGGAAAATAGTTTCAGAGAATCAGCAGCTATGATTTTTGACCAGGTAAAGTTATACTACCAGATCCTATGGTGATGATGAGAGACTTGCCCTGGACAGGGTGCTGGGTCTGTGTTCTACTCTGATGTGTTGAAGTCTGAAATAGAGTCTTTGTTGGCACTTTGCAGACCCTGTGTAATTCCAGCAAAAGAARGTTCCTTCACTGAGAGTCCTCTGGCCAGCAATAAACCCCATGCTTCTGACAGACTAATATGATTGCATTTTCCAAATTAGTTGTAACACCTAATYTAATTTAATTAAGGGATTAAATTTTGTCAGTAACTTGAAGGCTTAGGAAACTGAATAGTAACAATAATAAAAAAAACTTGGCATTTTCAGATTTCCTTCACAATGTCCCCAAGAATTGTTTTGTTGCCATTTATGTGCTTGCTATGTCTGCATAAATGGCAAGCTTTGGGTTACAATCTTAAGGGTGTTCTGAATTACTGTGTGTCAAACAGGCCTTTTCTGTCCTACGTGATGTATACAATCTTCTGTCRTTTACCCATCCTAGTCAAGATACTGTGTAAATATGCAAATGCTGCATTTTGGGGATAACTTCATACATGTGTTTCCTCAACCTCCAGCAAAATAACTTTTCAACCAATCTGAAAGCTAATTGCACCCTTTAAAATACAATGTWCAATGTATTCCTCCCTAGGCAGCCTAAATTTCTGCCACATTGCTGGCCTTTTTGCTAGGGTAGTACATGGTTTCTTAGTTGCTTAGCACAAATGCTCAGTTTACTGAGCATTTTTAGTAAAAAAACATTTAGTTTATCTAGAGAAGAATAATGTATTAGAACATTAGACCATCCYTTCTTAGATTTGTGCACCGCATGCTTTTCATGTCCTGTCACTGCTTCTATCCCATTGTTCTTTCTGTGTGCTGTTTTTACAGGTTACTTGAAAATTGTGAACTTGTGTTAGAGACCAAGGCTGTGATTTTCAAAGTTACTTAAGGACAAAAACAGCCCAGTGAATGGTGGACTGGGTCAGAGATTCAGGATGTGTCCTTCTCTAATGCTTTCTTTCCTCTATAGTTTACAAGCTGCATGCATATGACTCTACTCTCTCATGTATTTATGGAATGTCTCGTACCAGAGATAGAATATGTAGAAGACTTTGGAATAGGACAGTTTGTTCAGTTCATCTTGTGGTTTCAGAGCTTCCAGTCTGAATGTACAAATATCTAGGCTCATATCTGGTATAAGCTTTAGCCTGTATTTCAAGATCAGTCCTGAATATGCATCAGGAGTGATGTCCAATGAGGGGTATAAGTGCCTTAAAAGTCTGCCTGGCATTTGGAATGGATTTCAGAACCATGAGCAAAGCTCCTGGGTTGCCAAAAGAGAAGTAACTTGGTGGCATGGTTTTTTGTTATTTATATGATGTTCTGGTGCATGAGCAGTTATCCTGGCATGATAAACCTAATCCTGTGCCTCCCTGTGCTGTCTGGGATCACTCTGAGAGTCTGCAACAGCACAGCTTCACCTGCCAGGGAAAGGGTTTGGGCAGAAGGGGWAGGCAGCAACCAACCTGAAGCATGTCTTCAGGAGGAGGCTCCAGTCAAGCAGATAATTTAATTCTAAACTAAGTTAAAGAATTAGGTAATTGTGCTGAGTCCTTTTTCATGGTGTCAAAGTTCTTTCTTTGATGTAGTTCCAGGTGAGGTCTCAAATCTTCTGCTCCTCGTATGTTGTGATCAACTCTAATCTGTCAAGGACTGCACCCTCACTGTTTCTACTTTTATGGTCTGCTCCAGAACAGAATTTCATGAAGTTTTAAATTTTCTTTATAGCACCCCCCTTGTATTCAGACCTGCAGATCCAACTCTGTAGAAAGCTGCAGAAATATTTTTAAGAGTTGTCTATGTCTGGTTGCTCAAGGAAGGGCAGGAGAAATATTCCCAGCACATRTGTTAGCACAATTCATTTCTCCCCAGCATCAGCTGCATAATCTGGATATAACCCAATTAATCTTCCCTGATCAGGCACTTCCTATTCTGTTTTTTGATTAACTCTCTAAAAYGTTATTATCTATCTGATCCTTTCAGTTCAGATCCTGTTCAGTCCCAAAACAGCTTGAAAAARAGATTTCATGTGTGTCATGTCAGAGATACTGTGGCTTTTGGTTGTTTCAGAGCTTACAGAGATTTCCACAGAGAAGAAATGGACTTAACTGGACTACTGACATCAGTGAGATATTTGTTTGTTTGAAGGATTCATTTACAAATGCTTTGGGGACTGCCCTGGAAGCTGTTCTAATCAGAACAAGATTGACAGGCATGAACAACTTGTGGCAAATTTGMATGTGAGAACATGAGATACTCTTTTTGCACATCAGTTGTGGTTATRGTTCTTTCTGTCACACAGCTTGAGGTATTTTTTTGTCTTAATTCTGCCAGCATTGCGTGTTTAAGTTTCAGCAGGGCAAATGGATTATGATTTCTGCAAGAGTATGGAGGGGAATATCTGGACTTGAGAGTAAARTGATTTGATTTGTTGAGAGATGTCTCTACCCAAATAAAGGCACAAATGAGAACATATGCCAAAGTCAGCAGTACAGATTTTATTTAACAATAAAATKTGAGGGAGAGAAATAGAAAGAAATAGAAAACGGGAGGGGGAGAGAGACACAGAGAGACAGAGATAAAGCAGAAGGTATCCACTGCCCACAGATCCAGTGACATCCTGTTGGTCCTTCTTCACCCTGGGCTTCTCAGTGGTGAGGGTCSTGAGGTTGCCAAGAACTTTTCACTATTTATACCTTTTACCAAACAAGGGAGTTAAGAAAGGACATTTCTCTTATTTTATTGGTGAAATTATTCTCTTGCTTCTAATGCTAAATAGTCCCATCCTCAGTCTTTCTGCTCTTTTGAGTCACTGGGTTTCTTTCAGTTGCTGGGTTGTGAACAATCTTACACTGCTGGAATTGCCTTCAATTCCATTGGAGCTGACCTCAGCACGGTAGCTGAGGTGCTTTTCCTTGTGGGCTCTTTGCAGGGATTCATTCCTCTTCCCCTCGGCCTAGGGTAACACTGRTATTCAGAGGAGGCAGGTGGGGGGTTCTGGTGGTAGACAATGCCATCTGTCCCGCAACTTGGGTGCCTTGTTTGACTGCTGATGGCCCCTGCACACCGTTCACCACAATGGGAACCTTTTTCTGGATGCATTGCCCGGGATGTGCCAGCCAGACCGAGCCAGGCCTCAAGCCAGGCCACCCTGCCTTCCATTCTCTGCTTGTCTCACAGCAAAATCCTTCCGTGGTCCTAACAGCATCTGAGACAGGCAATTGTGAAGTCCTTACAGGTGGCAGGGAGCTATGGAATCCTGTTGGATTTGATCAGAGGTCTCTGCCATTGGTAGAGGAAGGCAGAGAGTGCAGCAAGAGTCGACAGAAAACACAGAGGCTCTGAGTTTTTGTTTTGTGGRTATGTTGGTTATTTGTGTGGGGTTTATTGCTTGGTTGGTTTTTTCCTYAGTTACAAAGTGGTTATCCTGGGTTAAAACTGTGGTGGAAAGTATGAAAAGTTTAACAGGAAGGAGAGATGCTTGTGCTTCCATTTCAAATTCACCTGCTGCATGCATATTAACACAATGTAGGCAAGCAACACCGAGCCAGGCCGATACTATTACAGTAAAATATATTTCAGCTTGTSTTCCTTTCAGTCTGGTCATTGGAATGTTCCAAGGCCATTTTTCTTCCTTGTTAATATAAATCACTAAATAAAAATCACACTGTACCAGTATGTAGCAGCAGGAACAACAACAATCTCACTCCAGCAAGGCCTGATCTTTCCTTGCAGCAAAAGCAATGAATTTGCTATCAGAACTGCAAATATTTGATAGCTGTAATAGCTATACTGAAGGAATTGACTACAGTAATAATGTTTTGTTCTTTGTGCTCAGTTTTTCTAAAGCAAAAGAAAATGAGAATACCAGGCACTACAAACACACCCCCCACTCTTCCCTCACTTCAAAATGAAAAAAAAAAAATAGAAAAGAGGAAAAGAAAAGTCTAGGGCAAACAAAGACAGAAAAGATTATTTATTGGGAAACTCTGACAAACACCAAAGGAGAATGGTGAAAGCCAATTGAAAGTTTACCTGTATAATATGCTAAAAAATACAGCATAGAGAAGCAGGAAGGCAGCAAAATCTATCCTGTCTTGAGACTGACCTGTCTTAGGTCAGCCAGAGAGGGATTACACCAGGCACTTTGTACCACAGTGATGGAACTTACTCTTGTACCACAGCCTGCCCAGGCAGCAATGTTCTCTGTCTGGAGTAGCTGGAGGAGTTTTATACAAGGCACCTCTCAATCTGGCAGTAGATGCATATTTGTGAAAATCCAGCCCAAATTAACTCAATGCCTTTGTTATAAGGTTAAAAAGTCTCTCAAAATCTGGAACATCCAGGTGCTTGTTGGCTGCATACAGCAGATGTGGAAGGGAAAATGCTTTTCCTTTCATTCAAACACATTCACTAATTAATTGTAAAACCAGACCATAATAAGGAAAAAGAGTCAGACCATGATAAGGAAAAACTAAATCATTAGCTATTTTCTCTGATGCTTCAGAACCTGGAGTGTCATCTTAATAACTAACAACTGAAGTGTCCTTTAGTTGTGAGATTTCATATGATTTTGAAGACYTTTTGTTGTGGTTTAACCCTAGCTGACAACCAAACTCCATACATCTGCTTGCACACTGCCTTCTACTGCCATGGGATGAGGGAGAGAATCAGAAGAGTAAAARTGAGAAAGCCTGTGGATTGAGATAAAGRCAGTTTAGTAGGTAAAGCAAAAGCTGCATACACAAAGGAAGGAATTAATTCACCTCTTCCCATGGGCAGGGAGGTGTTCAGCCATYTCCAGGAAAGTACGGTTCCATCACGTGTAACAGTTAYGTGGGAAGGAAAACACCATCACTCCAAATGTCCTTTCCTCCTACCAGTTTATGTGCTGAGCATGATGCCATRTGGTATGAAATATCCCTYGGGTCAGCTGGGATCAGCTGTCCTGGCTGTGTTCCCCTCCCAGMTCCTTCTGCACCCCCGGCCTCCCCACTGGTGGGGTGGGGTGAGAGGCAGAAGAGGCCTTGACACTGTGCAAGAGCYGCTCAGCAGTGACCAAAATACCCCTGCATTATGGACACTGTTTCCAGCACAAATCCCAAACACAGCCCCATAACAACTACCCTGAAGAAAGTAGCTGTAACCCAGCCAGAACCCACTTCCATTAGATCATTTAGGAAAAAAACTAGCAAGTCCCTTTTAATGTTGTTTTTAGAAAAAATTGCAATACAGTATAGTAGCTCAGGTACAGAGGAAACAACTGCTGAGTTGAGAGATTTTTACTCCAGTTAGGTACTGACTTAATTTAGTTTTTCCCTTGGTCACACAAACCTAACAAAGATAAGAAACCTGTGGACATTGTAGCACAGGAAAAAAAATAGCAGTAAATCACCATAAAATTTGTACTTGAATTATGTACAATTTTGTTTTTTARCACAATCTTCTACGGTATGGTCTGGTCCTGACTGGGAGTTTTGGGATACTAACTCAATCCTAATGTGTGATAATATTAATACATGCCTTTCTGAGGCAGCAGTGACTTTTTAATTTTCCATTTGGAGTTCAAATAACAGTCTAAAGGAACAGGTGCATTTCATTTCTTAAATAAATTTTCCAGCAGAAGACGGAGTTCTACTGTCATTGAGTGTACTTAAAAACCCTAATGTTTGTTTTAAAGAATTTTTTTTGAGATTTTTAAGGAAGGCAACAAATTACTGTTCCAAATGTTAATAAGTTGTTCCTGTGAAGTACAAGACATTTCCACTTCAGTAAACAAAGTCATAACAATGTATTTAAGCATTTGTTTACTCTAAAACAATCTTTGCAGTTTAGACTGTTTTGAATTAACAGGAGTACCTCTAAATGTTTTACAGAAAATTTTCTTTTTCATAAACTTCTTTTTCTTCTATCCTTCTTTAAGTATATTAAAAAKAAATGTTTTCAATACTTTATTTTAACGGGAAGTCTTTTGATAACAATTTCCACTGCAATCAACAGGAAAGTTCTCTGGCAGAATGCACTTTTCAATCAATGTTGGACAGAGGCATGCCCACCTTTGAAGCTGTAAAYATCCAGGAAGTCCATCCTAGAAGAACATATTTTTTCAGGTAGGCATATGGCAAGATCTTCATTGTTATTGTAAAAACAAATGCCCATCATTTTTTTTTTCCTGACTTTAGCTCATTTGTCTTTTGAATGGTAGCAAGTAGCATCTCAGTCTGCAGAGAATTAAAGCCAGACAGTCATTAATGATGCTTTAAGCTCCCAAATAAAAAAGTTTTGTTCTAGGAAGAACAACTACTGACCAAATGGCAAAACAGACACATTTAGCATAAAGGACCATGTAGAAAAAGAACCTTTCCATTYAGACTTGTCATCATCAATGCTCCTATGAGCAATAGAGATATTCCTATCTAATCTTCCAAGATCTATATTTGTCACATGCATATTGCTGTTAGTGCTTTGATAATTTCGTGCTCTGTATGCTTATTCWCATTACTGGTCTCTCTAGTGCTCACATGCTTCCCATTTTAATATAGATTTCTGGGAATCTAAGTCATGGTTCAGTTACCAAGACTGCATCTGGTAGCCTCAAAATGCCAGGAATAAAGACTTCACAGAACTCATTAAGTGTTTGCATGGCTGAAAGAGTATGAACCAAATGTKTTTTGCAGAGAGAATTGTTTGGGTTTTTCCCATTAAGGTTCTTCGGAACAATTTACTCTCTCCCAAGAATCCTCCCTGATGAGGATGGGGGGAAAATGTAATAGCTCAGAAATGACTGTATTCTACTTCTCTGCAGTCTCACAGTCTTGTGTTGGAGGTTTCTTCCCAGAGTACCATTTCCCATTTTGCATTCACTCATCTCCCTTAAAAGTTGATTCTGAAATTCAGAGTGACTTCAAGAGGACTCAGTGCACCAATGCTGGCCATATTTAAAACTTCCCTCCCACACCATTGGACAACATTTAGCTACCTCAATGTGYCTCCCATTGCTGTGAGTCAAGAATGTACAAGCAGAGTGTGACCTGGCTCAAAAAGGGCCATGGAAAAGCCTAACAGCATCACAGACAGTAAGAAATCACCATGGAGCTCCAAAACCAAGGACTCTGGTATGATTTTTTTGTCACCAAATTGGGCTACTTGGCTCTCGTGACCAAACATGCTCCTATTTTTTTTGGCATCCTTCTTTAATTCTGTGGTGTTAGCAGCAAGGGAATTCCTTATTGTCTTACCACTAAGGAGCTCTTGCCACTGGGACTGTCCTTTTCTTTGCTCCTCTGGAATAGAGAGAAAAAGGACAGGATCTGAAAATGCTGTTATGTCCTGCCAATCTTTGGTACATAGATAGGTGGGAGAAAAAATAATGAGGGGTTGATGTTTGTTTGTTTATTTGGCCTTTTTATGTGTTTGTATACTTGATTTTTTCTGGGGTGGCATTCTCAAAGGCTTAAAGTGACATTTCAGCTTATAATCACATTGAAAGCCAGTGGGAACTAACTGAGCATATATTTTCTGCAGCTGTCTAAGAAAAAGGTAGCTTTTATAATTTTGTCTTAATTAAATGTGCTAAGTGTGATGCACTAGGTATAGCCTGTACCTCATTCATGTTTCCCATCAGTGCTCTGCAGCAGTGCCAGTTTTCTCTGTGCATAGGGATGGGGAAGTTGAGGAAGAGTAGTGCAGGAACTTCCTATCTCCTGGAGCTCAGGGCAAGAGGTGAGGCAGCCCAGGCTGCACATCTGCATGGYACCAACCCAGGGCCCAGCTTGCTGAGGTGTGTATGCAGCACAACTTGGGCAAGAAATTGGAGCAGGTGTCCTGGGATGCAGATTAATGAGATACAAGACTCTGAGTGAGTCAAGACACAATTTTTCATCCCAGTGACTCTGGGGACTTGAATGCAGCCTTCAGGCACCTGACACTGGTATCCTTTACATCCTTGGTTTGTACAGGGGGCAAAGAAGTTCCCATATGTGCAAAATTACGGAGAACTTACACACGCCCCAAAGTCGTCTTCTCTGGCTGGTACCAGAGAGGYTTAATACTCAGGGCTTTTGGCCTCCTCTGACTTCAGTTCATGTTTATTTTTCCTAAGATTTTTAGGCCACTGACGTGACCAGAATTAGTTGCAGGGTAGAAAAACCCTAACAATTCATATTTTATAAATTGCAGTTTTCTTATGATGTGGAGGATCTTACAGTGCAATGAAATACCTCCCTTATTGGTCTACTAGTCATTAAATAATTCCTCCAACTCAGTTTATGCCTTTCTGTTGCCAACTTTGAGACTTATACTGCTTTCTCGGTTAAATCATCGGCTCCTAATGATCCAACTGAATTTTTATGTCCAACCTATCCCCCAGGAGACTTTTATAYACACTGCAATGATACTGGTTTGCCTGGGCCCTGGCAGTTAAGCGTTCTAGCACCTTCTTTTACAGCCTTTGATACATTTCTGAGAAAGCAAGCGCTTAGACTATTTATGAGAAATCAGAATGGCAGYTGTGCTAAGACTGCAAACACAAAGCACATGCTGAGCTCTATTTAGATGCTCCAAGCTTTGCCTGAAATGAGAATTCTCCTCTGTACTGACCATTTGTTTTGTCATTGCTATTTCTGCCTTGGTTACTGCAATCAGCATGAGTGAAGGCACTGGGAGTTTGGCACTGGAGAGGTGTCTCAGCAGGAGGGAGCCTGGAGGGTTTCTGACCACRTACCTTCATCTCTCAGGCTCTTTGGGGTGTCTCACACAACCTACCTGTTGTACTTGATGCTGCATCAAGTAAACTAAAACTACGAAACAAGTGTTTTAGGCAGTTTAATTTTTGAAACTCGTGGCATTTCTGGACTATGAGAAACAGAAATGCAAACATAAATAGAAAAAATCCCCATGTGATTTGAATATTTTCAGAACAAAAGATTATGCCGTTGAGTTTCAAAATATTTTTATTTCAGCTTAAGGTTTAATTTGTTTAGTCTTTAATTTAAAAAGTAAACAAGGCAATTTTGGAATGAAGCTCAATATTTTCTTACTTTTTACATTAACTCTTGAGGAAAAATATTTTTAGTGCAAAACTAATGGGTTTTTTTTTAGGATCAGCATCTTTGTGCACATGCTCTCACACACCAACATTTTCAGAGGTTTCCAGTCCAGTTATTCAACCAAAAAAATCAATTACTAGCTGAGCCCTTGCTAGGAGGCAAACTAGTGGAGGTGAGGGCAGCTTTCACAGCTTTGCTTGTTTCTGTCTCTTCTTGCTCAGATTCTGGCTTCCACCTCAGGGCCAGGTACCTGTTGTGGGAGGCACTGCTGGGTATCTCCTCCTYCTGGCAGGGAGACCATCTTTCTGCATCTGCTGAATTGCTTATCAGGCTTTCTTCTCCCCGTTGTTCCCTCTGACATAAAACTCAGGTTGTGCATTCATCTCCCCTGCTGAGAAGCATCCAAGGATAAAAGACCTACATGCCCTGCTTGCAAGGTGCCACTGCAGCTGCTTTGGGGCAGGTAACCCAAATAGATCTTGCCTCTCTGCCTGTGGAGGGCTGGGTAGCAAGTAGCTGAGAACTGAGATCCAGTCAAGCTGCTGAGCTCTGGTGGGTTGGATGCCCCTGTGCTGCTTATAATGGAGTTGGGACAATGGCATTTCTCCCTGCTGTGACAGTCCCTGCCAGCCTGGTGCATAGACTGGCTTTTTTTCTTTTTGTTTTTCAGTTTTACACCAAGACTCCAAATCCTGAATTCAGCTGGAAACATTTTCCTGCAATCCAGGGTTATAAACCTGTRCACTGTAGTCCAAAACAGGAAGATAATGTTGTGCCTCTTTTTGATTTCAGATTTCTCTGTTTCATTGGTATTATGCTAAAAGAAGCTTGGTGTTTTTTAAAATTTTTACTTAAAATCCTTGACACTGCTTGCTTCTTCTGAATGTTTCTTCCTTCAGAGCATTGAGATCATTGTATGAGGCAAATCTCTCTTTTGGAGCCTGAATTCCTATGCAGTAATGCAATTAAGTGTACGCATAATTTTGAACATACTGGGGTGTTACAGAATAAGGCATTAGCTGAGGAAGATGGCAGTGTTTGAGTGAGACATGTTTTGTTTTATGACAAGAATGTRTGTGCTGTGTGCATGCAAACCAGTAGTAATTGGTGTTCTCTGCAGGCAGCAGRATTGAGATTTCTCTGAATAATTTAAATTTCTTTTTAAAACTTGTTATTTTCTCTTTCCTTGTCTTATAGTTTGCTGTCTTCATTTAGTTGGTAGAGTTCCTTGGTGTTTTGAGAAATGCTGTGTAAATAATAAGCTAACGATTCCTATTCATCAATTCTTGTTCATGCTGTTTGAGACCATTAGGCGGACACTGAGCCCCCTCCTACCCGTGTCAAATTGCTGTGTGATTTCTAAATAATGATTTTGTGTCATATAACTTAGGTTAACAGAAACTCCTGGACTGAAAACATGATACTAATACTTTGGTATTGTAAACATATGTAATAAAAGGCTGCCTTRTGTAGTGCAGTTTTTCTCATACTGGATCTGCAGATTTTATATGATTTGCAATCACCATATTACAAGATCTAGGAAGAGATTTGTACAGCATCAGTGTCATGCTAGTTTCCATTAAAATCAAAGGGAGTTTTTTCTGCTGGCTGCAATTAAAGCAGCTAGACAACACTGAACCACAGGGTTAGAGGCACATCCTTCCAATTTCAGGTAGCTCAATCAAACCCCTTTTTACTCCTGTTTGTTTACTTTTTAAATGGATACCACCCGGGGTATGTGGAATCCCTCCCACCGGGGGAAAGAACAAAGCAAGTCACGTTGATAATCTTCTGTCACTCTGTGCTGTGGCATAGAAGTTTTCTGTTTATTGGCATGTTTTGGGTTTTGAAGTTATGCCATTCCACAATGCCCTTTAAAATACATCACCACAGTTCATTAAGTTGAGACCCTAAGTCATAATTTAACAACTCTAATCCAGAAACTGCCAGAGGAATCTACTCTGAGGCTTGTAGCTCTATTTCCCCATCCGGTCTGCAGTAAGATTTCAACCTGAGTATGTGCAATACGTTTCASTCCTCTGATTATTCAGATACCTGCAGGTAAATTTTCAGGCTTAGTGAGGAGAGGAGAAATTGCCACACAGGGAAAAACTTGAAAAATAGTGTTTAAGCTCGCTTTTGGAAATTGCAGGCCTTAAATTGTGGGCCCGGAAGGAGCATTTCTATGAGAAAGAGGCTGCTAAAGTATGAATTCTTTAGTTTGAAAATGCCTTAATGTGACTTCTGCACATGCAGTTTCATGCAGGAAGGTGACAAGTAAATTCTATTCCCTTCTGAAAATTATGAGCCACAGCATTTCCCAAAAGCACTGGTAGCATTTTGTTGCCACTGTCAGATCCAGCCCTTAGTAACTGGCCAGCTGTACTGTCATCCAGAAGGTGGAGGGGACATGGTGACGCTGACTGGTTTCTCCAACTCAGACTAAAGGTGCTAAAACCGACCAGACTGGTTGCAAAAAGAAAGGTTTCTTGGAGCAAGCCATGATGCCTTACCAGCTGCTGACCACACGGCAGTGTGTGTCTGTCTGCCCGTGTAAGGCCTGTACCATACAGGACCATCCTTGCTGGAATGATTCATCCAGAGCCTGGTACCACAAGCAGACATGGGCCTGCCTGCTCCSTGCCTTTCTGCAAACCTGGAGAAATACTGGAAACACAGCAGGGCCACAGGCTGCTGTGAAATCAGAGGGTGACAAGTCTGACAAAGGGTGCAGGCAGGATGAGGGAAGGCAAGTCCCCCTTCTGAATGGCAGCAGGTCCCTGAGCCACACTTAGGAGCAGTTTCCCAAAGACACAGGGATCATGTGGCCTTATCTTTCCCAAAGATACAAGGCTCATGTGGCTGCACAGGCTGTTTGACTCCCTGCTCCCTCAGCAGCGTTTGAATTTTTCTTGCCACTTAGAACCAAAGTTAGCTGAAGGGCAGGGATTGGAAAATGAAATGTTCCTGAAACATAACTGAGAGCTCATGATGTGGTGGAGGAGAATGACTTCCAAATTGATGTCTCCACAGTGGAAAAGAGGGCAGCAGGAGCCCAGCTACTTTAATTAGGCACTGGAGGATGTGGATGGGAGCACGCTGCAGGAAAGCAGGCTGGGAAGTTCACAGACTGCTTGTTATTAGGAGGGCAGCCTGCAGGGGCTCAGGGCTTGCTACCSAAGTTTGTTTGTAATGCAGCACATTCTTCCAGTCTGCTGTAAAGGAAGCCTGGATGGGGCTTAGGAATCAAATTTAACTCTTTGCTGAGTCCAGTTCAACCTTAAAACACACAGCAAAGCTGAGTCTTTGCTTTTCTCCTAACCTTGCCTGCTTGCTCTTGCAGCTTTTCCCAGTCTCTGACATGAGAACTGTTTCCTGTGAGTGTTGTGGGTCACACACACTCCTGTGAATACGACTGGATTTGTCAAGCTGTCTTGTCAGAACAAAAGAGCTACATATGGTCAGGAACTTTATGATCTCCAACCTGATGGGGAGAGATAGGGCAGCAAAATCTCCCTATAGGTAAAAGATCCTGCTTCCGTGAGGTTTTAGAGTTACTTATTTTATTTTTATTTGAATATAAAAAGGATTTGAATGTGAAGAGGCTAATCAATCATTCAGGCATCTGTGATCCTTTGGGGTGAAACAAAATTAATTTTAATCTCTCAATGTTTGCATGAGAGGGAGCAGTAGTATTTATTTGGCAGGCGTGTGGGCACGCTCCCTCTGAAGCACGCAGTAAAACAAAGCATAACAAATCTGTATTTACAAATCTGAGGAAGCCTGCACTGCAGTCAACATATTAAAGTTCTTTCAGCAGCTTGAGAGATGATTTGCATTGAGCGCCTTAGCCCAGGTTTACTGAGACAGAGGAAGGTGTTGACACAATATGTGTTTGAAACATTGCTTACATTTTCTCACATGAAACTTCAGCTGTTTCTTCGAAGTTTGCCACATGCTGAGATGAAGCAAGAAATACTAAAAAAATATCCTTGTCAGATGCTTTGCTAGATGAGAGAAAAGATAGGAGAACAAGTACAAAAAGGCAGAGGAATTATTCCCACCCATTAAAATGTTGAGTTTGCAATCTCTTCTTTACAAATTTAGCTAGAGGGAGAAGATCAATATTAGAACTCAGGTAGCAGCATTAGTTGCTGTATGCTTTGGAGGAATCGGGAGCTGGACTTCAAAGTGCTCTTTATTTGGTGAAGGTTATACCATTTAAGGCTTAGAGAATGCTGCTTAGCAGAAAGAGGTAATTGGAAAGGAGAAGTAAATGCCACTGCTCCAGCAGCATGGAAAAGTGTAAAACACCACTGCCATGTGCATTAGGCTGCAAAATGAGGAAACCCATCTGGGAAATAATGGTTCAGAAAATCACTGTGTTAAGAGATAATGGAAGGGCTGCTGTGCCCTCTCGTTGGTCCTGGGGAGGTCAATGGAAAGACAGGTGAAAGGAGAAATCAGCTTAAAGATCCCCCTGCATTCCCTTTGCAGGCAGGAGGAAACAGGAAGGAAGCATACATTCCTCTTGGGTAGGGAACAGCTTTTCCTCCTCTCCTTGCTGCTTTTTTYCCCCTGGAATCTTTTAATGTAATCTCTGAATAGAGGTTGGCTCCTTTCCATAAGATGTGCATCAACTCCTGTAGAGCTGAGGGTTTGGTAGACTTGAATGCTGTTGTAGACTTGCATACAAATATTCAGTTTGCCTGGGGACCTTGCAGGATTTGACTTTCAAWGAAAACTTTCTATAGAATATGCAGGCTTTCATGTTTGCTTTTTTGAGGGTTTTTCTCCTCATTTAGTCAGTCAGAGGTAAATAGGTTGTCCTGATGCACCATGAAACAACCTTTGAGAGGAACACAAGTCTTCAAATGCAGATGATCTCCCTGTACAGAAGAAAAAATATAATCCAGAACTAATCGTAGAACAAGAGCCAGCTGTGCTTGTGAATCTGCAGCCCAGGCTGAGGGGGGCCGTGCACAGCAGTGGATTGTATCTGCAAGGATCTCCTAGAGTGGAAGCAGTGGGAATGTGAGAAAGTCAGGAACACAAAATTGTGGGACCTGAAACTTTGATCAGCCTGGAGGTTGTGTACAGAATTCCCTTTTTMCTGTAGATCCCAGTAGTGCTTCTCAGTTCAGGAATTGAGTAAAGTGGTATTCCATGAGTCCAGGTGGCAGAAGCTGCCTTCTTTCTCCTGTGYGCTGTTACTGTGGGGAGATTTTTGCTGGTAAATTTTAGCCCTCAATGTGATGCCCACAATGTTGCTCTCTAGCTGCACACGCAGCTCCTATGCTTGCAGGTTCCACACCTYAAGGAGCTGCTCCATAAATTGTCCCTGGGCTCCCTCCTAGCACTATAAGAATTTCCCTGATGTGGGGCCCAAGAGCAGATGCCAACTCTTTGGAGAGCAGACACTTAGATGGTAAATTCAGCCAACGGCCCCAACAAAACTGTAGAACAGCCTGATTACAACAAAGTTTTAAAATATTCCTGTATCACTTGGATGAATTTTTTCATTTTCCACTYTGAGAATAACCTCTGATCTCCCATGGAAATGCATCTAGCATTTAAATGGAATCTACATGTTTCCCTTGGACATTCAATTTTGGCTAAAGCATTCAAAAGAAAAATAAAAATCAGACAAAAGACACTTATTCTGTGATAATGGTTCTGTTGCAGTGGTGTCTTTTAATTATGCTAGCYGGCTGTGTAAACTTAATTGCATTAGAGGCTACTAATTATCTGATTAGGGAATGTTTGGCTGTAATAGCTTATTTTAATGAATTGACGATGAATGCATGTGATTTTTAGTTCTTTAGCTGTTACCTCAGATTGTTAAACTCTATAAGCTGCATTCTGTCCATTTTTTTAAACTTTCWATTTTAAATCTAATATGTGAAACAAGAACACATTTTTTGCAATCTGGAATGGTTGCATATGTTTTGCTGCTTGTGCCTTCCTGTAAGCAACCATATCTCTGCTGTCATTCTTAAACTGTGGTGGGTTTTGTGTGGCTTTTTATTCTTTTTTTTTTTGTTGTTCCTCCTTTCTCTTCACCACATTTTTTCTACTGAGTGAGAATGGGAGATTTTATTTAGACACTGAATTGTATTCAAGCTGTCTCAAAAAGGAGATATTGGGGTGTTCTGCTTCTCTGTAGTGTCTGTGATAGCACAAGGGTTGTCAGAAATTGCATGGGGAAAAAGATGGTGTCGAGATAGTGTCTTCTGGCTAATGAATTTCAGAGGATCTGGTCCTTCAGATCATCTGCAGGCCTGGATTGTTTGGCTGAATGTAGGMTGTCACATCCATCCTAGGGGYCATGGCCAAGTGATACCATTGGAATGAGAAGCAGAGATGTGAGCCTGACTAATCTGATTTCACCAGCTGCTTATGCTCACTCTTGGGAATGAACTGAATTATAAATCTGTAAGTAGAGTTGTGGCCAGGAACGTTTCTGAACAACTGTCCAAGCTAAAACAAGGCATTTGTTCACTTGGTTTCAATTGATTTTCAAGGAGTGATGTCTTAAAACATTTCTTGCCCTTTTGAGCACTTTCTGAATGTCAGGGGGATTTTGGAGTCATTGCAGAAATGATGATAAAGGAGATGAGATGAAATGGAAGAAATTTGAGGTGTTTCAAACTCCCCTATTCATTTAACCTTTCTGAAGTGGCATATAAGCCACCCATGTGTTTTTGAAACTATAGRAAATATAAAAATACTTTGGCATTGACTTTATTTAAGATAACTTTCAATCTTGGTTTTCCCGTTCTGGTAATGCTGAACAAAATATGCACTCTCAAAGTGAAATATAATTGCTTCATGTGGCAGATATTTTTCTCTGATTAGGAGCCAGAGTTGGTTTAAAACCTGACTGCCCTGCTCAGATGCAGCAGCCAAGTAATGACAGCAAYGGGAAATTCACCTTGCTGCAGAGAGAAATCTCGGGAGAATGGCTGTTATTTATGTACTTGACCCTAACCTGACGTTTGGTACCTGAGGAGGGCTGACATCTGGATTTGTTTGCCGGAAAATTTCCACTGGAGCTTCCCCGTTGTGGTTTAGTCTTGTTTCCATGTCCAACTCTTGCATTGAGCCCTGCCTTCCTCTTGGATGCACCCAAAGTGGTTTCGGAATATTCCCAGGGAAGAACAGGCGGTCCTGCTTACTAGACAAGTGGAGAAGACAGGATGTGACAGCCTACATTCAGCCAAACAATCCAGGCCTGCAGATGATCTGTAGGACCATTCAACAGATGCTGCTGAATGGCACCCATGTCATTGCATCTCTCCCCTCTGCCCTTCCACATCCCTGTCTTCTCTTCTCAATAGAAATGCCCAGCACAGATAGACTCAATTCCTCATTTTGTGTTTATCCCAWAATTAACCATTTCATTTACTTGCCCCTGCAGTATATAATTCTCAGGAGTTTGCTGATGACTAAATGAAACCTCAGATCCTTTCAGCCTGCTTCAAGAGTGAAGTGGGAACCTCTTTCTCCTCCTCACACCACTACTACTGCAGASCAATTCAGCCCATGTAGGCTCACAGCAGCAGCCAGAAGGAAGATTCTTCTGTGCCCAATAGGGCTGGAAACCTGCAGTGTTGGGAGGATGGAGAGGAGTTGTCYGGGACTGAATGAAATGCTGTGACATCAGTTCACAGGATCTCTGTTGAGCCCTGCCTGGCTTCCTTTGGTTCTGACTTAGAGGTTTTTTTCTTGGTTTTTGCTCCTGAAGTCAAGCAGTGTTACTAAGGGATTTAACAGTTTCTGGGCATTTTTAAAGTGTCAGAGCTGCATATCCTGATGCTTGRGAAAAGGTGTGCAAGATGTATCCTCTCTTACCTCCTTAGCCTAGGATAGAAACACAGGCCTACAGATGGGCTCTAGTGGCAAAGGTTTAGGGCAGCTATGAAAAGCATTGCTGTGAYAGATATATCAGGATGGCTTTTGCCTTCAGCAGAAGGTCTCCAGACTCCTGCTGAGGTTCCCTGAGCACATGTGAYGATGCCAGGCCTGGAGAGGCGCTGGTACAGCCTGGCAGTCCATGGAAGGGCATCAGTGCCTGCCCTAGCCTGGCTGTGGGAGGGGATTTCCTGCATGAGCAGGGAAAGCTGTGGACAGMAAGAACCAGAGGAGAGGAGAAAGCCAAGAGGAGGGCTTTTACAGCTAGAAAGAAGGGGTTAAGGTACCAGCTACTGTTCAGTCTTCTGTCACTCTCTGAAAGGCTTGTAGRGAGCAATTAGGAGCTGGAAAGCAAACCTCTGTCCTGCTGCAGTCTCAGCTTTTGCTGCCAGGTGCTGCAAGTAATGGCAGGCACTGCCACTTCATATTTAATTGCTGTTTGGTGAATAARCCTTTGGGTTTTTTTCTTTTTCCTTATTGCCACCTCCAGAGTCTGCAGGTGGAAGAGCCAGAAGAAATAGCTTCRGGAACTCCTAAAATGACAGCCCTGCAGGGTTGGTGATAAGAATTAATCTCAGGCATATTTATTTTTCTTCTGCTGCCTTTGGAGAGAGAGGGGAAATAAGAGGAAAGGTGTGTGAATATACTCTGAGACAGCCTTCTGCTTTTTTTTTTCCTAAAGGACAGACGTGGCTATTAGCTGTCTGGTGGGAGAAAGAATATAAGTGGAGAGGGAAGGAATTACAGTGTAGTTATTTCTTCTGGGAAAAAAACCCAAAATTATGGAATTTTGTGGTTTGTGCTTAAATATTTTTCAAGGGACTGGTGCAAAGTATAGTGGTAGATTATGCAGACTTTAAAAGAATGTTCTTCTAATCAAAACAAAACTTTCTTCAATGCTTTACCAAGATGGCACAACCTAAGCACATAATGGCAACTAAATATAGGCACTTGCCATGCTGAAGGTAGCCAGTAATCTTTAATTTGCTGAATGTATTTGCATGRCTGTGTTGAATATTATTTCCATCTTCAGAGAAGCAGTTGTTATAACTATTCCCCTCCCCAGTATCTGATAGTATTAATGCGAAGATTAACTTTTTCTTTTCTTTCCTAATAAAAAAGAGATTGATGTAATAAAAAGTAAATTAGTATAGGCTACTAAATGGGAATAGTCAGCTATAAATAACCAATGCATTTCCTCTTAATTACAGTTTTGATGCTTGCCTTGAAATTTTCTGGTTTCCCTTATAATCTATTAAAAATCTGACAGTGAYGGGTTGGGAAAGAACCTTAGGAGAACTGCTGTTACTTTTCATTTATTTAATACATGATTTTTTTCAGTGTAAGATTTTCAGAGTTTAAAGACTCAGGAACCTCATTTCCGTGGAGCCTGTGATATCTCACCTCCCACACTGATGATCTGTAGGTGTGAAACTTGTCTAAAAGGTGTTTGTGAAAGGCTAGCAATGGCCAGTGCAACGATGGTTAGTTTGGGATGAAAAAAATTRTCCGCAGATGTTAAAAGTATGATTAATCATGTAGAAGTAGATTGGAAATTTGCACGCTATGAAAATCACAGATCTAATTTGTTCCCAGAGGATGTATTTAAGTACAGCTCCATTGACTTTAACAGAGTTACTTGACACTTCAGAGTCGTGTCAGCGAGAGGACAATCGAACCCAATTTCCTCAGAGTAAACAAGTGCAGGGGAATTTCAATCAGCATTTTTTTTCAGATTTTTGTTACGAAATTGAAGCTGCACATATCCATCTCAAAACTTTTWAAACTTATTCATACTTCTTTTTGACTTTGTGATGAAGGGCAATAAAAAGGAAAGATGTTTTGTGTTGAAATTGGTAAAAGACAAGGTTTGCACACTTCTCTACTGACTRACTTGATACACAGTCCTTTGGGACTGTGGTTGGCACAACCAAAAACACAACATAGTAATGCAGTCTTCTGCTGGTAGCTGGTATGTACCTCAGGACAGAAGTTAAGGGGAGTTTGTGATCTTCCTCATGGCTGCAGGACAGTTTCTGGCATCCACCTTCCATAAAATCACCCTGATCGTTCTCTGGCTTCCCTCTCAGTGGTGCTGCTGGCTGCAGCCACACTGCACTGCACTGCTCTCACTGCCACCCAGGCATGTTGGTTTAATTGCAGCTATCTGTGTTCCTGCTGCTGCTGCTTACAGAGTGGAGACCCCTCAGGGTTTCCTTCAAATTTGATATTAAATAGATGCTTGYTATCATCTCATAGAATCACACAATAGTTAGGGATGGAAGGGACCTTAAAGATCATGTAGTTCCAACCCTCCTGCCATGGACAGGGACAGCTTCCTCTAGAYSAGGTTGCATGAAACCCCCTCCAACCACAACCAGTTTGGGTGCTGTTGTTACTGAGGCTGAGATGCTTGTTTGAGATGGCTCCAGACAGATGGGAGAGGAGGGGGATGTCAGCCTTCCCACACTGTTTAGCTGTTTGGTGTCATGTAGAGATGAATGTTGTCATGTAAGCATGGAAGATAATGTGCTTTCTATGTGAACTGAACATAACAATTAGGTAGCAGGAGGAGGTTGAGCATAATGACTGCAAATCCTGGATTGTCAGGAAAATCTCCCTAACCCTAGACATTTACACAGCTGGAGCTCTTATCTGCTCTAGCTCTGTTGGYATTGATCCTGATGTGGGAGAGGAGGAGGAGGGTCACACCGATTTGTCTTTTCTGCCTTGGTCAATGTAAATTTTTGTCTTGCTGGAATGTTTTGATATATGGGAATCTTCTTTTAACTCCTCTTGAGATAAATGCCTACATTGAGCCTGGCTTTTTTTTTTTTTTTAATGTGTAACATCCAGCTCGATGCTGCACTTGGAAATACCTTGAAGCACAGTAAAAAAGGAAGCAAGGAACAGTTCTGTGCATRCAAGACAAAAGACAAGTCTTTGCTGAAGTTGCAGACAGCCTCAGCCTTTTTTTGATTAATTTTGGGTGTGGACCAAGATGTCAGTTCAGGGCTTCGTGGATTTGATTTCCTTTTTAAAAAGCTCCTTGTAGAGATTTAAGTAAGTATAATTTCTATTTGATGAATTAGAAAATATTTTCTTAGATCTAATTGTTTTGTTTCAGGAAACAACTAAAAAGCCTCAAACCAGCTTCACAACTAAGGTAAAATTAATAATTTAATTTCTCCCCACTTGAAGGTGGGGTGAAATTATGTTTGCAAGTCCTTTCAAAAAGATCTCWAACCTGAAATGTTGTAAGAAAACACAGCACTTATGGCATATAAGGCATACGTACATGACAATTAATTTAGCAACACAAAGGGAAMCTTTAAAATTATAAAAAGGAAATAGGACTCTGTGGCCTTTTCTCACAGTAATAAAAAATTTCCAGTGGAGCTCCAAAGGGTTAGTGCTGGGATCAGTGCTGATACTCGTTCATATTCATCTATTCATTCTCAATATATTCATAAATGAAATGGAAAAGGGGAGAACTGTTATTAAGGATATGATTTAGTGCTATCAATAAACATTATTCAAAATAGTAAAGATGAAGGCTTACTGAAATTTATGGAAGGACCTTATGAGACTCAGTGGCTGGGCAGTAGATGGGCAGATCAAATTAAACATAGATAAATGTTAAGTGATTCATGGAGGGAAAACAATCCTAGTTTCGCATATTATATGATGAGTTCTGGACTGGCCATTAAGTTCCTGGGAGGCAGACTGGAGTTTATGGCAGAGTTCCCTGAACAAACCAACTCAGAAGTCAAAAAGCCCAGCAGTATTGGCATTATTAAAAGTAGAATAGAAAGGAAAACAAAATCATGGTACTGTACAAAACTGTAGCTTTCATTTTGAAATCTCTGTGTGGTCCTGGTCCTTTCGTCTCAAAAGAACATCATGCAACTTGAAAAAGTTTCAGAGAATGGTCAGGGCCTGATGGAGTATTGTTGGGAKTATGCTGGTAGGGAACAACATTAAGTGTTATGGGAAAGATGACAGAACCTCTGGTTCAGGTTCTAAAGGCACAAATATAGTTTTGATATGAGGTTTAATTATGCCTCAGAAGCCTTGGTAAAAGGATGCTATGAGTACTAAAAATGTCATAGATTCTCKGGAAGACTGATGAATTCATGCAGGAGACAAGTGGTTCCCCAAAGTTCTGTGGAGTTTTCTCAGTGGAGGGAAGTACTGCATATGACTGGTCCATTCTTTCCCTTTTACCTTGATATTTGCTTTTAGTAGTGGTCAGTGTGGGGAGACTGGCTCAGGCAGACCTTKGGCCCAACTCAGTGTGTTATATTTATCTTCTGAACGGATGGGCTGCATAGTGTCTCTGATGCTTCTAAAAATTCTTATRAATTCTTGCTGCTCCAGAAACTGAGGGCAAGAAATAGAATACTATCAACCTTCTCTCTAAACTGGAGAGATTTGATGTAWATACTATTCAGTGGATGTCATATCAAAAGCAGAGTAGGCAGCAGGGTGAGGAAGGGATTCTACCTCTCTACCCCACTTGGAGTATTCAGTACAAGAAAGTACCTGGGTGCTCTGTACAACAAAGATGTGACCTCTTGGAGGAGTGTAGGGGAATAGAATATAGGTAAATAAAGGTAGTATAGAAAGTAATCTTATCCCCTAAAGAGTTGCAGCCAAGTTAATTATTAGARATTAGGAGCAGGCCTGATTTTAAAAGGCCACACCTGTAGCCAGTAAGAAGAGTGTTATAAAAGAGTGGATTGGTTGGTTGAGGGGAACTGGAGTCAGTTGGTGACTGTGAGGAGGAGGAAGAGTCAGTGCTTAGAGGAGCTGCCTACAAGAAACATCAAGGAGGTAGAAAACTCTAGCAATATGGAGCCCTTGCAATATAATGACAACAGAGGAGGGACACAAAATTGGTCAGAGGGCTGRAGCACCTCTCCTCAGCAGACAGGCTGGGAGTTGAGGTTGTTTGGCCTGGAGAAGAGGGCTCTGGGGACACCTCACAGTAGCCTTCTATACCTAAAGGGGGCTKGTAAGAAAAATGGGGACAAACATTTTAGTAGGGCCTGTTGCAATAAGACAYGGGGTAATATTGTAAACCAGAAGAAGATTGATGTAGATTAGATGTAAGAAAATAATTTTTTATKATGTGTGTGATAAAACACAGGAACAGTTTGCTCAGGAGAGCAACAGAGAGATTGTAGATGCTTCACCCCTGGAAGTATTTGAGGTTGGGCTGGATAGATCTCTGAAGAAACTGATCTGGTTGAAGATGTCCCTGCTTACTGCAGGTGGTTTGGACTAGATGACCTTAAAGATCCCTTTCCAAACAATTTCATCATTTTATGAAAAAAAAAAATAAAAAATCCATCTTCTTGATCCTCTGTTGTCCTCCCCAAAACAATTGAGCCATTTAAAGGTGTCTAGAAAAATCTGAACTCTGCTATGCTGATAAAACAGGTAGATAAACTGGCCAAGAGCTCTCATAGCCAACACCACACAGACTGGGGCATGAGCCCACCGTGCTCTTCTTGCACATTTGGGGTACTCTGGGTGTTTCTCCAGAGCTATCTTCCCTTTGCCACAACAGGCATGTGTTTGATCTCCTCCTTGTGCAGGTGACCTTGGTAACATTTATGTCACACTGGGAAGCTGAAATCAAGTCAAAGCATAGRTAAAAATCCTGTGGGAAATCATTCTGCAGGTACACAGCTCTTTCACATGTTTATATGCACGTAGGTGTTTTATCCATGGACCTTCAGTCCCAAACAGTCCTCATGTGGTGAGGCAAGTTTATCAGGGGATGCAACATCACTAGCAACTGGCATTCTTTGAAATCTGTCTATGTTTTGCCCTTGGATTTTTGGAAAAAAATCCCATCTACCTCTGACCTATTGCTTTTGAAAATAATCAGTAAATCACTGTGGTGTTTTAGCCTCTCTTTGAAGGTTGTGTTTAATTGCGTATATCATTTGTATGTGGCTCTGATCTTGCTATCCCTGAATCTGCAAAGTCCCTGAAAAGACCTGAAGAGATATTTTACATGTTGATGCAGAGGAAAAAAATGTCCAGGGATACTTCTTATCTCCTCTGGCAGTGACTACAGGAAGCCAGAATCCAGGAGGCAGTGGGGAGGACAAAGGGCAGCCTTATATTTTTAATGAAGTTTARCACAAATGGTAGGGAATTTAGATTTTAATTTCTGGTACTTTTAATTAAATCTTTAACATCAGAATCATGATTTTCATTCAGASAATCTTATGGGAAAATCTAAAACAAAATTCTGTCTTTGATTTCCTTTTGTTTATRACAAAGCATCTAAAATGCCAGAGTCTGAGTAGAATATTTCCTCCTGYTATCAAGGTTGGCTTTATCTGGGTAATAGGTCAAAGCAGAGGCCTTCAGGGATAGCTTGAGATGTATTTCAGATCTGGAATACACAGCAAAGATCCTCCTTAGCTGTGTTGTCTCTGCATGTCTTTGATGCCATTATGACAATGTTCCTATCTGATTTTGTCTGTGATTACATCAAAATTGCCCTCCTGGTAAAGTGCACTATAAACTTTAATTGAATTCTGCTAACTTTACCACACTTTTACAGGCAGGAGGAGGCTGTAATGGATTTTTGTGTGCAATGTAGTTATTTCTATTTTCTGAATGCATTTGAAAAGTTGGCAGATGTTAAGAGAAAGGACAGAATGACAGAAGCTGCCCACATTTTGGACTCCTATTAGGACACTTGCATATAAATAATATTCTTAAATACGGGGCCTTTTGATACGACATTTTAAAAAGTKCAAGTGCCTTCTGGCCCTGCCAAAACCCATGGCTCACTATAAAACAATGAGAAAATGTGTGAGAACTGCCAGAAACCTCTATCCTTGTGGATATTCCCTGGTTCAAAAATACGGTTGTAATCCCGACAACAGAAAATGCCATAAACTACAAAAGAGGAAAAGTCCAATAAAAAMATTTGCTGTTCTGAGCAACCACACACTTTGCAAGGTGTTAAACCTTGAGTGTGCAAGCRTGAGCAGTGAAGGAAAACCAGCAGTTTTCTGTGAAAGGAAGAGGGTGTGTTTCTGTCTGGCAGTAAAGCCAATGCCTAAGAATTGATATGGGGTATCCCAGATCTCCCTCCCTAGGAGCTTGCAATGGTTTTGGTGGCTTCCAGGCAAAGCACCACGAAGAAAAGAAGAGAACACACCCCAAAATGCCTGTACATGAACCAAAGGCCACAGGCTGCTGGTGACCTGCATGATGCTCAGAGAATCTTGTGGGTCCGCTTGTAGGAATTGCTGAGAACTGAAGGCTTTGTGTTTGGATGAATTTCTTTTGAGKATTAAGGAAAGTCAGAAGATGGTTGGAAGAAGCACCCTGCAGGCATCAAGAAAGCAGTGAAGAAAGACTCATCTGAGGAAAGAAGTCTCTGCAACTGCAGCACTCAATCACAGACAGAGTAGGACTGCTGAACTTCCCCTGGCTTCCTTAAAAGTTGAGGTGCAGTTTGGCTGCTACACTAACCTCTGGAGAAGTGCAATGTTTGAGATTTAAGTGGTTAACAAAAATAAGGCAAGTGTTGATTTCTTGCTTAAACTGGCAAACTGGAATRAGTATCTGCCTATTGCAAGTAGACTTTTAGTTAGGATAAGGAGACAAGATTGTCTGCAGAAAAAGCAACAACTCTTCATGGTCAAATTCTTTGCAGAAAATAGTTTCATTTTTATTTATGGTGTAGAATTGTAATAGAGTTTTTCAGGTAATGCTGATCTTCAGCAACCTTTTGCTCTGGTTAGGGGATCTCATCTCTTGAAATGCCCCGATTGAACTCATCAACAATGCACTGGCACTTCTGAGTGTTCCTGTTTTGTTGGGGTTTTTTTTAATTTTACATGTCAGTCATTATCAATTTGTGCTGTTTGTTTCTATTTTTTTTTTTTTTTAGCAGATAAAAAAAGGTAGACCAACTGCAGGAAGGATTTTCCTCTCCTTTGATTCCGAAATTCTCTTTTGATTCCTAAAGCACAGCTTCTTAAGTTGCTAGGACTTTATTCTGTTTATATTCAGTACAGGTACAGTAACAGTCCAGCTGATTCCAGAAACCTCTACAGTCTGCAGTTTCTCATTTAATAATGCAGAATRAAGTTGCTGATTTAGATAATTTGTTTCCCTTGTTTCCAGTGCAGTTTCCTGATTACATTAACAAAGTCATGCTTTTACTTCCTCACCTTTGAAGTTCTTACTTTGAAAGCTGAGGATATCTGCTTTATTAATTCAGTGTAGGTGACATTAGGAATGGGCCATGGCCCACAGTTCAGCGATCACAGGCAGATAAAACAGATTCTCATTAACATGAATATATGATCAGTTTATTAAGGTAGGGTCTGTAGTCTGCATGGAACCAGGGCACTCTAGTGCAAATTGCTTTGTTTATTTAGTAAAAACACAAACCCAGTCTTGGAGAAAAAAATCAACTAATAACTAATCAACTAAAGAAGACAAAAACCAGAAAGGGAAATGGATGGGGGGAGATCACGTACTGCCATTAGTGAAGTTCTGATAATAGCTGAGACCTCTTCAGTGCAGTGCACTCTTTTCCATTTCATTTCCTTCTTTGTTAAATCCAGGGTCCTCCTAATGTTTCCAGGTAATTTCAGTCCCTCTATTGCAAAACTGGCTTCAAATTGGAACTAAGAGAAGGTTTAAGGTGGCATTTAGATTTTTTTTTTTTTTACCTCCTAAGTTTTATTTCCTCTTGTTTTGCTTGTTAACTTGGGGGACTTTGTTCTATGTTCTATTTGGGTCCTACAAAACAGTAGATTGATGTAGAACTTGATCTTATCTGCTCTGCATCCTACATAGTGCTCCTCAGAGTGACCGTGCTCTGGTGTGACTTGCTTGATGTTACTACCGGTCTCTTTCCAGAGGTCCTATGGGGGCTAAAAGTTTAAATTTAACCTTTCTCCTTTAAAAATGATGTATTTTTAATTTATTTATGCACCTCTGAGAACAATGCCCCAGCAAATTATGGACTGCCTTTTGAGTCTGGAAACCTCTTCTGTTTTCATTTGGTGATTAATTTCCCTTAAAATGAGGAGCTACGTGTCCCATTTGGGTACCACTGAGTCCATGTTGAGAATTAAAGTCTCTGCCTAAGGACATTTGCAAGTGTGAGTTGATGAAATGTAACTGATACAGCCAAGTGGAGCAACTGAGTATGTGTTGAAGATAGTTGAATCTTGATTCTGACAGGACATGACTGTAGTTAAGCACAGTTAKAACATGATTTGCCTTTCCAAATCTGCAGCATTTACAAAGGTTAAATATGCTAAAAAATACTAGGTAGATGTCCTGCAGGTTGCTTAATAAAAGCTGAGCTCAGCTATCCATATTTAATATTCAGAGTGGGCAAGCTTGCAACGGAGAAGACAAATGTTTTCTCTGCAGTCATCTCTACTTTTGTCTTCACACCATGTGTTAGAGGCAATCCTCATATATCTTAAAGGATATGCAGATTATTTTGCCCTATTTAGCTTTCTTGGAGGTACTATAACCTTTTTCCTGGAAGTACAACCCTGGCTAGCAATTACCTATTAAGCACCAGCCATTAGAGCCGGACACTGATACAGAGAATTGGGTGCTTCAGCTGGAAATKACCAAAGCTGTACATTTTTGCCTTCTCTATCCCACCTAAAAAGGTAGAGAAGGGATATTACCAGTGAAAAAGCAAGCAAAAGTTGAAGTTATGGTACCACTATATTTTGATATATCTACCTTGGACCATGYTCTGTCCTGCTGTTTGGAAATATTTGAGCCCATTTCTTGTCTTCCCAGATGTGTGTGCCGAAACAGTTGCTTGTGTGTTGAACTGAAGAGTGTTTAACTGCATTAAACCTCTTGGTTTAATGSAACTAGTTTGGTTTTCTTGTGCACAAATGAGATTAATTTTTCTCCTTTGACTGTAAAGGGAACATTGGCAAACACTCTGTTATGTTTTTTTGCAGAAATCTCTCTTCACTGACTGTGTAGGAAGCTCAGGGAGTCTAAATTTCTAAATATGCTGGTTTAGGCGTGTAATGTTTGGCAGTGTTCATAGTGTGTCCCCCTTCCTTCTGGCACAGAATAATCTATTAGTGGGAGGCTCAGGGGAAGAAAGCCTCCATAATCTATGCAGTGCTGAAGTGCCCTTAAAAATATCCTCAGGTGTTCTGAACAGTCTTGTGCTTCTCTTTGTATTCTGTGCATGTTCCTTCCCAAGTCCCATTCATTAACATTCTCCAGTGCTGTATTAAGCAATAGGTCTAATATCTCTGACTCACAGCTTATCCTTTCCTTGAGCTGAATTTTACATGCAGGGTGTTTATTTTGGATATTTTTGCTCCTTCTAAAAGAAAAGAAATTATAAGGGTTTCTAGAAGGACCGCAGTCAAATGTCCAGCCAGAGTTCCCTTGTTTGAGGCTTGCCCAAATAAGCCAGCCATCTCAGTGGCATTTTGACAGTTTAAGTTYTATGCAGAGGATGGTGTTTATGGGTACTGAATTAGCAGGAATCAAGAAATTAAAACTTTCAGCCTAGCAAAAGCTTCACCACACTTCATCYGTCTCATTAACCACCAAAATAGCTGTGCTACCAATGCTCCAAACAAAGCTTTGCATTTCTTCTTGTAGCTGAGAAAATACCTTTCCCTGGATCATTTGTTGATTCCCTTGTCAGGTTGAATTTGCTTTACTGACCTGCATCTTCCACTGTGAGCTTGCCATGGTGCTAATTTCCATCAGCTGTTCTAATGAGCTTGTTTTCCTTAAAATAGCAAACAATCAAGCCAAAAAAAAAAAGAGAAAAGCTCACATACCCACACCCATAACTTGGGCTGCTGCTGTTGCAAGACCCTGAGACTAAAATTGTGCTGATGGAGCATTTTTTCTCTTTAAAATAAAACACAAACCCAAGTAAGCAACCAGACAGCTGTCTCAGCTGCTTASCTGTACCTTGCACCTTGTTGCATGCATGTGCACTGTCAGTTTAAAGTACATCAGAAGATCACAAAAAAAAAAATCTGTCTTTTCTAACATAGGAATGGTCAGTCTTGAGTTTTCTCCAGCAGGGAAATAAAAAAATGTGTCTGAGCCTGAAGGGTAAGTTTAAACTGTCTTTTGTTGAAAGGTCTGTGTCATAACATTGATTTGCTTGGCTCCTAGTTTCCCTAGCCCCTAAGAAATTCAGTTGTGAAAAGGATATAAAAGAGGCATAAAAGTATATGTGTTTTTCTTCTAGTTTTCTGTTTACTGACATGTAGTATGTAAGCAGAGGGAACTGTTTTGATGCCAGRTTCATGAAGAGAAAATACCTAAATTTGTGTCATTTAAGTGCCAGAGCAGGTGTTTTTGTCACTTTTAAGGTCATCTTTTGAGGCGAAAACAAAAAGGAATGCTGTAAAAATTATGTAGATTACAAAGAACTTAGTGACTAATAGGAAAAATGTTACTGTGAAGTACAGATCTGTCTTACAGAGGTGCAGACTGTGTTTCATACTTAGGTTTCAATAAGATTTCCAAATAAAGTTAAGCTTGAAGAAAATTCTGACAGTAGAAATACAATTTGTTGAACTCTGTTGATTTCTGTCTATCCTGTGGCTGTATACRGCTTTTGATGTATTTTCAGCTTTGAATTGGTTTCTCCATTCTTACTRCCACATACCACAGGGTATAGACTAGGATGAGCCGAGTTAAGACGCAGTATTAGGAACAGAGGCTCTCTGTCTGCCTGGTATCGTGCTAGAAACTGGAAAATTGGAGTAATTTGGGTCTAAAACTTAAAAAAAAAAAAATCAGCTAAGGATAATATTTTACCGTAGAGAATAGATGAATTCTTTTAAACCTCATGAATTAGCCTCTGTGGTAACATTTTTAAGGCTTTGTTTGCAACATGGACGCTACAAATTAGGTTACATAAAAATAAAACTCCCTCCTCTTGCCATGATTCTCATACATCATATGAACTGCCTTACCCAGGTTCCCATGGGACTYTTGTCTCAACATAAATGCTGAAAGTTTATGTAATTTTAAAAGAAACAATTGAAGAAATTTATGGMGCTAATATATGCACCTCTGACTCAGGAAGTCTGAATCCTGTGAGACTGAGASTACATCCTGGGAAAGGTGGCTTGGGAAGATGGTGAGCCATATCCAAGCTGACCTTGAGGGAAAGCAATGCRTCCAGAAGTGACTGTAACAGTGTGGTGTTAGTGCTCTCCAATGGCTCATGCTGTCTGGGAACCTGTTGCCTTCCTCCCTTAGCTCTGAGATGCCAAACACATTTAAATTCACTTGTCTTTCCTGTTTTACTTTCAACACTTAGTTCTTGAGTCTTGCATTCTACAGAAATTGTTTCCTTCTTCTCTGGGTAGCTCAGAGTAGTTCTTGTGCTCACAGAAGCATTTCCATTCTGATTATTTGGGAGCTTTTATCTCTGCTGCAGAACAGATATTAAACCATTTCTTATCCAGGGGGAATGGATTGATGGGCAGACAGGGAAACTGCGATAGCCCAAGGTATATGTAAACACTGCAGCAATTCCCATCACCACACCAGCTCAGTGACAAAGTTTTACACAAACATGTTACCAAGGAAGGAAGCCAGCCAGCGTTAGCAGGCTTGTCTGCAGTTTGGAGATGCAGGTTTAGTTTCATGCTCAGGCAGTGTTCTCATGTGAATGTGAGCAAGTCAGCCTGCCTGTGTTGTAAATTCTTCCATCAGCAGCATGGGGATAYGAGCTACAGTCCTGCAAGGAAAAAGCAGAAGAGCACAGGGCACCCTGGAACAGTGCTAATGAATGTGTAAGGACCACAGGCAGTAACAGGCAATGCTACAAGGCTCTTCTGCTTCTACAGTGTACTTACTCTGCTTCAGTGTACTTCTGAAGAGTACAGTGTCTGCTTCTATCTGAGTGTGTCTCTGTGTGCTCAATACCTGCCAGGATGGAATTCTTTATTGAAATGACAGTAATTTCACTCAGTAGGTTTGGATCAAASATTGCCAGTTGAATATAGTGATGATAAATTAAGATTGTTTTATTCAAGTGGACTGTTACACTAGTTAGGAGGTTCCACTGACAAGCTCCAAATTATTTAGTTTAGGGTAGCGTGTAGCAATCARAAAAAGAGATATTTTTGGTGTCTTGAATAAATGTAAACTTAGGCTCTGGTTTCAGAAGATGCTTCACTCACTTCATTCCTTTTTATTTTGGGGACTTATTATTCCTCAAAGATAGCTTTATATTTGGTATCTTTCCTGAAAATACTGTGCTGCCACACTACAAATGTGTCTGCATGCTCTATTTTTAAATAGAGCTTTTAAGGCAGCTGCTGCTCTCACTGGTGTTTGCAGTGGAACACAGATGCCCAAGCCCTGCTGTGGCTGATGAAATAATACAGGCACAGCCTGTGCCTGCCCTGCCCTTCAGTTATCTCAGCAGCCACAGTAACTTTCCTATATCAGCCCACAGGGACTTTGTGTAGTAGGAGGGTGTAATTCTTTGATCTGGGCTGCTTTTTCCTTAGAACCTCTGAATCCTATGCCTTATTTAAACACTCCTCACCCTGGAATGTTAAGGCTGTCTTCGGTGTTGTGGTTTCAAAGTCAGAGATTCACAGAAATTAGGACTGGAAGGAATCACAAGAGTTCCTCTAATCTTTGCACTGATGCAGTGCAGGGCCAGCTAAATCTATTATCCTTCACAGCAGAAAAAGAATGGAGGAGCTTTATTGGAAAGKATAGACATAGRTCTTGAGATCTGTAATTGCAAACTKTATCATGCTCCTGTGTTCTCAGAGCACTGCAGCCACAGCAGCACTGTTGTGATGTTATGTGTGGCAGATGACTCTGAAGRCCCCTTAGGTCTGGAGATGCCCAAAGCAATCTGTTCTGTTGCTTATGCAGAACACTCAGTGGAACTCTGCTCCTGGGGATATTGCACCTGCTGCTGCAAGACTGACCTTTGCCAGCAGATACATGGAGCTTATTTTGGGCTATTGAGGAAGAAASATGCTACATTTTGGGTACCACTCACATTTACAGACACTGATTAATACTTCTGGTGTAAAAAGACATTTAATGCAAGGAGAGAAAACTGTAAATCACTGTAAATTTGAGGCTTTGCTGGTTTGAGTTAATCCTGTTCTCTTTGGTCAAGTGGGAATTTGGGTTTGTGTGCGTGACTGTTCTATTCAGCAGGATCACAGACTCCACAAATAAGGTATTTTTTCCCAAAGTGTGGGTGCAGAGTTTTAATTTTATTAGAGGTCACCTTTGGTTTCAAACAACTTCGTTTCCAGAAAAACTGTTCCAGAAGTGGGCTTATCTTTGATGAAATGTTTTTATCAATGTTTTGCTTGTAGAGATGGCTCTGATGATGTAGGTCATAGCCACCCCCTCTGTTTTGCTATTCCACAGATTAATACAGTGTGCGGCACATGGAATGTGCAGGGGCTGTGTATATCACCCTAATAGACAGTGTTTGCAGAAGTTATAATTCACAAAGGCAGTCACAGCAATCAATTAAGTGCCCTTGGCATTTGGGAAAGAAAGCCCATTTGAAATCCAGCTGCTTGCCAGCTGTGGATATTCATAGCAATTATTACATTGGTTGCTTTCTTCACTCCATCTTTTCATTTTAAAAGTGTAATGAATGATTTTATTGCCATCTTAAAAGTCTATTTATAATCCATTCATCTTGTGATGAACATGTGTATCCGATTCTCAACCTCTCTTTAATACTCTACAAAGTAGTGTTGCTTAGTTTAAAGTTTTCTTGGCACAAATGTGAGACAATSACATTTCTTAACAGCTTGAGTGACCTTAACTTTCACTCCTGTACTACTAGAGTGTGAGTTTTAATCAGTATTTAATATATAACCAGGATGTTTTTTTCCCTTTACATTTCAGTCATCCCTACCTTTCATTTCTCTTGGCTAGCAATATCTGGTGTATGATTGGGGATGCTTGGAGGCATRGCAACGTGGGCAGAGTTTTGTTAATTCATTCTTTAAGGTACCCACTGCAGTTTTTTATGCTTATGTGCAGAAAATAAGGCATCTGATGCCCACATGGTTGTGACACTGTTATTTTAAACCTGTTTCCTCTGGCAGCTGCAATTGCAGTGACCACTTGACTGCAGCACCATATTTTTAAGCTTRCACTCTCATCTGTCCTGCTGTGGCACTTTTGCTAACAGTGGCTTAGCCCAGAGCTGATGATGGAAGCACTCTCAGTCATTGCCATGCTGCTGGCAGGCCTGGAGCCTATTTGAAGGAGCAGCAGAGGTTAAATATCTTTAGGTGGACAAGGAGTGGCATTTAGACTCTTGGCATATGGTTGTGGCACTGGGCATTGAAATTTCAGGTATTTTTGGTCTTATGCTCATGTATTGGCTCTGATCACCTTTCTTAGCTGTTGTGTCCCAGCTTTACACTCAAAATCTGGGAGATTTGGGCATTTGACCTTGTTCYAAGATGATCCCATTCTTGATGGACTGTATCTGTATTTGGCATCCCATCCTCTTCTGAGCTGCCTCTGCTGTCCTCCAATCTCCATGAAAATTAGCATTCTGTYACCCTCTGGATAAAAAAGTGAAGATTCATTCCAAAAAATCCAAGCTAGAGATGCCTCTGTCCTGTGGCCTGRACAACTTTGACACAAAGCCCATGGTCTGTTACTGGGTACTGTATTTCCTGACCTACTGGGCAGCATTTTGTGGGCAGGGTGAGGAAGGTGGTGGAGGAGGAGCTGGTTTTTTTTCTGTGAATCTCTCTTTGGAGGGGCATGCCTGATGCTGCTGCCTGTGTCAGCCTGCCAGCCTGGGTGTCTGAAAGGAGGGTTAGAGCAATCCCCCTCCAGGCACAGATAAACTGTAATATTYTGGAGGCGGCCCTTGCTCCACTAAAAACAAACTGAAGGCTGTGGGACCTGGCCAGTGGAAGATCATGCCTGAGAACACTGCTTCTGATTTTAAAAGCTCCTTTTTCAWAATTCCCTGCCTAAGTAATGAGAGAATTGCATGCATACACAAGGATTAATTGAAGGGGACAAGAGAARAATGAAGGTAAGTGATTTATGACAGGGAGGGKTTGAGGTACAGGAAAGGGCTCTTAATCAGGAAGCCAGAAACATATCTGTGCCTTGTGTGAGGACACACTTTTCTGATGATAGCAAGATGCAAGCTGACCTGACAACTTAAGCCTTTCTGAGCACTGGAAGGTCTAGAAAAATATGGCATATATCCCTTTTTGCCCTCTTGGCCCCCCAGTTCCTTAATATCTAGATGTGGACCTGTACAGTCTTTTCTAATATGAGCTGGTATGTTGGGGGATTTTTTCCTGCTTCCTTGGCCTGCCTCATTTCTTTTTGGTCACAAMATGTGAAGCACCAAGGTCATCCTCTGAGCCACCAAAACACAAAGAAAGTTGCTCCTACTTGCTGCTTAACAATTTCAGTGTCTGGAAATTACCCTAGCACCAAGGAAAAGAACTGACCCAGGAATAGCAAGTCTTAAGCAGTGAGGACTGTAGAGGCCTGTGCCTCTCTAGTTTTGATGACCTCATTTCCCTGAGGAATGTAAGGGCAGGCAGTGTGTCAGCACTGACCCTCAAATCCCTCCCTTTCCTGTGACCCTCCTGGAAGGGTTTGGGCTGTCTAAGCAGAGTCAAATGGGCAAGACTTGCAGGTGGGAAGATCCCAACCCTTTGCATAACTAGCTCCCAGAGCATCGATCCTATCTTTAGCTTCTCTCTTCCCCTGTATGCTGGATGTCACATTTACTGTGGTGAAATATTTGGTAGAGAAAGTTTCAAGCTTTCCAAAACATTGTTGTTAACTGTACTCAATAGATTTACTTTATCTATTGGTAGCTAGGAAGAGGAGAAATGGCCTGCTAAAAGTAGTTCTAGGGACAAGAAGCTGAGAAAGTAAAAGAGAATTAATTGCACAAGACTTAGCAATGAACTAATGGATTGAAAATAGAGTTACAAATGCTGGTGTGAGTGAATACTACTAATACAAATAACAGCTGCTTTAGTTCCTATGTGGCTGGAGTCATTAGCTTCATGGAGAGTTCCTTATCACTCTTTCTGCAGCTCTTTTTTCAGTCCTTCTCTGTCCTTGATGAGATTGGACCCCATCTTGCACAGGTTTAGGCCACTTGATTGTGATGATGAGCATGAGAGTTGTCTGCTTTCAGCTGGTTAAAATGTGGAAATTAACATTTCCGCATTAATAGATCATTTTATGATCGGTTTAATAGATCATTTAATGATTTTTTTATTCTGCTTATACTGTCTTTCAAAACCACACAGGTTACTCCTTCTCCAAAACTGGTTCCCAGTATGAGTGGTATTTGTTGTGTTGAACTGAGATTGTTTAACCTCATTTAAAATCCTGTTAGAAAAACTTGAAATGTTGTTTTACTTATTCTGCATTTTCTAAAGGATTTCAAGTGCCTAAGTTTTTCAAAGCTGTTACCTGATTTCATGGATTTCCAATATAGGGACGCTTACAGACTCGATTTTTTGCAGAAAATTCTGTGTCTTGGGGGCTAGTTAATGTGGCTAAAAATTCCATCTCCTCCAGACAGACAGCTAAATACTTTAATGCAGATTTAATTTATCTGTGATATTTTTGCCCAAACCTTCTGTCCAGTACTTAGAAATCTGATCACAGGATCTAGAAGTAATATTGTTTAGAAGGACTTTTGCACCTTGGAAAGTTTTGCTAATAATTGTTGTRAAATGACCATACCAGTTAGGAATATGGTTTTTCTTTCTGATATGTAAAACACACCATGAAATTAATAACCAGACACAGTAGAGCAGTTMTTTTCATTACTTAAATGGGCTTAATTGGAGTTACAGCAAATTTAGATGGCATACCAGCAGCACTATATAAATTAGGTATGCATTCCCATGAATAATACAGCCATTTTCCAGCTTGCYTTCTTCCTAATTTCATTCTCCTCCTTAAAAGAAGTTAACATTTTTGTCACTTACTTAATACAAATTATATTTTCCTCTTAGGAAAGAAATAATAGAAGAATAAATGGTGCCAAACTGTAAGACAACAATTAGAAAGTCACTAGGAGCAGCAGTGAAAGTCTTTTGTAGTAAAATATGCCTTGAATTTGACCGCGGTTTTGGCATGACAAGAACCTGTAATATGCCATGACCTGCTACATTTAGCAGACAATGGCAAGATTAAGAGTCGGCAATAAAACGTTTTTGTTGAYCTTTCTATTCACTTCTACTCTGTGATTGAACTAGAGACACCTGAACATAACCCCTCCTATGCATCCATTGGAAAAGTCCTTTCGGAGGCAGTGACACAACTCTCATCCCTACATGTACCAAATTAYTCCTCTCTGTCCATCAATGGTGAATAGGTGGTGGGCTGATCTCTGTTAGTAACTTGGAGAGTAAGGACATGCACCCTTAAGGTCAGCTAAAATCTTCACAGCTGGATGCAAGTGAGGTGGTTTTGTAACCACAGCAGATGGGGAGCCCAGGCTGCCACTTTAGCTGATGGGGTGACTTTCACGTGGAATGACCACTGAACAAAACACACTTCTGGCAGGTGTTTGCTTAGACAGTGTTTTTAATAGATCATCCACTATCCCTGAGCAGAGTGGTACTCATTTTCTATGAAAGAAAAAGCCCCTATTTTTCAGACTTTAGAAAGCCCATGAAGATGTTCCATTTCCTCTTATCCTTCATCGAAAGAATTGAAACAATTCTTATGAAATAGGAAATTTTCCCTTAAAAGCTTCAATTTCTTCAAAAATGCTTTTTGAAAAAGAGGTGTCTGGAACAACTGGGCAATTTAACTTTTAATTTCTCCTTAATCTTTTATCCAGCTTTTCRAGAAGCAGGGGAAGGTTTTTAGGACCCAAAAGAGAATTAGGTTTGCAAAGCTTCTCATCTTTCACTGTAACTTGAATGTTTCTGTCTTTGAACCTTTTAAATATCCTCTCATAACAAAGATGCTGAATAAGCATGTTCTTTCAGCTTGATTGAGGGCCAGATTTAAGGGTCAGAGTTATTTTTTAATGGCTGTTTTAGCATTTTTGGTGCTTTCCACTCTCATAGTTCAGAAGTGTGCATGAAATGGAAATTGCTTTGAATATTTATCTTGCTTCCCTTTCAATTACTTGCCATGCTTTTTATAGGCTTAATTTTTCCTTCAGTATTTATGATACATTCTGTCTAACTTCAATTCTGAGTAGCAGTTGTAACTGAGGCTTAATGAAGTTTTTTGATGGTGACTATAGATGCATTCAAATAAAACATTTTATTGTAACATATTCCAAAACAAGCCAGTGGTAATAATTGCAGTGTTAGAGATTCAAACAGCTAGGTGAATTTTTAGTTTGTATGGCCTTACAGTAAGAGCTAAGTAAATCACTGATGGAATAGAAACGAATAATGTACCTGAATTCTCACCTCATGGCTGATTTGGCAACAATTTTGGKKTTTTTTTCCTATATTCARTTGAACTTATTTATAGATATTCTTTCTGGTATAAACTTGAAATTGTTCACAAATATTTTTAATGAATATTCCTAAGCATTTCCCTGTAAGTTTTTCTAAGCAGTTGATTTCAGGTAATTGGCAATCAAAATGCAAGCTGTGCTGATTCATTTTTATTAGGCACATCACTTACAGCAAGGTATTGTTTCTCTCCCCAGATGGAGGTTCCAGTTCAGGAAAATATTAAAACAAAGAACTCAAAGGGACTTCATAAAATGCTTACAGGTATGTTCCTCAGCACTTTACTAAGTCCAGAGTATAATGAGAGTAGTTCTTTAAAGCAAGTTTCTGCTATGCATAGTTAGTGTTTATGAGTTTAAAATACTCTTTCTGTCTGTGTTTCTCTGATGTTAAATTAAAACTCGCTGCTTCCATAAYATCCTTGCCAGGAAATTCACTTGCCAGAAGTATCCATAGAGAGGGAGTAGAAAATGAATGTAAATGCAACCACAGCAAATGCTGGTGAGTGAACAGTCAGGGGAGCAGGAGGTGCAACTCCAGTCTAATTATGGTCTAAACAATGGATGCCATCCGTGAAACAAAAGGATTTAAAACAGGGGCCTTTTTATGCACATTATCCCACYACCCAAATAAGAATTGGTTCTAAAATCTCTTGGGTTTTTTCTCCAAGTAATCATGCAAGACAAACAGATGTTTATAGTTTCAGGTTCCTGTCCTTCCCATCAGAACGAGAAATTTTAAAAAGCAGTGGATTTGAATCAATTGCTCACACASATATTGACAGATATGACCATCTTCYYTCCATGCTGCCTGGTTTTGTCATGTAATTTAAGGAATGTAATCCAGARCACTGAGAATGACATTTATCATGTAACAGTTTGAAAGACAGTTTGTCATACAGAGGGGCTCAGACCTCATTAAAACCTCATTCCCAGCCAGCATCTGGTGATGGAGGACTTGATACAGGTAAGGAAAGTTCATTGTAGGGTCAGAGCCTGAGCATGGGGATGAAATTTCTTTTGACATCTGCCAGGGGATAGATCTTCTGTGTTTGGTGTTGTGACAGGACAAGGGCATGAGGTAGACCTTTTCTTCTGGACAGCAGAGGACAGGATCTGCCCRGTAGGATCTGCTACTTATAGGTTTTTAGCCAGTGGAATGGCAGTTCAGGCTACTATTTCCAGCTGATCATGACATCCCTTAAAGCAACTTAATTTAGAATACTTCTAAAATTACTCTAATTTCAAGAACTGCTCATGCACAGGTGGGTTCAGTAAGTTTTAATATAATTGATAGGTRTATTTAACTGTATTAGTAATTTAGTCTTACTTTGGACTCTGTTCTCAGTTATGACCTGTCTGATTTTTTTCCTACACAATGTCTGGTTATTTTATGTATAGTGTGTGAAACATACATATTTTCATAACAACTGGAGATGTATTTGCAGGAGTGTGAAGTTTCATTTGCAGAGTTTGAAATTGTAATCAACAAACTGTTCTTTAATTTAGACAAAGCAAGCATATCAAACACAAATATTAACCATTCTATCTTGCAGTGAATACTTTAATGTAATAACAAAAGATTTGGAAGTAAATCACCAAAGCTATAAAACTCATATATGCATTTCCCATGCTGATCATAACACAACTTGTTTACTGAGGAAGAGGGAAGTCTTGCTTACCTGGCAGAAAGCAGGGGGAAAATAGTTTCTCTTTGTCATTTACCATGTCTGTGTGGGCTTTATAAAAACAAACACATCAAGCATATCAAAATACCAGGTTTACTTTCCAGTCAGTGGTACCTGGTAGAGGTATGAGGGTGGATTTTGATTAATCATTTAAAAAAACTCCAGACATACCTTCTTCAGTACAAAGCATTGTGGTTGGGAACACAAATAGTTGTCACTGGCAAAAAACACCTAAATACAGATGGATGTGAATTAGTGCAAGGACTTTACAACTCTGCAAAAACATAAAGGAGGAAAAGCCAGTGAGAATGCCAGTGGGGTTTTTTTGCTAGGACTGGGAGGCAGTGGTCTGGGCTCTCTGTTCTGCTATTGATCTGCTGCACACAGACAYATCATTCTCATTTTCTTAAGTCAGCCACAGCATCTCAGGGTCACAATGAGGCAGTAAGCTCTKTTGGTCCTGTGGATGCCTTCTGAAATGGAAATTGAGGAAAGTAACCTTTGCTGCAGTTGGGAGAGGTGAAAGTTAGTCTGTGCTGTTACACTCTGTTTTCTGCTTCTTTCTCCCATGAAATAGAACCCAAATTTTGAATAGGAGTAAAAAGACCATTGACTCTTCCTGGGTGCTCTGRGTTTATTAATAAAGTGGTTCTGAACAACAGTTTTCTCTTCAGTCCTGAGGATGGGTACCTTTTCCTGTATTCCTGTGTCCTGGCAGTGGTCACAGCTGGCTATGTATCATGGTAGAGTAACCAGATCTTTATTCTAAACTCAGTAAATTCTGTATGGCTCTTGGGTGGTGCATGGGGTTGACCAGCCCTACTGCAGACCTACCTCCCCAACTTGCTGCCCTGCTCTTTCCATCTACATCTATTTAGACCACACAGTGAGGCTCTGCACTTAAAACTGTGACGTGTTTAAAGAGTAGTCATTAGTATTAAGAAAAGAAACTTCTTTTTTTTGGGTGAGGAGGGGAGCAGGGTGTGAAGAGAGTTGGAGAGAGGAAGTGTATGAAGTTACCTGGGAAGATTAAGTTAAAATCTTAGTGGTATTTCATATGTACTGGGGCAGGACTTGCCCTGGAAATTGYAGGGATTTAAGGACCACAGTGTCTTTTGGATGTCCATCCCTTTAAGCATGGTTTTAAGGGTTGTTGTACACACGTCAAGCAGTCTGTAGTTTTTGTTTGGTAATGGTTGGTGTTTTAGGAATTGTTAATCCTTCCTGTGGATTTCATACATAGAAGGTTGTGGCAGAAGGGCACAGATCCCCCAAAATGGTGCCTTTTGGGATCTCAGCAGGTGTCACAGTAGTCCAGGGSTCAGTATGGGCTAATTTCTCCTGGAAGCATTACAGACTCAGTTTGTTGGCCTGTGTTGATTGTTTCTGAGCTGCTCCTTTTCTTATCACAGTAAAAAGCGTGACCCAAGAGTTCATGGCCTGATGACATATACTAAGCCTTCCAACAACACAACACTCAGCAACTCTAGAAAATGGTTGTTGAGCAGCCGCAAATGAAAATGGCCAGCCAGTGACTCAGCCGGTGGCTCACACAAATTGTCATTGCAGTAATTGCCATTATCCCTGAAAACCTGTCAACTTTCCCACCAAATGACTCTTGCACAGGCCTTGGAGGRCCATCAAATTCAACCCGTTTTAGACAGCTTTTCTGACTCATCTCTCTTGGTTCTACAGCAGAAGGTGTTTCAGGGCATTTGCAAGCCATGAAAGGGCAAAGGTTGTTATTCTGGGGCAGAAACAGGGTAATGAGTGACTCAGCCAACCAGTAGAGGAGGAGAGACATCACATTTTCCATAGTGTGGGCCACAAAAATAGAAGCTGTAAAGCAGTGGGAAAGCAGTGTGAGACCTTTTGCCCCTTCACACCAAGCCCTGCTGTCTCAAGTTTCTTCCTTAGTCCCAAAAGAGCTGGCCCATAGCTAAAGGTCTGCAGAGGTCACCTRTCCACACCACTCAGCCCTTTCGCTCTGACAGCCAAACTGGTGTTTAGGTGAAGTTGACTTTAGCCTGTGAAACATGCACAAATAACCTCAATTGGTGTATTAACCTGGCTGCCCAGGTGGTAAAAGGCTCCATGCAATTCCGAATCCCTTCAGAAGAGACTGACTTGACTGTGACTCACTAGGTGGGAAGAGAAATGACAAAACCAAGTAAGAGGAAGGCTTTCTCTAGACCAGGTTATAATTATRCTGCATGCACCTTGTTGCCTCAGGATGCTATGGAGTTGGTATTAGAGAAATTTGTGTCAATATGTGACCAATAAAGAGCATAGTCCCCATGTAACCTCCWAATGAGAAGATTTTTAAGTTGTGCATGGCCATTACTAGGAGAAAACTCTCTTAGACAAAGTAAGTGCYCACATCTACATTCTTAATCATCCACACTGGCTGTTGTCAGAGGTGGGATTCTGAGGAAGATGTTCAGTCTAAATCTGTGTTGTTGCTTCCATGTTTTTAAGCAGTTTTTGATCCATCTGTGAATTAAGACAGGGGTTCTACAGCTTGGTGCTTTGTAGCTTGAGCCTGTCAGGACAGCACTCTCTAATGTGCCTCACTTCTCAGCCAGTAGACTGGCTGTAGGCTGACTGGTGAGGGGTGAGTCAACTCATTTAAAGTAAATCACCCTAGAGCTGTCTTCTCTGATCTCCAAAGTGCATATCCTCTTGCCATTGTAGCAGGATCTTCGTGTGAAAATGAAAACAGAATTTCATCTGAAGCTTTAGTTCTCCCAGAGTACTTTAAAGCAGACACAATTTTATATTCACAACACAAAAACCTGATCCATTCTGTATTTCACTTGAGCATGCCATTTATTTTCAATCTCCCTCTGAGCAGAGAAAGGTACTATGATAATAAATGAAAACATAAATTCCCTTGAATTGCTGTTCTTTCGCTTTTTATATTGCTGCTGAGATTTTTGCTGGCCTTGGTTTCTCTTCCTCACTGCTTCCGAGTCTATTAAGTGACATTTCTTAATGGTTCCAGTTGGTGTTTAGAAGAGGAGAAAATCCTCTCTTAAATCCAAGGGGTTGATGAGACTCTGAATCAGAATTTTTTCAAGACCAGATCCAATATGATGTATCTGGCCAGAGCCAGTAAGAGAAAAGCCTTTCTGCACAGCTATTTACTTGGCATTCTTACTCACAGCTGCCAGGTGTAAAGATCTGCTTACTATAATTTGGAACTGGGACTTGAATTTTTTTTWAAACTTTTTTGCAGTCTGTCTTGCTGGGTTTCTTCTTCATGGACACAATGGATACTTAAACACTAATGAGGACAAAGTGACTGAATCAGTGGCTTGTGGACAGTCAGCAGGACTGCTTTCAGCTGCATTTGTAGGTGCTGTGTGTTTTTCTTTTTTGTCTTTCATATCCCAGGAAGTTGTTTTGTCTATTCTGGAAAAGCATGTTCAGCTCGCATGTTGCTTCAGAATTTTTCCATGGAACTTCTTCATAACCTCTTGTTTGTGTAACAGAACCAAATGTCAGAGCCTGAGTGTTTGTGATGAAATAGAATTTTTGTTTTGAGACAGACCTGCCTGTGACACATAAATGCTGGCAGCATGAAGCAACTGTTGTGACACAGCTTGTCAGGAAAGCAAATCTGGGCCTTGGGCTTTCACCACTTTGGGCTCCTGGTGACAGGTRTCCAAGTGGCTGCTGCCTGACTGGTCTGCTTGTATCCATAAAACCTCACACCACTAACTCACTGCAAAGACGCTTGACACTCATGGAGTGCAGTAACAAGACTAACACAGAGTGAAGGCTTTTCAGACATGATCAGATGCTGCTACACCYCTTCTTGATTTTCCCTGCTGTTCCAGTGCGCAGGGCTTTATTCTGGACAAGGCAAATGCTATGTTGGTGTCACAGCTTTTAGGGCCACTAAGGGCAGCAAGAGCCAGCCTTAAGTATTCAGCTCTTTCAGACAGCAGTGTGCAGTTGAGAATTTTCCTTTAATGCAGTAAAATTCCTTTAATGCAGGTAAACAGCCCTGTTTACTTATAGGTACTAAATATAGTGCATCAGTATCTTGACTATTGACAAAGAAGTGCCTCTAGTACCTGCCAGCAATTCTGTGTTCCTGTAACCCACAGTATGTGAGGTGAACAGGCTTGGGCCAGCGCATAAGAGGAAAATAATGATTTAGCAAGTGGATGTTTGGATTGTTTTGGGGTTTTTTTGGTTTTTTTTGCTTAGGGCTTTTTGGTTTGTTTTTTGTGGTGTGTTTTGTTTTGGTTTGTTTTTTTTTTTATTTTGTTCTTTTGGAAGCTGTGTTAAGATTCCTCAAGTAAATTTGTACTGTCCTCCTGCTATTTGAGCCGCATGGAGGGAATCGAATGGCCATGGCTCATTCTTACCCTGCAAAGCTGAGCCAGAGCTGTTGCAAGGAGAGTGAGTCCTTTGCCAGTCTCAGGGGATATGTTAGAAGTCTTTAGACCAAAAAGTCATATTCGGAATTTAGGGATAGACTTGCATGCTCTTCATTTCTTAGCTGAGATTTCTGAAATATTTCTACTGGTGAAAGATACTTTTCATATAAGTGGGTAGGCCCTCAAGGGATAGCTCACTGTTGTAAATTCTGCTTATAAATTTTAATTAATCTTTATTTCAACAGATACTGATTTCTACTAGGTCAACATATACTTAGTGAACAGTGAGAGGCCTCTACACAGTCTGCTGCTTTATGCAGTACTTTTGATTAAGCACATAATTTCAATTACTGTCGATCCAGCTTTATCAAAAAGCTCTTTTAAGTGTTTATTTTTTTTCAGCTTACAGATGCCAGCAAAAGTGGTATTGGCATTTTCATCCCACGTGTAGCTACAGAAAAACACAACTTTATTAAAAATACAGGGAAAGAGCAATATGTACACCAATGGCCAGATTTAAGACAGCAAAGTACCTACATGTCCTGTAGCCATGTAAATCCGTCTCAGTGTCTGAATCAAACTCTCTAAGTCTTTTAAAAAGCCCTGGGCTACTTAAGGCCTGATTTTCAGCAGTATTTTTAAGMGAGTGTTGAGGGACTGTGAACTTTGGTCATTTCAGCATTAGAAGCTTCAAGATGGAGATATCTAGCTAGTGTGATTTTCAGAGGATTTTCATAATATGTGGTACTTAGGCATTTTTCAAAATTCTGCTGCTGTCTGTATCTGTATCTTTAAGCCCTTAAATACTTCCACAAATCCAGACCTAACATCTTTGGCCTGCATCTGACTGTTAGACTTCAMCATTAAAATTTTCCTGGTGAAACGAAATTAATGTCCCACTTCTCAGAAGTCAGCAGGAGTTAGTCAGAACTTCTGAAGGTCGGACTATGATTCGGAATGGGCTTAACTCTGAGGTTTGTTACTTAGTTTGACTGAAATTAAACTTGCTTCCTTTGAGGTGCTGCTGTTTACAGCATTCCATTGCAGCTGAGCAAGTTAACCAATGACTCCTACAACCCTACTGCTTCTGGGGTTTTTTYCCCCCCTTTTGGTCTTTTCTGGTCTTTGGTGTTCTGAAACAATTCTGTCAGAACAAAGAACTGTGCAAGCGTATGCAGCTGTGGGGAGAGAGGACCAAGATGTGGAGGGGATTTTGGTTGTCAGTAATTTGGAGTTTTTGCTGCCTGGCCTCACACTTGGCTTCAGTTTGCATAGTTAAAGCATGAGATTTAGCCCTGCACTGGAACCCCAGGTGGCTGAGGGCAAGGAGGTACAACAGGAACTGAATCCCACTTTCACTGGGGAGAGGGCAAGGAATGTGCTCGTGTGTTCAGGACTTTTTAGTCTCTGCCCATTTCCCAGTTTCAAAGTGTCAGCTGGGGTGACTACAAGACTGGGAGGCATTTATGTATTATGGTGATAAACGGTCATGAGATTTTGGGGAGTGTTACACTTCTGGGGAAAAAATATGGGACTTCTCTTCTTCCTGATAATGCAGGTGGTGGTAAGCCCYGGGGGATCATAGCATTCTCTGATAGCAGCATTCAAGTTGCTTCCTCTGCTCGGAGGACATTTCATTTCAGGGATATAAGGATAGTAATAAAAGCTTTCTCCACACCTTCTTCCCAGAGCAATTCCCCAGTTCATAGCTGCCTGTCCAAAACTACGTCAGTAATATTCCAGTATTCAGCCCAATAAAAATTTTGTCAAGAAAGCATAAAGTTTCTGTCAGATCTTTTCCATTAAAAATCACTTTTATAGCAGCAGGCTGTAACAAGCACACAGCTATGGAGTGAAAGTGTGAAATGATGAGAAATTTGGACAGTGTTATCATCCAATGGGGAGTCAGTGGCAGGCCACTTAGAATGCCTCCAGTGTATAGAGCGTGACAACCAGAATATTTTTCACAACAGATTATAATGTAAGAAATTTATTGCAGATCTCAGAAGGGAATAACCCACACCACTGATTCTAGTCCTTTCCCCCAGATATATTACTCAGATAATATAAAGTCATAACTCCTTGTGAATTATTTATGATCCTGTCCCACCTTAAATTAAAAAATGTTTCTGCTGGATACTTGCAGGGTTAATATCTGTTGCCCCTCTGTTTGATTTGCTGAAAGAAACAGTTATTTCTGTAGTCAATGGGAGGTGTATAGCATTTGCTTTGTCTGGTAGCTACACAGCTAGTTGTGATGTGATCAGAAACAGGACTCGCAACCGTGACCAGAGCAAGTAGATCCAAGCCACTGTAGCCCAGGCAGAAGACAGTTATTCAGTAAAAAGCTTTGCATCATGATCCCTGACTGAAATGAATCTGATTCGTAGCATACCTCTGTTTAATCTTTCTTATGATGGATCATAACACCAAGAGCATCGTGACACGAACCAAACTTGGCATTCATTGGATTAATTCCTCATTTTTTATCGAGAAGTCAGACATGTTCATAATTTGTAGCATATTTGTAGCCGACAGCAATGTCTGTATGACAGACAGTATAAGTCAACTACCAGTTCTCTGTGTGCCAATGCATTCAGGAAACAGCACACCACTCAGAAAGTGACTTAAGAATATAAGTATTCTGAGATAGTGGCTTCCACTGTGAATGCAGGGGTTTGCCAAAAATAATGGGTGAGTTAGTTTAAGAATAAGGAGCACATTCTGATCTGCACCAGACTAAGCTGTGGTAGACTTAAAAAGAGTKCTGGGAAAGGAGAAGATTTTCTGAGTCCTAAAAATGAAAACTTTATGAGCAGTGCAGAATTAATCACGGAAGACTTACTTGACCTTGCACTTCAAGGTTAAAAAAATAACTTGGGATAAAAAGGAGGGTTTTTACAGAATATAAATTTAGCCAAAGTTGTCTACAGCAGTATTTCTTTACTTTCCTCTGAGTATCTTGTGACTGGTCATTATCAGACACAAGATGGTGGACTTGAGGGCACACTGATCTTACCTAATCTATTGTTTCTTCTGTGAACTACTTTCAAACAGCTTTGTACCTTGTTTATTAATCATGGGTTWTAAGAAGGGGACCAGAATGACCAGGGCAGACAAACACCCCCTTCATCAACATGCTCTTGTATGGTCCCTCTTTCTTCCTTCTCGCAAGAAAATAGCTGCAGAAGTCCATCCCCTTCATTTTCAGAGAGGTTTATTGGGTGTCTTGACTTGGCAAKGAGTACCTTTATGCCTGCAGTGGTTCAGGGCATCAGTACTGCAGGGCTGAGTGGTGGTTGCAAGGCTTTTTGTTACTTCTGAGAAAGGAAGCAAATCATGTCAGTGATGCAGGGGCAAGCGAGGAGTAAAATTGATAAATCAAAGCTTCCATTGCTAGCAAGGTTTTACTTTTACTTCTGTGGTAACTCATAAGCTACCATACCCTTTGTTGGAAASTGCATTGTGTGTGGCTTAAAATCCTTTGTTATGGTACCAAAGAAGAAAATAATTATYCTTCACTTTTATTGGAAAGAATGGACAGTCTATCCCATGCATCAGAAGATGATAAAATGAATGTCTCTTGTATCCCTAAAATTATCTTGATCCCTTAGGGAAGAAGAGAGGAGGGATTGGGTAGGGGGGGTTACAGAACTTCSCAGCATAGAGGGGTGTATTTAAGAGAACTCCTAGATATTATCCAGAGCATAGTTTAGTCATGGATATATGTCTGGCAGGCCACAGAACAAGAAATCAGTTGTTCAGATAGAGAGAAATTGTTCTGACAKATAGTAGAAGTCAGAGTATGGTGATTCTTTTATCAGTGATGTTCTTTGCAGTTGTCTAGAGGAGTTTAGTGGAATTCATGGCTTTGCTAGAATTATAAAAGAGTCCATCCACAAGGATACAGCACTCTAAAACGCTTCCTGGAATCAGGTCAAGGAATGAGAGGAGGCAGAAAATTGTCTAAAACATGGTGCTTGCTTAAAGCTGCTTGCAAGAACATTAGACCAGAGCTGATATCGAAGTCATGTTGTAGGACACAAGCATCCATCCATCTTTGCTTTTCCTCAGTCAGTGAACTTCATGCTGAAAGTGGGGGTTAGGCTTCAAACTAGGAAGAAACTTTTTTATGCTCTCTTCCAAAGGAAGGTTTGAACAAAAAAGTTAGAACTTACTGCCAGTATGTGTTGTTAGATTTTACATCCTGATCTGTTGATAATTTCATCACTCGAACTTCTTGATGTATTGATTTGATTTTACTCRTGACCTTAATGTGATTGTCAGATTGTTCTGTCTTTAATTACCTCAGTAAAATTGTAGTATATTAGCTCAGTGAAGTGCTAATTTAAGTGCCTCTTTGCTTGCTCAACCTCTTCTAGAAAACTAATTTTAAAAAGTCAACATAACAGGTTTCATCTGTCAAACTTTGCAGCATGGACATTGCATTCAGTAGGTACAAATAACCTTCAGCAAAGAAGATTGCAAGTCAGTGGTTTCTGAGACAAACTTACTATCCAAGCCTTTTGGCCTGACCTACTAAGAAAAAAAGAATGTCTGTGCCAGAAACTCTGCAGTGGACAAGGGAAATAAGCCATTCATTGGAAAGTTTAGCAAACAGAACATTTTCAGAATTGCCAATGTCAGGCAACTTTTTTGGATTTAGGGCCGGTGTCCTACAACCAGTGACTATAAGGGAATAGACATATTTCACTGAATAATTTAAACCAAATTTAACCAAAACCCTAGTTCATTGTACTCCTACAAGCTACTTAAAGGGGCTATCCCTCCTATATGCTTCTTCCATTGTGGGCAAAGTGTCAGGGGAGAATTTATGGGAGACATTGCCTGGAGTCCTGGTGAAGGTTTTYTTCTCACCCCRTAAGATTTACCTTTTCTTWCTGATTCTCCTCTCCACTGGTGTGTGTGAGGGGAGAGTGAGCAAGCAGCTGCCATGGTACTTTGTTGGTGTCAAACCACCACAAGCCCCAGATTCCTTCTGCTGAAGTTGTTGGCTAGAGCTGCCCTGTTGCTCGATATGCCAGCTGTGGGTGACAGAACAGCCCCTCTCAACTTGGTGCTGCTTGGAAAATGGAGGGAAGGCAGGAAAAGAGGATACTGCTTGGCCAAAGACAATGCTGCTGAGAGGACAGAGGTATCTTTATCCCAGTTATACCTTAGGGGTGGCTAAGGGGTTCCCAAAACCAGAGTGTAGTCAGATTCACCAGCAAGGTCCATTTTCTCAGTAGCAGCTGTGTGCTGCACCCAGGCACTGTTACAACACTCWGACACTGCCCAGAGGTCTATACAAATTGCTCTGCTGTTTAGCATGTGTGTTCTTACAGCCAAACAGTCCCAAATAATTTTTGAGAGGGGCATTATGAAGCCATGAGAAGCCACTTGGTTGACTGCACAAATCCACAAATAAAAGCTCCCAGCAACGTATCTCCTTTACAGTTGTATAAAGCCTGCTGATACCAGCCATTTCAAATGGGTGTGGGATGAGAGGCATCATTGCTCTTTCACAAATGGATACTAAGGTCACTCAAAATCAATAGCAAGTAAGAGGTGAAAAGCAACTCTTAGAGAAAATAAGGCTGAAACTGCTCCAGAGTTCGAGGTTTGACCAACCACTTCTGTGCAGCTTGCAAGGCTGCAGAAGCAATTGTAAAAACACCTGGGGTTTGTGCTCTCTTGTGTTTACAGAGCCCCTGCCCTCATGTACTTCAAAGACAAAGCCACACAGTTACACAGGAGAAAGAAGTAACTTCTCCAGAAATGGGSTCTGGAATCCAGAGTTCTTATTTGGACACCAGAAGCAGTTCTCTTTGTATTTGCCAGCTCTTTGTTTTTTTAACAGTCTCATGGACCGCTGCAATGTTTCATAGTGATGTTCCATTAATATTTGTCTTTTTCTGTATGCTCAAGCACTTGTGTTCTTATGGGCAGATGCAGAGGTTTAATTTTTTTTTTAAAATAAGCTCACTTTTGTGTATAAAATGTCTGAATTTTTGGCTTATCATTTTTTATGCTTATGTTTGTGAAAAAATGCATATGAAAAAATAGCTTCTTACTAAAATATCTGCAGAGATGCATATTTCTATGCAAGTTTTCTAACAAAATAACTTATTTTGGATTGCTTGATACTGGTGACAAGCTTTTTTGCATTATGGCCCCTAAAAGTAGACACAGTGCTAAAACTAGTGCAGAGCAGGGAGGAAGGATAAGGTTTTGCACCACAGAGACTTGCCTCCTTTTTCTGTCTTAGACATTTGCCTTTTCACAACAATTTTGCTGTTGACATGCTCAGCTTGTGATCTAATCTGTGCTCATTAGAGGGCATTTTACACATGCACAGAAGGCAGACTGAGGGAGGGGGAGAGCCTTTGCCAGTACTTAGAACTTGAAGTTACTTCCCCAAAGTGGAATTCATGTACAGCAGTCACTCTCCAGGCCAGATTTTGAATCTGTCACTCCAACCATAAATCATATATTCACAGCAGTGGAAAATTTGAATAGGCACCTGCTGTCTAATGGAAAAAGTTCTTCATTCCTGCTCTAAACAACATTGTTTGTAGCTTTTCACTGACTTGGGTTCAATAAATTCAAGCTTTATTAAAGCTTTAGTAGAATTTCAGTTACTCTGAGTGGTTAGATTTTTGTTAAACTTCATTTSAWTGCCTCTATATTTTTTATGCTATATTAAGTATACCATTTAATGGGTTTTGATTGGTAATGCAGCCTGAAGCCTCATTACTTGAAAGCTTTATAGCTACCAGAAGCAAGTGTTTTCAGTCTTTGATGGAGAAAAATCAGCTTTCTGGTTGGGGACTGGCTTTTTCCAAACTAAGAAATCAATAAATTGTCTCGTCCTTTTATGACAGATCTGGAATTTCAGCTCTGTGTGCCCTGAGTTGAATTTTGTGCATATTCCTCAAAGGAGAATTTAGCTGTCATAATTGATGGGATGCAGCTTGCAGTCTGCTATGGGGCACCTCAGCTTGGGAAGGACATCAAAGTGAGGCTATTTATTGGGATAACCAAAAAGAAAGCATGAGCATGTGGGAACTGTCACCCCCTCTTGCCTCTGGGTGTCTAGTTTATATTCACTCCAGTGGAGGCACTCATGGTGTCCTATTTTTCAAGAGCCTTCTTTTATTCTTCCTTTCTAATTTATTTTTCCTGTCCTACCTACTTAACACAAAAGTAAAGCATGATACTATAGCAAAATGGGATCAAAGTGAAGGAGGATCCTTTGCTACTTTCTAATCCAAAGGAGAAAGGTGTTGTAAGCAAACAAGTGAGATGTCTGCTGTTCTGTGACACAGGAATGCTGCTTCCAGAGGAAATGCCTTCTGTTTGAAGGCATCCACTGGTGCCCATGGTCAAGGCTGCCTCTTAGGATGGAAAAAGTGGTCTTAATTAAGTCATGTCAGCAAGAACTTAATAATGTTGCAGGTACAATATCCCTGTGAATTAAAATTGAAAATTGCCATGAAGTTGTCCTTCAACAGTGTGCTGAGTGTCTGAGAAAAGCCTTGGTAGAACTGACAATTTTATTGAAGAGAATGTCTGTGGCAAAGCTTTTTGGTTGTTTGTTTTTTTTTTTTTAGTGAAGGACTCTGGCTTCGTGTCATGTTTTCAAAAGGATCAGCTGTTTTGTTCTGGGTTCTTGCAAAAGAGAGATGGAGGTTTCAGGGTTGAGTGCTGGTGTTGAGTGGTGGGGGTRTGTAACTCAAAATTTACAGCACCTTGCTTTGCTCTTAGAAGYGAGATCTTCTTCAGATGTGGGGTTTTTTGTTTTGGTTTGTTTTTTTTTTTCTTTTTTTTTTTGTCTAGAAGAGAGTTATTCTGCAAGTTGCCACCTTCTTTGAAGAGTAATTGTACAACTTCTTCCTCAGGTCCAACCTACCCGCCCTTCTGTTTRTCTTCAAGAGAAAATGGTCCTGCATCAGTTGTGTGCTGCAGATGGATATGTGAGGAGGGGGGTGGCTGGTCAGCAGGGAATTCTCTTCCTGTCTGTGCCTAGGAATGAGTTGCAGGTGTGTGGGATGAGCATCGACCAGCACAGGTTAGGACAGTGCAGAGAGGAGCTGAATTTCACTCGTGTGGGAAGCAAAGGGTCTGGAGATGGAGCTGAGTGTCTTCTGTCAACAAAAYGCTGCCTCTTCCCCAGAGCAGACAGAAAGTGCTGCGGGCTCTGTGTTTACTGCAGAAATTGTGCAGAATACTGTAGAATTCCCTCATAAGTGTGTGAAGGTCATTAACTGAGTGCCATCTACTGGCACAAGGGGTCTGCTTTCTTAACATGAGAAATGAGTGCTGCAGCTCATGCTGAATCACTTCCAGGTGAGCCCTGAATGCAAGGTGCCAGCCTAGTTTTAACTCTGGCCACAACTTTTATTCCTTTCCCAGCTTTTTCAATGTCTGTGGAAATCCCCTCATCTCATGCTGTCTTTGGCAGAGCTTGTGAACTAGAACTATCTCTTGYTACTTGACTGGGCTCCATGGACAGAGCAGGTCAATGCATATTGGTGAGTGACCCTGTTTAAGTGGCATGGTATATATATCACATTCAGCTAGCTTCTGACAAAAGCATTGCATGTCCTGCCACTCTTCCACATGTCCTCAGATGTCAGCAGGCTCCCTTGGATCTTTATAAACTCACGTGGAGAAGCTACCTAGGAAATAATTTCAGGAAATCTACCTGGGAAATCAGCTCTAAAGGAATGCACAGTGGGGCAGGGGGCTATTATTGTCATTTAATTAATTTAGTAAATATACCTCATGGAATAGGAACCACATCATTGTAATCATCACCAGGAGGCCTCTCATTCATCTGTTTTTCATGCAGAGCAGAATTTTGTACACTACAGGTGCAGTTTCAAAAGATGGCAGGACCAAAGCAAGTAAATCTTCAAGCAGTTGGGAAAATCTGGATGTGATTGGGCAAATTGTCACCCAGCATTACAGTACAAAGACACTGAATCTGTTTTGTTCACAAGAGAAAAGGAGGCAACTTGCATTTCTTTTTTTGTGGAGGGAGRAACTGTGACCTTTTTAACTGCTTGCATCAACAGATGAAAACTGAAGTCCTCTGACAGAGCTCTCTAAGGAAAATTTGTCCTGCTGCTTCCCTTGATTAGGAGAAAGCAGTTTTTCTGCCTTGCAAAAGTGTTTGACATTTAAGAGATAATATGAAAAAATCCATTCTTCAGTAAGATAAAATGACAGGTTTGCAGAGTTCTTCACTGAGAATGAGGCACTAGGAGAGACTGGGGTACCCATTCCCATGATGGAAGCCCCAGGCTCCCCAAGCTATTGCTAGAACAAGGAATTCAGACTCAAGCTAGGAAAGATGCCCACATCACACAATTATTCTCCATTGGAGTTCTTCCTCCYTCATGAGTTCAGTGTCCATCTTCTCCACAGGAAGCCTTTGAGAACCATATTGACAGTAGCTCTCCTCACAGAAGAACTTGTCATCTTTGTGCCGGGAAAATATATTTCCTAGAAGATTTCCATCTGTCTTGAGCACACACTATTTAAACATCCAAAATATTGAAATAAGAAGCTGTTCACAGAACAATCACCTTATCATAAAACACACCCTGCTAAGAACATGATTTCTGTTTCCATTTAATGTGAGGCAGTGTTCGTCATTATTCTCTGCACACTGAGCTTCATCTAAATCAAATTGAACTGAAAAGGACAATAGTGCTATTGATTTCTAGTACTAAAAATAATGCATAATAACCTCACTGTACTGTCAAATCTGTTCAGTGAATGAAATTGCTATCACACAAGATGTATCATTATTCATCAATTTTATTATCCTTGCCAAGCARGCTGGCATCTTCATTCAAGTCATTTCTATGGAAGCTGACTTGAGCAAGAAGTGACAACACGATCTGCACTTTTTGGTCACCCATGCATACCCAGGAGCTGTTCAAACATCTTTATTCCTGTGAGGAGAGCATGGAGGTGCTTTCCTGCTGATTGTATTTTTTTAGGCCAATAGGTRTGGGAAGGCAAGCTGAAGTTTAGCTGCAAACAAGATGAGGAGAGATGGCACGTGCATGTGTTTGAACATTTTAAATCTGTGCACAGCAGTGCGAGGAGCAAAGATTCCTGAATTAGCAAAGATATAACAAGAAGATGAAAAGCACAACTGATTTTTTATTTACTATCATCTAGGCTATAAACTTTTCTCTTCTGTTTTTAAATACTGTTTATAATGAGTGCTGCAAAGGAAACCCTGCAGTACAGGGTGTCATGTTTTGGGACAGAGTTGCAGCTCTTGGAGGCTCAGCTGGCATGAACTGGCCTGGGTTCACAGATGGCATCTCCCTTCTCTGCCATGTGCTGTAACATGGCTCAATTCAAGGGTGCATGCTGGGAATGATTCTTTTTAGATGATAACTGCCTAGTTCTGGARGGGCCTTTAGCAGTCTTGGAGCCAACAAGGGAATATGGCATCAGCAATGTGAAAATTGCTGCAGCTTGGCATCCAGGCAAATACTGGTTGTCTTGGGTCAGGTTCTGGTCAGAAAGAACCACCAGCAAATACTGACACCAACAGCAAGGGGTTTGGGAYTTGAGGCTATTGCTGTTGATTAAAAAACCCCAAGAAACAAACCACCAAAACCAACCACTCCTCTTGCAAGTATTTTTCTTTTCTCATACACACTTGCTTTTTCTGAACTGCTGAGTGATTTGGATTGGGATAAACTTCCTCTCTTTGTTTTTGTGACACGTCAAGAATTTATTATGAGGAATTCTTGATCCTACATGCCTCTGTAGCCTGTGCTTTGTAACACTTCCACCACTTGCAGCTGAAGTCCAAAACTGCTTTCYTCTTTCAGGTTTTGATTTGTTGGTGTTTGTATCTGCCCTTCCAGGGGCTGGCTGGAACGTCCTACAGAAGGGCAGAAGTGCTGAGTGGAGCATATTTCACTGATTTCTTAGTCTGGCTGCTAATGGGAAATACTTGGACTCTTTCAAGAAAGCTCACTCACATGGCCATCTCACTTTACCTTGAAAGTTCAGGCTGACTGCAAGGTTCAAGGAAAAAGGTTTTAACTGACTCCAGCCTTCAAATTTACTTCAGTCTGACTGGTGAGGAAGTTTACATGAGTTTGGAGGTCAATTATTTTGTGTGTAGGTGTTGGAAAATTTGGGGGGGGGGAAATAGTTCTTTTTGTGTGAGGTGCCCAAGGACTTCCCTGTAAACCTCATATTTCTGCTCCCCACCTCTTAGATCATGCAGATGATTATTGGAACACAACTGACTTTTCTGACATAAACCCCCCTCATTTCTGTTCCAGTCTTCTTCCTAGGCCCTCCTATCTCATCCTTCTGRGGGAAGGAGCATGTGAGTAAGGAAGAGTGGGAGGAACTGGCAAAACCCCAAATTTTTTACATGATGTAGCTTAGCTGATGATGATTGGTCKGAGGACCAAAAGCTTCTGCCATTAGCAAGGTCCTTTGAAGAAGGGAACCTCTATAGGGCAGCATTGSAAAAGGATAGGAGCTCTTGGGCAGGTTGCACAGCTTGAGCTCAGTGGATGGTCTAGGCAATGCACAGGCCTTTCAGAGGGCTGCTCTCAAGCAGCTCTCAGCTGCTTGTGGCATGGGCTAACTCTGCATTGAGCTGACAGTTTGCTTTCCAGGACCTGCATGACACCTGAGGTGGAAACTCACTTCCCACAGCAAGGCTATTAATAAATCTGCTTTTGTGAGCTCTTGGCCACAGTCTGAGGCCATATTCTTCTAATAATCCTGAAATATGTTTTGTTTTCATGTACTTGTGCATATTAGGTTGAACCTTTCCTACTGTCAGGGATTTCTGAAACCTTAATTGCTTTTCCAGCTTAATTGACCCTGGAATGAGCTCAGGAATTAGCTTTTTGCTAATGGGGAAATATTTGAGCTGTTAAGGCTCTAAACTATTATTTTTAGACCTAAATTAAGGTGGGGAAATGAGATGCAGATAACAATCAAGGTTTCAGTGTTATTACACTCAAATGTACTAGGACTTACAGGATTAAATACAGCCTAAAATGAGTCCAAGAACCTGTTCAAAATGAGCAGAGTAGTYTTGAGGTGAAATATTTTCTCAACTACATGCCATCTTGATGTTACTTGTTTTAATGTAAAGGTTTTGTTGACGGGCATCATTCCAATAATTTCACTGGGTTTATATGGTAAAAGAGTTGGCTTTATTGGAATAATATGGGAAACTTTTAGGGCTTATATTTTTTTCTCTCATCTTAAAGAAAAAATTGAGAAGTTGAGTAATGACCTAATTGGTTTYAGCAGATGCTCTGCCAGCATGTGGAGAATTCATGTGGTATTGCTTGTCACTGGGGAACCTTAACCATTTTTGAGCACTTACAGGCCTCAGAACCAGTACAGTAATACCTTGCATTTGCCAATATGCAAAATATAGGCTTCAGCAGATATGGCTTAAAGCAGTTGTGAGAGTGAAAACTCAAGTGTAGCAAATTAGCTGTTTTATTTTATACCCAAGTCATTGCTCAAAGATGGAAAATTATGCTAAAAAATACAGCATGTGATAAAAACTAATGTTATTTTTGTTCCTAGAAAGAAACTTTCATAGAATGGTTATCAGTGTGGCAATTCTCATCATTTACTGGTTTGTTTAAAGGACTGTTCTCCTATGTGATGGCCTCTCTAACAAGACAAACCTCAAAACAAATTCAAACAGATTCATTAGTCAAAAAGTCTTGAATTTAATCATTCTGCCTATGTATGTCACTCAATCAGGTTTTTATCAAGATTTTTTAATTTGTGGGGCCTACATAAGGTAATATTTAAGACCCTGTAGAAATGTAACATCTGGTTCTTTCATTAAAGGTTGTCAAAACATATATGTGGAACAGGACCTAAGATCTCATTGGGGAAAAAATAGCTGGAACATCATCTGAAACATTTGTTGTATGTTTTGGTGAAACAAATGGAAAATTCTGCATAAATCTACTCTAGATCTTGTCTTGCTATTTTTTTCTCTCTTGACTCTGTCTTTATAACACGAGCAAGGCTGTTCTCTACTGGAGAACTTTTCTGTGAGCATGTATGAACATTTGGCTCAGAGACAGGAGAGTTAACTGGACCTTCCTGGAGCCCTGCTCTCTTTTTGTGAAGAGGATGGGGGAAGAAGTGAAGGGCCAGGTACTGAGTGGTTCCTGGATCCAAGAGCTGTCAATACAGAGCAGAATATCGTAAAAAGGGGGGAGGCACACTCSTAGTGTGATGTAGATACATGCTCAAGCATGCCTTGACTTTACCTGAAAAGACAAATATTCCATCTGACTCTGATCAAATATTCCAAATACTCTGATCCTGCTGCAGAGCAGAAATTGTACCAGCCAGTATGTGGAGGTCTTCTCTAGGCCTAGCAGCTGGAAAGGCCATGGTTTGTGTCATGGCCACCATGGGAATGTGCTTTGGTCCAGCTGATCCCTCCCCAGGAATTTGCCCCTTTTAAGCAGATGGAGCTGTTCTGGATTTACAATGACATGCTTTCTGGCCAAACTGGRCCTTTCAGCAACCTTTCCTCCCTGCTTTGCATGGTTCCTGACCACACCCAGGTCCACTCCCCTGAGTTCTGGGTGTCTGTTTCTGCCCTTTGCACTGTTACTGTGTTCCCAAGGGAATGCCGTGCTGTGCAAAGCCGGCGTGAGTGTGTCAGGCTCCGTAATGAGATGCTGGTTGTACTGCCAGTGCACCACTTCCATCTCTAAAGGATAAGTAACATCATTTATGGGAAGTGTTGAGAGCTAAAGCAGATCTGGCTGTGACAGGGGCAATCAGATTTATATAATTTTCTGACAGACAGTTAAGCTTAAAGCTGCACAAACCAGAAATAATGCTGTCAAAGAAAGTTAATGCTTTAGGAACCCAAGGTTTTATGAGGCAAGGCACAGACCTCTCCTCTTAAAAAGATGCTGCTGCGTTCTCCTCACTTTTCGGGAGCCCCATACTGCCATGAGACAAGACCCCACTCTTCTATAAATCTGATCCCTATTAAAGGTAATAGAAATATGAGCATTTTAAATCAGAGATGTGTTTGGAACAGATTCTACCATGGCTTAGAGTTTAGTGTTTGTGTGACAAGAAGTAGCAGCAATTCTCCTTGGTTATAGCTGGAATAATAAGTACATTTTAAACTCACTAATGCAAGGGAGATGATATGAAATGAGTTCAAAGCTGAGACTAGGTCATGATTTTCTAGCCAGCACAGTGCCCCAAAGTTATCCTGAACCATTAAGGCTGTCTTATGCTGTTTCAGTAGAATAATTTATAAGTTCCATAAGTTTTAGCATTGTGTCTCAAACCTAACATTTAGCTAGGGCATGTAGGCACCAAAGGCAGGACAGACATGGAGGCTGAAAATTTATTGCACACAATTCTTGCACCCATGACTGTTTATGTTTTGGTGGGACRGTATTTTGCAAGTCACAAAATGGGATGGTGGAATGCATGAGTCAAAGAGAAGGCTGCCAAAAGCAATGGGAGCAAACTCAGGACTGTGCTGTGGAAACCCGTGGAAATCTTGTTCTGCTTTACATGTCATGTAACCCTGCACTGTGTCTGGGGGGTCTGACTGCACCCTGAAAACACACGGGGTATCCCTGATGTAAGCAGGAGAGCTTTGGGGGCCTAAACTGTAATGTTTTAACAGTTTAGGTAAGTGATCACCACTTTAGGTAAGTGATGATTTGACAAAGCTGCCTTGTGCAGTGTGTTTTGATGAGATCCTACAAACCCAAAGGACCTGGAGATACCAAACATCCTTATGGGTGGGTCTTGATGGGCCTGCTTATTTGTTTTTTTGTTTTGGTTTGGTTTTTTGGTTGGTTAGTTGGTTTTTTGGGGGGTTTATTTTGGTGTTTTGTTTTGTYTTTGCTCTTGGGACTTTATAGCTAAAAGAGACTTTCTGAGGGTGAAGTGAGTTTGTCATTCAAGTATTACTGCATGCTCAAATCCAGCAGGCTTTTGCAGGGCATTCTGTGATCTTGATACCCTATTGTCCCAAGTTCAAGAGGCATTTATACTTTTCCTCCTATTTGAATGTGGTCTAGAGTGAGGGCAAAAGAATAAAGAATACAGACTCTGTCCAGGTGAAGAACACAAATGATTAAGTTTTCATTTAAAAACTAAAAAAGCAAATCTGTTTTTTTGAGTAGCAGAGTTTGTGCTGCAACTGTTGTAATTCTGCAGAAAATGGTGCTACTTTAGGATCTTTTTGCTGGAGGCAGGCATTAAATTTAATTCTCCCTCTTCTTATTGTTACAAAATAACTGTACCTGCTTATTGTACATTCAAGTAACTCTTCAGTGTAAGGTTTTAACCAGAGACAATGATTGCAAATTCTTGTTTAAAGATGATAGATATTTTTCCCTGCAAAGACAATCTACTACTTTTTAAGTGAAGTACTTTTCAAAGCTGAATGCAGCCTTATTGCTTTAACATCTCTTTCATTTACATACTGCACCAAAGGAAAAAAAAACAAGTAGGTAGAAAAGCAGAGAAGGAGTTAGACAAAACTAGATAATCAAACACGCTTTATTTTTTTTTTTCTGTCTTCAGATAGTCCACATGCTTCATCTCTATTTATCCATCCAAAAGGAACTGACTGGAACTCATAATTCTGGAGTTTTTTCCATTTGAGTTAGGTGCCTTCATGCACTGTCAGCTGACCTTAGCACTTTGTGCTGGGAAAGTGGTGCTAAATAGGTTCCTGTATCAAAGAAGGTAGTTCCCAGAGTTRGGAGGCTCTTCCAGCAGACTGTTTAGGGGAAGCAGCCAAAACCACCAAATCCAAGTACCAAACAGACCACAGGAGGAAGATGAGCGAATGAAAAATAATTGAAAGAATTTTCAGGAATTTTACACTGCAGCATAATTATGGGTCTCATTAAAATGCATTTCCTTTTGTTATCTTTGCATTTAGTGTTGTAGGGGTTTTGTTTGATGTTGTGGTAATTTATGAGTACTTGTGAAAGGACAGAGAAGGCAGAATTCTGGTGAAAGGAGAGATGAATGATTGCCCTTAATGGACCAAGGGATTCATAGCCATAGCTTTGCTTGGCAATACTTTCCCAGTTTGTAGAGCACTCGTTTATACAGTGTTTCAGTGGGATACAAATCTTTGATTATCTCTGTGCTCAATGTATATTTACCTGGGTAAATGTTTTGCTTAGGTTTTAGATATATGTTTTTGGTTGGATTGGGTTTTTTACTTCATGGTGGTTTCGGTCATCATAGAAATTAGTGGCTCCCAGGTGATTTCAGCATGTGCCAGGGTGAAGATGAGATGACGTTGGGTCTGTATGGAATCCACAGGACTTGAGGACAGAAAGCTGTAGTGTTAGTGAGGCTCTATCAGCTTATGTCAGGGGAAACTTATCTACTTGACCCAAGGGGAGCATAAGGAATTTTTGGTCAGACCTTTTGATCTGTAAATTTTCTGTTTACTGTTGGTTTTGTTATATGTCCATCTGTTTATAATGTGCTTGCTTATGTTTTTTTATGGATACTTTAATAACTGCTTTAGATTTTGTATCTTAAACTGCTTTACAAACATTTCACAATTTCCTTTCCATCTCACAGATACTAGGCATTTTGACYTCTAATGCACATATAGTCTTCACTGTAGGAAATCTAAAGTTGAAATATAGAACTGTCATAGTTTTAAGAGATGAACCTGAATGTTGGGAAGCTGGTGGACTCTCTCTTTGGATCTGTTTTGTTCATAGTAACGTCAAGCCTGCTCCCTAGGTCTTGGTATCCAGAAATTCCAGTCTCCCAAGTCTGAATCCAGATGCTGATGATGTAGGTGGGTGTTTTCCTAAAACTGAGTGAGCATCASCCCGTAATAGCAGAAGCTGTTCAATTATTTGATGAGATTCCCCATGTGAACCTGGCATGAGTATATTTAACACTTCCTATTTGTAATTACCAATGTTCTACAACATGTTAAAAATAGTCCAGAGGCTTTGGCCCTGCGTGCCCTGCAGTTGGTTAAACCTTGTTTAGGCTTACTGCAACACTGTAATCACAGATCTTGTTGCCTAAGGGAATTCTCTCACGTTTCTTTATTTAATTAAACATTTCCCATTAATTTTAATTAAATGTTAAGATGGAGAATTCCTCCTTAACCCTACAGTAATAAGGCTTTGCAAACCAAAGTACAGTTTTCACAGATTTCATTCTGACACATCATCTCATTTGATACAGTGAATAATTTAACAGTGATTTTAATATTCTGGGATTTTTTGAAGTCTGTTTCTATTTATTTCCCTCTAGCTTATTGGAAGCAAATGATATAGGTCACCAAAATGCCCTAATAATTAGAAATGAGGTGAGCACCAYGTCTACACCATCTCTGCCTGTCTGGTAGTTGTAAACTTCCATCAGTGCAGTGCCAACCTAAGAATCCTGACAAGTAATCACTTTTCTGGAATTTTTCAAATGTTCCAGTTCTGCGGCCACATTTATCAGAGTGTGGTAAGTTCATGTGCAATATTTTTGTAGTGACAGCACTGGGCAATCAGACTGTCTGTTGGAAAGTTTAAGTACATGTGATGTAAATAGTTGKGCAGGTTAACTATGCTTATCTTTATTAAAATTCTGAAGTGAAAGCTCTGTTGCTGCCTGGAAAGAGTACTGTTGCAGTTATTTCACCAGTAACGGGAATATTTCCATATTTTTACTCAGTGGGACTACACTTTTTACCCATTTTTATGTGAGGCTGACTGAAATTGCTCATTGATCCTTTGGACAGAAATTATTTCATATCACTCATCAAAGGTTTGCATCTCTTTGGGCTTTTCTCTGTGTGTATGTGTACATATTACAAACACTTTGCTATTTTAGAAAAAGAAAAAAGAGAGAAACGTGACACAAGAACTGTACATCCCACATGCCATACACCAGCGTGCTGAAGGAATTTCAGCTTTWAGGCTGTTTCTTTAGGCTCCCAGCTGACTTATGATAGCAAAATGTGAAATTGTAGAATGAGCAGAGTCCCATCAACACCACATCAAATTGCTCGCTGTTCAAATTGCTCGCTTTTTACCTTCCACACTGACATTCACAAATATGAAAGGGAAGAAACTTACAGTTCTTCTGATATGCAGAACATTTTATAGTGTAAAAATTTACTGTAACTATTTTAGTCAAATGCATTATTCTGTCATGACCTGGATATAAACATAGTAATTTTATAGAAACGGTTTTCTCATCAAAAAAGGTTCATTTTATGGTATTTCCGTGCACAGAAAAATCTGCTGTAAACGGTAACACAGCTCCTGGCTGTGTTATTTCAGTAGAATTTACTACAAATTGCATTTATAGGGCAATGAGGCTTGGAGCCATCCCACCTTGCTTTCTTTCCAGGTCTGYTGTTCACAGCAGGAGGGAAAGTATTTGGATGCCACTTGAAAGCCAGTAGACCCTGCGGAGATGCTGTTTCTTCTCCATGGTCTGCTGGGTGTATAATGCCTGGACTATTATTTTATGCACTATATTTTGGTGRAATGCTGAACTCAGACCTGATTGTCTCTGCAACATCATTTAAGGCTGGAAATTTTGTAGGTGGGAAATACCAGAGCAAGTACTTTACCTCAGAGAGTTATCTTAGCTCCTGGGTTTCATAGGCCACATCACAGGAGCAGGTTTCCTTTACAAAAGGTGCCTGTGCTTTGGAAGTTGCTTGTTTAGTGCCACACTCACATATAGCTTCAGAATCACCAGATCAGGCCTCCTTGGGAATGCACTGCTCTGAAAATGGTGTTCCCCTCTTTTATGGATTTATCATAGTTCTTCCACCATAAAATCTGGAAGGATTATTATCCATTTTCTTGTCTTTCTGAATCACATCAGCAAAGTCTGTAGCCCTCAAACAGATCCTTGGAAGTCACCTTATATTGAACATAAAGCTTTTTAAAAAGGAAAAAATGTAAGAAAGAAAGGCTTTACTTCTTTTCTTCTTTCTTTTCTCAGCACCTTTAAAATTTGGATTTTTCTTTGTTTATTTGTTTTTGTAGGGTTCTTGTTGTTTTGTGGGTTTTTTTGGGGTTTTTTGGGGTATTTTTTGTGAAGCAAGTTTCCTAATTTTACAGCCTAACTTGTAATTTTAGGATACTTATAGTCAGCAGCACAAAGATGGATAGAAAAATGCAAAGGATTTTTGTGATTCCTGGAAAGACTATGTAGTTCATTCCCAGCGAGTTGTGCCAATAGTTTTCAGAGAATACTGATTAAAAATYGGTTTTTCATAATGAAATGAGCAGGTGTGTCTGCATACATGATGTGAGCCAATCTGTTCATTAAGAAGATCCTGATTATATGTGACTGTTTTTCAGGACAAAACATCATTAAAGGTTCTTTCATGGGTCACTTCTGCCTTAAGCTCCTGTGCTTGGGAAGGATAAACTCTGTAGGTGTTTGAACTTTTAGCTTAAGAAGAACTGTTAATGAAAAATGTAAGTGCTGCATTGAGWCACATTATAAGTCTTTTGCTTGAAAATTAAGAAGACAACTTTTTTTTATAAGTTAAATAGTGTAAAGCTCCTAGTAAGTATTATTAGTTTTTGAGAACCCATATTTTGCTTTAAAAATCAGAAAATCATTATTCAGAGTTCTTTTTCCTTCTAAAGAGCTSCAGACTGTAAGTAGGGTGCTAGTAGGAGTTAAGAGGTTTGGCAGAGATGTGCAATGTGCTGACTGGAGCAGAAACATCCTTCACATGCTTGGTTCAGCAGTAAGGCTGAAAACACTGAAAAGGCATTTRGAGATGAAGTCTGCAACCAGTCACATTGCCTGGGTTGCTTCTCCCACAAAGACAAGGGTTTTTTTATTATTACTAAATTTCCAGAAGGCGTAAGCAGCCATTATTTCCCCATCTGTATAAGCAGAGAGTCAGATCCRTGTCTGAAAGAGCAGTCAGTACCTTCCCAGAAAGGGTTGTTGGCTCACAGACTGGTTGAAAATTGAGAAAGTGCTTTGTTAAATATTTCAGAGCAGCTGAGCCTTAGTCTGCAGTGGCCCCAGTTTTCCTCTCTGCTATTTTCTGAAGTTATTTTTCAGTTGGATTTTGTTGAGGGAGTTGGGTTTTTATTTGTTTGGGGTTGTTTTTTGTTTGGTTTTGTTTTGGTTTTTTGAGTTACAGTTTTAAACTCATGACTCAGAATTTGTCTGAAAAGGGAGCCTTGMAAGCTGCTTTAAAATAGGTATCACAAACTTACAGGGCCAATAATTGAAGTGTTTTCTTGAAAGTTGGGAAATCAAATTAACAACTCAATTTGCTTATGATTTTCAAGTGGGGAAAAAGAAAGGGCACTCCTATTTTTGTCTGTGATCACTGTCTTGAAGATAAATGGCTTTTCTCCTTGCTGTAGGCCAGTGTACATAGCCTTAGCCACTACACAACTTTTTTTTGTTGTTGTAATTGATTTTTTTATGAGGAATTTTCAGAACAATTTCAATCCCAAATATTTTCCCTCTACCCTTTTATTTCTTACTTGCTCCCTGGCTGATTTGGCTGTCAGTGTAGTGCGCTGACAAATAAATCATTGTCAGGACTCCGTTCCCCAGTGCACAGGAGTCAGGAGTCCCAAACTAACCCTGCAGTCATGCAAAGGTCCTTACTTCACAGCTTTATCAAGGCTTGCTGACTTTGCAGCATCCCACAGAGAAGGGGAGCTCATGACATGAAAGASAGTATTTTCTGTACTCAGAAAAAATAGACTGGAAACAAAGGTGCCACACAAATACAATATTTAACACAGGCAACGCATCTCCTTTTGCAGGGCATGTGACCTGATGGGTTAAACACTGCACAATGAGCTGGGTGAAAAATCTGAGGGTGTTCTCTGTGACCTTGAGCAAGCAGATTCCTGTCAGCATAGCTCAGTTTCCATTCTTGTTTCATGACAGAGTTCCTGCATACTTGGAGTAAAGAGAAGACCCTTGGTATTAGGCTTTCCTACCTGTCTGATTTCATGCAGATTGTGCTAGTAAGCCATATAGAAAAAAATAACTTTTTCTGACAGTTCTGGGGGCAATTTCTGTCTCTCAGTGTTTACCAATGTATGGCATCTCATAACTGCAGTGATATTTTTGAGGGTTTTGCTAGAACCTCGGAGGATGCTAGTTTATTGCTAAATATTTTGCCTTTTCCCCTTTTCACATTGAAATTTCAGACCTGCCACMCTGCAGAGGAAAGCTTTAAAATACAGMCACATTTGGTGAAACTAGATGAAAATTAGAAAAGCTTAAATTTCAGCTTTAACTGTTCATATTAAATTCTCACATACTCACAGAAAATGGAGTGTGGGAATTTTCTGTGATGCTGTTTCAGCTTAAGCATGCTAGTGCAGATTTTATGGGGTCTGGGGGTTCCTGTGTGCTGCAATATTTTAATGTTTTTAACTTCTTGTTGTACTGCAGACATTTGTAGCGAGCAGAAGGCATCAGATGTAGGATAGTGATCTTTTGAACTGCTACTGAAGCAAAATGTGYTAAACTGTAGAGTGAAAGGTGATGCCACAATCAGCCTTAGAAATTGCACTTCATTTGTTTTTTCAAGRATAAGAAACAGATGAAAGAAAACCTTTATTTTTTTTTTTTTATTTTTCTAGTTACTTTCCTCACTGAGAAAAATAGTAAATTCACCTTTCAAGATGAATTAGAAATCAGTCCTAGCCACTTGCTCAAGGAGGGCCAAAGAACAAACAAACAAACATTTGAAGTGTTGRAAAGTATGCTAATATGGTCAAATTTGGAGAAAGGTAATATAAATTAAGCAAGAGGGAATAGAGAGACAGTCAAGATGTGAAAAGACAAAGAGCCTTCAGAGAGTTCCTTCTAACAGAYACTGTGTTTACTTTGTTAAAAGTGGGGAAAGCAATCTTTGTCTGCATGTTATCAGTAAATGAGRGTTTTAATAATAAATTATCTATGTGATTGCTGGTTTTTTTCCCTTTGCAAGGAGAGAGACTCTAAAAAGAAAATAATTTCTGTAACTAAAAGGAAAAAGAAAAGAAAAATTTCTGTAACTAAAATGTTTCACTAGTGGACAGCAAATAGAAACAAGTCTGGATAATTATTGTCTTTAATTTATGGAGTGTTGGATTTTGTACAGGTTTTTTGGGATTTGTGGATGGATAGGAAGAATTGTTTCCTGATGGAGTAGTGTGAATTTAGCACCATTGTCACAGTTACTGTGGCATTAGCAGATCCAGGTGCACTGTGAGATGGAATAAAACTATAAAAAACTATATAAAACTTCTAATCCAAGTAAGTGGTTGGGTTGAAATCAGTGTGGGGACACAACTGACCAAAAACCATGAGTTGATCAGCAAAAAGGGAGTCCCTGGTGTATGACAGGATGATCTTTGTATGYGTTCTGTGACTAAAGCCAGTGCTCCAGGAGGCAGATGGCCAGTGGGTGGTTGCACTTTGCCTTTCAGTGCCCTTCTCCTGATCATCTGTGCTTGGGAATATAAAACTACCTTGGCTCCCTTTCTGCCTGTCACCCACCTCTCTCTCTGAGGATAGTAAGCACATATTCCTCAGAAGGAGAACATACATGCAACCTCTGAAACTGTGGAAAGAATTGAAGTGGTAGCACTTGTGTCAAATTAGTGAAAGAAAAATGCTGCAACTTCGAAACAGAATTAGGAGCACAAATCCCATTTYGCTGGCAGTGCTTCTGTCCTAAATTTTGGAAGTTTTGCCTGGAGGAGTGTAATTACATGCCTGAAAAGAGGTCTTAGGTGTCTGACCTTAGGTCCTGTAATGTACATTTTGTGCTTATGGTCACCTGAGAAAGGAAAAATATGCCTCGGTATGCATTTCTTTTTAGGATGACCATTTGTGCCTTTTTGCCATCTTCTGATTCTCATTCTGTTCAGCATGAGTCCCTTGCTTCCCTGTAGGGAGAGATAGATGAGCAGACATGTAAATGAACCTTCTGTAACTCTTGCACAGGATTTCATAGTCTGTCACAGAGGAGCAATCGTCTGTCACATTAATATGGTTCTTATTACAGTATTTATGTCAAACCCCCTGTCTTTCATCATTTTCATTAGCATGAAAAGTAAGGTTTTAACAACTATGGTAATAGGTAATAATGTAGCATTAGAACATAAATCTAGTGATGATTCAGATACCCATGAAGTGACAGGAAGATGTTATAATGTGTTTCCAGCACTTATTTTGGGGACAGATTTGTGTAGGTGGCTTATTTTTTAGGAAGTGTTCACTATAATTATCAGAACTAACAGGGACACTTGGCAAAGGAGAAAAAGAAATCTTTGGGTTGCAATTAAATTGAAGACAAGAGGTAGCAGTTGCAGTTACAAATTACCAACTTTCTGATGGTGCTTGGCACACGTTCCGTTCCTGCTTCTGACCGACATGTGACAAAACCTCACAGTTACAGGAGGGTTCATTGCCAGAATCCCTGACTTTGGTACAGGAAGGACATTTTATATGCAGTGTGTATTCACAGGCASAAATGGGATAAACTGAAGTGAACCAGATCATTGAGTTAAATAATTCAAATGTTAGAATATGCTTTGTTCACAGTCAGAACTGTGAAGTACTTTGCAAAGATAGCGGAGCCCCTCCTGAGCAGAGAGCTCAGTCATGAAAATTTACCTAAAGARCTGAAGTAAAGTCAACCATTATTTGGAAGAATGGGGCCATTCAGTGGACCTGAATCAGACTGAGAAAACACAGAAAGGAACATTTTCCCTACACAGTAAGGAAAGGAAAAGTACTTTAGTTATCCAAACTAGCACTTGAACACACTGTTACAGTTAATTTGAGATGTAATGGAGTGTTTAATGGCTTCCAGTGGTCAGGAAGTTGGTTTTAGAAAGATTGTGGGTGAGAAAACTCTTACCCATCCAAAGCATCCAAGTGATTTACAGCATTTGTAGGCTGCACAGTGCATTGTGGTGCTCAGAAGCCCCAGGCTGGTGTAGTCTGCCCTTCTGCCAGAGCTTGATGCAAAGCTGAGGTCTCCTGGCAGTGCTGCTATAGATCTAGAGAGCCCTGAGACCCCTGACATGTGAAGATGTATTAGCAGGCTTAGATCTTGAGGACTGTGCACAGCCTTGCACTGCTTACCACAGGAACAATCCGTTTGCTTTGGGCACGGTGCTGGTTTTCACCCTGTAGCTCCATCTTTGACTGAGCTCTGGGATCAAACACCTCATACTGCTTCCTATGTTCAAGTCAGATCATATGCCACAACATGCAACCAACTTGTCCATGATCAGGTAATGCTTCTCCACAGGACCCAAGTCCTAGTTTTTGGATCCATCTAGTATAGGTGGTGATGGGATTTTGCTTTCACTGCTGACCTAATGCTTTCAGGGGGCTGAAATGTGACTTCCCACATTGTRGTTTGGGAGCAGGCTCCATCACTCTTTTCAGCATCACTTAGATTTTCCTRATCCCGATTTCCACATATTAAAATGTGTTGTGCTGCCTTGGAAGGAGGCGAAGGAGAGGGGACTGATCCCCTGGTGACCAGTGACAGGACCCAAGGGAATGGCCTGAAGTTGTGTCAGGGAAGGTTTAGGTTGGGTATTAGGAGAAGGTTCTTCACCCAGAGGGTGGTTGGGCACTGGAACAGGCTCCCCAGAGATGTGGTCACAGCAGCAGCCTGACAGACTCCAAGAAGTACCTGGATAATGCCCCAAGACACATGGTGTGATTTTTGGGGCTAATCTGTGGAGGGCCAAAGGTTTGACTTACRTGATCCTGGTGGGTCTCTTTTAACTTAAAATCTTCTGATTCCTTGGGTAAGAAGCTGGCAGCATGAGGTCTTCATGTGCATGAAGATGGTGAGGCTACATCAGCTGGAATATGAGTTTACCACATGTGAACTTGTGCACACTCTTTCCGTGTGGAAATCCCTGTATCCAGCATGAGTGTTTGGCCAGTGGGTTCAACAGCTGTTCTGGGAATTTAGGCTCCTTCTCAGTGCACTGAGCTGCTCAAGCAGACCTCTGGTTAGTGACAAGGTGCATTTGTCAGCTGCAGCCCTTTTTTCCTGCTCATGAGTTAATCAGTCTTTGTCACTCGTGTAACTGAGCTGGCTGTTACTGCTGTTGATTTGTGATACACAACTTTTTTGTCTGGTAGAGATCAGAGCAATTTAAAGATGAAGGTGAGTGCTCTCATCCCCATTTAACTGATGGGAAAACAGCAATGAAAACCAATTTCTGAGAAGCAGCAGAGCTGAGAGTTAGCCATTGGGAATAAAATCTTGTCTCTTACCATCCCTGTGGATGCTTCATAMATTTCAAGTGAGCCTAATGTGCAGTTTGAGATATGTTTTGATATATATCCTTTTGACAGACAAATCATAGCCTATCTTTGTTTTTCCAGATAGGATGAGCCTGATTCTTTCTAAAATGAGATTTCCAGAGAATATTCATCTTCACAAAACCAAATTCCACCTTAGTATTCTGCAATATCTGTGTGTTTAAGCACATACTCTTGCCTGGTAGTTTGCTCACTACAACATTCACAGAAATAGTTGGAAACCTGGAATTGGATACAGTCAAAGTAAATTCATGTKGGGTAGACAAATAATTGCCTGTGCAGTGGTTACCATCAATTTACCTAATTTTCAAAATGCAAGTTCAGGTCCATGTGAATAATGAACTGCCTTGGTTCTCTCTGTCATCTCTTTGTTTCAGTGCAGTAGATGAGCAGGGAAGCATGTGCAACCCCAGCTATCAACTGGTGCCAGCTGTTTGTGCCCAGGGRGAACCTGGCTCACAGCATGTCTCTCCACTGTGAAGGGTGCATGGAACAAAAGGAATGTCTGCTTTATATGACTAGAAAAGGTTAAGAAGATGGCAGGTCACATTGTCAAGCTTCCAAAATATTGTTGCACAGACAACAGGTTCTGCAAAGTCCTCTCCAAAATGACCAAGCAATTTGGTGTTACTGGTAGGCTAAAGTTAAGCACCTTTGGTTTCTCAATGGGTTGATTCAGCCCCTATTCTTCAATTACACTGGACCTTCCAGCAACTGTGACTGAAGTTAGAAAATCTCTCCTTGCATCCACTAACTCCTGCCCRCCTCCACATTCATGCTTGGCAGAGTGACAGTCACCTTTGGGCAGTGTGTGCCTGCACACTCAGGTGTGCTGGTCTGCTTGGATTTATACTTCTATTCCCAYGACACATCTGCTGGGTAACATCTGCATGTTGTGAAAGACGAGCAGGAATAAATGCTGCAGGCTTTTTTATAAGAATGTTAGTGCCTCTACACTTAGGCAGCAGTGTGGCCTGATTATGCAGGAGCTCTGAGGCTTATCCCAAGATGATGATTTTTACATCAAAAGTAGATTAATGGAAGTCGACAGCCTTGTGTCCATCCAAACACAGTATGAAATGATAATAAGTATAGAATTGCTAGTCAGTAGGGTCTCATGTCACATAGTCAGACTAGATAAATKATGAATATGTAATGAAATTACATAGAATTGAGACAGATGGCTCTAGCTTTTGATAAATGCRTATATCTTCACAATCAGATAATAATGCCAATGTGTGGAAGATCAATTGGGATAGAACAACTTTGAAAAAGAAAGTAATTTCTCTGCTTTCGCTTTAAGATGCGCATTTAAATAAGAATCAAGCTTAATTTAATTATATTTTTTTCATCATTAAATTAAACAAGAAGAAGAAAAGAAACCAATAGAAAAAAATGCAGGCACATTTTCATCTTATTTTGCTTTGAATTGTAGTTATTTATCCTAATGCCTATAGTGAAATACCATTTCCAAAAAGAAAAGACAATTATTTTCTCCTCAATAAACATTAAGATAGATTGATGGTCACCGCTGTAAAAAGGATTAAATGAAATTCTTGACACCRTTTCAGGAAGATGTCAATTTGTTCCTAAGAACTCCAGTTATGAGGAAGCTTATAATACAGTCCACTTGTTATTGATAGGGATGTTTAATATTTTACTRACTATTTAAGGTGCAAAGTCCTTGAGATAAATCAGCTTCTCATCCTCTTTCTGGATTTTACTATTTCACTAGAGGTACATCTTTCAGGGAATTGACGTGATTGACTAGGGACACAGTGTAGAAAATATCATTTGAAATAATGTCATTATCAAAAAGGAAGGAATTTTGAGAACAAAATAATTATGAAGCTCATTAAATTCACAGTTTCTGCATATTACAGATTAGTGAAAGAGTAATGGCAGTAACTCAACACATAATTTTGGATGGTGGTTGTGTATTATCTGAGTTACTGTCACTTTCTTTGAATTTAAAGCCCTTGCTTGTGTGGATAAACAAATATATCTGTCCCTCATTTGCATGAGATTTAGGATATTTTCAGGTGAAGAGAAAGTAGCTTTCAGTTTTCTGCAGTCCATCAGCCAAACTTTGAGTAGTAGTTATAGTGAACGAATACCAGCTGAGGTCTGAGGTGTTAGGTGCTGTACCAACACACAGGAAGAGTATTACAGGTATGGAGAGTTTGTAATCTCTTATCTCCAGATGAGATTTCTTGAGCTGGGAGGGAGGAAATGGGTAAAAACAGTGTTGATGGGAAAACTAGGATTAGTCCTCCATGATCCATGGCTGTCTGTGACACTCCCATAGGAGAAGCTTCAAGTGAGATGTTACCTTCTGTGGCTGTGGAGATTTGGAATCAGCAGCTGGCACAAGAGAAGGAAAATTAAGTTTAGGCTGCAGTCAGCATATAAAATGTCTTGATGTCTTCAGAAGATGACTCAGGAGTTTGTGCAGTGGCATTGCATGAGGAGTACTCCATTTACTCTGCACTGAGGAACAGAAAAATAAGGCCCAGAGCAGTGGACTTGGAGGCTTTTTGKGCAACCATGGGAAAAAACAACAGTGCAAGAATCCCTTTTTCTTTTAGAACCATCTGTGCTAAAGAAACAGGTGTTTTCTCAACTCTGTGCATTTTTCCAGAGCCTCCCAAATGTTATTTCACCAGTCTTTACAGGAAGTACTGCCAGGTGCTGGCTTGCAGTGGAAATGGGGCAAAAGTCCTGCTCCTCTCAATCCTGAGGGCACTGATGCTCCCAAGAGAAACCCTTCTTGGAGTAGTAAGAATTTTTACCTCACAGGCTGCTGCCTGCAGAGCCATCACAACCGGAGACATGTTTCTCCTTCTACATTTAGCCACTTTCTCAGTCCTTCCAAAAATTGCTTACAGCTGTCTCAAGCCGAGTTATCTAAAGTTGGAGGCTCCCTAATAAGACTTAAGCACTTTAGCCCTCTCTAAGCAGAAACTCTTTGCATCTGCCTTTCAGGTAGAAGGATCACTGACTGTCTGAAGCATTTTAGTGGTATCAGTATTTGCCTTCAGCCTGCATTTACATGGAGAATCTGGGATAAGATCTTAAAAGAACCCATCACTTTGTGATATTGCCTCAAGAGATTTTTTTTCTGTGAGTCATAACTGTGATAGTTTATTGATCAGATTAAACCAACTTTCAAAAGAGAAGATAATGCAATACATTTTACTTAAGATGTTTGTGCAGCTGCTAAACAACTGAATGTCAGTAAGCAAACTCCGTGGTGGTGACAGGTGGAGAGWGCTCTGTTCTCAAAAGTATCAAATCTTTCATTTTCTAKTGATGCTTTTTAGAAGCAAAACAGTGTTTTCCATTACAGCAAGTCCTCAGCTGCCCTACAAATCAGCAGAGATGGAGAATTCCTGGTCTGTGTCCCAGGAGCAGTCTGCCATCCAGTTGTATATGGCCTATAACCATTTAGTTTACTAAGCTATAGCAGGTCTATACAATCAGTGGCATGAAAATGGGGTTGGCGAAAGGTGTTAGAAGGAATTGTTGGCTCTCACTAAGGAGATTTGCCATCTCTGTGGTATAGAAGGAAAAATATAAAGGGAARGTCCTTATTTCTACACTTCCACTACAGCATATATAAGCATGAAGACAATTTTCTCTTCTGACTGARGATTATGGGCACTATCAAAGACAGACTATCCTATAAGTGGAATTCCCAATAAACAGATCTTAGAATTTCTGTCTGTGTAGTGAGAGACATCTSCAGGAATCCACAGAAGGTGTTCAAGCACATTGCTGTTTACCATTTCTCGGTCAATTGCATATACACACGCTTACACTGTTTCTGGCATTTCTCATGCTTCAGGAAGACTTAAGAAAGACCTTTTCTTCCTCTCCATCCCCAGTCAATGATGCTACAATGATTTAGAGTAGGAAATAGTTCATGGAGCTGGGCAGGCTTCTGGGAAGCTGCTGCTGTGTGAATCCCAGCACTATGTGACAGAGGAAGCCTGACTATTAAAATCCTCAAAAAACAAAGGCCCAGGTTTACTTGGAACTTTTGAAAGAGAAGAGGAGAGGACAGAATTCATCCAGGTCTTGAGAAGAGGAAAGGACAGAATTCATCCAGCTCTTGAGAAGCTAGACAAAATGAGTTCAAGACAACCATCAATGTGATGGTAGGTATGTTTTCAGGGCTTTGCTTGGATACTACAAACACGTGTTAGCAAAGGCTATAACTAGTAAATACTCATTAGCAAAAGGCAGACTATTGCCTTTCACTGGTTTTATCCATGCTTTCTAATAGATGCATGCATCTCTGCAAGTAAATAATGGAGTCGGTGAAGCTGCATGGTGTTAGACAGTTTCCYGCTTCTCTCTCTGCAGCAGCAAATGCAGTGTGTTCTCCTTTCCTCCATCCCCCTCCTTCCTCCCCTCCACATTAGGTCTTGCTTTAAAGCTGTTTAACTAAAACTCAAACAAAGGAATATGCTAGAATTGGAAAGATAATTATAAGGCCAAAAACCCCTCACACACCACTGGATTCTTTCCCTCCTGATGTGGATTCTGGATTTGTCTGTGAAAGCAAAGAAAAAGCTTTCTTTGGTACATTGTCATTAGAACAGTTAGAATCTGCAAATCCTGTACAGTCAAGACAACAGCAGGATTATGTTTGAGTCATAAGAATGAGCAATGTGTTCTGCTTAATTACAGAAGTTACAGAGGGAAAGGATTTATTGACTGCCCCATCCTTCACCCCTCTTAGTGTAGGATTGTTCTCTCCATAGTGTTTCTTAAGTCTTTTTCTTTGTAGTGTTCCATACACCACGTGATAGATCATCCACAGCTTAACTGGAGGTCTTGAAGCAGTTCTTAACAGATTAAAAGGTGTAGTTGAGCCTGCTAGTTGCTAGCAGATCCTGTTCTCAATGCGGACTTTGGGAAATCGCCAAGATGTGCTCATTTGGGGATATCAAGTTGGAGAAAACAAAASTGTCTCAGCTCACTATCAATATGTTTTCCCTGGAACTTAGTTTTTACATTGGGTGTCTCAATTTCATCCGAGAGCTTTTCCTCGTTATTTCCGTTTGAGAGTTCAAAAATAGTTCCCCTCATCACTCRTGTTCACAGCCTCTGGTTTCACAGTCTCTCCCAACTGTTTTGTTAATGTGGACTTTATCTGTAAAATGGTGCTYATCTTTGATCACACTTCAGTTGGTAGGAAATTTCCTGCTAAAATCCTGTATTTTGATAGAGCCCATTGCAGGAAACTTTGGAATTATTACAACAAATTGAAAACCAATCTTGATTTTTCTTTCTCCATTTCTTCCTTACCTCCCTCTCCAGCCCCAACTGAAATCTTTCTTTCTTATTTAAACTTCTGGGGTTTTATGAGTAGTATTTGGTCTTTACATTTTTCCTGAATAAAAGGCTGAAGGTTTTTTTACACATAAGAAGACTTTCTTCCAGTCTGTACCTAACAGCCAGCACAAATTTCTGGCAGTGGAATGCCTTCTCCCAGGTGTCAGATAAAAATCCTTAATAACACATTCTAACTCKGTCTCCTTCTAGATGTGTCACTGAGAAGGACATGAGAAATTAAGACCAATACTTTGACCTGCAAACCCACTGTTACTTCTCTGTCTAGGCTCTTGCTATTGTCCATCCAAGGTCTTCCACTATTGTTTCTTTCAAGTGTTTATTTTTGCTAAGGGATRGAAGTGTTAATTTCCCCCAAATTCTACCCTCCTGAAATTGCTCCACATATTTCTGATAAAGGTGTTTTAGTAGCTTCCCCACCCCCAAGCAGTCAGAAAAACTGTCAATCTATGGAAGTGCTTTTCTTGCCACCCTTTTGGGTTTCCAGTTTTCAAAAATGGCAAGGTCTTTCAGTTTTTGTCTACTCCAGAACGAAAGAAACTCCTAATTTGAGGAAAGCAAACCCAACTCCTCTCCCTAAAGCCACAAACCCCTGCATGAGTAGGAAAAGTCTATATGCATAATATATCCTGAGAAAAATAATTGACATTTTTTCAATATCTGCATTCCAACTGACTCAGATTTTGATCTTGTGTCTCTCCATTTCCTTCTCTCCCTGTAAAGATGAGTTTATTATATTTTTGCTCCCTGACATTTAGAGTGTCCCTGACATCCGCAGTGAATACTATCTGTAAATTGTTATTACGAAGATGCTTATTCTACTTTGAAATTTCTCTGAGTGTAGGAATAGAAACATTTGCAATTTTGATTCTTAAACCAACCTTCTTAGAGACTGAAGACTAAAACAGCAGAGGGTAGAAGTATTGAAGTCCAGTTCCAGCTAATGTACTGTTAGTACACCCCTCCAGAAAGAAGATTGTTGTTTTGAAACACACAGCTTTTTAATGAATACAAAGGACCCTTGCTGCTCTTGTTCATGCTGCTCATCTCTGCTTCCATCTCTTGGGAATGTTGTTTCTTGACTAAGCCAATYATTGGCTCTACAATCTAGCTGGGTTGTAGAATGAAGATCTATCTAGTTTAAGATTASTTCTGTGAGGTGTGTGCTTCATCTAACCCCATGTGCCCTCTGTGGGCCAAAAAAAAGAGAAAAAACAGAGAAAGACTCTTCCAGAAGGAAGTTCACCCTAAGCTAGGACTGGATGAGGTGCCTGTATCTCCAGTCCCTACTGAAGGGGCCTAGGCCAGCTAATTTATATAAGAGCTAAATCTACCTCAGTCATTCTGCCCTGTGTTACAGCTTCTGAATTGATCCCCAGGAATTCTGTGTGCTCAGTCCTGTACTTGTGGCATCCTGTAATCATTTCAGACAAGTATTGTGATGAAAAYAAGAAATCCACAGAGACCTCCTAAGAGAAATATGTTACTTTTCTGGAACTGCTGAGTAAAATAGGTGCTGCTTTGGTTACTCTGAAAGGTTGAACAGACATCTGGCTTAGGGTATCTCTTCTTAAGCTATCTAGGAAGAGAGAAGATTTAATCATCCCTCTAGGTTATAATTTTACTTCCCAGTAGAAAAAAATCCTGGGAGAATTCTTTATGACAGCATTCACTATGACAAGGTTGTCTTTAAAATGATTAGAGAAGCATTAGCTACAGTGATCAGTCAACGAGAAGAGGGAGAAGTTTACTTTATCAGGAGCCTGAAGAATAATTCTAGAGTTGCACTCTGCCGAAGTGGAAGAAAATAAAAGGCTAGTGTAACAAATCCATGGGAGAAGTTGGGATCAGAAAGAGTCCATCTTTTCTCTAAACTGGATTAGCCAGAGGCAAAATGCTTTCCTCAGTCACACATTGTCAAACCTTTTTTTTTTTCCTTTACAAAGCCTTAGAAGGTGGATAAAGAGAAATTTTCTGCTTCAAAGTATTCAAATATTTGTTCCTGCAGGCACTCTCAGGGGATTATAGTATTGTTTAGAAACTCACTGATTGAGGGATTTGGAAACCTGAACTGCAGGACTGCACTCGTACCAGAAAATAGTTGTTATTATTGGCAAAGTAGCAGCAGTAGCAGCTCTTGGGCCAAGTTTCTTTGACTTTGCAAGAAGTTCAAGGCACCTTTAGAGTACTAATCTTGGGCTATAGGCAGTGTCAGGACAAAGAAGTTTATAGGACTTCATTCTCTTGCTGCAGTAAAGTAGTTTTTCCACCAAATACCTCAGTAGCTTTGATGCTACTCACTTGCCTTYGTGTTAGTGGAAAATTCTACCACAGTGGCTGAGCCAAGGCAGGACTTATTCACTCATCTGTGATGTGCAGAGCTCTGTGTCAGGGCTAAATCACTGAGACCTTCCTTGACTTTTGTTTGAGTAATTTTCTCTGGAGCTCTTATTGGAGTTCTGTAGGAAGGACGTGTATTAGAAGGTAAATGCACMTGCTTTGTTTTGGCATCCTCTTGAAGGGAATTCCTTTGCCAGTGCTTCCTTTGGCTCACCTTATCTGATAATTGTCACATAGGAAGCTATTTGTAAACCAGAGTTTTGGTACAAGCATAAATCACCCAGCTGATGCTTTGGTAAACCACCAACTGCACTGTGTCCTGCAGGTATCAAGAAGGTACGTAGAGACTGAAGACATCTGAAGCTACTGACAGGAATGGGCAGGGTTTTAAAATAAATTTGTTTAGCTAATATTAAAACTACAGCTTTAAGAGTAACCTGTTTACTGTGTCATAACACTCAGCAAAGCCCACATTCCATTCTGGTAATGTGTCACGCTTTATTATGGTTCCTGTCACTTGCTGGCAAGCTTGGAGACTGAAAAATAGAGCATCAAATGTATTAGATGAGGCTGTGTTTCCCGAGAAAAAMCCCTGCCTTCTGCCTCCTTTCAAGTGTGGGCATTGCCCCTAGTTTATGAATGGCAGCTGCTCATATCCACAGTGAGAGCRTTCTCACTGGGGTTAATTGATCCAGTGGCACTGCAGAGCTTTAGTCCCACTGCAAGTAAAGTTGCAAGACTATGGTTGTTTTGAGTAGGAGACATTCATCCAAACTGGTGACAATTCACAGCTTAAATTCCCTGATTATTCCTGTCTGACTCAAGGAGATACAACTTTTAAAAGCTCACTCTAACATTTTTATATTTGGGTAACTTAAAACATTGCTTGTTTTGTTTTAGTGCTTTTCTTCTTTCTATTTAAAAGCCCTGAAAATAATGAACCCCTGTCAGCCTGGCAGAAAAACATCTGCTTTATTCATTAAAACTCACAATAGGCAGAACCTTGGGTCTTAGGTGAAAAACATAAGATTTTTAAATCTTGGGTTGGATTTAGCAAAGGAAGAACAGAATTCTGTTCCTTCAAACAAAATTTAGAAAAAAGAAGAAAAAAACCCCAACATAAACTGCCATGAAATTTCAAGTCTGGTATGTGACAGGTCTACAGTTTCAGAAATGGGAGTTTTACACTTCTGGAAAGCCATGATCCCRTAGTGACAGCCTCCTCATTATGAAGTATTCTTGTCTTGTCAAAGAAGCTTTGAAAGGAACAAATGCTATTTCATCAGTATCTCAAAAAGCTCTGTGTTAGTTGTGTTTTGTGCCTGCTTTAAATAACATAGAGAAAGTGTGCTACATGATGGCCCAGCAATGAAAGGGCACAGTTGGCTGTCGTCTCTGTAACACTGCCTTGCTGGTGTCTGTCGAGCAGCCAGAAGTTTTTTGTGTTGCTGAGCACAGAATTTCCCCGCAGGCAAACTCCCACTTGGACAGGACTAAGAGTTTGTTCCAAGTTGTGCTGTCCYTTTTTTTAGGCATCTTCCAGAAATTAGGCCAGAAGAGATATTCCAGCATCTTGCAGATGGTGCATGCATTTATTCTGAACGGCAGGCAGCCAGTTTGCTGCCATTCAGCAATCTATGCTGTGGTGACATGGATTTTTACCACATGTAGATTTTTTTCTGGTGTTTTGCTTATTTCAAGGAAAAAAAAAACAAACTAGTTTAAGGGGGTAAAAAAAGCAAACTGCACACTGTTGCTGTTAYGAGTTTGGAAGTGTAAGCAGTAAAACCTTCATCTCTCTTATATGGGGATATATTTTGGACTTATAGCTGGTTGAGAAGCTGTGTAGCTGTGTCCCAAGTAACTGTTACTTGCAGTCTTAAAATGTTCWTGCAGATTGATTCTGTAAGGAGTGATTTCCATTCAATATACCTCCCTTTTCTCATCTAGATTCAAATATGAGACGTTAAATTGCGGTCTTATTTATTTTTCTGAAAAAAAAAAACCAAAACACAACCTCTGTTATTGGATAAATTGTATAGTAAGTTCTATTTACTTTTTGATGGTTCTACATACGGTTAGTGTATGCCACTGATTCTCTGAGCTGATATTTTCTGGTATTTGTTTTTCTTGTATGTAGAGTTCACCAGAGAAGGTCTGCTTTTCCTACCTTGGGTATATGTAACAAAGAATTTCAGTGACTATTGTTAGGCTGCCTCTTTTTTTCTCTCCTCCCTATTAATATTCATCCCTTTTCAGGTGGTGATGTATTCTCTATACAGCTACAATTTATTGTGCACAAGCAAGAACCTGAAAATATTGAAATGGAATCCTAGCCTTAGGGAAGCCCTTAAGTACCATATTTTAAGGGCCTTAATTAGAACCTAATTATGAGGTTTATCTCCTTTTGGAGACCAGGTACAGGATATGAACTAAATCCAGATCCCCTGGAATATGACATTGCCAAGTAAACATACCTGCTAAAGCAACAGGAGGAATAGGTGCTGGCTTTTCTAAACCAGCAAGGTGGGACTTCACTTAGTGTTAGTCTGAGGTCACTAATCTGCTTCTTGTGTGTAAAAACACCTGAGAGTGTCACTGGCAGTCAGACTACAGCTGCATGTCCTGGGGAGTTATGAATGGAGCTTCAGAGCTGCTCAGTCTACTCACTACCTTACCCCAAGTGATGAAAGCTTTCCCATTCCTARTGCTATCCCCAGCTTCATTTCAAAACCCCATGTCCTTCAGACTTCTCTGCACCTCCCAGTGTTGAATTTCAATCATTAAGGAACTTGTACCTTTATGTAGGTGATTCATTCCTTCTCTATCACTTCTTTTCTGACATTTGAAATTGGATTTTGCAGAGTACCATTTTCCTATAACTGATAAGAAATGTTTATTTCTGGCAAGATGGATTTTCTGTCTTCCTCCTCTCCTCTTTCCCTTTATATGCCTGCTTTTGCATTGTTCTTACAGTTCTTTGTCTTCATTTTTGACTTCTTTCTCCCACCCACTCTTCTTGCTCTTGCTTTTTCTCTACTTTCCCCTCTGTTCTTCATGAGTCTCTTCAGACTCCTTTTGCAGACATTTCTGATGCTCTGCTCCATTGTCTGAATCCCTCAGCCTAGAGATTATGCAATGGCTGTAAAGGTAACAGAAAAGAAAATCCAGCTCCCACTTTCCAGCGCTGGCCTGTGTGTCACAGACAGTTCTGGGACTTTTTTTTTTTTCCCAGAAGCATGGCTTTTTCAATAGGAAGGGATTTTTTTCTGGAAAAAAAAAATTGGTTGGTATCAGCACATGTAGTTAAGAGATCTTGAGTCCAGCTGTGGTCACCTGATTTTCATTATTCTGTTCATTATTTCTTGTTATAACAAGTTTCATTTTTTTAGATTATTGAAGGGTAGTTGAAGGCCAAAAAACTCTAGGCCAAAAAAAATCATAGCTTGGGAATTCACCTGGAACAGGGGCATCACAGGGTATCAATTAATTATTTAGCGGGCTACCTGCTACTCTGAAGTCTTTAGCTCTTTTATTTTCCAAATGAAATCTGTTTTCTATCATTCCAACTCTTCCTAAGGTGCAGAATAAGCAAATACCAGATTTGGCAGTAGAGAGTTCCCTTCCCCTACCCTCTGTGTGTAGGCAGGTGTTTTTTGKGAAGGACCAGATGGGGATTAGCCCAAGCTCTGGGGAACACTATGATCTTTTCTCTGTCCTATGTGAGTCTAGGGGATTTGGGCTTTTCCAGTGGGAATAGCAGTGTGTAGGAAGGGGATTTCTACTGAAAGAGAAAGAGAGGAGAGTCCAAAAGAGAAAGAGAAAGAAAGCTGAGTCCAAAACCCTTGCAGTGGTCACAGCTGAAGAAGGGGCTAGAACTGCAGCCTGGATCATGAGGCGGGRTAGGGCAGAGAGAAGTGAAGAAATGGAGCTGAAATGTGACTTGTAGGGAAAAGAGAAGGGARAGCAACTGTCTGAGTATGGGGATGTCTGAGGTGGCCAGCTGTGGGCACCCAGCAATGGATCAGTCAAGAGTCATTATAAGGGAAGATGCAGGTACAGAAGTGAGTAAGGGTTGGATCAGAGCACTGGAAGTGGAAATACATTGCTGTGGCATATAGGGTAGAAAAGAATTGTGCCTGGGAAGGGTGGTAACTTGAGGCTGCATGCAGGGGCTGCTTGGCAATGCTTCAGGCTCTGTGTCAGTGTGACTCGGTGTGATTTTCTATCCTATGCACTTCAGGGCTTACGGGATGGGCTAAGGGAAAAGGAGAAAGGCGGCCTGCTGAGATCTCGCAGCCCTTCTCACCATGGGCTGTGTTGCTGGCCAAGCATCCTTGGCAGCCTGCCACAGTCAGCTGAGCTTGTTAGGATCACACCAGCACTTTTCAGAGCTGAAAGAGATCCAAGCAGTGTGGCTCTTTTGTTTAGTAGGAATCACACAGGAAAGACCATGAGCAGTGATACTGAAAAGCAACACCGTGTTACCTTCYTCTTTAATATAATCTTTTCTTATGTGTGTGTGCTTGACTGTGACTCTCAAAGGATAATTCATTAAAAAAGTTTCTCAGGAAATGTAACCACATGAAGTGACTTACAATTTTACTGCTGTCACTGTACCTTTCATTGAGGATGGAAGACTTTTATCTAGTCTTTAATTTACCTCAAAGTTTTATTCCATCATTTCTCTATTTTCAATTCCATTTTTATCATAACAGGAYTTTCTTTTATTTACATTGGTGAAACCTTGAATTCATAAACTGTCAGAGTGATTTTAATGTAGAATAAGGCTTTAYCACTGCATATAAATATATTTAGCCTGAGCTTCATTCAGAGCASTCTTTTGTGGTTTTGGAATGAATGTAACGCTTTTTATGTGTACATACCACTAGATTTAAAATGAGATTTATGACATTCGTTGCCATTGTATAGAGAATGAGGGGAAATATGGGAAATATTTTCCCAGTGTTTAAGGCTGCACCACTTTGAAATAATAAACCATTCTCTCCTACTTCAAAGTAATTTTATTGTTATGTTTAAAGAACACTGAGGGTTTGTCTACTGCATTTGTARTTTTTACACTCAGCCAGAAAAAGACTCTTTGAAAAATGGTTTTTGCTCATTATTGTTTGTATTAAAATACAGTCAGTGGACCATGACCAGCATCAAAGCCTCAACATGTGTTCTGTGCTCCACRTTGCAAGGGATAGTTCATGGTACAGTTGGATACTCCAGGCAGAAAACATTTTCTCATTCTTCTTCCCTGCTTTGCAAGCAAGATCATGTCACAACAGACATTCAGCCTCCTATTTCAGTGTCTCATTACCAACTGAGAAGACAGCTTGCTGAGGGAGCTTAGCCAAGGTCATAAAAGAAGTTTACAGCAGAGCCAGGAACTACACCCAGATTCCCACTAGGTCCAGCAAGCACATCCACTTGGCTAAAGCTTCCTTAAGGATCTTGTCTGCTGCTGGACTTTTCTTCGGGTTGTCCAGGTTTATTGGCAAACTTGTTTAGTCCTCTCCTTGAGCAGACAGGGTAGCATCAGCACTTTCTCTTGGAAAAGTTTGGAGCAGTTGTGTGTGGTGCCATTAGCTCTGCAGGAAACGTTTCAATCGATTTATCAATTGCGCTGTAAAATGAACTGTGCAACTGTTGTATTTTTATTGGAGAAGTGATGCAGATGAATTTTGTCACAAGATATGCTCGATATCTGTTTTACCAGGAGTGAGGGGTGCCTTTCAATTGAGAGCAGCTCTCAGTTATGGATATCCTGTCTTCTTYTTAGTTTTCTTGTCACAAAAAATAYATGGTAACTAYCAGCTTACATGAAATTGTTAGTGGCTGAGACTTGCTGACCTGCATGGAAGAAGTACAGAAAGAACTGAAACAACAGTGGCTAGCTTAGCAAGCCTGTTCTTTTCTGCTTTGGTGCATATAAGGAAAAGGTGATTTCTGGTGGAATATAACACTGCTAGGATGACATTGTGGGTACAGAGGTGGAAGTAGCTGATCCACATCCATTTTCTCCATATGAAACAGTGGCAGTATTCCTCCAGTTATCTCCRCCTCTTTGAGGGTCTGTACTCTGTGTGAAGATCTGCAAAGGGCAACAGAAAGAAGAAGGCATTAGATGAGCAGGCTTAAAGTGAATGTATTGTCTGTCAGTGCAGGCATTGAAGAATATGGGAAGCGCACGTGCAGCTGTCAATTTTCACACAGGATCCAATGGTGTGAGCTGCATCCCCYGTGTGGGTTACATGCACACAAGTGGATGTTTTTGTGTTTGTACATCTTCCTGAGCCAGTGCTCACTGTGCATGCTGCATGTGCCTGATGGTGTGGGTGGTTTCCATGTGTGCCCTGTGCTCTTGAACACACATTTTCTATAGGCAATCCCTGGTGTCTTTCATTTTTATAGAGCCAGGATTCCTGGGAATTACTGGGAGTTCCTCATCTATTACTGAGCTTTTCTGGGTCGGCCCTCATCATGATTAGTATCAGTGATGTTCCYCCAAAGTCAATGTACTGGCACTGATTTAAGGTTTGACCCCTTCTTACCTATATTCTTTTGTGAATGTGTTTCTGTCACTAATGTACTCCACTAAGTGCTGGGTAGATCTATTGGAATAGCTTACCAATGGACTTATTTCATGGTTTGATTTAGAAAATGCAGTTCTCAGACTATTTTGACTACCTTTGTTCTCTCCTTTYCAGCAGATTGTGCTTTTGGTGTGTTTGTAATCATGTATAATTCCTTCAAGGTAATGTTTGGAATCTCCTTTCTCTTCTAAGGCAAGCTGTCCGCTCCAGGACTGTGACCAGCTTTGCACTCTCGCTTTGGCACTCTCTTTCTTTCTTTGTTTCTTTGGGGTTTAGGCAGTGACTTTTTTGTTGTTTTGTTTTCTTTTTTTTCTTTTTTTGGTGTGTTTCCTTCGTTTACAGTAGCAGGAGCTTTGTCCTGGCAGATAATGGAATTGAGCCATAGTCCCTTAAGTGCAAGTATTTGCTCATTGCCCATTGTAATTGGCTGTATTTCATGGTATTATGAAGATATTTTATTTTGCCTGGGTAAAACAAGCCACTAATTGAATTTCCACTAAAATATTTATTTGCCTACTCATCCTGTCCAACACTAGCAGATGGCTGATAGGCACACRGTGCTTACAACTTTGAAAGAGATTTGTAACATTATAAAAAAGTTAAATCTGGATGGCTTTTTGATTCAGTCTTGATAGAAACTGGAAGGTTTCTGCCTATTGTCTACTTTGAATTTAAAGTGTAATTGTGACAAATCTCAGTGACAACAAAAACACTGAAAATGTCTTCTTTTGTATTCCTTACTTGTTTTTTTCCTTTTAACTTGTATGCTGAAGTTCATTGGGAGTGTTATGGTAATTTCATCGGATCATGTGAATTTAATCAAATTTCGGTCACAGATTCTTTTCTTGCAGCATCTTTCAGGTTTGATTTAGCACAGCTGTGACCTTAGCAATAGGCCACGGGACAGTTTCTTGAATCTTGGGCTCATACAGACAGTGTATTTCCATGGATTTATTTCTTTAATAACTAAAAGCAYGAGTGTGAGAATGGTTTGCACAGAAGTAGGGCCAGTTTCTTCCTTAAAGATGATTCAGAAATATTTTTTGTTATGGAAAGCACTAAAGGTATGAGCAAGGAGGACAGATGCATATCAATTTATGGCTCAGCCCCAGCAGATCACCTGGAACACTTTCAGAGCACAGAAAAACCTAAAAGCAAAGTCCCTTTGCAAATGCTCAGGGAGGGAATTTAACAAGCAGGGCGTATTGTGAATGACCCATCCCTTGGATATCTTCCCAGCTTCTGGCAGTGTCTAGTGAAGGATCTGCCTAGGCCAGGGGTTACAACCAGGTCAATGTGTTTACTAGTACCTAAGCAACTTGGACTCCAGAAATTTGGCTAATCCATTTTTTAATTCACTTGTTTTTCAGCCTTTGTAATATCCTATTTTGCTSTATGCCAGGAGTACCTCTTGTTTCTTTTGGATCTGCTGCATTGTCATTTCCCTGGATGCCTCCATCTGGCTGATAGGAAAAGCAGCAAACAAAAGCAGCATCATACTCATCTTCTTGATCTTACAGACTTCTGTTAAAATACCCCTCTGCCATTTTCCCTCTAAACTCAGCTGTCTGTATCTGTAGTCTCTTCTTAAACCAGGCAGTCTTGATTATTTTTGATATGCCTCTTTTCTAGTCTAGTGTCCTTCTTTAGATGGGCTGGTGACAAGCCTTGATGCTGGTGGACCAGGAACATGGACAGAGAGGTAATGAGAGTGCTACAAGTGAGCACATCCCTAAATATTTTTTCCCCAGTTGTAGCACAGATATCAGCAATAATCATCCCTTTTTTTAAAAATAAATCCTTCCCCTGGCTGCTTGCAGATCTGATAGTTCATCTTGAGAGATTTACAGTGATGTGATTTTCCTGCACCCTAAGTAAAGAAATCTCAGATTTATGAAATGAAAGATTCTGAACTGCTTTTAAATTCCCCMTACTCAGAATAAGAAGCATCCCCCCACCAAAAAAAAAAAAAATTAAATACTTGAGTCACTTACTAGGGGCAGATTTTTTCGCTGCCATATCTTGATTTAAATTGAATGTGTCATTTGGCATTAAGCAAAATGTGAGTTGTATCTTGAAAGACAGCATAACTCATAAATAGTGTAGCCATAAGCCAGCTGATGGCTTACTTATAACCAGGCAAATCTAATATCCTGCTTTGCTGTAGGGTATGTGATTTTCTGTAGATGCTCCACACTCCTGTAATTGTTTGTTGTAGAGGATGGTGAATTTGCCACTTGCCATGAGCTCGTTTCTTGTCTTAATGTGATGCAGTTAATATAGATGAATATATTTTTAAGGATTCTTTGAAATGTCAGTCATATTTTAACAGTTTTCTGAATATAATCTTCCCATGGCAGAAAGAATCTGAGAAGAAAATGACTGCAGGCTAAATATTTATTGAATTAGACCATCACTGAGTTTATATTAAAAGATCCATTYGAGGCTTCAGATTTTTTGGCCAGTCTCAGAAAGATATAAAACTAGATATGAAATTTCCTGCAAAGTAAACTACCTCATAACAAATWGCTTTATTAGAATTTGCTCAGGAAGATTTAAAGGTGAATGCCAAGAAAATTTATCATGTAACCATATTCTGGCTTCTTTGTCAAGAGAGGAGACAAAAAGTGTATTTCAGAAGCAGTTGCAAGGATTAATATAAAAATTACATCACATCCAGTGAATATATTTGAAATGAGTACAAAATGCTTTCCTAATCAAGAAATGAAAAATTAACTTTCAGTTGTTTGACAGACATCTAAATATTAGATATTGCAGAAATAATTCTGTGAAATAAAAATAAAAGTAATAGTATAGTTTTTAATACTTCTGAATAGAAAATTGGAAAACATATTCCTGGGCCTTTGATAGGTACAAGCATTTGCTGACATCAGAAAATWCCTGTTTTGTTGTTTATTACCAGGACAGGTTTTATAAATGCGTTTGGGAATAAATCACCAAAGCCATTTACTCATCTTCAAAGAAGCAGGAGGGAATAATTGACAACAAAATAGAAAGGTGTACTTTAGAGAATGATCTAAAGTAAGTTGCAGAAGATGGCTTTGCCATTAAAATGCCTTGGTAGCTACAAAGCTCTCCTCTAAAAACTACTACTAATGGGTTTTTTTAAAAAACATATTTTAAAAAGAAAAGTGCTTGCAATTAAATGTAGAGTCACATGTGATGCACACACACACATATACATAACATTTAAATACTTGAAGAGAATTCTGTCTTTCAGAGATTACTCTGCTTACAGCTTTGCTTTTGAATGAATTGCAGTCCTTTATGTCAACAGGACCACGGAAAAGGGCCTTCCAGGTCGGTGTGAACCACTGCACACCTCCACCCTTAATCAGGTGTAAGAGCCRCTGGTCAGTGGCACCACACCAGTGGTGGGAAAAGTGCTCCTGTGTGCTCCATTTCTGTGCTAGAGAGAGAAAACTGGAAAAGTCTGGGGCTGGGATTTAGGACTCACCCACTGTGAGTTTCTCCTTTCGCTTGCCCTCTTTATGAGGAAGAAGCTACAAATAAAACAAGAGGCCGCTCTACCTGTGCATGGCCATTCTTCATGTAGAACATCCTTGCTCCTTGATTAATAGCACATTTCCCTGTGATTTATAACCATGCCTGTGTTCAGGTGGTGTCAGAATAGCAAGAAAAAAGAGTCAGGTTTATTAACAGGGAAACCATCTAGCTGTTTATTTGGTTTTGCTCAGAGTCCCATAACCACTATCAGCATAAGAAGAATTTGTCCAAAACACAAAGGGCCGGGTGAAAGTTCAGCACTGGCTGGGATGAGACACACTGCATTTGTGGCCCAGGTCTGAGCCCATGTCTGGCTTCCAGTCACCAGCACTGCCCTTGTTGTGCCCTGCTGCTACACCCTGGGCTTTGTGTGGTGGGACTTGTGTCTCATCCTTCTGCTTGGAACAGGAAGTATTTTTTATTGAAAAGTAAAGGACCATAAAAGAGAGCATGACAAAGGAGGATAAAACAACAGTGGAAAGTAAAGAAAAGAGCTTTGCTTTAGAATGAAGTATTTTGATCCCATTTTTGCCAAGGCTYATGGCAGAAGGGCAGTAGCTGTGTTTGATCCTTCTCAAACTGCCTGAYGATGGCTTGTCTGTGGAGGAGGCACACACATTTTTTGTGCAAGTCTGATCAATCTTCCATATATTTACTTTCCCTGTTAGCCTGATTAGTTACCTAGACCACATTTTAAAGCTGATAAAATGACATAAGCAGTCAGGTTGATGCAGTTGCACTAACTGCCTTCCTAAAGGTCTTGCAGCAAGCAAGACAAGGCTGACAGTACCAACTGCAGCTGGAAATGTTGCCTTTGGTCCTCTGCAGCCACTTTTCAGTGGAGATTGATATCAACAATTGCATATGGACATGACTGATAGGTGCAATGGCACTTTTAACCTTTTACTTTGGAGTTAGCTGTGTCCCCTCCGGCTCTCCATTATTTASCATACCTGAGGAGGTGTTTCAGATGTGGCCGTTGATACTCTTCTACTGGAAACTCAAACTGACATGTAGGAAATGAAAAACGAGAGAAATTTTACCAAGTGCTTGGGTTACCTGAGTCATCCTGCGGCCTCCATTGCTGCAGGGTCCCTCACTGCATGGTGCCACATGCTTGATTCCTTGCTTTGAAGAGGTCTGGCTTCCTGGGAGAAGAAAAATTGACATCCAGCTTTGACTAGAGGACTGAGATTGTATTTAAATGCAATTATGTGACTAGTAACATCCATAAGTGAATAGACATTTTTGACGTGTACTTTATTGTACCTGTCCTGACCCTTCTAGACATCTGGCCTTACTTTCATTCTCCCATATTATCATATCTGTGAGGCATCTCTTATTTTGTGTGCCCAAGCTCATTGTAGAGGCAGTGGATTGGGGTGTAAGAATGCTGTCAGGATACTGCTCAAAGGACTCTCTGTGACATTTCCTTGCAATAGGAGGCAGGTTCTGGATTTGTCACCAGTATCCTCGTTGTCTGTGGAAGAGAAACAAAAAGCTTGGAAAAAGGTATGGAGAGTCCCTGTGCTTTATCATCCACTGGCAGGCTCAAAGCATAAAAGTGRCCCTACTGTGGTATTAGGTTTGGTGTGTCACCTGGGAAGGCCATCTGCAAGGGGCTCATGGGACAGCTGCTGTCACTGGCACTGGGGGACCACAGCTTTCCAGACATTTTTCAGGAGTAGAACTGGGTGCTTGTGTGGCARTTTCAGACTTGGAAAATTTCAAACTAATATTTTTGGGAACAGCTTTGATTATGGTGTATTTTAATCAGAAGCAACTGGGTTGGTTATAATTTTCTTGGCTGAATTAAGTGCAAGTAAGTCTGGAATAGCAGAGAATTTTTTTGTTTGTAATTGCTTGGCTCAATCATACTGGGAAATGATTTGATGCTCCAGAGCTAAAGGCAATACAGTAACCACTCTGACCTGTGTTTATTCCTGTTTGAACATTACTTAGAACCACAAAATTATCTAATATCAAATAAGTCTTTTTCATCTGTGTGAACACATTGTACAAAAGGAGTTTGTTTATACATGATTTTGTGCCTTTTTTTCTCATCTTTACATTTTATTCTACTCTATTTATATTAATTTTCTTAAGAAGATACTTGAAATTTGCAAAGGAACAAAGAAGGACACATGCCAAAAGTTTGCCTTCAACACTTTTTTCTTTTAGTTGGTGTTAATTTTTGAGCCATTATTCAAGCAGCTGTCCAGGTCAAGAGAGTTCAAGCATGCTTCTTCTGTGCCACTTGCACTCCAAGACTGCAGTGAAGGGAGGGAAGCCTTCAAATTATTAAGCATTTGGCAGTGCCTTCTAGTTGTATTAGGTTATAACTGCATCAGTTGCATGATTAAGAGGAAGTGACAGGTAAGCAAAATGAGAACAAAAGCCTCATGCTGTTAGAAGCAAATGTCACCATGTCATACACACTGCACACATATACCAGTGCTCTCTCTGAAAATACATACTAGGGGAGGAAAATGAGAGAGAGAACTTCTGTGTCTTTGTGGGTGTGTTCTCATGTGTGTTTGTACAGTTTGTGTGCTGTGCACRTTGGTGTTTAGCTCAGGTGTGTGTCTGTTTCCATGAGCAGTAACCAATGCACCCATGGAATTGTGGCACAGGTTGTAACAGTGTGCTGGAGATGGAGCACAGTGATGCCTTTGTACAGTCCACTGGTCCGCTGGCTTGAAGGTTTCTGTACAGGCTTTTTTATTGTTCCCTTAATTAACTGATTTCTGGAAAAGTAATCATCAGATTTTTCAGTGTTTTGCTTTTCAGGTTACTTACAAACCCCAAATGAATCCAATTAAAATATGAGTATTGTGACAAATTACTACATTTAAAGGTTTGTGTTTTTTAATTGAGTACTCTTTATGTATGTTGTAATATTTTAGAATGGCATTTTTCGAATTACAAATTCTACAACTAAGGAAGGATGTTTTCACAAACTCTCAGTCATAGTGACCCTTAGCTTGGTAGATGATGGTGTGTAACATATGCAAGGGGTTGGAAATACTGGCATCTAAGAACCAAAATGTTTTCTGGTTAGGTTCACAACTGGGAGTGACTCTGAGAGGCAGAAGCATGGCAACCAGTTTTGGGATGTATGAAAGAAGGTGAGATTACATAAGGCCCTGACCAAAGTAAGTGTCTCTGGCTTGGCTGGGGAGAACAGAGGGCTGCTCATCTGTAGTTTCAGAATTAGTCCTGCCAAGCCTGAAGGCTACTTTCAAAGTGTCTTCCCTTCACTGATGACCAGGGTGTAAATCATATTTTTCAGAGCTATTACAGAGTCATACAGAGGCGGGAGATGGTGAAGTTTCTTGGAGACCTCACCATTACATTGCCAGTTGAGATCTGAGCTGAATGTGCAACAGGACAAACTGAAGCTCTTGGTTTCCTGCTTGTGTCCTTTATTCCACATCTTGGTATTTTAACTAACTGGGGGAAGATGAGGAGGGCTGTCATACTGCCAGCCACTGAGCAGGAGTGTGATACCTTAAATTCTTGGGTACCACTTGTGGGTTTGGCTATTCCATGTTGTTCTCATGGCAGTCTGTATTCCAGTCATCCAGCTGTGCATATCAATACAATGTAGTCCCACATGGCAGGGTTTTGGGTTGGGAGGAGAGTTCAGTTTATACTTTTATAGTATCAGACTTACGCACACACATACACCATATATGAATGGAAGTGAAAACATGAAAAAGCTGAGATTGCACATTGGGTGTTGAAAAGTGAAACAGTGTTCAGGAGATAACATCACCTGAGTGACATTAATTCCCCTGTCTGTTCCTAACCACTTCTGTCATCTAGTATTAATGGTGGCATTTACAGAGAAAGGAGGAGCAGGCTTTAATACTGGGGATGAGATGCTCTAAAATCCTAAAGATAAGGGAAATTTTACATTCTTGAAATGCCCAAGTTAAGTACATTTAGAAAATATGTAGACTAGCTTGAGCCTCTTTTGTTGAATTTCACAGATACGAAATGAAAATGTCACTCAGCTTCTCTACTACCATATATGGAGGTTAAATCTATGTATATCATTCAATCATAAGTGAAGGAGGTTTCTTGCAGTGTTAACAGCACTCAGAAGTTTTATGCTGCTGCTAGATAGGGTATTTTCATTTCTTTATATTTATAGTAATAAAACCAAAAAAGACAGAGACAACAGCCCCAATTTTGTCTGCTTAATATGTGTGAAAACACATGGGAAAGAGCTGTTTCTTTCATTAACTTCCAAAAAAATTATCTTCTTTAAAATGTTCTTTTTGAATTTTCAAATGATACAGCCAAAAAACCGAGACTGGTGAAAACTCAAGTGGCCAGGGACAAAAATCTTCACTAATTTATTTTCCCTGAAAAGAGACTATGGATACCTAGTACTGCGTGGCTGCTTACAGATGATTTGAAACTCATGTGAGTGCCTGGTGCTGATGCACAAGAGCTGGTCAGCCACCCTGTCAGGGTTCTATTTCTCCTTGTAGTTGAACTTGGTAGCTGAGCTCCTCTTTATTTCGGCACAGGTGTCTCACTCTGAAGCTTCRTATCTTGGGATGTTGTATTGATTAACATTGTACAAGAGATGTGTACCTTTCTTTTCTAGCAAGCATACCTGTACAAGTCAAATATTAATGCCTAGGGTATCCTGTAAATAGCGTTCATAATTCTGCTCTGAAGTAACTTTCTGTGAAGCCATTTTCCACTCTGTTTCTTAGAGAAAAACAAATATATAACAGAACTCCGAGACTCCTTTCCAATATTTCATTTGCCGGCTTTCAAACGTCATCATGGGAGCAATGAGACAAGAAAAGAGCCTTTTCTTCCTTCAAGGTCTGCAGTGAACAGTGTAAAGCCACGCACAATGGATTTGGAAGAAGCTTTATATATTATGACAAGTGAGTGTATCTCCAGGGTGCTCTGCTGTTGTGGAATGTAGTTCTGAGCCACATCATCTATTAAGTCGCTGAATGTGGTAAAATTTCTCAGGTTCTTGGAAATGAAAAGCAGATGAAAAGACCCCCATGACTCAGTCCTTATGAATGCAATAAAGTAAGATTATCAGCCTAAATTGTCCCTACTAATCAGCAGTGTAAGCTTGCAGTGATAGCCTCTGTAAATCTGCAGAGCACTGGGACTGTACTGGGTGGAAGGAGTCAACTGACAGCTTTAGGGTCATGTTCTCAATATGAGTCTCAAAATGTTCCAGCTGAAAAAAAGAAAAGAAGGCATATGTACTCATTGCTTCTGGGGAGGTGTTCATGTGGTTAGAAAACGCAAGATTATAAAGCTGCTTCTACAGAGAGGGAGAATTACTGGATTTGGAGATGTTTTTTTCCCTTTTTTCATCCTCTGGTCTCTCACAGTTTCTCTTTTCTTATTAAGCCCTGAAATTCAGCCTTTCAAAATTTGTCATGCCAATGAAAGCAGGGGATGGCTCTGTGGCTGTACTGTTTCTGTCATGCTGAAAATGATTTAGTGTTGACACTGATGTACATCCATACATTTATTCATACCTTGCTTTTCAGCACTGAATAAAAAGTAGTCTGATAAATATGCTCAAAATGAGGAGAATGAGCTGCCTTCCCATTGATAACCAGAGGCCAGTTATACTGTTGGTACTTTAACTATAATTCCTGGCATCCAGGGGATAATAAATACTTTCTTTAATCTTTTTTTAATTTTCTGTCAGTGTGTGTATGTACTTGTCTGGATACTTTTCATACCTGTGATCTACTTCTTAGATTATGTCTTTAACTTCTCAAGTTGTATTTTGTTAATCAGCTTTCACAGGAAAGGGACACATTTTGTAACAAAAAAATAAAAAGGGATTGCCAAGTTAATTAAACTTGAGAAAAAAGAAAAAAAAAAACCCCAACAAAAACCATGCGACAGCCTGACTAGATACAGAAAGTGGAGAGAAAAACCAGTATCAAGTATGAGACTATCTTATAAAAAAATGCACTGCATGAATCAAAATGGTTCATCATTAAAGCATTCCAATGGAATTTTTTCTTAATTTGCTCAATAAATAGATTTTCTACCGAGGAAATCTTCATTATAAGTAATCTCCTCCATGTCCATTTCAGTACAGCACCTTCCAAGAAGGAATCAGTAATTCCTGTTTTGTCAAAGTTTACTGCTGGTTTTGAGTAGTCTTAAATAGAGGCGAAAGAGTGAAAAACAATCGAGTCTTTTGCAGTTAATAACATCAGAAAATGGAAGACTGCTAAAATCAGTGCCTGGGTCTTAATCTTGGTAGAGAGGGAATACTTGGAGAACTGAACTTCCAAAAATTTCAAGGTCTTATGGGCTTATGAATATGCTAAAGGGTCTATACTAGGAGCTGCACAAAGGGAGGGTCTGAAAAGCATGCAAGGTGCAGACTGGGGGTAATTCCCAGTGTGTCTCATGTCACATTGCTGCAGGACACAATTTCCAGCAGGAATATGCCCTGCAGATGCCATAACTTGCTTCAGCACATGACATCCAAATTTGCAAGATCTGATGACAGGCGCAGAATTAACTTGGTCTGCTGCCGTAGGCATGCCTGGGAGCTGCTTACCAGCTCCAGAAGCATGTCAAGATATTTGCCCCATCTTTTATGAAAGAAAAATAGCCATCAGCATTGGCATTTGAAAGAGCACCAATAAATTCAGGTAGAAGCTGAACAGTCATTTCAGTAGTTTCCCTTGTGTCTGAAGTTAAATGTTATGCTAGGATTTTTTGTTAAACTCCAGTCTCTGAAGACAGAGAGGAAATACATACAGTTTTCATGACATTCATTAAGATCCTATTTAAATTAATACAAACCCAACAGAGTTAATTAGGGGAAATAAATGAGTATGTTTCTGTTGTGTGTAAAATACCATGGGTGGAATTTAGTTCTCGAAGGATGCGATGCGACTGAGAAGTCCTATGAAGTTTTTTTTTTGTTTTCAGTTTTACAGGACTGTTCTGTAAAAGGTTGCACTAAGGAGATGCTTTGCAGAAGGTTCTATCCTCGGGTAACTATTCCTGTAAGTGCAATTACATTTTTCTCTATACTACTCCTATATAATTTGCTCTTATGAGCTGATTTATTTTGTTTTGAAAGTCAAGCCTCTTATCGTAAAGAATAGCACAAAGTAATCCAAGAGAAGACCTCATAAACCTTTTTGCATCCACCTGAATGAATCCTGATTAGGAACCTGTGCAGTGATGTTATCCTGATTGGAGGGAAATTGGTGAAGGAAACAACCAATTTTCAATCAACATAATTGGTTGCTCAGGAGGTTTGAAATCTCAAGAAAAAGCTGTTAAAAGATTTTTCTGGAATAGAAAATTGTTTAGAAGAATTGCACATTTGTCAAAAATATTTGCATTTATAAGTAGTTTGTAGAAAGGTCACATGACAGGTATTTTTAAAATCGTTGATGTTGTAGGCTTTTCTGACATTATTGAGGCTCAGTAGGTCCAAATTCTATAAAAGACATAAAAAAAAAAGTTCAACCTGCTGCCCAACAAAGAAGCTTCTTGATTGATTTCTATGGGTTCTGAGTACATTTTAATTTGTTTGATTATTCAGTCCTGTAACACGAATCCACAGTGGAGTGGTACCCAAAACCTGGTTCACTCCATCTTCATCCGAGTGTTAGGAAATCTGTTTAAATGACACCTGCAACACATTCTGTTTAAATGATACCTGCAGTCCCACATGTGGATGACATTGGATGACATTGGTGATGAGCTCAAGCAGAAGAGAAAATGCAAAAGGAAAAGCATTCCCATGGCTTCTTATCTCTGTGGCAGTATGGTTTGGTCTTGAGTCCAAAAAGTCAAAGTGTCTGCGCCGGTTTACCCAGCTGGGAACTTTGGCCCGACTTTGCAATTCATCATGAATTTTGTATGCCTGGCCTGATGTTTTCCTACTCTAATCTGGCATAAATAAATTAAGAAATAGTATGTTTCCCATACAAAGCCAGTGTAACTCTTAACTGGTTTTTGATGTGTTTTAAAGGTCGTTGAGGAACAGAAATGAATCTTTTACTAACCCAGTCAGGCTGAACCAATTCTGCTGAAGTGTTTTTTGCTTAATACCTGCCTGTGAGTCGAAGGTATCCCAAAGCCACTGCCTTGAAGAAGGTGGCTGCTTCAGTGCAGTAAAGCTGGGCAGCACAGCTGAGCTTGTGGTGCTATTTCTGGCTGAGACAAAGACACGAAAGAATGGCACAGATTTGCCATTTCCCTGCTCTGAATTGTGATGTTGCAATTAGTGTGCATCTCCCAGAGGAGAACAAAGCTGGATATACATGGCTGTATGCACATATCCTCTGCATTCTTCCTCCTCAAATTCTCCCTTAAATCAGGCAAGATGTGGAATGGCCATGGTGTAACAGGACATAAAACATTTTTGCTTGCTGTGCTTCCCAAGCACTTTCCTTATCACCTTGAGCTGTCCATTCAAGTGTAAAGAGAAGTTTCACTACCCACCTTCTAAAATTATAGTTTCTATCTATTAAAAGAAAGCGGCTCAAAATCCTTTTGAGAGGATAAATARCACAGAATGCTTTGATTCATATCTGTGAGCTGGAAATTTCACACATCAAGTAAAACACCATGAATACATCATTATTTTGACAGCTTTGTGAAAAAGGAGGCAAGAGGATCTCATTGCATGGATTTAATTTCTGAAGTTTCACAGCTTTGTGTTTTGCAAAAGAATTGAATCCTTCCAGCAGAGCAGAGCAGGTGGTAAACTGAAGGGCAAAGGGGAGATACTGTCAAATCTCATACTTGGCATGCAAGCCCCCATCAAGGGCTTCCAAGGCAGCTCCTGTGTCTCTCACCTTCTCAGAATAATGTCTTTTGTCTTTTTTTTTCCAGGCTTGGCACTTCTCCAGCTGCAAGGGTGGGGGGGTCACAGAAGAGAGTAAGTTATATTGCTGCGTTTCCCACCAAGACTGCCAGAGGTGAAAGGAAAGAGCTTCACTTTCCCCACCAGAGGATAGCTGGATGCCCATCGCCACTATGCACCCAACAAAAGGAATTTCAAGGGCTGGTCTTCAGGTAATATGAAAATCTTTCTGTAAATGCTGGGGACAAATGCAGTGTTTGTTTAGCATAAAGCTGAATTTAAGTGAAAGGTGTCATGAATAAGGGGTAGTATCCCAGCTGCAATGAAAGACTATTTATGCTGAGGCAGGTTAAGGGAGACTCAAAAAAAGGGTCCATTGTTTCTCTGAGCAGTAGTACCCTCCCATGTTCTCATGTGCCTGTGCCTGTTTGCAAAGCTTGCCCACCCAAATATTTATGCACCATGTTTGTGGAAAGCCGTTTTAAAGCACCAAAGGCATTGAACTGTTTTTATTCCCTTTGAGTAATTTATTTTGGATCTCTCTTTCTAATCATGAAATGAGAGATATATTTGTAGAAAACAAAGGAGGTTTCCCTCTCCTAGCCTATGACTCCAGACCTGAGCCTTTACAAAAATTAAAGGTACGTGCGTGTATTTGGTTAGGATTTTTAACATAACCTTCTTCTTCTTCTTTTTGTTCCCAGTTGCCTTAATTACCTGTTCTCCCTGATCTGATGCAGTTTAGTTTGTAGGAAGCATGTACTTTCTTCTGGAATAGAAGCCTGACTTTTTTTAAGCTTTGGCATTGACATAAAAACAGCTGGTATGTTAGTGGTGGTATTTCAATACTTTTGCTCCCATGGTCAGGAGAGCACAAAAATTGCAAGGATAATGCAAAACCATAATTAAAGCTAAAAGCAAACTGAGAGTCTGTCAAAGCTCAGAAAACTTTCCAATGAAGTTCACATTTTTATGGACTTGTTATTTTGTACAAATCCATTTTCTTCTTTCCTGTCACATCTCCAAACCTTTCTGTAAGGAATCACCATCTCTTTTTCCCCTCTTAATTTAAATTCTGTTCTATCTGTTTGGAATATTAGGTATGCCTTAGCAGTAAAATTATTTTAATGATGTGGCTGAGTGCTCGTATATATTCAGGCAAGCAAACATAAAATGGTCATTCTTTATATTAAGGGTCTATCTATAGTTTAGAAAAGGTAATAAATGATAGATTGAAAGCATAGGTGGCTCAAGTAGAGGATGGTGTGTATTACAGAGGTTATTAGCTCATCAGTTGAAGGTGCCGTAGATGGCTGCAGGCCAAACTTGGAAGCAGCCTGCAAAATGGCTGGACTCTGTAACAACTGATTTGCTATATACTAATATGCACATTAACTCTTTATCAACTCTTAATGAAATATATATGGTTGGCACCCAAATGACAAGTAGGACTGTAAAAAGAGACGTAAAATTTCCTTATGAATGGCAGTATACTGACTCTTATTTTAGTTTAAATGTGCAATAGGATTTGTGAGGGTTTCTATGTCACCTGAGATGCAGGTCTTGTTTTCAGAAGAGGCACTGTGCAGTGGCTGCCTCATTTCCAGTCAGAATTAGGGCTCTAAATCTCCTGAATAGTGTTGAATATGTTGGTGTCTGTTTCATTTACTGTTAGCCAAATGTCTGTTTTAATCCCCAGCTTTTCCTACAGTGTGTGTGTGTCTCTGCTTTACCAGAAGCAGCAATGGGTGTAGTGGGGAAGCTGCAGGGGTGGCAAGGATCCCACTTGAGTACCTTCCCACAATGATTATCCTCCTACACTCCAGGATAAGATCAATGCTAATAACTGCATTATCTCCCATGTCTTTCCCTGTGAAACAGAGGAGGTTTAGATACTGGTGACCATGGAAGGATTTGGGGTTTCTCATCCTGCAGTTTGCAGTGGTGGAAGAATTTCCAGAACTGAGCCAGGTAGGGATCCTTCAGTGTCCAAGCAGAACCAGGTGTGCCTCAGCCACTCCTCACAGCTGTCTGGTAGTTGTTCTGAAGGCAGGGAAAGAAAGCACTGCTTCATCTTGTTGCAAAGTCCAGTGCTCTACTGCTAACAAATTGTTCTTTTCTTTCTTGTGAAATGTAAGGTTTTTATGTAACTTAAGCTGGTTATTTTTATCTTGTCTACCTTGAAAGTGGAGAGTAGATTGCCCTCTTCMTTTTTCCTTCAACCTTTTATGTAGATGATTACCACTGTTATATCTCCTCTTAGTTTTCTGTCTACTTTCAGTGGTTGTCCTTGTTTCATGGCTTCGTTTGTTCTAATCAGCAGGCAAATTTCCTTACATTAAGTGGCTTTGGATCAGACCTTTTGCTAGATAAAGTTCTGTATTGAGAACACCATTTTAGTAGTTCAGATGTTACCTATTGGGATGGCAAGCACATGCTATTTAAAATTGTGCTTAACGGGCAACGATCTCATTTGGAATAAGGAAGGGCTATGTCCAGGCTGCTTACAATCATTATTTCTCCTTAGCTCCACAGCCCTATTTTTTTCTATCTGTTCTACCACTGTTTATGATTCCTTACAGTAAAGACTGTAATTTTTTTGAATTATCATAAACTAAGCTGCTATTGACCAGGGATGGGAAAGCCAACATGGGAATGCAGAAGGCTACAGAGTTAAGACTTGCAGGTTTTGTTTACTAATAGAGTTGTTTGTCATTAGGTGTTTCCAATAATGGCTCTAGAAAGCATTGACTATTTTTATGCCTTCCATTCAATTTATAAATTCAGTTTACCAGAGAGTAAGAAAACAAAGATATGGAATGGTCTAAATGTTCCTGGGTAGCTTTACTGATTTTTTGTTTTGTTTTTTTGGGTTTTTTTTTGTTTGGTTGGTTTTTTGGGGGTTTTTTTGTGGTTTTGTTGTTGTTTTGGTTTTTTGGTTTTTGTCTAGGGTTTTCTCTTCTGCTTCATGTAGGCTTAGGTATTTAAGAGAAAAAATTTGAATAAATGCAAAACAAATTCACTTTCTCATTTTCTTCTGCAATTTTTTTTCATATCACAGAGAAATAGGAAATAATCTCAAAGCAAATGACAGGGCTAGAAATTAAGTGGCAAAAGGTTTAAGGATCCCTGATGAACAGTCACCTTTCTCTTGGCATGGCTGTGTAGAAGAGAGAGGTTGCAAAGGGCTCTTTTACCTATTCAGTCTGTGAGCAGTAGGGTCTCTGTGGTCTCTGGAGTATGAGATATGATGAGACACTGCTACAAGGAGAGATTCAAACCCTCATAGCTAAAATTCAGGAGTCACAAGATCAGTTTTCCTTTTTGTACAAATGTTCTTTGTTTTTGTAGAGATATCAGTAACCTATATACTATTTTGAGTGAGCACATATATAGCTATTTTCTGAGCAGAGCTTCTACCTTTATTCGCAACGGGTGAAAAGCAAATTTTTGTTAGTCCTGGAGAGTTCAGGAGAACATGAGGCTGAGCAAGTTTATAGACCAAGCTGGGCATCTTTGCCCCTTGCAAAGGCACTAAATAAATAAAATTCTGAATACTGGAGTAAAAGTTATAAAACGTGGTTATTTAGGTTATGGTCCACAGTCTTTATGTGACAAGAGCTACTGAGAATAGATTAATATGTCCAGAACTAGGCTCAAGTTGCCTTGGGATAAGAAGATGGAGGAGAGTTAGGCTAGTGTCCTTCTGCCAGAGCTGGTTTTTTGCCTCTGGGCTTTTAGAAATTCTCATAAGCATAGAACCCTGAGAAGAAGCTCTATATTATATGGGTTGCCAGTCTGTGTCTGTGAAGAAGGACCTCTTAAGAGCACCTTATGAACCCGGGGTTTGGTGGATATTTTAGCACTGTCTCTGACTTTCTCCTGGCTGAGTCATTCAAGAGGCAAATGGTTTGATTTCTGTCTGTAGCCAAAGTGGGTTGCACAAAATCTGGGATGCACAAATGATATTAGATGAACAGAGAAGATTCTGCATGGGAGTTGTTAGCAAGGTAACAGGTATTTTGCTGAGACTTCTCATTTCTCTGTCTTCATCAACATTAAAAAGTATGTAGTAAAGTAATTCAGCAAGAACTGATTTAAGTTCAGGATCATACAGATGCCTGACTCATGGCTAATTATGAGTGCCCACTGGGAACATTTATAAAGATACCTGATGCTATTGAATCTCTACAGTCCACTAGGATATCAGTACAATACTGGATGTATTGAATCCAATTTAATTTTATGTAACTTAGACTGAGATTTCTCCCACTTCACTAGATATGATTACTACTGATCAGAGGTTTAAAAAACTAACCCAGACTAAAAACGTTAGACTTGTCTTTTTTACCTGGCTTGTCTTTACAGTGATCAGAGGAAAATATGCATATTAGTGGAAGTGGGAATTAGTTCTGTTTTATGCTAAAAAACTCAGAATGGGGGAGCATTTGGAAGTTATTAGCTTAAGTTTGCCTTGTACATTCACTTTCCTGCAGCCAGATTGAACATGAAATGATTTGGCATGTGTTCTTGATCCTCTGTCATTGATGAATGCCACTTAGTGACATATTTGCATGATATTTTGAGCAGGATAAATGGTTGCTTGAGTCTTTTTTGGTGGCTTTGACTTTGGACTTTTTCCAAAAATGTAGTCTTGCTGTTGTTGTAAGTTCACATTGTGAATGTTATTTCCCACACAGTATGGCACAAAGTCCTGGTGTTATTTATTCAGGTTGCCCTTTGCTGTGGCCTGCAACTTCTCTCTGCCTGCTATGCAAGCACTGAGAGAAGAGGGGATGTGAAACCTCCCAACACTACCCCCTCTTTTTATGGATTTCTGGGTAGGGTGTGGGAAACGTGCGAAATGAAATCTTTAAAGAAGCACAGTCACATGTGAGGAGAGCAAAATTGCCCTTTCTGAAACATGGAAGCTGTTAAATATATGTAGCTGGAGGGAGCCCTGCTGTGTCTCCTGCATGCTCACCCAAGCACCAAGTGGCATCTGTCCCTAAAACTAACTGGTCCCTATCTGACTGTTTATGACTCTTGTGCCACACTCATTATTTATTTAATGAAACATCCCAGTGAAACAGAAGAGCCATTCATAAGCCCCTGACAACAAACAATCATGAAAATTGCCTTTGAATTTCCCTAATTTGCTTGTAAGAGTCATAACAATGGAAGAGAGTAATTGCAGTTATTAAAAGAAATTGCTGCAGGCAAAATATAACCCATTTTCAAGCTCAAACCCAGGAAAACAGAAAGGGGAGCAAATAGGAAAGCCCACCCAGTAAGATGCCTCATGTTTCCTACCTCCTTTTGCCTGTGTAATGAGAGACYTCACCTTGCTGTTTTATTTCGCACCGTTATTGAGGAGGAGAATCAGAGCATTTAGTATCAGCACAGTCAAGCTGTGTGTGGCAGCGCCTCGCCTGGCACAGCCACTGCAGAGCTGCTTTCTTCCAATCTGCATCCTGCCAGTGCAGAAACATCCCTCTCTGGGCAATAAGTGTATTGGGAACCAGTAGGAGGAAAACTCTCTCTAGCATCAACTACTCTGCAGAGAGGATTTTAACTCCTCCCTGGGCATGAAGCAGAATGCTTGTGAAATTAAGAGGCTTTTCCAAACACACCTGGCTTTTGGCATCACATCACCCCTAACAAGGTTTATTTTATTAAGACATTTAGAGGCGGGTTTTAATGAATCTGGGTTCCTAAAGGTGTGTCTGTAGAGCTCTGGAGATTGCTGTGGGTGCAGGCCCAGCTGACTTGGCACATGGAAAGAGGTGGTGAACTGCTGTGTGTCCTTGGCCGTACAGAAAATCTCTAAGAAATGGCAGAAACAAACCGGGCTTTGACTTTGGTGTGCCTGACTTCCCTGTGCAAGCAAGAGTCAGCTCCTCCACCAGTTAAACACTGCAGCACTAAGCAAAGTGATGCTTAAGTGCTTGCAGAAGTTGTCCTTCAGAAAGCAGGTGGCATTGTAAGGGGAATCTGTGCTTCATACAAACTGCTTTTGTCCTGGACAATTCAATAGAGCTTTGTCCACTATAACTGAGCACGGGGGTAACTCTCATCTCTGAGTACAAATGAAATGTGTTTGGCTCTCCCACTTTTGTATAAGGAGATAACAGAACAAAGGATCACTGCAATTTGAGGGCATGAACCCTCATTTTCTCTCCAGTCCACCTAAATAGAAGAGAATTTCCTGTTGGCCTATGATATTCCCTTCTGCAAGTCAAAGCCTTTTCAGTTCCTACTGCAAGTAGTGGCAGTTTACTCACAATTTTTCAGCTGCGTGTGATATCCAAAATTGGCTGCCTTGCTGTAATGAAAAGCAGCCTGCCAACACGGAGGTCCTTCCAAAGAAGCCTGGCTATTGTCAGAGAAGAGAAAGCAACTGTGGTAATACTCCTGCATCGCTGTTTCACTTCATGCTTCACCACAGGAGCAAAGCAAGGCAGTGGAGACCACTGACAAGTGTTTACAGAACATGGCTCTTTGACAAAAATGATTGTCAGGCAGTGACTATAATAAAACGTTAGCAGGAGATAGTGGGCTTTCTTGGGTTTTTGTGCCCAGGCAGCTGGCAGCCTTAATTGCTCTGAAGAAATAGAAACAGAATTTCATTTTCTTCTCTTGTTATTTGGAGATGTAAATCATGCAGCATTTTAAATCCAGTACTCCCTGCCTAATTTTCCCTTACCAAAATAAAGGTGGATGGAACTTCCTTTTAGTTGCCTTTGCTGTACACATTGAGTAAATCCACTAAATATCTCTGGTTTGCATTGATTCAATGTGAGTAAAATTTAAACTAATCTAACATCCAGTAATTGAAGTTGTTTTTCCAGGTAAGCCCRAAATTTCAAATATAGTCAGTTTGATCAGTGTTATCCAAGGGAAGCTGACAATCTGTATTGATGGCAATTGAATGCTCTCAGGCACATGGTGTGATTCTTGGGGCTGTTCTGGGCAGGGCCAGGAGATGGATGTGGATGATCCTTGTGAATCCCTTCCAACTCATAATATTTGTTTTTTCTATTATTTTAAACAGCTTTTGTAAATCCAAACAGACTCCTTCACAAATACTGGGGAATATTAGTTCAAGTCTATGGCAATCTGAGGCTGATTTAGGAATACTGTAGTATTCCTAGYTCTTACTTCAGCTTGCTGAACTATTTTGTTGGCTTGGATATTTTCACTGTGTTTTAGTCTCATGAGTGGTTTTTATGGTATTTAATTTCCTTAAATATCTTGGCACAGATGATTTGACACAGCAAGTAGGCTCAACAAATCACCAACAAAATGTTTCTTCTTTTCTGGATAATTCCTGTAGTTGTGCAAATAGAAAGATAAGGAAGAAAGCAGAGCACTGTATTTCAGTCTGTAACTTCTACCCCCTCTCCTTTGTACTCTGGAATGGTATTTCTAGAGTTAATGGACAAAGCCATGTTAAAAGTGAGCAGAACTAAATAATGGAAGAATTTTGTTGGAGGCAAAGATTCTTCTGTCATCCTTTCCATGTCTATAAGAACCTTTGCTGATTGACTTGCCGAGTGGAGGCAGACTTTCTGTTATCTCTCACCTTCTTTTGAATTTGATCAGACAGCTTCACTGGGGGAGCATGAAGGCTGGAAAGCCAGACTGTAGACTCACACCTTGTTTGCAGTGCCTTTGCTGAACGCACTAGCTGGGTGATCCAGAGCTGTTATTTGGAGCTTCAAGCCACAGTTAGATTTGCTATGAAGCTGTTCAGTGAATGTCTTTCTGCAGAGTGTGAATTTTCCTGTGCATGTAAAGTGAGAGGTGCTAAAGGGTGGTGGCTGCTAAAATTCCYTTTGTGTTGTACAGGGGAAGAAGACAAAGCAGTGGCAGCTCAAACACAAGAGTAGGACATTTTTAGTTTCAGGAAGAGCAGTTCACAATGTGTGTGATTGCTGTTAAAGCAAAGGGTGGCAGCTTGAAGTGTGCGAGGGGATAGTTCATATAAATCTGTGGAAGGTACAGGGTACAAATCAGGCAAAATATTTCCCAGCAGCATTGTCGAATTTAGGGACTGCTTTGGGAAACAAGAACAAGTTTTGGACACCTTGGAAATGCTTATCTCATCTTTCATAGAAGTGGTCGTTTCTGTAAAAGCATCTAACAAATGTTTTATGGCAAATAAAAGCAGTTAGAAAGTAAATCCAGCCCTCTATGTCTCCCCATATTAATGGATTCACCAGATTCTCTTCAAAATTGCAGCCTAATGCATGTTACTGCTTCCACTGCACCTCAGCCACTAGAAGTTACAGCTCTTGACCTTTAAATGTTAGAAATAATAAAATTCATTATGAACAAGTAGTCAATTAAAAAATAAATGCCCCACTGGTAAAACTGAAAAGTAATGTTTTGAAATACTGCCACCTTCTGATCAGTCTGGGATGGAGAACTGAGTTATTAGGAACTTGACAAAAAATTTTTATCAATTGTAATAATTCTGTTCCTGATTTTATAGTGTTAGAGCCATGTTGCACCATTTGATTTGCAAGGTCAGCTTCCACTGAGACTACAGATGTGAGACTACATATACAGTGATGTAAAGAGATGGGGAAAATGCAGTGTGATTTACAGGAGATGAGAGAAACAGCAGCACACTTGTTTGAAGTGAAGAAAAGCACTTAAGCATATTATATGTGAATTTAAGGATTTACAAGCACAGAGCCTATGCTTTAAGTTACATGAGCATTAAATGCACTACAGAATTCCAGCTAAAATGTTGGTGTGACCTGCACGTGGTGTAAGTCTTAGAGAAGCTGACTTCCTTACTCTTCTGTAACATCTGTCTCTGACATCGGTATCTTCATGAAGGGTTAATTTTTTTAACATTTTACTTTGTTACCATTCAGATGTTACTCATCTGCATACCACCTTTGTGTATATTTTAATTATCCAGATGGTGTTTTATGTGTCCAGTCCCATGTCATTCCTCTATTACTTAAACTTGGCAGTTATGCATAGAAATCACTTTCCCCAAGCTGGCTTTTTTTCTTGCAAAGTTCATCCAATTTCAGTTTTCAAAATGTCCTTTGTGTTGTGGTAATATATACTGAGTACCTAAATGACTTGCATATAATTTTATATTCGCTTGATAGGGAAAGCCAGTTTGACAAAGAAAATATTTAAAAGAAGCAAAAAATGACACAAAAACTAAGCTAATGTGCCCTTAAATTTATAATTTCAAATTATCTGAATTTAAGCAATTTAGATGCTTGTATTTCTTTCAATTCTCTTGAATTCACCCAGGTATTTTTTTGGGCTCAAGCGAGGTGGGGAAGTCTGTGTCACATTCTCACCTGTGAGATTATAATGGGCCAGGGTGATGTCAAAGTTCTGACTGACTACATTTTCCCAAAAAGGTGAAGAGAAGATGTGTTTATATTGTAGGCACAGTGGGTTTTTTCCCCAGTAGAATGGATATTTTGAGATGGTGGTTGAGAAAGAGAATCCCTCCTTGAAGTGTTGTTTGGGATGGTCACAGGACAGCAGCAAAGGGAGAGTGTGACTCATTTTGAAGTCACAGCGCTGCTGTCTGGTGAATCCATCTCCTATTACAAATCTACCTTGGTAATATTTTAATTTATTAGTTGATTTCAACCTAATTTTAGAGAGGAGGAGTCTTGACCATGCTGAGTTTCTCCATGCTTTCTGAAAATACTAGGTCAAGTAGAGGATTGAAACCTTATCAGTGCCCCACTAACGAGAAAACCTGAAGTTTGAGCTCAGCTGTACAACTGTACACCAGGGGATCCACATGCTTGAGAGATGTGCTCAATGAAAGAACTCAGAAATGTCAGAAACTCTTCTGCTTGCGTAATTACTTGTATGTTGGCTTTGATAACTCCAAAGCAGGTAAAATGGCTGGGTTTAGCCACAGCAGCTGAATCCTGCAGCAGGATTTGTACTGCAGTCTGGTAATGGCATGTGAATGTCAAACTCTTATGCACAGAGGGGAGTGCCCTGGAGATGAAACCCCTCATGACCTTCAGTATGCCTTTTTTGTTATTAAAACTGAAAATAAGAAAGGTTTTCTCATCAGAAAGGTGAGTAGTCTTGATTCATGAGCACTTAATGAAGCAATGAAGCTGTGCTGTCATTCCAAGATCTATATTTTCCTTCCTGGTTTCTATATATGTTTTTCTTGTTTCAGTTTAATGCAGAACCATCTCTTCTGCTGAACAATAGAAACTTCATCTCTTCAGTTTCAAACAAGGGACTATCCCACAGCAGTGTTAGAGCTTCTTCACAGAATCTGCTAAACGCAAATGACAAGCCACTCAGCAAGATTTGATAGCAATCTGCAAGTGTTTTTAAAACAGATCTTAACCATATGTACAGTGTACCACTTCTGCTGTTGTATATGGAGCTCAGGAGAAAGCAAGTAACATAATTGCCTTCAGCAAAATTGTCAAACAAGGAAACCTTTTAAAACTACATAGAAGGGGGAACATAATGAAAGCCCTGGAAGGAAGAGGCTAAGAGAAGAAAAAGTGGCAGGGAACATTAACATATACTTTTAACTAGTCTTTTCACAGAGAGGAGAATGACCCAGAGGCTTGACTGCTGTCGCTCTTTTTTTTTTTTCAGTAAAAAAATGTTGTGTGTGCTGCTGTGTGGAAAAGAACTGCTTATTTCCCCTGTGTTATTTTACATTTCAGTTTGGACAAGCAAGAGGAAGCTTTATTTAGCCTGTTGAGTCCAACCCCACAGYAATAGAGCACATAAAACTTTCAAGAAGTGAAAGGCGTGCTGAACTTACATTTCAGATAGTTTTCAGGATAATTCTTTGGCTGTTATATCCATATGTCATAATAGACATAAATTATTAGAAATTATTTGCTACAGTGTGCAATCATATTAGCTCCCAGGGACCTTTTAGACTGGATTTATGAACAGACATGTTTCCTGAATGTTTTTCCTAAAGAAACTACAGATTCCAGAACAAATCAAGTTTTTATGAAATAAGGACTTTGGATTTAAATTGCTGACTGATACCTAAGGGGTAATGAGTGCATCCTCCAGGGGCAATTAAGGATAACTATCTGTAAGGATAGTTGCAGCTTGCAGCAATTCCTGCTGGAAGTGGGAGGATATTTTTTGCTTATGGCATATGCAGATGTTGCTGAGTAGCAGCCACTTTGGTTCCCTTCCTGCAGAAGTGTTGTGGAGAAATGGCTCAGGAGTGAGAAGAGCTTTAAAATCTTCCATCTGGGTGAGCTGAAAGCTATGAATCAAAATTGTCTTTGGGTAAGGAAAGATGCTGGTCTTTTGGGCCTCCCTGGTTTAATGGAAACCTGCAAAATTGAAACAAATATCAGTTACGGTGGTAGTTGTGTGCGTCAGGGCTCTGTGCTACCCTGTGGCTGTTTCCAGCCTTTATTTACTCGTGGGAAGTGCACTTCATCCCATTTTTTGCTTCAGCCCTTGTCTGCTTGTGTTTTAAGCACAAGCACAGCACATTAGGCAGCTCACAGATCATATGGAATAGAAAACTTTTCTCCATGAGATGTAGGTAGCTTGCTCTGAACATTGAATATTTACTGTCCCTTTTCCTTTCTTTTCTTTTCCTTTTCTTTTCTTGCTATTTGAGGAAATCCTTGCATGAATCCATAAATGCCATCTATCCTGTGTTTTAACCAGATCTTAAGTTCTCATCTACCGCAGATGGGCTCAGGTGAGCAGTTCTGAATCCGCAGACCTCAAGACCGTGGGCAGCCTGAATCCCAGGTAACTCTGGAAAATAAGAGAGTGCAAGACAGCAATAGGCAGGGCTTGAGCCCTTTGTCTAGGCGGTGTTACTGCAGCCAGTGCAGATAAAATTGTAGCAGTATGGCTTTTCGAAAACTAAGACTCTACAATGCACTACGAGTGTGATAATCACAGAAACCTGGTCCTGAGTGGTGGGGGAAGGAGTGTGATAGGCAAAGCTTTTAGTACAGGGGTGCTCGAATAGAGGAATTCTGTAATTAACAATAATGACCAGCACAGGTGACATTTCTTTGTAGTTAATAGCTGCTGGTGGGAAAGGCCCTGAGGCAGAGCCTCAAGCAGCTAAGCCAGCAAGTGAATTGCTATATTATTTGACCTGCAGCTCATTCCTAATATATATGGTGAAACCCAAGCAAAATGTTCATAGGCACTGCTTCTTGGGCTGTGTGGGAATGCCAGCAATTTTGTATTTGGGGTTGAAGGGGTTTTCTCATTTTGGCAGTAGGCTATGCAACTCTTTAGGAAGATGCAGAACTGTAAGCATCACTTGCATCTTCTAGATGTGAAGCAAATAAGTCTTATGCACCTGAGAAAGTGTAAAAAAGCATAGCCAAATTCTGCAGTAGGAAGATTATGGAGTTTTCCACCCTTAGGGCCATGAAAATTGACCCGTGATAAGTAGTTTGACTGAAAAAACAGTGGTGTTAAAAGAGGTGAGGGCACCTGGGCCATCCCTTTTCGTACTGCTTCCATTTCTAGAGACTGCTTCTCCAACTTTTGTAACAAAAGTGGATGGAACATGGTAGATAGTTCTGGATGATTCTGCAGGCAAGAGAAATGGGGCTAGTGACGAGGTGTCATGGTTTGATGCTGGCTGAATGCCAGGCATCTGTGAAAGTCACTTACTTTCAGAGTAAGGCTGCTGGAAACACTTTGGTGTTTTGTGCACTACCATTCTGGGAAGGAAGAGGTGTTAGAATGAATTTTTGGAAGTTTTTAACTGTGCTGCTGTTAGGAGGAAAAAACCAAATATCACAAAACCAACGAAAAGAAAAGCCGAGTGCAGTTGGTTTTTTGCTGCAGTTGCAAGTGCTATTTGTGTTAGTAATGTTTGGCCTCATCACAAAACTGTGCTGTCATCATCTCTTGCATTCTCTCACTTCACCTGCATGGCTTTTACTATGCCTCTATTCAGGGTTCTGTGTTTTAGAGAAACCTCATCTATAAACCTCTCTAGCTGGAACCCCATGTGCTTAACAGCTGACATACTAGTTTGTTTCTATGGAGTGAATATTAAAATTAATGTAAAAGACTAAACCTCAAAGACTAAATTAAAATAACAAAAGAGATATTACTTGCTGAAAGGAAATAAATGGACAAGATTAAACTATAGACCATGAATTAGATTTTCTATGGAGCTCAGCTTCTATTAAGCAATTTTATAAACAGAGGCACTGAAGGGCTTAACCTCTCCATGCTCCCATCCTTTTCTGTGGGAGCAACTGGCATAGCTAGTTTCTAGATCTGACTATTTTGCAACTTTTTATTCACTCTTAACTCAGCTGATCATTAATTGATGAGATGCAGACAGTGGCAACAAGCAAAGGTGGTGCTGTGTGTGACCTAAGAGAGCTTTGCTGACATGAGATGGGGTGACTGGAGTGGGTCCCCTCTAAACACCGGGGCTGAGAGTGAAATGGGTCCATCAGCATTGGTGCAATCTCATCTTGAATAGTCCTATCCCTGGTGCTAGCCCTGAAAGTTTTAGCAAGGGCTGTAGTCTCCTCAAAAAGCATCCATTTGATTGTTTTCCTTGAAATGAAGATACAGTTTCTCTTTCAGCATCTTTCAGCTGAGCCCCTTGATGGTTTCCGGTATGATCAGTATTGTGTTAATGCACAGCAGATACAGTTATGCTTCATTGTTTTTGCAAGATCAAAAAAAAAACCTTGGATGTGCTGGGGACTGTGACTTAATTCCCAGGTGTTACAACTCTGTTCCCTCCTGCTTGGGGGGATGATGAGGGACAGTTCTCTCTCCTGCTCCTCGCAAAACAACAGCCACAGCTTGTGGGACTGTTTGGGTAGGTATGATCAGTTCCTGGTGCCATGAGAAAGGGAGTGTGCTGGCATGGATCAGGTGGGCTTCACCTGGCAGGTATTTCCATGAAGAGCTCAGATTCTTGCATGGTTTGAACTGGATAAAGGTAATGTATAGGAAAGTACAAGGCCCTTGTGCCCTGTTTGCATGGCAGTAACTGTTAATTTCAGCTTGGGAGGCAAAGAAAGCATGTGTTATTAGGTAGTTTATATTAGATAGGTACAAAAAAGGAGATGAACATCTGTACCCATGCAGAACTGAGAAATGCAAGTGCTGGGCAGCCTATTCATCCCTAGTCTCTCCATTCTGCCTGCTTCCCAAGGTGTATTTGCAGTGGCTCTGCTGGAAATGGCTGTAAAGGTAAATGGGGAATAATATCCTATAATCCCCCTTATCTCACTCACAAAAAGCTAATATCAGCAATAAATCAACCCCAGGTCATCTCATGTAGTGGGTAATTTTGTGCTCCCTAAAGAACTAAAGCACCATCTAAGTCTGAGGCTGAGCTCTAAGGAAATAGGTATTTAAACGCATGGATAAATAAATACCATACCCTGTAGTATAGGCATCAGCAGTGACCAAGTATCTGAGCTCTGCTTAGCCTGGGGGGAATCTTCCTTTGCTTGCTTGATAAATTTTCCAGAGATGTCTCTGATACAAAAAGCTGATGCTGGGTCTCTTATGCTAGAGAGAGCACTTCTGCTCTTACAGTGCTGAATCCCTGGTTCCAGTTACCTGAGCAGTTTGACTGGTGTCTCCTTTGTTTGAACAGTAATAATCAGCATTGCTGAAAAAATTAAAAATACTATTCCTGTGCAGCTACTGTAGACCATAACATTTTCTGACAGTAATTTTACCCAGCCATACACTTAGTGTGTCCCCAGAAAGCCAAATTTTCAAAAGTGGTATATTGTCCATTAAAGGCTGTTGCACAGCAATGAGCTTGATTCCTGGTAGGCAAATTATATCAGCTTACCTAATTTTAGATTTTGGTGGGAAAGACACTCTGTGAAGATGTAACTTACTAAATTATCTCTGTGAATCTGCAGGTGGTAACTTTGAGCGTGCTGCCTACCTGACCCAGTTGTTAATATAGCCAGTTAAAGGCTGATGTCTTCAGAGGAAGAGCTAATCTGTCTCATTTAGCAGGCAATGTGTCAGAGCTTGTATGTGATATATCTGACATGGTGAGTGGCATGTCTGACTTGGCAGTTGAATAACATTACTCATTCTGGAATATATCTTCTTCAATAGAGAATATAAACACAAGGACACATTTATATTTTTGTTAGCAGATGATCAAGCACATACCAGAATGAATCAATCCTATTCAGCATGCAGAAGGGTTTTTTTTTTTTACTCTGTACATCATTCCCCTCTCAGGACCATTATTTTACATATCAGTTACTGGGATGTATTCAAAGCCTTAGGGAAACCACTGACTTCCAAGAGCTTTGGATCTTTAAGCCAGCCCAGCCATTCAGCAGGCAACATAAAACATGGGTAAAATCTGTTTTGTGTCTTCCTGCTCTGTGGTCCCATGAGATGCCCCAAAGAGAGCATTCTTCTCTTTTCCTTGCCAGAAAACCATGCTGTATTTACTTTTGAATAAGATGAGCTGGGAAATTCATGGCCTTGAAACTGATACAGTCTACAATTGTGTTTCTTCCGCCGTCTGTTGTGGTGTTGCTTTGTCTTTTTGGTGCTGTTTGGTTTTGGTTTTTTTAATGCCTTAGTGCTGGATAAAACAAAAATGCACGTGACCAGCAAAAGCTGCCTGAAGACTTTTTGGGCTCTGAGCACAGGAAAGGTTCTCAGCCTGTCAAAGAAATATTTGTACCTTTCTGACCACTGCATACTCTACTGTCCCTGCTGTAACTTAGTCTTATACCTATTCAGGGATCAGCTCACACTTCTTTGGCAGCCAATGCTCTGCAAGATCCCATATTTTTTCTCAAAAGGACAAGACATTTGGCAGCATTTGGAAGGCTGGCAGTGGATTGCTGCAGGCTGGCTGGTGCTCAGTACATGGGGTGGGGAGTGGTGGTGGTGTCAGCATCTCCAGGACTGCACTTGAGACCCAGGAATAACAAAAATATTGAAATATAGAAGGGAAGCAGGGCTGCCTCCCAAGTTGAGCTGGCATTCCTAAAGGAACCATGGGAGAGTGAATGCTTATCTGTTGAGTTAGCAGAATGCCTAATGGGAAGGGGAACCCATCATCTGATTAGCATTGGCACGTTATCCTTCAGCAGCAGATTGCCTCAGRCAGTGGGCACAGAGCTGTTCATCCYGCATAGGTTTCACATTGCTGTGCTCCGTTTAGCTTATGCTTTGATTTGCTTCACTTATTTCTCATTTGGTGCAAGATAGAATCAATAAATCTTGAATACACGTTGCTCAACAGAGGGCTGCACTATTTTATTCTTTGTGCTGTACACCTGTCTGCCTGTGCTATTAGCATGTTTGCTCTTCATGTTGTTTTCAATATCTATAGGAGCATCAGCTGCTCCTGTTTGGTTTTTGGTTTTATTTTTTAAAAGGTAAGTCCCCACTGTGCAAATCTCCAGCTGTGTGTGCTGTTGATGGAGTCACATGACCAGTGGCACAAACCCAGGGCCTGCTGGACAAAATGCTGTGGGTGGCAGAGCCATTAGTACAAAACCTAAAATCCCAAACATTGGTTTATATTACTGTGCCCCAAGCTCCCTTWTTTTTTTGTGATAAAATTAGTAGCCTTTTTTCTGATGACCGCAAAAAAAAAAAATCTTGGAAAAAACCCCGAAATGCTGCCTGAAAAAGTAGCTTGCCTCTTTTTTTCTTTCTTGCAAAAATCTTCATTGCAGCAGCTAAAGAAATGCATGCAATCATTCCCAAATTAAAAATACCTATTCTGTATTAGTTTTGGATGAAGCTAGGAATGGGAAACTTACCTTCATCTTTATGGAGTGTCCTAATCTAAAATCCACACTGTGGTGAGCAAATAGCACAAGTGAGATAATACTGGTTGTGGGTCTTTTCCCTAAGGTTCTGTTCCTGAGTATCTGAAGCAAATCAGAGCACTTCCTCACAGGGGAAAACATGTCTCAGGAAGAGTAATGCACAGGCTGTTTATCTACCTGTCTTGGAATGCTCACTGTGGGATGGGGATGATTTGTGATTCTCCAGCTTTTATGGAAGTGGTAGCAGAGAGCCCTCTTGAGTTCAAAATCGTCCTAAAATTTGGGCATAATGTAATTTGAAAGTCGTCTCTGGAGATCTCTGGTCTGACCCTTTGCTCAAAATAGGTCATAAAATGCAGGTTTCTTCAGTCTTGTCCAGGTGAGTTTTGAGTTCTTCCAGGGCATAAAATCCCACAGCCACTCTGGATGCTTGTGCTAATGTTTGGTTATGCCTAAGTCAGGGTAACTCTTCTGTGCTGCAGGATTAGTAGCAGAGGGGGAAAAAAAACTTATCAGATATTGCAATTCTCTGGCTCTTCTACTGTCTGTGTTGAAATGGTCCAAGTTTCTTCAGGACCAAAGACAAATATCTGTGTTTGTGCCTTCAATAAGCTCAGAAGTTAAACACAGCTTCCCATACTTGGCTTGGTAGGTATTCAAATAAAATACATTTCAGTTTTTTAAATACTTGCAAAATAATTTTATGGGAACAGAGCACCCAGGGTAAGCTTGCTGTGTCCTTGTTAACTCCCCTGAGCTACTGTTGTTTGAATGTTTGTTCTAAGTTTTATCAGACAAGTGGAAAAAATTACATGAAAGTAGTAGTTGGGTACATTTGAAAGCTCAGTGAAATAGGAACCTACCAACATGTGTTATGCAAAGACAGTGACTAGCAGTAAAAAATGAATGTTATTTATTTTATAGTATGGGCAAACAAATGGCGGATTGTGTTATCTAAAGGTAGTATTTAAAGAAATGATGCTATTGTCAAAGAATTTATTAATTAAGATAATTTCTGTCTTTTAAAGCTTCTGTATTACATTAAAATAATCAGAGTAAATCCATGTGCAGCATGAGCCCCTCCTCTGCCCCCACCCCAACAATAACCAACTTAAACCATAATTTTTGAGAGATCAGTGATGTGGATTGCCTGTCTTGAGAAATTGCAGATGTGTCCATATTAGTTGAAATGTTGACTTCTATAACTTTGATTTCCCTTTATATCAGCAAATCTTTTAAATGGGAAAAGATTTATTTCTTTTAATCATCCAGATATTGCAGTTCAGTTACAAGTGTTGCCTGCAGACGTGAGCTGTAGTACTACAGACATTTGTCATGTGAGTTTGCTCCAGCACAGAATCACTGCTGAAAGCGTTCTCTTAGTGTTGATTTGAGACAAGCTTACCATAATTAATTTGCATAGGGAAAACCACCTCTCTGCCAAGACAAAAGAGGTGATGATTTTGAGTTGCCACAATTATGTTATCAAAAGTATTTATCCAGAAGCCTGCCTCTTCCAAAGTCGCTGTCTTCGCGGTGCATATTCAGTGTATGCCCCTTTTGTGGTTTCCACGCTGTAGCTGCAATAACTGACAGCTGAAAACATCATTGCAAGTCTGTCAAATGTKCTGCCTGCATAACTGGTGATAATCTAACTATTCTTCAGCTTCACATATCAAACTGCTGGGAACTGAAACTTCAGCGCTTGTTATTGGCAGCGGTAGGTGGAATTGAGTAATGTGGTTGGAGTGTCAAAGGCCCGTGGTGCTGACAGGAATATTAACCGTAAATCAAACACAATGGTGGTGCTGGGCCAGAGAGAAAGGTGGGATCCTGCAGCCAGGCTGCTCAGACTTGCTTGTGGGAATAATTCCATTAGCTAGCAGATGCAAGGATGGCTAGGCTGGAGCTCCAGCAACGATCCATTTAACTTAAAGCTATGAAAGAATGATAGAGGTGGAACAAGTTACATGTGGGGTGGCTGTGTGCTCTGCCGAGTGCTCCCGGTTGCCTTGCAGCCCTGTCATGCTGTAGAGGCTGGTGAAGGGGATATGTCATCCCTGCTTAGGCAGTGACATTGCTACTCCTTGTCACTGTCGTATTTTATGAAAAATCCCTTTGCCAGGATTTTTCTCCTGAGAAGTGTCAGAAAATAAATGTAAACAATAATTATCTGATTGCTTGCAATGTGGTTTGGAGGTTGCTTACCAACAGGTGCCTCTTTGATTGGTTCCATGTGAATTGTTTCTAATTAATGACCAATCACAGCCAGCTGTGTCAGACCCTTGGCGTCTGTCACGGGTTTTTATTATGATTCCTTTCTAGCCTTCTGATGTCTTCTTTCTCTCTTTCTTTAGTATAGTTTTGGTATATATTTTTCTTATAATATAATATCATAATATAATAAATCAGCCTTCTGAGAACTTGGAGTCAATTCTCATCTCTCGCCTCATCCTGGGGACCCTCACAACAACACCACAACAATTGATAACCACAACTCCTATCTGGCTTCTGTTGTAAACATTTTTCAGTGATGGCTGGGCTTGCACTTGCTGCATTTAAGTGAAGCTTGCAGGGCTGATGTTGAAAATGTCCTTGATATGGAGCCAGCTTGTGACGTTGTTTCTTGCAGCAAATAGCTCCCAGGTTGCAGAAAGAACCCTGCTGCCTGCATTTTGGCTGCTCCTAGCACCCACAGGGAACTGAGCTGGGGAAGGGGCTTGACTCCAGCCTCTGTGCTAAAAAATGAACCAAAACACAGGGTGATGGAATTGCATGGAAGTGTCTGGATGCCTCATGCAGTCAGCTTGCTTGACTGTTGACTGTCTCTAATGGCTTATGGTCCTTCTGAAYGTCACCATCATACATCCTGTTGCCTTTAATGACTATTCCAGCAAGCTGCTCTGACGCCAAACTTGGCCAACTCTCTTTTTATAATGAGGTTCTTGATTATTTCAAGTTTTAGGTATTCTTTAGGGTCTGTGCACTTGGCTTGTTCTCTGTATTTAACAAAGATGAGGCAAAAAGAAGAAATGGCATTGAATTTTGGGGTAGAAGTCTGATGCTAGCTGACTCTGCCTGGAAACCCCTTGGGGAAGGGCACTGAATTTTTTTTGTTTTGCAGTTATGTGGTGTTTCTCAGCAGGGAGTCCACTAACAATATCCAGTGCAACCCAGCAAGCAAGAAATATAAAGCCAGGAGCTAAGCAAAATACAGAGATTTCATTATAAATTAGTGTTGGAAATTAGACCCAGGCTGTGAAATAACCACAATTAAAATTCAGAAAGCAGAGAAGAAAAAGCTTACCTAGTGACCTCTGCTTGCTGCACAGGGTTAGAAAAGAAGCTGTGCTACTATAGTATTCTAGCATAATTTGCACATTACTGAAATTGTTAGGAAATTAAAGGAAAACCCAGGGACTGAGTTTTAACTGATGGAAGTAGCCTACAGGAAAGACAGGGAGGGACTTTTTACAGGGGCATGTAGTAACTGGACAAGGGGGAATGGATTCAAACTAAAAGACAGTAGATTCACATTGGATAGGGGAAAGAAATTATTTGCTGTGAGAATGGTCAGGCACTGGAGCAGGTTGCCCAGGGAAGTTGTGGATGCCCCATCCCTAGAGATGTCCAAGGCCAGGCAGGACACTCTGAGCAACCTGGTCTAGGGGAAGGTGTCCCTGCTCATGGCAGGGCGGTGGAACCAGATGATCTTTAAGATCCCTTCCAACCCAACCATTCCATGATGTTATGAAAAGTGGCCTAGCCCAGCTGATATCAAGGCAGATAAATTGATCTACAAGAGGTAAATATGTGTAATAAATAAGCCCTCTAAATCACAGGCTTCCCCTCTTACTAGGTCATTGTAGCTGGAGAAAACAAAGCAGCTTTTTTCTGGCAAGTCTTTGCACTGATCCTCTATTCAATGGATATGAGCTGGTTAGGCATAAAGAATATTATCTAAAAGTTCACTCTAGAGGGAGAGAAATTGYCCATAATAACTCAGATCAAGTGATACGAGGTGATTTTTTGGGGGTAATTCTTTGGTTTTTGAATCTCCTTCAAGCAATTGATTTTACTAGTATGACACCAAATCATTCCTAGTTCAGGTTTGTTATAGACATTAAAAACCTAAAATGCCAAACCACCACTACCAAAAAATAGCAGCAGGAATCTATCACAAGAGCTCCCTGGAAACAAATTCAAAGGCTGCCAAATAAAACGAGATTAAAATATACAAAATACTGCAATTTAAAAGAAAATCACTGAATTATTGAAACTCCATAGAGGAGATGTCGTAGCAGTACTTCTGATCAGCCTGACTAAAAAAACAGGCTATGCTTCCCCCCCCCTCCACCTTTGATGTCAGGAAGTGTATTGTAAATTTTAAGTGATGTATGTAGTTCAACCAGATTGATCTGGAAGGTTCAAAGATATTGTAATTTTTTGAGCATTTATGCTTTATCTTGTGTGGTGGAAAGGATGTTGTACATCTACACAGTGTAACCCTTTTAATACTTTGTTGTAGGACTGGAAAGAGAAAACACATTTCTGCAGAGTGACAAAACAAGAGGCCTCTGTAGAGCAGTGCTATGCTGACCTTTGCTGTTCTGGGTCCATACAGGATGCAATCAATGCAGAAGTGTCTCACCCACTTGGGGAGTGCTTTGCTCTCCCCAGCTGCTTATTTTGCTATAAATTTCCATATAGTCTTTGCAAGCTGCCTGATAATTGCAACATCAGCTGGCAGGTTTCAGCTCCAGGGCAGCTTGTGGATCCCTTGCTCTCTGGGCACAAATGACATTCTCATTGCCTAAAAGGGGCAATGCATGGGGCTTGTGGCAGCAGTTTTGGTGAGGATGTGACATCCAAGAGCCCTCCCTGTGCAAATGCATTTGGCAGAGGTGCTTCCACAGGACACTGATATCCCTGTGGTGCTGCACACACAGCAGGGGGGATGCAGTTTGTGCTGCCAGAGGGGCTCTGTCAGTCTTGGCTTCTGAAAGGAGAGGCTTTTTTTAACAACTCCTGCCACTGATAGTGGGTAGTGGTTTCAGACTGCAATGGGGCAAGTCTGAAATGACTGGCCTGTTATGTTAGGCTTGCTAGAGTTTGGAGACTCTGCCTGAAAAATTCCTCATGTAGGTAAATGAGATGGAAAAAATACCATTATTTCCTTTTTACAGGAGGAAAGTGGAGTTGCAAACCAAAGGAGTACTTTAAAGGCCCAGTGAAGTAGATGGAATAGCAGCATTAAGGTGTGGCAGGTTTTAGCGAGTAGCTTAGGATTCTGTGCCTTTGCAAAGCACTCAGCACTGCCAAGAAGAGGTTCAGAACTGCTTTCACTATAGGCAAAGCTGAATTCAGGGACTGTTGTAAAGAATTCAACTCTTAAAATTTTTCCTCTTCTTTATTTGTAATTTTTTTAGGTAGAATCTACTGAGAATTTTTTTATTTCACCAAAAGTGCCATACACAAAGAAAGAGGTATTGTAACTCTCCATCTTTTTATGTAAACTTAAATTTTATTTTGGCATTTCTGTAGACCTACTCAAAAGACTGCAGAATGGACTTTGCTTGCTCAAGGCGTGTAGCAGGGGATAAACCCAACTGGCATAATTCAAGCTACACCTATTTACACCAGCTGGAGTACGTGACCCCTGATCTTTGATTACTCTGGCAGAAGAGAGTGCTACAAGGCAGGGATTTTTCAGTGATCCTTTATCTACTTGAATTGTCTGGTCAGCTACAAGGTACAGAGGCTGTAAGCAAGGGAAAATTGAGATGGCAAACCGATCAATTACAGAATATTGAAAAGATCAAGGAAATGGCAGCAATACTGCTAAACCCAATATGGAAAAGGCCTTCTTGTCCAATAACCTCATTCTTGTGACGAAGATTATAACAAGATGGAAAATGGCACAACATGAATGCATTCTGGTGGCGATGATTGCTGTGAGAATTGGGACTGGTTTGTACTTCACCCACTCTGTCTCTCTTTCCTAGATGCTGTATCCCCGGCAACTCAGGCAGAAGGTGTTATATTTATTATGTCCCTGTCACTTTTTATCTCTTGTAGTGAAACCCCACATTAAATTCTCTCTCCAGCTTCCACTCCCTTAAACAAGGAGGGAAACATGACTGCATTGCCTTGTCTTAATCTCCTAATTAACCCAGCAGAATATATCATTTTCTTCTCTAACTGATAAGGTGTGGGCCATGGGTCTCTAAAGTGGCTGCTGCCAGCACATTTTCTGCCTCATCTTGTACAAGGGGCTGCCCTGTGCTTTTGGAGATGAGCTTGGTTTCATTTCCAGTATATAGCAGGTTCAAGGCCTTAAAAAGGCAAGATCCTGAGACTGCACAGAGAGCTTGAGAGATGGCAAGGTATCCGTCTGGAAAGGGTAACACTTACCTCATCTGTACAGGGTCTGTTAGACGGCTAAAGGCCATAGTTAAAAAATACATATAAATGAAAGACATTTCAGCCCATTGCAGAATTTCTGTGTTCAGCTCGAGAAATCCTTTTTCTTTTTTTCTGTATTGAAAAAGCTTCTTTGAGCCATTGAAAGTGCTCTTTATATCCCAGAGGTTGTTAGCAGTAGGAGGTGTGGAGGGAGAATCCAGCTTTGGCAGTCACGGGATCAAACTTGCCGGGTCAGATCTATATTATTTTTGATACATTGGTGAATGTTAAGGTCAACTGGGCAAGATCAGAGCTGGTAACTAACAATAAAGAGGTGACAGCTTCTTACAACTGCCTTCGAATAGGGCTTGTGGTGCAGCTCCTCTCTCTCCATGTGAAGTTCAATGTTCCACATAAACCATTGCTGCTGTGGTGGCAGTTTCACCTGAAAGATTTAAAGTTTGCCATCAGCCAACTTTCTGCTGCCATCTCCCAGACAATGGTGTGCAAGTGGCACAAAACATGAACTCAGTTAAGGAATGCAGTAGCTTTCATCTTCACCTAATGGGCTACTTTGCTTGTGCTTATCTCCGGTGTAAATTATCCATTCTGGCAAGGCTGGCCAGAGGGCACAAGTCCTGGTAGGGTCACAGTGAAAGCTTCTTTCTCTTGTTTGTTGTGCCAAGGTATGTTGCATCTAGTGAAGTCAAGCCTCTTTTATTTTTTCAGCCATCACTGCTGTCCACACAATGCCGCTGCCTGTAACTGGGAAAGTCCAAAAGGAATGGAATAGAAGTGTCAGCAGCAGTCTGGATCAACTCCATCCTCTCTGAGCTGGCAACACTGGTTCCTGGTCCAGGGCAGGGCTGTGAGATCCAGGTAAAGTCACAACCTGTAAGTGCTTACCCTGGCTTGTGAGCTCTTTGCTGTCTTCAGTCCCTGCTTGCTGTTCAGTTCCAGCGTGCTGGAGTGGGAAGGAAATGTTGGCAGCCTGGGACTGCAGCCTGTGCTCCTGGCCTGGGGGAACTTACCTGCTGCTGGCTCAGGACCGATCACATGTGAGCAGATAAGCCAAAAGCTGATCCACACATTGACAAAGAGAGGCTGCTCTAATCTATTAGTGTCACAAGGTGTAAGGCATAAGCAACAGTTTCAACACTAAATTGTAATTCCTTTTGTTTTGCTCTCTATTCAACTTAGCTGAATTACTTCATACTCCTTAGCAAAACAAGGGTCAGGACTGGGTGCCCCTTAGTCTTCATCTATGCCCAGAGAGCTGCAGAGGGCTCTTGTCACAAAGCTAGGGAAGTCCTCATTTACAAAATCGGGAAGACAGAAATTGCTGTCCAGATGATTAGGGAGAAATACTTCCTTCTGTGTGACATCGTTTTCCTTCAGTACTACCCATATCCTGCTGGTCTGTCCCACTCACTGTCTCCCTCATTCATTTGCAGAAGAGTAGTTCAAAAGTCACAGCTGCTGTTTGAGACTTCATCCATCCCTTTGCTATTCTGCAGATAGGCCAAGACAACAGCTTGTTAGTATTTAAATGAGCATATCCATATTTTTGCATGAAATTCACAGTCATTTAAGCCTCGTGTCTGGTCACTGAAATGATCTGCTCTCTAATTTGTGCTTTGCTTTTAAGCCTAACTAGAGTGTAACACTATTATGCGGTCATTGCCTCTCAAAGGAGGGATAATTCTGAGCCTAATCTACCATTCCTGGGCACTTTTTTCCCCGAAGTTGCTACTACTGTGTGAAGTGCAGGAGGATTCTGTGTCATTTACATGAAAATGAAGGATATCAGGAGACAATTAGGAGAGGGAAGTGATGGAGTAGAGTATGCCTTATTCTGATGCTTACCGAAGAGAAATTGCAGAATTTGCAGAATAGCCTGTCTGTCAGAGCCTGTCTTGCTGGAAATGCATGCCATTTTAGCCAGGGAAAGTTATGCACTTCCCAACTCCCTTGTAAATGTAGACTTTGTTACTCCCTTGTAAATGCAGACTGTGATTGAAGTGCCCTTGGCTTCAGCTGACCCAACACAATCTGGTGCTGCTGACTCCCAATTTACCAGCTAAAATTTATCATCACAGTCCTCTTCGGCTCAAATCTGTCTGTGTTCAGATGGCACAGGGCTTTTACATCTCCCTCTAGGGCAGGCAGACAGGATGCTGAAGCCTGTGGTCACTATGCTTGCCGGCATCGGGGACTGCAAGTCCTCAGGGCTGTGCAGCTCCGGGAATCCAAAAGGCATGTGTGATTCTGGGATTTTGCTTTTTTCCTTTTTAATTTTTTAGGGGGCAGAGGAGGTTGTTTGCCACTCTTGTTTGCATTAGAGCTTGCAGGTGCTCTATGGCAACTACCAATACGTGTGCCATAAAAATGCCAGCTGATGTGCAAACCAAAGTGCCGTAGCTATCATTGGGTTGTGTTTTTGGAACTGACTTGAATCCAAGGTTTGAATATTTTAGACAAACCCACCCTGGCCTAGATCCACACAGACAAATCTTCCCCCCGTTCTGCTGAGTGACTGACTCTTCCCCCAACCCACTCTCTCTTGATCTCCTCAGAGGTAACTCAACTATGGCTTCAGGGCAGAAAATGACAGTCCAAAATGAGCTGAAGAAAACTCTCCAGATTATATCTCCTCCTCTCCATTACCTTAAAAAATTAAACTTCTGTTTAGTCTGAAGGGCTTCTGTTGCTCTCAAGCCATATCTCCTAATAGGTTTCTTAGAGAAGTATTTTTCTCTATGCAAGTAATTTAAACCTTCTGTGCCCTCTGGCTATTTTTTAATTAAAAGAAAAATAAAAAAATTCCTGGCCCAAGTAGGGGGCTTAGGCTGTTGATTGACTAAAGCAAGGAATTTTGTAGGAATTTTGAATTCTGCACTGCTATGTATGAAGTCAGCCCTATAAGTAGAACCCTGACCTGAGGCTGGGATTTTTAAAATTAGATCCTTAATAAGAAGGGGAAGAAATAAATTTGACTTTGAATAAGCATAATGCAATTTCCCTTCATACAAATTGCTTCTTTACTATAGCACAGATATTCACATTTTTCAGTCTAAATACTTAAGTCTTATGCAACTTCATTTTGCTGTGCTAAGCTGAGCCCTACCTAAGAAGGAATCCATTATTACAGTAGTTTAATTCATAGGTGCTCACTGGTTTTGCTGCCATAACCCACCAAACTCATGTGGCCACCAGCTCCCCTCCTCTCCCTGTGGCTGAGCCAGGACTCTCTCTGTAGAAGGGTCACAGAATGGTTTGGCTTGGAAGGGACCCTTAAAGGTCATCTAGTTCCAGCCTCCCTGCAATGAGCAGGGACATCTTCAACAGGTTCTTTTTGCTCAGAGTGCCATCCTACCTGACCTTGAATGTGCCCAGCACTGGGACATCCACCATCTCTCTGGGCAACGTGTGTCAGTATTTCACCGCCCTCATTGTAAAAAATCTCGTATCTAATCTGAACTTATCCTTCCTCAGTCGGAATCCATTCTCCCTTGTCCTGTCGCTGCATGCCCTCACAAAGAGTCTCTCCATCTTTCTTGTAGGCTCCCATCAGGTACTGGAAGACCATAATTAGGTCACCTCAAAGCCTTCTCTTCTCCAGGCTGAACGATACCAATTCTCTCAGTGTCTTCACAGAAGAGGTGCTGCATCACTCCAATCATCTTGGTGTCTCTCTTCTATTCATGGACTATTTCCATGGTCTGTGTCCTTCCTGTGCTGGGACCCCAGAGCTGATGCAGCCCTGCAGGTGGGGTCCCACCAGAGCAGAGCAGAGGGGCAGAATGCCCTCCCTCCCTTGCTGCCCATGCTGCTTTGGATAAGCCCAGGACACGTTTGGCTCTCTGGGCTATGAGTGCCCATTGCCAGATCATGTCCAGCCTCTCATCCTCCAGCACTAGGTCCTTCTCAGCAGGGCTGCTCTGATCTGTACATCCCCCATCCTCTGTTAATCTTTGGGATTTCCCCAACCCAGCTGCAGGACCTTGAATCTGGCTTTGTTAAACCTCATGACATTCTCATGGACCCACTTCTTGGGCCTGTCCAGGTCCCTTTAGATGGCGTTATGTTGCATTAATAAGCAGTTGGGGCTTTTAGTTTCTTCATGGAGAAAAAGCTAATTCTTTATTCACATAGTTCATATTTATAGGAAATAGCCAAACACACTGTGTCAAACCTCATTGGTCAGCAATACAGTGAAACTCAGTTCATTGGCTGGTAAGGGCTATTGAATATATCTACCAAATTTTCTCTCTCAAGATATGTTTACATATTTTCTTCACTGGTTCTTATGGGACAGATTTCTTGTTTTTGCAGGTGTTTTGTTCTTGTTTTTGCAGGTCTTGTTTCAAGAATAGTTTTTTATGTTAAGTGGTTTTCCTTCCAGCAATTTTTCCTTATGGGAACTTACAAGCCTGTTGGTAATTCAGCAGAGCAAGGCCTGATTTTAGAAGGCCTCTCATTTATCATATCTTTTCCTGTATGTAACAGCATTCCATCCTTCATCTGTTCATCCACTCAGCTCAGTGTTGTCTGCAAACTTGGTGAGGGTGCACTTGACCTCAGTGTGAAGATCCTGAATAGTGCCAGTCCCAGTACAGAGCCCTGAGGGACACAACTTGTCATGGATGCACATTGGATGGTTGACTTCCACCATCTGACCAATTCCTTATCCATCTAACAGCCCACCCATCAAATCCCTTTCTCTCCAGTTCACAGAGGAGAATGTGGGGGGGGGAGCCATGTCAAAGGCCTCACAGAAGTCCGCAGAGAGGACATCAGTAGCTCTTACCCTGTCCCAATGGAGTCACTCCATCACAGAAGGCCACTRCTTTGGTCAGGCAGGACTTGGCCTTGCTGAAGCKGTGCTGGCTGTCTTGAACTACCTCAYTGTCCTCCATGTGCCATAGCAGCAATCATCTGGACCTGTGACAGTGCCATACAGTTGGAATTTTCAAGGTTGTGGAGTAATTCTTCTTTGATTTTTGAGAWTATTAGGTTTTCTCAGTCAGGAGAAAAGCTGAAGATTAAGGAGATAGCCTAATTTAGCCTGATTTGCAGTCAAAAGCAAATATATTCCCTTGCTGAACCAAATCCAAGGGATTTGGTGCATGCAGCACCTCACAGCAAACTTTCCCTGCTGTGCCATCCCTTCATCACAGCAGTGGCTATAAGGGCCCAGAGTTAGGGAATCTGTGGCCAGAGCATTCCTGTATATGCAGCTTGTCTTGGTGGTTTCCATGGGCATGGGGTGCATCCTTTGTTCACCATATCTGGCCTCTTCATTTCAGAGAAAGATGGTCAGGTTTCTGCCTTTTTCTAACAAAWTACTCTCATTAGGCTTGCTAGAGAAATTAGGGCAAATTAAAAGRGTTTCCAGAAAGCAGGAAAGTACAGTGGGGTTGTGTGACTTTATCTCCCTATCCTTGCTGGTGGCAYGTGGATGCAGAGGTGTCACAGCTCAGACTAGTGTGGGACTGGTGGCTGTGGGCAAGAGGCTGATGGCAGCAGAGGGCTTGGTTAATGCAGCAGAGCAGGTCCAGTGTTAGGGTGACTTTAGACAAATTAACCAGTCAGGAAATAGTTAATGGCAGAGCTGCCCCCAACATGGTATTGGACAGCTGTTCTCTCAGAGTGGGCTGACCTTGCATCAGTGGCTGGGGTAGAAAAAGGCCTGAGATCAGCATTGTTTCACCTATCTGTTTCCCAAATCTTCCCTTTTTTTTGTTTTTTGTAGGATTTTGTTGTTGTTGTTTTGGTTTGTTTTTTGGGTTTTTTTATGTTTAGTTTTTTGTTTGTTTTTTGTTTTTTTAAGGCTGACTTTCTTAGCTGAGAACAGGCTAACTATGTCCAAAGCAACTCAGCAGCTGGTGAAGATAAAGCCAGAACTGCCAGAAAATGCAGAAGAGAGGTATCTTCTTTGCAGGTCAAAATGAAGGATGGGAGAGCCACATTTGGATTAAAAAAAAAATTAACCTTGAACCTCTCTCCAAAGTCTGATTTAAACATGAATCTCATTTAAATATAAAAAAAGGCAAAAAGTATAATTCACTGAGCTTTTTTTATGCAGTGTCTGCAGTTCCTGGTTTGGGAAAGCGATGAGCTAGAGACAGCCAGAGTGCAAGAGAATGGTGCTGACTGCAAACATCACCTGCACAGGGGGCGAAGCAGAGAGGTCATTAACTTTTCCCCCCAGGTTTGTGCCTTGCCTGGTGTGCTGGATTGATCATCAGGTGGATTTTCATCCCCTTGAAAGGGCTGACAGACATAATTCTTTGCAGCAGCACCAGAGACAGGCTCCTTATGTACAAGCTTAGATGAACCCATGTCTCTGTACAATATTTTGTGAGGTCTTGGTGAGGAATATTCTCTGTTAGTCTCTGGTTTAGGTGGAGCATGCCAGGATGAAGCTGCTTTTCACAAGGGAGTGTCTCTTGGAAACTGGCTCACACAAGAATAGGTGATGCAGAAATGCAGGACTGAGGAGGAGAATTAGCACTCAGCTCAGCCTGAATAGATGGCCAAGCATAGAAAAGTGCAGTAAACTGCTTGCAAGTCAGGCTGGAACGCGTAAATTAATCCAACTCCAAGGCAGGAACATAAAAAAAAATCTACCACTAGCCCTTTACATCTTTATCAGTCCATTTTTCTGATGCTTGAAATACTTTTTCTGCTATCTATTCTACTTACAACTTTCAAATACATAGAGAAGGGACAAGAGAGGAATTATTTTTCCAATGAGTTCAGAACACATCTAGAATGATGTTAATAAACATAAGCTGATGAACTCCCATGTTTGGTTTTGTCTTCCTGAAGTTGTATCTCCCTCTTTTTCCATGCTGGCAGCCTTCTCTGAAGTACTTTTTTAGTGATTGTGCCTTGGAGAGAGGTCCAAGGGATAATCCCTAATCTGTGAGATGGACAGATAAACTGGGTGGTTTTTAACAGTTTGTTGTTTTTTTTATTTTTAGTTGGTGTATGGTAGGGGATATGGTATATTTATTGAATGTTATGGTTTTTAGTTTAGGTGTTGATAAGATTATTTTTGAAATGAGTTTTGTTGTTTGATTTAATTTTTTTAGGGATATTATGTTTTTATAGGATTTGTTTTTTAAGGTTTAGGATGGTGTTATGGGTTGTAGTATGAGGTATAGGGTAAGTTTTTAATTATTTTGTGGTGGTTTTTATTATAGTTAGTATATAGTGTTTGTTTTGGTGTGTTTGGGGTAGTGTGATGTAGTTAATTTATTAGGTTTTTTTATATTCGCATTTGGATTATTGTTTACTATATTACAGGGTTTTTATTTGTTTGGTTTGTTTGATGGTAGTATATGTTTTATAGTTATGGATAACTTGACAAATATTGTTTATGGTTAAATTTACTTTTTGGTTTTGTGTTTATTTATAGGTGGTATTTTTATTTTGATGGTTTAAGGCATTATGGGTTTATTGAGTGAGGAATAATTTTTTATGTTGTTAATTTAAGTTTATTTTTTCCACTTGTAATAATTATTATATAAATATATATTATATATAATTATATATTATATTATTTAATTATTAAATTATTATATATTATTATATAGGATACCTCCTAATCTGTGAGATGGACAGATCAACTGGGATGCTTGGCCAACAGGGTAGAGTTGGATTCCAGGGAGGAGAAGGAACTTAATTTATTTTGAAGCACTGCAGTAGCAAAGCCCCTGAGAAGTTTTCTGTTTGGCGTGTTTGGTTTGGGCGATTTTTCTTCTAGTGGAAAATTGTGCTTTTTTCCTATTTAATCAAAATCCCAGTTTGCCTTATTGGTTTTGATGGAAAATTTTCACATAGGTCTTTGTTGTAAGATACCAACACGACAGAATTATCCCTTTATCTCAGCAGATGTGCTTTCCAGAAGGGGAACATCTCAGATGATGAAAAACACAGCAGCTTTGCTGCCTTGGCTCTATCAGACAGGTTTCTTTTGTGAAAGAGAATTTGTCAAAACAGATTCTTGTCATTAAAACTGAAATGCTTTGTGGGCAGGTTTTGGATTTGCTCAAGTTTTTTACTGCTAATTTTTTTGCTGCATAGTTATGTGCAGTGAGTCATTGTGCCTTCTGTAGTGACAGTCTGTGTAGGGGTATGGGACCAAGTCTCTGCTTTGTCCTTTACTTGAACTAGTCTGTGCTGAATGATTCAGATGAAGCCAAGTCATGACATGAAAGACTTCTGTTTCTGAGGCTGTCAGAGGTATTGCACTGTTTGCATCTCACATCTGGAATTAGAAAGTAGTGTTTGACCCAGAAAGGGAAAGTTTTGACCTGATTCCAATTAAGCAGAAACCTTTGTGAGACTGGTTCTTCTTTTCTGAGGGCTATAGAAGAGACCCCCAAATGCCTGTGTAATTCTGCCACCAATCACAGTGGGAAAGCCTTGATTCTTACCAACACCAGAACCTTTCAAGAAAAAAATCTTATAAATATAAAAGCAAGATTACTAGTTTTCATTTCTTTTGAGTAACTAYGGCTATTTTACCTAATTTTCATTCATGAAGGGACACATCTTTTCAGGATGTGTCTGTAAAGCATCAGCTTGCAGGCTCTGGGAAGTGCCTGCTTGCTTTGTGTCCTTGCAATCCTCATTATTCAGCTGGTWCTGGGAGCAGTGGCACCTCCCTGGTCAGCAACAGAAGCATTTTGCAGCATGTTTGTTTCTCACCTGTTGTCTTCTAGAGAACCCCATGGGTGCCCCAGATGGGAAACATACATACAGCAATGGCTCTTCTGTAAGGATGTCTGGGTATTTAGAGTACAACAAGCAAGGACAAGCTACTTTTGAGCAGTGGCACAGCCTCTTGCAGTGGGATATAATATATTGGTAAAAATCAGCTTYCTGGGAGCCAGTGGAAACACATTTTCTTTGCTTCTTCCCCARTCACATTCTCCTAGCTCTGCTCTCTGCTGATGAACAACCGTCTATGCAAAGGAGATTGAAAAGGGGATTTACTTTGATTAGACCAAAGCCTTTCCTGGTATTTTCAGTCATAAGTATGGCAGCTTTAATAAGCAGGAAAAGAAGATAAATACAAGTCACAGACTGACAAGAAACTCAATTGGAAAAGAGCAGGAAGTTCTATTGGAAGCCATGCTCTAAGTTCTGTCTCTTTCTAGCAGCCTCTGATAATCTGCTCAGTCCGAAGAAGGTAACTTTCTGCAAATCTCTGACAAATACCAAGTGAGGGATTTCAAAGGGATAAAATTAAAGCTTTAATTGCTGGGATAGAATTGAATTTGTATTCCACCCTGTTAAGGCTGGGAGAATTTCCCATCAGATTTTCTCTTTCTGTGACCTATTGGTTCACAGCCTTCAATGATCTCCTGTCAATCCTGAACCAAAAAGAAGACAGGTTGTGAGCTGATCCTTTTTATACAGGGGAATAAAGCAAATTTTATAGGTCATATAGGTAGGGAAAGAGCCAGGCACAGTTTACCCAATGAAAGCTGTTGATTCATCACTTATTTAGGAACACCACTTACTCCTATCACCTTATTACCTTGCTAGAATTCAAACTAAAAGAAGAAAATGTATGCAACAGTCATGACAGGCCGTGACTTTATATTACTTACTATGTCCTTCCTCAACAGCATCATGAAATATTGATAGMAATAATTATTAATGTATGATTAATTATTAACAATGATAATCTGTAGATGAAAGACTGAATATTAACTGGCAATGTGCACTCAGGGCCTAAAAAGCCATCTGCATTCTGAGCTGCATTAAAAGCAGCATGGCCAGCRGGTTGAGGGACCTGGTTCTGCCCTTCTGCTTCACTCTGGTGAGACCCCACCTGCAGTGCTGCATCCAGCTCTGGGGTTCCCAAGCCTAAGAATGACATGGACCTGTTAGAAGAGGTGCAGAGAAAGGCCACAAAAATGATCAGGGGGCTGGAGCACCAACTCTGTGTGGAAAGGCTGAGACTTGGGGTTATTTAGCCTTGAGAAGGCTCTGGAAAGACCCTGTAGCAGTGTTACAGTACTTAAAGGAGGTCTACAGGAAAGCTGGGGATGGCCACTTGTTCAGAACACAGTGGATGTTTTTAGACTCAAAGAAGGGAGATTTGGATTGGATGTGAGGAATAAATTCTTTACTGTAAGGGTGGTGAGACAGTGGAACAGGTTGCCCAGAGAAGCTGTGGACGCCCCGTATATGGAAGTGCTCAAGGCCAGGTTGGGTGGGACTCCGAGCGCCCTGGCCTGGTGGAAGGTGTCCCTGCCCATGGCAGGGGATTGGAACTGGGTGATCTTTAAGGTCTTTTCCAATCCAAACCATGCTATTATAATTCTTTTCATTTGTTTGGACAGGTAACCAGCAGCTCCAGCAAAGCGCTCTTGGCTGTTCAAGGCATTGAAATTTCGGGTGGAAGAAGGGATGAGAAGGTTTGAGCAGAGAGGCAAAGGTCTGGCTTTCACAAGGGTGAGTGGCAAGGCCAGTGTTGTTACCTGGGGCCAGCCAGTGGCAGATTCTAGAGTAATGATCACTCCAGACTTTCTTTTGTCTAATAGCATGAAAACCACAGTTTTATGTTCAGGTGTGATTCAGAGAAGAGGTTGCAAAGACTTAATTAAGCTAGAATTTGATGAAGGAATAGTTATTCCTCATCACAAAAAGTTACATGTGTGTGTTTTTAGCATAATCACGGTGTATGTGCTAATAAGTTATAGAAAGAGATAGCATGCATTACCCAGAGTWCATATTTTTTATCTATGATCCTTATTTATTATTATGGAATGTGTGGAGAAATTTTGTTAAAATGTAAAAGARAGCACAAAAATGCCTTTTGGTATCTTTCCCCAAAAATGATATTTTGCTTGCTATTCACCTTATCCTTCTGTGCTGGTCTGTATGTTTTTGTATCTCTGCTTTTCATCAAGYGCTGGATGCATCCTTTCTGGGAATTGTTATACTCCATGTAATGTGGAGATAATGGCTGAGGACAAAGGGAAACTTGTGAAAGTCTCCAGAAAATATACTGCAGCTTCATAGATCTATTCCCTGTTGGATGCACTTTTGAGGATAATAGGGCCAAGAGGGAGTTGACCCATGCTGGAGAAGACTGGTGTCAAGGCTTTTTGCAATGGGACTACAGGAAAGTCTGGTCAACTTCTGACATGATATTTATAGGATTTATATTCCTAAYCCTAGAAATCTATGTGCTGCTTTATCTGCTTCATCTTTCTGATGTGTCTCCCTCAGGTTTGGATTGTAYGTTCCACAGACAGCTTTTCTCCTGAGCTAAACTCCCAAAGTATTTAATCCTGAGACAAGATTGCTAATTCATTTTCAGCAAGGCTTAGTGCAGAACTGTGCTGTTGAATGATATTTCATTATCTGTAACAGCAATAACTGAGAGGGGAAACATTGTATAGGGACTAGAATTTGGTGACATTATCTCTCCATCTGACCAAAGTATGACAAAAGACCRTGTGTTTAACAACATAATAAAAGTTGCATGTGTCTTTTTTCCTCCAAGTGAAGGAAGAGACACTGTGGTGTGTCTGAGGACTTACACTCTCTCCTCTTTCAAATCTGGTGAGATGTAAGCACTACTGATTTGCTTCACCAGACACAGGTGTCTTCTCTGGCCATTTTACACCCTTGAATGCTCACAATAGYGGTGCCATTTTGTGACCACAAGACTGTGGTTGCAGCATGAAAATACAGTGGTTTTTGATTCTGAAAGAGAACAAAATTATGGTGGTGATGAATCCAGCAGCCATGAAAGCAGCTTCCATATCGTACTTTATGAAAAACTACTGAGCTTGAAATTTACTAAGGTTTTTAAGAGAAATGGTAGGACCAGACACTACTTATTTTTTATCATTGTTTAAAGACAGGGKTTTTTTTGCAAATTGCCAGTCCTCTCCCCCATGATASGTAGATAGATAGGTGGAAAGAAAATCATTGTGGAAAATATGTTCTGCCACAGTAATATATAATTACATGACAAAAAATAAATCAGCCTGTGCTGCAGGCAAGACATTGTGTCTCATTAGTGTTTGGTGGACTTGATCACAAATAACATGTTTCAAAACTGCCAACTCCCTCTAATTCTTTTTCTATACTTATACTCACAGTCACATTCAAAATTAGCAGATTCCTGGGAATACACTTCATCTGGCCAGCCCGTTTCCTAATTATGTGCTTGTGCAGTTAAAGGAAAGTGTCCTTCTGCAGCTGCATTTTGAGGRACTAAAAGCAGAAAGGCTGTTCTCACTAAGAGAGCAGTGATTTTTTTAMCCAGTTAATGGTACCAAAATATCCTGTGTGCTGTGTGTTATGACAGCTGGCTTAAAGCAACTTTCAAAGACCAGTGTCAGGAACTCCTAAAATGCACAGGCCAGAAAGCCAAGAGATCCCACTTGAGATGTAGTATTTTCCTCCACTGCTTGAAACTGAATGCAACRAAGCCATTACCAGCAGCAGACTCACTCAGAGCTGTGGATCTGTGCCTTGATGCTGATACATGGCTGGGCATACATGAGAAAAGTGAGCAACCTGCAGCTGAGGGTGCAATCCCACTTTTTTCAGCAGCACTGCTGAAATAGGTGCAAGCTTCCATTGTTCGCCTCTGAGTTCCCATCTGTTAAGGCAGTAGAGAGAAAAGATACTTTTTTCTTGATATCTGCAGATATTTTGAGATAAAATTGGTTTTAATCCCATAATTTTTAGTATAGCCAATGTGTGTTGATTGATTTCTCATTGTTTCTATTTTCTTGAAAGACTGCTGTGTGAATTTTGCCATATACTGAGAGGCAGACAATAATAAAGCATACTACTTTGACCTTTTCAGTTGCCTGCACTTTAATTTACTGGCTATTCTCATTCCTTTCTGTTTATGGCCCCTCAGTATAGCTGGCAAGGAGAAAATAGACCAGACAGCTGGTCAAAATGCAGATTATTTAAAAGGGTAAAGACTGGCTTTATCATTCTCCTTAAAATTTATGGTGTTTTGTGTGTCCTATTGGTCATTAAAGTCATGATAACCCATTCTTAACTAGAGCAACACAAAGTAGCACAAGTTCAACTTCATTTGTAGTGGTTTATGGGTCAGCATCCTGTTACAGTGGTGGGGTGTAATCTGGATTAAGTTTTGTAGGCATCAACAGATTTTTCTCTGAGTTTAGTAGAAGTCTATGTGATTTGTTTGAAAGTGGTTACATGGGTGCTCRCCTGACCACTGCTCTGACTCCGACACTGCTGGTTAGTGGAAAATCAGGGGAAAAATAATCCCATTACAGCTTTTCCCTGTACCAGTTTGATTCACAGCAGCTAAACCTGCTGCAGGCCATGGCAGATTTCCTCCACCACATGGTCATGAAGAGAGTGACTTGTCTGAATAATGCAGAGAGGTGAGAAAGGGGCAACAAGCTGCCTGTGATCTTTCTCCATGCACTTGTGGAATACAAGCCACAGTCAAAACTGTATCATGAAATACTCACTGTGTTGGGTTGTTATCAGTGCCCCACAAAAATTCTGATCATCCTTCAGTTTGGTGAAAGCCTAGAGGGAATTTTCACAGTGAGAATGGCAAAAGGATGACAAAATGCTCTGTTGAAAGACTTATTTGTGAAGGGATGTCTGAGAGTGGGATGTTGCAACAGCAGAGCCTAGACTTTTGTGGCAGAGCTTTGTGTATAGTTTCAGTTTTCTGGTGGTTCTGAAAAGCTCTGAATTGGAATCTATACAATAAAAAGAACAGGAGTAATGGAAAGGTAAAAAATGGGGGGGAAAGCAGCGGCTTTCGTCATTTGGTTTGGTTCATTTGCTTTTCATCTAATCATATTGATTTCAGGCTTGCTGTTATGATGGTTTTTGGTTGTTGTTGTTTGGCTTTTTTTTTTTATATCTCTGTAGGATTGCAATAAAATATCCAACTAGGAAAATGAGGAAGGGTATCCAAAGTTTGATTACATTCTGCTGCTCACTGCCCAGATTTGTACWTTGTTAAAGCAGAAGGGACTAGGATGATCTCTTAAACTGAGCAGAATGCATAGAATTTTACCCACTGAGTCCTGCTCCAAGTCTAACAACCTGGGCCTGAGTGAGCTCAAAGTTCTTAGAGTATTAGTTCAGTCTTGATTTTGAACACTTAAGGATTTACAAAGATCTAGCAATCTTTAAAATTTAAGGAGACAGAGACCACCACCCTCTGGATAGTCTCAGAGAAGATCCAAGACCTCTGGATAATCTGCTGATTATAAATTCAGTATAAAGAAAAAGCAAATGGAAGCACATATATCTCTTTTTCATTATTACTCTCATTATTCTGAGTTCAAATTACAGCCTGCAGAGGTGGGAATGATGTGTCTGATAAGCTGAAGAATCTTAGAAGCACTAGAAATGCTCTTTGTGCTCGGATAAATTAAGGCAGCGGTGAGCTACTAACCCTTCGTCTTCAATTTTAGAAAGCAGAGAAGAAACCAAGAGGAAATCCTACCTGATGAGTCTGTAGAGCCTGGCATCACCTGACTGTGCTCCCAGKGTGGCATGGCTCAGGCATCACTGTCTGGCAGTGCTGACTGCACAGACATTGCTTTGCTTGGAGAAAATCAATGGGATTCACTGTGGAGTGAAGCGTTACCAGCCAGGTAAAAATGTCAGAAGGAAAGGATGCAGTTATTTGGCAGGGGCTGGCTGAAAATTTTCCATCCTAATGCTTTTCTACTGAAAACTGTGGGTTTTATGAAAGCCTTTGTTCTCCTCAAGCCAAAGTCATTGTGYAGAGCTTGAATGTGTTGTTTTCATTTTGGCTTTGAAAAATTCTGATTTTGTTTGGGGCAAGAAAAAATGAAGGTCTGAGCTAAATGTCAAAACTCAGCRAAAAACTTGAACAAATGCAAGCACAAGGCATATTTCTAGAGAAAGAGATAAATCTGGCTTCCAGTTATGTTTGTTTAACTTTTTTATCAGTTACTTCTAACCTTCTTAAAATATATCAGCATTTTGTGTGTATTATCTAAAGAACTGGGCCAAAAAATAAAAAAAGAGAATTGAGACTATGAGTTGGTTTTGAAATGTTTGATGATAGAGAAAGAGGTAGCTCAGACTATGGTTTTGCAGGTATCGGCRTTTGCCCCAGTTTTCTCCAGTGACATAAATTAGCTCAGGTCTTTTAAAGTCGTGGGATCAAACTCCTAGCTCATATGGATCAAAGCACCCCTATTGCTGATGGCCAAATTTATGTCTGGAATAAAAAGACACAGCTCTCTTCATGAAGTCAGGTGGACCACATCTGCAGGGGTGTAAACTTCAATTCATGAAGTTACCTGATGCAGATCAGTGGCAGATTTGACCTATTTCAGGTTTTATTGAACAGCCTGAATCATTGCTAGGTTGTCAGCACAGAGTTCAGCAAGTGAGAAGCTATGAGCAGGGTAGCTTGGTCAGACATTGTTAAAATTAATCCTTGGAGGTGTTTACTCTGTTAATGCTGTTCTRCATAGAAGAGCTGAAAAGAGATGAGATTGGAACAATATTTGCTGCTAATGCAAATTATATACTAAATAGTATAAGGATATAGGAAATTACCTTATACCTACACATTCTCTGCTGACAATTTTTAATTTTCTATTCTGTCTAACTTCTTTCTCTTGGATGACTTTAGCTGTTGCACCAAGTGATCCATAGACACTGTCATGTGTGAGGGATTGAAGRACAGAAAGTCTCAAGTCTGACTCTGTGCCCTGATGTACAGAGATAGCTCAGAAAGGGAAAGATGCTTTGTTCCACTGTGATTTCTGCTTTGTGCCYAAGCAGCTGCCTTCTGGTGCCTCACAGGATATTTTTAGAGTGTGGACACACATCCCTTAAAAACTAGTCTGAAGCTTTGCATCCCCAAGTTTCTTCATAGACAGAAATCCTTAGTKAAGATCAAAGAAATATTGRGAGAGGAGAAATTTTTTTCTCACCCCACCTCCTGACTCCTTCATTGTCCTGTTTAAAGAGGATTTCATAATTCTCACTGGCATAACATGTCCAGAKAACCCCTCTGAAAAGATATCTCAACAGATAGTGCTGTGTCATCCAAGTGGGCACCCTTATATTCCCTTAAGACCTCTAAAAGGATACATTTAAGATGGATGCTGACTCCTTTCACCCTCCCCTGCATACACAGACCCTTCTCTATGTCAGCCACTACTGGCTCTGAGGAAACAAGATAATTTATAGCTTACTGCCTGTAGCAAGTATCAACAGATGCCATCGTAGCAGCAAGAGGCAGTCATGGCATGTCASCAAGATTTTATTTGGGTCCTTGCAGTCTCCCCCATTGGGGAGGTATGGGCTTATAGCTGTCAGAAACTGAGCAGCAAAACCCAGGTTCAGAAAACCCACTGAGAACCTGAAGGACTGATGTTGGGTGCTTTTTTGCCCGAGCTCATGTTACTGACCATACCATGGAGTTGTGTGTTTAGAAAGCTCACATTTCACTTTCCATCAAATCAGTGCAAATTAATGGAATTATTTAATTTTCTCACTCACAAAAATCTTTGRATGAGGTTTTTCAGCCCTTCTAATCCAGTTTCAAGCTAAATTTAGAGCTTTGTGGTCTGTACTTTTAGGCATTAATTTAGGTATTTCCCTTATATGTTGTCTTGACTTAACAATGCATGGAAATAAAACATTAGAAGATTCCTTGTCAGAAACTGGCTCCTATTTTCATTGGCAGAGCTCAGAGAAGGTAAACTTTCTGGGAAGGATGGGCTTGTCTGTTGGAGGTATCCTTTTGCAATTCTCAGCCCGCGATTGTCATATTAAAAAAAAAATGGAAATAATTAAAATGCAAGATGGTGAAGTTTATGGAATTGGAGCTGCTGCTTAGACTATTTCTTGACTGTTATGACAGTCTTAATGCTATGCCCATTAAATTTCCTGCAAGCSTCTCCCAAATGACTCCTGTAAAATACACTCATGAACAAAAAGGACTAAAAAATCCCCTACTATGGGGATATMTATTCTTCCAAAATTATTTCTGTTTTTCTGATTTCTGCTGTGAGTACGTGTGTTCATTTAGGTACATTTCTGGAAAGACTTGCAAAATTATGGTGTATCCCATTGCCTGTGTAGTGGCTCTTAAACTAGGCTGTGCATTTTCTGTGTTATCAGACTCTTGTTCTCTGATATTCTCCTTGGAGAATTTCTTTGGAAGTAGTTGCTTGCTAAGATATACCAGTGCTGCTTGGTTTCAATTTGATGCACTCTTTTAATGTTCCAGATAACTTGGATTTAAGAATAAAAGTGCATCTTCACTTAAGGGTGTAATTTTTCAAATGGGAACAAAATTAAGGATGTACTTAATGAAGAGTCTGCTTGGCTGCTTCTACTTTGGTTAAATTGAAATCTCTATTAATACAAGATGCAACTTTAGTACCCACAAAAAATGCGATCATATTGCTGCTTTTGTGGTGTAATTTTTTTTTACTTTCCTAATTCCATGGCTTCATACTGGGATTATAAGAAAGAATGCTAACTCTCAGGACTTATAATGACACCAGAAGTGTTGGTCAACTACATAATCCATGTTTTCTATAACCTCTTGCTGTAAAGTCACCAAGGCAGATAAGTAGGGTGATGAGATAAAGTGTATGTTCTGCTATATTGATATAGCTTCAGATKAATCTTTTCTGATTCATGAATTTTTTTTAGTGTAACTCCAAAATAAATTTATTTTATCAGCAAAGCTCAAAAAATAATAATAAAAAATTACTTCTTCCCACTCAGCTGACATCAGTAGATGTGTTTGCCTCACCTAGAATGCTATACGATATTGCAAATTTATTGTGACTGTAAACAACAATTCTGCTTGCTTTATGGCTTTCCTGAGCTCCAACAGTAAAACACAATATCTCTATCTGGTTGGAATTATGTGTTATAACAGTTTTATGGTGGGGGGAGTAAAGCTCTGATAAAGATAAAATAGAGTTTTGCTTTTCTGTGTGACCTTGTCATTTGAAAAAACACTGCACTCTAACGAGATATAATTTAAAAGACTTCTGGGAGCAAATTGAGTTTACTGAGATATTTCTGAGAGTAATTACTTACTGTGAGTTGTCAGTGCACTCTGTTGCAGTTCCTTTCCTAGCAAATGTAGATATCTGGGACTGTGTAGAATGGATTAAAGCTCCTGCCATTAATGTTTGATGGGAGACAGTAGTGAAAAAGATGGATGCTTATATAACTGACATTTCCAGCATTTATGGCCATAGACTAAAATGCCAGGCGCATAATTTCAAGTAAAATGGCAGACCCAACTCAATAATATTTAATGATGTAGTAGACCTTGGCTGGGGGAATAGCTAACGGAAGTCATTGCACTGCATTTATCGAATTGTTGAAATGAGTTGAATAATAATTGTGTTTTGCAGGAGTTTTGTTTTAGAAATTTATTTCTGTGATCTGGTACTCCAAAAATAAATTCTTTCTCATTCCAGTCAACACAAAATGCAGAAAAATATTTTGAACTAGCTAACTTGATGGCTAGATTTTTACGCTGACTTTATCCCGTGTTTACAGCACAGAAATATATTCAATAGCTCAGACGTSGTTTGGAAGATTGGGTGAGATTGATTGGACAAGATAGCAAAAGACAAAATTGCCTTCCAGAAGAATCTCCTTTTAGTGCAGTACTCTTAACAAAGTTGGGCCTTTTTGTCTATCACCACACATCTAGGAATGTTCAGATTCTGTGGAGCTTTATGCAGTGCAGAGATACTTGTGTGCCAGGACTATGAGACCACTGATGACATCAGCAAACAGAAAATTAACTTCTTCTGTACCATTCTGCTAATACTTTAGCCTTGAATAAGCACAAGGGACTTGAACTGATAGAGAATCTCAAATTGGTAGAGGTCTGTAGGGGTCTTSTTACCAGAGGTCTGTGGTCACACAATCTCCAATGTCTCTTTCCAAGGCAGTACTCCTCCCTCTCTGGAGGGCACGGAACAAAGGTGGACTTGAGGAAGAAGTGTACATGGCTACGATTTCCAGCCAGAGCCAGATGACTGTGCAGGCTTTCCAGAGGTTTACAAATTAAAAATGGACAGTCTATGCATTCAGGTTCAACGATAACAAAAAAAAACCCCTCCTCAAATTCTTACTTTCYGAAAGAGAATTTTWAAAATATTTTCTCTTTGAAAATCCAAGTATCTCCATTTGAGTATTCTGAGTATTCTACTATAAAAAAGGGAAAATTTGGAATTCGGCTTCAGCATAGGCTTTGCTTTTCTTTTTGTAGCTGTCATCTTAAAGAACCATTTTCATTCTGCTCACCATTGACCGAGCTTTCTCCCCAGCTTTTTTTTTTCACATAAATTTGTCAAAGCTTCATTACTGTCAGTGGGCCATGACATAGCTCTTAGCAGTACTTAGTAAGTCTTTCTGTTCTGTCAGAAGTAAAACTGAGCCAGGAAATAGCCACACTCCACATCCGAGAAGTGTAGACCAGGTTAACACAAAACTTACGGAGACTTGCGCTTAACTGCAGAATGTCTTAAAATACTTCAAGCGTGGGAGGAATGGAAAGGCTGTTGTTAATAGATCTCATAGGTAGGGTTGCTATAAACCCCCAAGAAAKGGAGTGGTGGAACATTTCCAAACACTAGAGAAGTTTTAGGGGGCATTTCAAGAGCAATGATTAAGTACTTATTTTTAGCCTTGCTTGTTTGGTACTGAAAGAATCTGTTTGACAATCTGAGCAGTTTCCTGAGCTGGTAAAATTCCTGGGGTARAGTAAATGGCAGTCATAAGTATAAATTCCTATAAATGGCAAAATTTCCTCTCACTTCAACAGGAATAGGACATTTGTGCAGTATAAATTTCTGAAAATGTAAACTAAACTTCTCTTGTTTCAGAACTGCCTAAAAAAACCCCAAAGGAGTTGAAAATTCCCCCCTGGAGAGCATCAGCAGGCACCCAGAATACATCTCCAGGGTCACTTAATTCCCTGGATCCTACCCAACTGCTATTGAAGTTAATTGAAAAAACTCCCATTGCCTTGAAGAGGTTTTGGATCCGACTCAAACGGCTCAGTGGCAGCAGATTACAAGAAGGAACCCCACTGTGCAATTCCAGCCATCTGCCTATGGGTGAGCATTTATTGATACAAATGTATTTGCTTGGGCTATGTCATGAGGCRCTTCAGCCCCAATTAGGCAGTATTTCAGAATGAAGGAGATCCCCCCCTCTCATCCRAGGTTGTTGTTATCAGACATCGGTTCGGAGCTGGTGAGCTATAAAATAGCAATACAAGTTTACCCACAGCAATGTCACAAGTTCCTCCTCTGTTCTGTGTGTGTAAAAAGATCAGCTAGTGCTGGGTTAAGCTGGTGTTCAGATCCCTGTGTGTCTGCTTGCATTAGACAGGACAAAATCCCGTCGTTTCCATCTCAAACCCATGCTCAGTGATACCCTTCTCATTATCAACGTTTTACTATATCATCTCTGGGCTTAGATAAGAGAATTGTTGGAAACAAAGCTGAGTGTAATATATAAGGACTTTCTTAATTAGACCCCACAGCTGTGTGTTGCCCTTTTCATCTAAAACTGGTAAAGAAGGAACATGATGTGTGTGGAAAGTGCATTTGAAGGATGGTTGTCTCCAGTGGTGCAGCAGCATCCCAGAAAACCAAATGAGTTTTGATGTAAAACACAGCCAGAGACTGTGTAAATTGCCCCAGCTGATTAGGAAACAGGGCAGCTGTTCACATCCTGGAGCCATGCATGTAACAAAATTGGTGTGGCTTTGGAGGAGAGCAGTTGATGGGCCTCAACACGTGCCAGGCCTCAGTGGTGTGCTGTACATACTTTAATCATCAATTGCTGAAATGCTGGGGCAACTCACTAACAACTTAATTATTGTCTGGGGCTCCAGGCCATAGGTGGCTTCTCTAGGCTGTGTTATATAGAAAATCAAATCAGCCAGTGCACAGGCTGGAAGGGACTGTGCTGCAGCCTCTGTCTTGGGGTGTAGGCACCGCTTGAGCTTGTGCTGAAAGCRGCTCAAAGTCTGACTCTGTCAGACTCTGTGCACGTTCCCTAGTCAGGAAACCCATAGCACAAGCTGAAAAAGACAGGCTGCAATATATTTCGTAGGCTTGGGGCAGCTGTGTGGTACCAGAGGAGGCCGATGTAGCAGAAGGCACTTCTGGTTATGAAAGTCTTTTTCCCAGGTCAGTGAGTATGAGAGCAACATAAATTTTACACCATGACAAAAATCAGAGCAGGAAGCTCAAAATGGAGTCTCGTCCCAACTTACAGAATCTCCCAAGACCCTTTTATTTTATTTCAGTCAGTTTAGTTAAGCCCTTGGGCTCTTCTCCAACCWAGTGTTTGTCTGCCTCTAGACATACGAATCTGCTACTAATCTTGTTTCTGTCCTGGGCTAGATTGTGTCCTTGATAGGAATTTCCARTATGGATGAGAGCTTTTTTTGCTTATGGGTTTTTGCTTATATTCTTTAGAAAATATTCAACATCCCTGCTTTTGTCTAAGGAACATTTTTATAAATRTGCCTATAAGCAAGAAAGAAATTTCTCTGCTGAAGAGAGCCTTTAGTTCAGCTCTGAAAAAATGGCTGTGATCAAGAATCAGTGAYGTGTTAGTTTCAGTTTTACTCTGGACTGCAGTTGCCATGCAGTACCAGAGCTTATTGAAWCATATAATGATTTGRGTTGGAAGGGACCTTAAAGATCATACAGTTCCAACCCCCCTGCCATGGGCACGGATACCATCCTCCAGATCAGGTTCCTCAGGGCCCCATCCATTCTGGCCTTGAACACTTCCAGGGCTGGGGYATCCACAGCTTCTCTGGACAACCTGYTCCTGTGCCTCACCACACTTTARGAATTTCTTCCTAACACCTAAGTGGAATGTCTCCTCCTTTAATTTAAAAACATWCCCATTTTCTTATCACTCTCTGTCCATGTAAAAAGTTGCTCTCCCTCTTACTATGACCCTTTTAGGTACTAGAAGGCTGCTGTAAGGTTCTCCAGAGCTTTATCTTCTCCGAGGTGAACAATACCCTTTCTGTCATCTTGTTTCGTAGAAGAGGTTCTCCAGCTTGCTGATTTTCTCCATGGCCCGCTCTGGGCTTGCTTCAGCATATTCTTGTCTTTGTTGTGCYGGGGACCCCCAGACATCATGCAGTACTTCAGGTTGGGTCYTACWATGGTGGAGCAGARGGACARAATCACCTCCCCCAACCTGCTGGTGTTGCCTCTTCTGATGCAACCCAGGATGCAGTTGCCTTCAGGGCCACAYGCGTGCACTGCTGGCTYATKTTGGTTTTCATCCACCAAACCCCCYGAGTCCTTCTCTGCAGAGCTGCTCTCAGTGAGTTCTCCCAGTCTGTMATGTCTGGGATTGTCCTGACCCAGCTGCAGCACTCTGCACTCACATGTATTGAACTTTATTAGGTTCTCATGTGTCCACTTCTCAAGATTGTCCAAGTCCCACTTCTGTTGTGTAAACTGTACTGCTCAGCTTTGTGTTTGYGTCTGCTGCAAACTTGCTAAGGYGSCACTCRATCTCACTGTCTGTGTCACTGATAAAGGTATTACACACCTTTACAACAACAGAGCGCTTTGGGACACCAGTTGTCACCAGCCTCCCCCTGGACATCAAGCTGTTGACCCCCAGCTCTTTGGTTTTGTCCATCTGGCCAATTCCATATCCACTGAATATCCTTGTAACCCGTGACTCTCCAATTTAGAGATAAGAGTACCAAGGGGGACATGTAAAAGGCCTTATAAAATCTGGGTAGGTGASATCAGAGTCTTAACTCTGCTAATAAGCTCATCTGCACTGATAAGCACCAGGTCCAGTAATGCTTCTCCTCTGGTTGGTTTGTCCAATACCTGGACAAGGTCCTCAGCACCCCCTAGAAGTCTTCTGGACTGCTCACAACCGGCTGTGTTGCTCTCCCAGCAGATGTCTGGGTSGTTGCTCCTTGGCATCTGTATCAGACAGGCACCTGCACATCCTGAAATCTCATGGGAATCACCGTGTGTGGCATGTAGCAGGTTGTTTTCTAGGGAAATGTAGTACACAGCAGAAAACTAAGAGTTAGCATGCAGGCCAGCAAATCAAAATTACTAGCTAAATTTCCCTTCAAGATAATAGATTGGAGGAGCTTGCCCACTGTAGTAAAATGCCCAGTTAATCTGAGAGCCAAACAGATGGGAAGTTTTGAGAAGGTGGGAGAGAAAAGGAGATAATAGAAGCTGCAGCTCCATAGACAAGATCTGGTCTGAAATAACAGCTATAAATGGAAATTATTCACAGGATATTGCCCATATGCTTCCCAAACCTGTATCCAGGCCGCAGTGTTTTCAATTGCTKTCCCAAATGCTGTCACATCTTTTCTAGTGCTGTATCTGAAGGGGGTTTTGAACATGAAGCTGGGCCAGCAGCAAGATTAATTTCAATATTAAAAGCTGATGATTTTTCAAAAGGTGTGCAGCAGCACCAGACCAGCACAGCTGCTGATCTCTCCATGGCCAGGCTGCAGGAGCAGGTTTCCTGTCCTTCCATAGCTGGGGATCTCATACCAGCCCACATACCAGCAGCCTTGCCAGGGACACTGGCAGTGCACACACACCTGCTCTCCTGGTGAAAGAAGAAACATCAAATTCTCACCTTCAGAGCCTTCTCCTGGTCTCACCATTCCAGTTATGTCTCCTTCCTGTGGCTCAAGTGACTCCATACTCCCTACTCCTTTCTCATCAGCCAGCTGCTTACAAGATACCAAGATTTTCGGCRGTTCTTTAGATTTAGCTTGACTAACTGCTTTGACAGGTGCTTTTGAACATCTTGGCATTAAGGACATAACCCCCCCTTCTTGTAATCAATTTCTGGCACTTTAAGGACTTGTTTGGCTGTCCTTCCTTTCTTAAAATCTCTTGGATCTCATCTTCCACCCCTGTGTTTACTTGTGGGATTTTTTGCCCTTTTGTATATATGCTTCCCACTGCTGGAAGCAAAGAAAAATGGCTGCTTTTGTGTGGACCCCCCTCAAACACTGAGGGTATAAAGGGACATGAAGGCAACTTGACAAGAATAGGGCTTTCTCACATTGAGGAAAATTGAGGATGTGGCAGACCCATCTTTTGCCTTCTGTTCTGTTGAAATCCCTGTATAATCGTCATTCTTCTGTTTCTTATCTGTGAATGGGAGGCAATGTCATTAACATCACAATTCTGGGTAGTTGGATAGTAAAATATCAAATRCAGTGTAAAAGAAAAAACAAAACAAAGTGAAGGATATTGAGGAAGAAAACCACATCCTAACAGCTCACTCAGCAATGGTTCATCAGCTTCCTTCTAGCCCTTCAAAAGGAGGATGTTTGGGTTAAAACAGAYTGTGGTACCTCAACATTGGCTTCATGATCACTAGCAGTACTGAAAGCAGATGTAAAATTAGAAATTATGAAGGAATAAACAACAAGGTGGAAGTCGTTATTACTGCAGTATAAATTCATGATTCTCACCTCTTGAACACTGTATTTCTGGCGGCCTTACATGTGAGTAACATTATTGGAAAAAAATCCAAAGGACATATTTTGGTGACCCACCCTTTAGGAGAGGGATATCTACACATATCAAGGACAATCAAATTATGGAAGAGCCTCAGCACAGGGAGTGATCAAACAGTTGAAGATTTTTCAAGTTGGAAAAGCAATGGCTGGAGGACTGTGAAATGAGTTTCTTGCAGAGAGCAACTGTTCCATGATTTTTCCAGGACCTCAAGTATTAGAGTAGAATGAGGAAAAAACTATCATGCAAAGGCTTAAAGAAATTGCAGGAGGTATTTTTTATGAACTATATAGTTCAGCCATGGAAACTCTTGATGTCGAATGTTTTAGCTACTGAAAGTTTACAAACATTCAAAAAAAAAAAATCCAACCAAACCCCAAAAAATCTACTGGAAAAATTAACACTAGAGTTCACTGTTCAAAGTCAACACTTCTTCATCTGAGGTCTCCTGAGTTTCAGGTGCTTTGTGCAGGGAGGGAGTGTTATTCCAGTCTGTATCTCCTAGCTGAATTTCAGGCGAACCCTTTCTTTTATCCTTACTCAGATCTGTAAAACAACTTTTTCTTCTCCCTTTCAATATCATGGAGAGATGGTTAAACTGGTCTTTTCTCTCTGTGAAGGTCTGTGTGAGGGCTGTCTCATTGACAAAGACCATGACCTCCTTTTTGCAGGGWAGATGGCAACTTCTTTTCTTTGTGAAGAATCTTCTCTCTTGAAGCTTTGTCCTATAGTTCATAACATGTGAAACTGATTTCTCTGAAGGAGCTGTTGTGGTTTTTTTTTTCCTGTGGTTCTTGTATCTTTGAAAGAAAAGTTGAGAAGAAAAATACAAGGGATCACAAACCACTTCTTTCTCACAGTGTGATTCAACAGGAAACAGGAAGGCAAGAAATGAAAGTAAAGGAGCAATCTCTGGAGAAGGGGCTGAGGAGAGGAGGCAGAAAAGAAGCCTCCTGTCTTTCAGGGAGGCTGGAATTGCTTGCTTGTTTAATGATTTCGTTATAAGCTTAAAAGGCAAACTGAGAAGTTGGAAGTTACAACTGCTCAAGGACTCTTTCCAAGCTAAATAAACCCAGCCCATCTTATGGAAGTTGGCACCAAATGGAGGCTCTTTGGGACTGAGGGAATTACAGGTCACTCATTGGCAGTAGTGGCCAGTCTCCACCGGGTAGATTATTGCTTTATTCCCTCTTCTCTCTCAGATGAGTTTTGCTAGGTACTTCCTAGTTGAAATGTGGTATAATCAGGATTCCTTCAGGCTAAACAACCCCAGGTTCCTCAGCTGCTTCTCATAACACTTGTGCTCAAGACCCTTCACCAGCTTTCTTGCCCTTCTTTGGACAAACTCCAGCTCTCTGAAACACTATTGGCCCCTGATGTTTTAGGGTCCAGACAAGATACTCCTGTGGGTCCTCTGGGARTTCTGAAGAAGTTGTACCACTATCTGCTCCTTACCTTTCCTTTCTCATCCTTCCAGGAGGCATGCCTGTCCTCACAGCTGCGGTGTCTCCTAGACCTGTGCAAGATTTCTGATCTGCTTCAGTGCTGAGAATGATTTAAATTAATCTGTGTTGCTCTGAACTAAAACAAACGGGGAGTGCTTGCATGAGCCACCAGTTACGTCAGCTGTGATGTGTTATAGCATGTAATCAAGGTGAGATCTTACACTGCATGSTGAGGTCTGTCAGAGAACATTGTCTCAGCCATTTTCCCCATATGCCTAGGCCATCAGTTAGTTGTAGGGCAGACCTCTCAGCTGATGCTGGAAGAGACTTCAGCTTTCACAGCTTTAACACTATACACTCAGCCGCACATCTCCAGTGACARCCTTTGTGGGAGCCTCTAGCTAAGTCTTTTTGCACCTGCTTGTGCTCCATCTATGGGAAAATTCATATTTGCCCTACATACTTGTCCTATCTCCAATTTGGAAGCAGGCTCTGGGGAGAAACAGTCAGGGAGCTGCCTAGCAGCATGGCAAGCATTTGAGAAATGCCATCCTGTGTAGTAGCTCAAAGAAGGAGAGCTGACAAACCACAACCCTGAAATTCATTAATGACTCTAAATGCATCCCAAAAACCGTGGAAGTTCAGAGCTGAGTTCTTTAAGTGAGAGTGCTGGGGTCGTGGTCCAGCCATGAGGTGCCAGAGCTGTCCTGAAAGGTTTTTGCTTTGAGACCTAGCAGCAAAGCAGTAYAGAGCTTGGTCCAGGCTGGTACTCCCTTCTTCAGGTCAGCAGTGGGGAAGGCTGAACTTCTTGGGTCTGTTCATTTCTCACTTGAAACTGCAAATTTCAGGGAGCAGCAGTGGGTGACAGGCAAGGCAGTGCCAGCAGGTGGCTTCTTGGCTGTAGAAGAAAAACTGGATTTTGCTGCTCCCTAGAAGAGGGGTGATAGCAGGACTGACCTATAACAGGCATTTCTCTCTGCAAGAACTCAAAGTCCTGTCTTSTATCATTATTTGAGGAGGGCTTAATTGTTTTATGCCTGTAGCCTGTGCTTGAGCTAAAGGCCTGTGAAAGGCAGAAGGGATCCCTTCTGTAGCTTCCCTCAGTATTTTCTCACTCTAGAAAACCCAAACAGACAGGAATTTCTGTGTCATTTGAAGTCATCTACTGCAATCAGATGTTAAAGAAAATCTGAAATTTAGTGATGAGAGCAGAAGATTGGGATTGAGGTTCCAGATGTTTTCCTTAAGTTCCTGGGGTTTAGTTACTGTTCAGACAGAAGAGRAGGCTTACACAACTTGTCCATGTTATCAGGCATGCATGTTATTTCTTCAGGTGTATTGTATGTTCAGTGTCTGTGATATTTATCTTCTTTTTCCAGTGCTGCAGCTTTCTTATTTTCTTTTTCTATGCAATTATCTTTGTACCTCCCTAAGTTATAGTTCATATTGTTTAAAAAGTGACTGAGACTGGGAAGATAAGCAGCTGAGTGTTATTCTCTACAATATACAGCTTTCAGAAGCCATACGCCCACAAACACCCACCAAGCTGTCCCCATCCTCCTCTGAGAAAGAAAGAAATTGCTGCTGAGAAATGATGAGAAGAGATTCTTGCAAAGAGATGAGGCTGAGTAAAATGCAGCAGGACATGGGAGTATGCTCGTGGCTTCTCATTAGTGGAGGAATCTGTACAGCACATCACAGCACACACAGGTTCATGTGACAGCTCCTGCACCTCCAGGCTGTAATACAGTCAAGCTGAGAGGACACAAAAGCAAGAAATTTTGCTTTATTCTCCTAATATTTTTTTCAGCAGGTTTTAACTTACACAGTCTCTCACAATATACTGACAACTGCTCTCAAAGATGAAATTTTAAGTGAAATYAAATTGCTTTGTGAGAGAAGGTTTTATGGCTATATTTTCATGTCAGAATTTTAAAAATACAAAGCCAAAAAGCATTTTTTTTCTAAGTTATCTATTTTAATGTAAAAAAAAAAAACTCCACTCACTAACAAACCTGGCCCTGGTCTCTATTTTCTACAGAAAGCAGTAAGTATTTAGTTTGATCTAGTTTTGTGGTTTGTTTCTGTTTGATTTTTTTCCCTGGTTTTCAGCAGTGATTTATTCAGTTATAGGAAAGTATAAAGCTTCTGTTATTTACAGAAAAGTGAAACAAATGTTTGTAATAGAATAATAGATTTTTGTTTTTGGAAATATGTCCAGTAAACACTGTAAAGCACTGTTACATACATCAAAGCAAGAAAATTATACAGGCTCTTACAGACTGTATGGAACAGATGCTAAATAGGCTTGTAAAGGATTTTGCACRGTATATATTTGACCTTAGAAAATGCATACATAAAAATACAATAAAAAACCCTAGGAAGAAAAAAGATTTTACATCTTGTCTGCTCTGTTACCATGGTCCTTTATCAGAAAAACTCATGTGTTTATCAGAGATTACAATTTCCAATGACATCCTTGGTAAAAAGGACCAGTATACTATTCTTTAAAGAGTTCTTATTTTCCCAGGGAAGTCCATAGGGATTTTACCTTTGCAAGACACGWAAAGCAATAATTAGCTATACTCGTGTCTGCATAAGCTGTGTACCATGGCTGCTGAAATGAGAGAAATGCAGGCTGAAGTGAGCTGTACTATCTTTCACTTAAAATTGGTAAGATGGACCTCAASTGGTAGATTTGTCTCTGTATTGTATGTTCTGAAAAGTGGAACTTCTTTACCTCAACTGTGTACAACATTTGTATTTTTAAACATTAATCTACAAATAGGCTCTCTAATGCTATTTTCCCACAAAGTACAGGTATTGCTGAATGTAAAGGTGCAAAAGTCTTGGTCTAATAAGAAATCSTGTCAAAATTAGGCTCTCAGTTTTGGTTTCTTGTACATGACTTGGTTGTAGGTATCTGTTCTATGAARCAGAGTTTTGAAAGGTCTCAGCCCAGTGAATTCAAGAAATTAGTTGCCGCTGACTTTACTCTGACGGGTAAAGGATGCCCCTGTGGTCCAAAGGGCTTCAGCCTGGAAATTACTACTCAATCAGACTCTTGCCTGGAGAAATGCACTAATCAAAAMGTACTTGGAGCTCTGTCTCACTAATGCCTCTCTCTGAGTACCAAGTCAGAAAGCACTACTGATTTTTGCCATTAAAACTTGCCTCAGATCAGGAGGTGACAGCTCTGCTGTCAGAGAGCCAAGAAACATTGATGCCATACACATTCATCTTCCTACAAATGGAAGAAATAACAGTGCAGTCATGTTTTCCCATTTAGAGTTGGGTCTCAAGGTTTACAAAGCACACCAGAGAGTAAATGTGATGTATCAGAGTYACAGAGCTGAAGGTTAGTCAAGGCTGGTAAGACATGACTTGGGTGGGAACAAAGGAGYAAGCAACATTCCCAAGCAGAAAAAGAATCCTAGCATCATGCCTTGTAAACAGATTGCCAGTGGCCTTTGAGCGTGTGACTCTCAGGGACCATTAAATGGGATTCCAGGCTCATAGAATTAAAAAAAAAGAAAAAAAAAAAGAAAAAAATCCTTTATGATATTTTCATGCTGTAACTCAAATATTTTCCTCCTTCCTGTTTTATATTTGTATTTGAACTGTGAAATTGTAATCTGGTTTCTCACACCCTTCTGCAAGGAAAATAAATTTTAAAAAAACCACAACAAAGTAAGCATCCCAAGCCAAAAATCTCCAAAAGCCCCCAAAAAATCACTATGTCTCTAAAAAAAAGTACTTCACTTTGTTTTCTCTTGAGGCCACTGTTYAGATTGGAATGGATTCTGTGCCCTGGATTTTAACACAGAAATGTCCTGCCTTTTGATAGTTTTGGATCAGACTCCCAGATAGATTTTCACTTTTTTTTAGTCTTTGGAATTCAACCATTACACATTCAGAARCACCACTGAGCTATTAGCTGTGAGCTGGGAACCCTGATCTGTGGCTGTACAGTTGTGGGGATAATTTAGCCAGCTGAGGTCTATGTCTCAGAAAAGAAAGGGAATTGGAGATTTGGCAGGTGACCTGAAAGATCCAGAAAAACTGGGGGTGGGAAATGCTCAAAGAAATAAATATTTAGATGTTTTCTACGTCAATTCTCCCTGACATACATGTTTTGCCAAAGCCCATGTTGAACTGTGTTGTTTTGAATAAGACTTTTGAAATATTTGAAAAGAAGAAAATTTCAAGGATATTTTCAAATGTGTAAGCATTTCAAAAGGAAAAATTTAGATGTTTCGTCACAGATTGTTAGACAGATTCAGAGCAAGCAGTCTGGTTCAGGGTAAGGATTTGTGACATGCTTGCTGATACTGTGAAATCTGCAGTTGTGGTTGAAAAAAACCCTTTTCTTGTCCTGTCTGGAAAGAGAAGCACTATGATTTCTTGTCACTAGTCATTGGAACATTTTATTTTGTGCACGGTGTCATGTCTGTTAATGATATAGACACAGAGCTCTCAGTGGGCTCATTCTTCCCAGAATACTTCTGTTACTTCTACACAGAGTTAGATTTAGACATAAGCATCCTAAAATCTTACCAAATTTGTAGGTAATACATTATAAGGTAACAATTAATACTGGGCACTTTCCTGCCAGGAGTGATAGGAACCATATGCTGGTGCAACTGTAGTCTCACTATGTCCCAAACTGGTATGTGGCCAGGCACAGCAGCACATTTTTCAGTCCCAATTAATGCACAAAATCTATAAAAATGAAGGTTCTGTTAATGCATGTATTCCCCTCAGGCATGAGATATGAATGTGTTTGAGGAGTGTGGGTGTAGGGATATATCTTCTGCAAACAAGTAATTTTGTTAATTTTTTATTATTTGCTTAATTACATTTTTTCCCTAATCTTTAGTTCTGAAAATCAGCCGTGAATGTGAACAGTAAGTACATCAAGGTCTTGTCATTGCTCAGTGTTTAAAGKTCTTTGGTTTTCTGGCAGAAACAGCTAGAACATAAAGTATTTGATAACTTTCTAGTGCATTGCTATGATGTTGCACCTGCTACAAGCAAAGAAAGATAAGAAATGTGCCTTTAATGGCAGAATAGGTGCACAAAATTGAGGAAATAATTGTTATTGTACTTATTAGTTATGGAGGTGCCCTGGTTTCAGCTGGGATAGAGTTAACTTCTTCTCAGGAGCTGTTGCAGAGCTGTGTTTTGGATTTGGAATGAGAATGGTACTGATGCTATGGGTTTTTGCTAAGTTGTGCTTATCTCAAGTCAAGGATTGGTTTTTTAACTTGTCTCATGCYCTGCCAGTGAGGAGGTTTGCRARAGAAATTGGGAGGRAACACGYCCAGGACAGGTGACTCAAAATGACCACAAGGACATTCCACACCATAGAATGTCATGCACAGTACATAAACTGGGGAGTTATGTGGCTGGAAGTGTGGCTGATCTGGGTTTGGGAAGGGGGATCTGTCATCAGAGATGGTGAGAAATTGTGTTGTGCATCACTTAGCTTTTTTCCCCTTTTTTATTATCATTATTTACCCTTATTATTGCATTTTACTTTATTTTCAGCCATTAAACAGTTTTTACGTTGACCTACAAGTTTTAAAAGTTCTGATCCTCCTTCCCATTCCATCAGAGTGGGGGTGAAGGACAGGAGGGCTGAGCAAGAGGCTGTGTGGTGTTTTATCTCCAGCTGGGCTTAAAACCACTGGAGGGGGTATTCCTTGAGGATGACAATTATTTTTAGCYGAAGTATTTGGACTGGATTGGCTTGTTCACAGGGTTTTCTGCTAAGGAAACTTAATGGGTTTAGGCCTGACATCTGCCTTAGGCTTTGGCCCTTGAGTTAATTTGCCCCTCATCCTTGGCTGTGCGCCAGTATTGACACCTGGGGGGAAGGCTCTCGGTCACAGAGGCCCAGGAGAACAGCACTGCTGGTATGAGTTTCAATTTGCCTGGTTCCATACTGGTACTAAACTATCCCCTATTAAAATGATTACGTTTTTAGCAAAATATTCAGCAYGCTGAAAGGTTACCCAATGTAGCTACTTATTAGTCACTTCTCAAATCATTAACAAGCTATTTATGACACCTTCATGTGCAGGTACAAAGCCTTCTGGAGGATTCCTTCGATTTAATTTCTTTAGCTTAAAGCCGAATGCAGAGAACAAAGGCAGAGCTCACAGTCCTTAATTAAGAGGATGAAGGAAGGCAGAGGGGATGCTGACAGGAGGTGACAGGCTCATTGAAAAGAAAAAGCTACATCCTGAGAATGAGGAGATATTATAGACAATTCTTTGAGGCTTGCTGAAGTGCAAAGCTAATCCGTGAGTATCTCACTACCTCTTTTTGTTAAAAACTGCTTTGTCCTTAACTATTTACTTAATACTGCACAAAAGCAGCTTATAACTTCACATCTGAAATAATACCAAGTRCAAATTCTGTTTTTCTTTGCCAAAGGACTTTGGTAGGACATGTAGTCCCTTGATTACTAAATGCTTCATGAGTAGCTGTCAAAGGAGTCAGGCTGGGAATAGGATTTCCCTGGTCCTACATGCCTGCTGTCTGAGGTTGACATACCACATGTGTCAAAGTCTCAGTAAATCTTGCTGTCCAGGTGGCCTGAGTGTCCTGGTCAAGTCCTCTAGCAAAGAGAGATTTCACTGGAACCATGTTGGCAAGGAGAGAGCTTTGCTTTGTGGGACAAAGATGGGCTTTTCTGTCACTGCCCAGGGGCTCTCTGGCATCAAGGGCAGTAAGACAGAGGAAATTTCTGGTGTATTAGCAAAACCGAGAAATGCATTTTAAATAATCCCCAACCCCCTAAAAATAAAGGGAGAGTCACTGAYAATCATTTTGGCATAAACTGATTTTCTGCTGCCCTCACCTGCTCTTTGTTTTCTCTGTGGTTATGCAGCCTTTTCATTTCCTGGTTTTCCATAATCTTTTTGCTTCTCCCTTACTCCCCCATGTTTTTAAATATTAAGATGCTGGGCTCTGTGCAGCTGTGAAATTCACCAAAATAATTTTCCCATCTGTAGTCAAGGGAGCAATTCCCATGTCTGGAGCCTCATTTCTTCAGGGAATCACCACGGACTTTGCAGTCACAGTGCAAATGCATATTCTTCAATTTCATTTCTCCCCTGTTGTCTTTGCTGCCTCATACCTGTGGCTGTGATGAGTTTGGTCGGTGTCAACACCGACCGAAATTGCTTGAAGAACCCAGTTCCTGTTTGGCAGGCTGAAAATACCAGCACCCCAAGCAGGGGGACTACATTCTCCAAGCCTGCCTTGGATAGGCTTGCAGAGAGCCYGTGTGATGTGGCTGCCCTGCATCCCAGTGAGAGGAATAGTGGATTTGTCTTTACAAACAACCTGTGGGTCTGCTTGTAGATACAACTAGCACTGAGAGATAAAAGAAACAATGGGAAGGATTCCACTGATTGATGAATGGAAAAAGATATTTGCTTTTACAAATAAACTTTAGGTTTGCTGATAAATGAAATTAGACATTGAAAGATGAAAGAAACAATGGTGTAGGGGGATAGAACATAAGTAAAGAAAGGTAGTATAGAAAGTAATCTTACCCCCTAAAAAGTTGCAGCTGAGCCAATTCTTAAGGATTAGGAGCAGGCCTGATGTTAACAGGCCGCAGCTGTAGCCAATAAGAAGARTGTTATAAAAGAGTGGATTGGTTGGTTGAGGGAAACTGGMRTCAGATGGTTACTGTGAGGATGAGGAAGAGTCAGTGCCTGGAGGAGCTGCCTATGGGAAACATCAAGCAGGTATGAAACTCTAGCRATAAGGAACATTTGCAATATAATGACAATAGAACTCTTGCACTGTAATGACAACCAATGGTGACCCCAATGTGATTTGTGAAAAAGGACTYGACTATATGACCCCGTGGATTTGGGAATGGAAAAAGAATTTAAGTATTGACCAACGTGATCCCGTGGTGATTCAGGAAAGAAGACTTAAACATTAAGCAACATGATTCCATGGTGATCTGGGTAGAGAACTGAAAGAGGAAAAGCAACAAAACAGRARGAGGAAGGAGAGAATTTGCTAAAGCAACTGAAATAACTGGGAAGAAATAGTTCTATTATTTGGTACAATGTGTTTATTGATTAGTAAAATATATCAATTGGAGCTATTAATGTTTACGAAATATTAGTATAAAAGTTTTTGAAGATAAGTACTTTGTAAACTGAGAAAAGCTGCAAAACTGAACCAACCCTCAGAAACATATATATATTCATACAATAATATGTTGTCTRAACATTTGTATAACTATTAGTTCTGAATGAAATATATGAAAGTGTCATGATGKTAATTTATTTGAACATGCCCTTCTGGAAATGCTGCAACTCTGTAATTAAAAGAAAAAGGGGGAATTGTAGGGGGATGGAACATAAGCAAATAAAGGTAGTATAGAAAGTAATCTTACCCCCTAAAGAGTTGCAGCTGAGCCAATTCTTAAGGATTAGGAGCAGGCCTGWTTTTAACAGGCCACAGCTGTAGCYAATCAGAAGAGCGTTATARAAGAGTGGATTGGTTGGTTGAGGGRAACTGSAGTCAGWTGGTGACTGTGAGGAYAAGGAAGAGTCAGTGCTTAGAGGAGCTGCCTAYRRGAAACATCAAGGAGGTATGAAACTCTAGCAATATGGAACCCTTGCAATATAATGACAATAGAACTCTTGCACTGTAATGACAACACAATGGGGAAGAAAAACCCCTAAATTCCAGCCGAATTAAAAATKAAAAGGGAGGGTTATACATTAGAAGGAAATCTTTGGTATCAGGTGTATCAGGAAGTCTRGACCTGTGARGTACCTCAGGCAGTGGGGAAAGAGAGAAGGGAATTGCAGCCAGGAAATTGGGATAAAAAGGAGTCTGCGTCCTTCAAAAATTTGAGAGATCCCAGGGGAATGCCYGATAGCCTCTCCCTTTATTTGAATAAAGAAAAAGGACTCCTCTGTCTCCTTTTTAGACATAAACCTCTGATGTTTGTGGATTAATTTTCCTAGCAGCAGCATGGGGGCTCTGTGGGCAGCACCACCAGGCACAGGTGAGTCCCTAGCAGGTGTGGACTGTCCCTGTCAGAAGTGGGTATGCTTGCTGGGTGCTGGCCAGTCCTTGGCACAGCAGGCTCCCTTCCCAGCTGGGGCTTGGGCTCCTCAGGTGTGACCTTATTATAATAATAACCATAGGATTGACTTGGTTGTTCTTGGTAAATTCCTGTAATGTTTTTAATTGGTTTATGATCCTGTGGAGAAACAAGTGAACTGATGAAGTAGTAAAGTTGAAGCRCTGCTGAAGTGCTGCTTTGTGGCTCTTGAGTTGAATGGCAGCCCTAGCTGAAGAGGAAGGCTCATTTGTAAACCTGCCTCTTTCTTTGCCAGTTTCTAAAATTTTTTATTAACAGAACAACTGTTTCATTAGCACACTGATTAGCTGTGAATTTCTCAGCTGTCAGATGTGTGAAGGACAAGCTCTTAACACAAAAGGAGCAATCAAGGGGAAGTAACTTGTTGCAGCGTGCAGAACTGACTACTAAATGTTCTTACTCTGTCCTATTGTATTTGCTCACCTGAGTGCTTTCCGTGCAGAGGACAGGAAATGGCAAATTGTAGAAACAGCTGAGCAAGGGCCTAGGGAGCTCTGTGAAACACACCTGCTTCTGAGACACACCTGAGCTGGTTTTTCRTGCTGATCAGAAGAGTTGGGTGCTGCAGGACAAGCTGCATCCTCTGAGGACAGTGGCTACAAGCCCTGGCTGGAGCATCCCGGGGTCTCCAGACCATGTGTCTGCTCCCAAGCTGCAGACAGTACAGGCAGCTCAGGGTCTGGCACTACCAACCACCCTAACTCATGTATTTGACAAAATAAAATGGGAGCGTTGGGGATTGTAAGAAGCTGGCAATGTGACAGAGATAATTTTTATCTTTGTTTTTCTCATCTGTGGGTGTTGCAGGACTTGGGACACATGGACTATCCCAAAAGGTGTGACTTAATGCTCACTGAATTCAGTGGGGTTTTCTTCTTCTTTAGTTGTTTCAACATAAAGCTTTTGAGAAATCAAAAGGACGTTTTCAATTCAGTWTTTTTTTTCTTGTAATAGCACTGGATGCCTAATTTTTGCGGTATGAAACTTCCTTTTTAAAAGTACTTTGATTTTTTTCCTCAGGAAAATCAACTTTGAAGTTATTAATTTCAAATTAGTTTAATTTTTTTTAACTGAAATTAGAAAAAAAATTGCCCAGAAGCTATATATAAAATAACTTCCTCTAAAATGGCACTGCTTGTTTCTGGTACAGAATGAAGGTCAGATTCTCCATCCACCTATGTCTGTGGTATCTTGGCATCAAATTCAATGTTCTTCCTGCTCAGTATCTGTTATTTTAATTATCTATCTAATCTTTTCTTTAATACAATAACTGACTTTTCTGGTGTGTGATTAATGTCCTTAAACAGGTACAGATRTCAACTGACATGTATGGGCCAGAGRTATTACATGAATTATGCAGGCAGCTGGAGGAAGTTGGCATTTAAATACAATTCCCTTTATAAAATTGATCTCTCTTTTTTTTCCCCTAATCACTCATTTATACTCTGCTTATTTTTTTTCACTCTGATCCTTCTCTTCTAATTAACTCTTTCATCCTCCTCTGAGAGCTTTTGCAGACTGGCTACAAGCAGATCYGCTGAGAAAGCCTCTCTACTGTCATTAGGAAGAGCTCCAGTTTGTTTCAACTTACAAGGAATGATACACTTTTTGGGCCATAATTTTAGAAGAAATCATAAATATGGAAARGTACCATTGAATGAAACTTTAACTGCCAGTTTGCAGAGTCCTCAGCCTTTGAGCTGTGCAAAGTAGAGGTTTGTACTACACCAAGCTCTGTCTCAGAGAGCTTGCAGTCCAATGAACAGAGGAGGTAGGGGTGACAGGRTTTTTGCTGGCAGCTGAAGCAGCCGTTTGCATCCAGGGCCGAGTAGAAGTACCACGTTTTTAGCTGCTGATCCTAGTACCCTCCAAATTAATTAGTGCTCTGTGCACTGTGAGTAGAAGGGCTGTGGGATAAACCCAAAGTGATCTGTACACTCGCCTTGAAATTATGTTTTAGTTACAAGGTAACCACTTAATTATTCTTTTCCATATATGTAATTAAATTGTAATACAACCAAAGGTTTTCCTGCAGGACTTATAACAATTGCAGGGTAAATATAGTTAGCTGTTAGCCACATATCTCTTAGTATGTCAAAAAGGTAATATATACCATGTTGTTACTACCTTCAGCATGATATATATCACCTTTAATTATGTGATGAAAAGCAAAACTTTACAATAGAACAAGTTTGTAGTTAGGTAAATCTAACTGGAAAATGTATTGGTGTATCTATTAATATCCATAACTAAGCTTTACTTTCAGCAGATATAAATTCTGCCGTATCTCTAGTGACTGTTCCTTAGTGTGGGTGTAARGTAATAAGCTCCTTTGCACTAAGTGATAATCACTATGAGGTCCTGCCCTAAATTGCCTCTCAGCACTAGCAGATTATGAAATGTTTAATAAATGCATATAATGGGAGGAGAACTAGACCCCAGGGTTTAAATGAGACGTGCTTATAGCAAAGGAATAGTTATGTTATGTTTAAAGTAGATTAAAATACATCTCAATGATTTCATTCTCCTTGTAGCCTTCTCTGGGTAAAGTTGTCTGTAGCTGTGAGTAGGGTGTGCACTGCAAACCTTTGTGTGTACAGAAGTAACTTGGTGGTCTTGATGCTGTGCCACTTTCTCTACAGGTGACTTTCCATTTTCCCTTTTCCAGAGTCTGCTGTTCTTCCACCCTCTTTCATTTTTGCAGGCACAGAAAGAGGTGAGGATCTGATCTGGCACTGGCATTTCAACTCTTTTTTTATTTTTGGCTCTAAATAGGGAATACTGACTACTAACCTCATGCCTTTTTTTTTTTGTGAAAGCAAAATTGTGACCATTTGTGAGGCTCTTATCTACTATGATAATGGAGGCTGCAGTACTTAATGTAGGTGAAAGATTAGGGGACACATCTGTGAGAAAGTTTCTTGTATCATATGAAAGCTCTRATTAGAAGCTTTGGATGAAGGAATGCATTTCACCCTAATGGTGTTCTGACCCCGCTAATACTAGCTATTTAATAGCCCTACACAAGATAATTGCATTTAATGAAAGTGGGCAGACTTCTCAAGTAAGTCGAGATTCTGTTTCCAAAGGGCAAATCTAGCTGAGTAATCATTGCTGTTCAGTGCTCTTAGAAATGAAAGTTTGGTAAACTCTCTTTTCTGAAGTTTGAGGGCCTCACCTGCATGTGTTTTCCCAAGACTCTCATTTCCCTTGCTCTGCAGACCTACTCTGGTTATTCCTGGCTCAGTTTCATCTAGTTTACATCCTCATTGTAGTGACATGCTTCTTTCCTGCTTAACATGTATGTCACATACCAAGTATGCAAATTATGGTGCTTCAGCAAGGTCTGGTTTGTAGAGAAATCAGGATGTCTGTGTGTTTGATCATGGGAATGTGCCAATGTATTTTATACATATGTGTAAGAAATGGAAAAAGAATTGCAGCTTGTTAATGAAATACTTCTTTGTGTGTGTTTAAACTTTTTTAAATCCAGATTTTTCAAAGTGACCAAGGTGTTAAGTGGTTGGTTAAGTTCTAGTTACTTGATGTGTATTTAGTCTGTGTTTTTATATGGGATTCCTTTTAAAAACTCTGTTTGGAGGGCAAAGAGGAAACAGCCAAAATCACAAGTCAGTGCTGAACTACCAGTCCATTTTTTATGCTTAATTTTATGATGACACGTTATGCCATTTGGAGAGGCAGGATTCCCTAGGTTCTCATGAAGACAGTAGTGCTTAACTTTAATTTGCTTGGGAATAATTATGCCAGTGTTGGATGCATGTTTTCATTTCTCCCTTCAGAGGAGTGTGGACGATTGTCAGATGCCAGTATCTGTCAGTAAGCCCATTCCTTTTGAAAAAYACACAATTTCCAAAGGTTTCTTTCACTGGCGTGGCATAAATGTGATTAAATATATTATATTTAAGTTACAGAAACCCTGAGCTTTTAATCTTGGTAAACCTGAGAAGTTAAACACCTCCTATGGCTTTCAGAGCTTTATTCCATCCAGAAGAAACCATCTGCTTTCCACAAAATATCACTCTGTTTCCTTGATCTCTTCAAATTAATCCTACTGTGATTAACTTCAATCCAATTAAAAAGAACATGTAGGCAGCTGCATAGGTCTGATTACGTGTGGACATGATAGTAGGGCTCCTCATGGGGGAACTGGATTAAGGGCCAATATGTTATGCTAGAAGAGGCTCGTAGCAACACTTCAAACTCTGGTATCCTGCTATGACATGCAGTATATTATAGTACCATACTTGCAAGCTATAAAACTCCTTCCAGTCAAGGAATTTAGAGGTTTTCATGTGAGCATATATCATTACACATCCCTCCAAAGATGCTGTGAGACTGAGCATTTATGTCTATAGCAAGATCTTGAAATAGGGCTTTATTGAGTGCAGAGGACTAAGGCATGATGGAGGGGATGGGAATTCCACACTTCATTTCCATGAGCCTGTGACAGATAGTGTCTTCCTTGTTTATACTTATTGCAAATGCCAAAACCAGAGGTGTTTAGGGGCCTAATGTTTGCTGGAGCTATTTTATTTTTTGGTTTTCACAAAAAAAGCGCTCAGAGAAGGGGCAGAATTTTAGGTACAAGTTCAGAGAAATGATCCTTCAACTCAGCCCTCAGACTCATGATTCTCAGGGTCTTGCTGTGGGAAACAAGGCATGCAGCTTGCCACAAAAATCTGTGTGAAGCCTGCATGTTCCTCTGCACTGCACTTAGCAGGCTCCCGGCATTGCAAAACGTTGTTCCACATCACGGAGGAATTACCATCAGCTTGTGTGGATAATTTAATGAGAAGCACTTCAAAAACGTTTATTGTTATGAATCATATTGCCATGAATAGCCCTGCAGTTGGTGGTGGGCCAGACTTGGAAATGGCTCAGTGCCCAGCGCATCTGCTTTCAGATACCTAAGTGGAGAGTTTTGGTGGCTGGGCTTTGATTGTTCCCAGGTGGAACTGCTGGAGACTATCCTGCCTTGAAAAAGAAGCAAGAGCAAGCCCAATTTTGTTTGGTTGGTTTTTTTTTTAGCATATGTAAAAGGAACAGGAGSGAAATTCTCACCCTCAGCTTTATCTTTGAGGCGTCTTTGAAGGACCTGGCCATGGTGTGAGCAAAGCTACCCCAGAAACACAGCCATAAGGCAATAGGAAGAGCAGAATACTTATGAGTAGTGAGTCCAGCATTACAAATTAAGGCTGAAARGCTTAAGGCTTTTATGATTGAATTGATAGCATTGGATATTAAATGTTTTACTGTGATTGGTGTAGAGTTGTTGGGTGTTTTTTTTAATTAGGACTGTTTGTATATATATCCATAGCTTGTCATTAGTGGTTAGACACTGATTTGTAGCAGCACAAAATTATTCCATTGAATGTCCCTGCAGCTCCTATTCTTTTTCAACATCTCTTTTTTCCTTTGCTTCCTTGCTTTCATTTCAACTAAGAAAAAAAAGAAGGTGGAGAAGACCATTACCACTCTGATTTATGTAAATACAGCTCTAATTCAGGCTGGTGTTCCAGCAGTCACATAAAAATGATTCAGTGCCACGATGTTTGTATCTTTAATAGCTTCTGGGATGGACGGAATCCTTCTAGTAAAGCCACCTCTGAAGGACTGGAAACGTGCAGATTTTTCATCTGAGTTGCTCTGAGAGTATTAGAATGATGAATCAGTGACTGCTGAAGCATCTAATTCAATTAAAGCTCTGCATCAAAGAATTGTGGTTGTCAACATTAGCATCCAGGTAAGGATCCTGTTGATCTGAGTATTTAAGATGATCTTCAGAGATTTTTGAAAACAGATGGCAAATATCCATCTACTACTGATCCAGCTTTCTGCCAGGAAGATATAAATACAGAGCTAACTAGTTGCTATCTGATTAAATCTGAAGATTGTCAAGAAATTTAGAATGTGCTATTTATGGGTCTGGCATATTTTTGTCTTTTCTGCTTAACTTGTATATGGTTCTCTTGCATGTGTCATAATTGTCATTCTCTGGGTTACCCTGTGTACAAACAGGATATGCAAAAATGAAAAATATAAAGCATTCATTATACCTTAATGAGTCTAATAGAACTGTTCAGTCTGAACATTAACCTGTTTACTACTCCAAGTAAACATCCAAAGTCTTTACTGGCCAAGCTGTAGGACGGGGACATCTTCCATTGCTCCTTGGACCAGGGCTGCAGAGTTTCCATTCCCTGAATCTTGTCTTGCCACCACCATTTTAGCCTGTCAGTTTTTTATGTCCACACTCTGTACTGCTTACTCTTCCCAACTCAAAAATTGCACTCTCTGATTTCACTTTTCTGACCTCCCATGGCCTTGTGCTCCTGTGGAGTTTTCTCACACCACAACATTTGGCCCAGTAAAGGACACCTGAAGCAAAAGAGCAGGTGCTGAAATACAGCCTTGTATTGTTATTTCCTTCATCTTTTCCAACTTGTCTCAAGTGTTGATGGCACTTTGAATCAAATTGTTTCTGGATACTCTTCAAGGGAAAAAAATGGGTGGTTGGCCTTCAGTTCCYTCTTCCTCAGAGTTTGCAAGTCCTCTGCCTGGGCACTGGGCTGCCAAAGCTAAGGGAGCTCTGCCTCCCTTGGTTTCCAGTGTAATTGTGCTGCCATGTATGTACTGTTAGCCCAGARATAGCTCTGTTATCTCTGAATAAGGCATAATAATGTTTCTCTGTGGAAATCCGCCTTTCGCTCCACTACCACTGTCTTTATAGGGATATATTTCAGCATATATGAGGAAGTTCATATGTAAAGGCATAAATAACTAGATTTCCTAAAGCACTCAGCAGTAATATCAGCTGAGATCCCTTGAGTAAAAATGATAGAGACTAAAGAGAATGCAGTATTCCTGGATTTTGGAGCTAGGGGGTTGGTGGGATTTTTGTTTTGCTTTGTTTTTTATGTTAAGTTATTGGTTTTGCATTTATTTTCTTTGTTTCTTTCTTTTCTGACCCTTACCTGGTTTAATTGGGAGATACTGGCTGGTTAGCATATGTAATAGGAACTTAATTCACTTCCGGGTCTTATTTATGCTGTTTAAAACAGCCTGGTTCAGACAGCAGATTTTGCAGTCTATGGCTTCAAAAGTCATTAGATGAGGTTCTGTGAAGGTGCATGCTRTTCAGTTAGTGCACCAATATTATCTGTGCACTTATTATCCACTTAGGTAAATAAAACAGTCATAATGCCACAGAGGGCTTGAAAGTTACAGTGACTTAAAACTGTTGGTGAAAACAATGTCTTTGTCCCCTGCACAGACAGTGAAGTGAAGAAGGACCTTTAACCTTGCACAGGGACTTTGTCAGATAGGCTCAAGAGGTGTTTTGCCRTTTTCCAGAGCTATCTTGCAAGCATCATGGATGAAACTCTTCCATCACTTACCTAGCAGAACTGGTTTGAATAATTGTCTGAGTTACTAGGAGGTTACCAACAAGTAGGTCATTCCYAGTGGTGTTCTTTTCAAGGACTGAAAGATCCCATGCAAAGGCAGATGAAATGAAGCCAGAGTGCTGGTTAGCTGAGGAAAACGTTCTTTGGTGTTGCTGTCAGTCACATGCACAGAAAAAGAGATTCAATCATAGTGAAGACATTGGACATTCAGCTCAGCTTGATTTTTTAATTTTATAAACAGTRGGAGGCTCAAGAAGAAACAATGAGGGAAAGCAGGGCTATAGAATCAGAAAATAAACTCAACTTTTGATTCCTGTGTAGTTTAAATCTAAATTATAGTTATTTACTCAGTCCAGAGAGCCTGAATTTTCACCATTTTCCATTTTGAGCAGCTGTGACAGCAGACTCCATGAAAAAGTCCTGCTTCAAATTTAATTGATAAATTCACATATCCTTTGTTGGCTTTTTTCTCCTCCCGTCTTATTCTGCTATGGCAAATATAATCCCCCATAGCCTTTTGTGCTAGAAACAACAGAGGCTGCAAAATAAYCTTTGCAGTTAGCAAGATCAAGGGTGTGCTGTTAGTGACCCCATAGCTCTAGATTCCCATCCTGCTCAGCCTCACAGATCAACATTGCAGAGACATAACCTTTACTTGGAGTCCTGGTTCCTGCCTGCCTCCTGCAGGAGCTGTGTGCACACTGAAGGTTCTGCCTTTCTTGCTGAAGAATAATTTTTAAAGACAATGACTGTAATAGTAGTAACTATTTCTTATTGGATATTTCAATGTCAAAAGCAATAATTTAGGGGTTTTTTTCTATTCTAAAGACTCCCTACAAAAGGTGATATTTCCTATACTGAAAAAGTATCACCTTGTTTATCAAATGTTGAAAACCATAGATTTATTCCAGTTGGCARTGATTTGTTCAAAATTGGAAAAAGAAAAGCAGTGAAAACTTTTCTTGACCAAAAACCTTGACCATCTCTGTACTTTTGGGGATTAGGACATATTATTTTTGTCCAAGAAAGTTAAGCACAAATTCCACTAATTCAGATTCCTCAAGATCTCCATGCTTGATGTTTTCTGTGGACTGACTTGATACTTTCTTAGCCTTTGATGGAAGGACACACAGAATTCGGTTGAAATCTTGATTCTTTATGCCTAAAGTCCAGCAGGCAGAATCCCACATTTTTAAAATCTTATCCAGTGGACTTGTTGGTATTCAAAAATGGGGTTTTTTTTTTAGAGTTAGATTAAAATCCCTTTGAAAATGTTAAAATATGAATTAAGAAGTCCTTTGTTCTCTATGTCAGTACCATGTCAGTGGCTGTGTGCAAATGTCCTTGTTGGCAGGGCCCGATCAGTGTCGGGGATCTTCTGCTTATTGTTGAGCACCCTCTCCTGGCTCTCTGCTATTTGCACACAAATTATGTCATGCATTGAGAGCTCTGGAATAAGCTGCAGTGCCCAGTTGAGATCAGGAGGATGTCTACTCAGATAATATGAGTTGCTGGTCTCCTTAAAGCATACCTGGTTTTTAACAACATAGCTGATTTGCAGCCAAGAAATCCTAGTGGTGAAATTCCTCAGTAAGGATTTTTTCTTGCCTTTAATGCTGCTTCTAATTGATCCCAGAAAAGCACTTGCAGTCTAAAGAATACAATGCATAAGGCACAATCTGATAAGGGCATGATGCCCAACTGGTAAAAATGTTGTTTATTGGGTGACTAAGCCTACACATCTCTCAATGGATTATTGTCTTTCTGTAATACCTCAAGCGGCCTAAAGCTTAATCTAGGCATGAATTGGTGTGTCATAAAGAAAGGGATTTTTGCTGGGATTCTGGCAATAAACAGCAGCTAGAATGAAAACAAGAGGTGAGGCTTCAGGGTTACCATTCAGTTAAGAGTTACAATATGAGAAACCATCATCTGATTTTTGGATCTCATAATAAATTGAGCTGGAGGACATGAAGGTACTCCTGCAGTATGTGACTGACTGCTTGCCATGGCTAAGGCAGTCCAAAATTCTTTGAGTAAATCACAGCAGAAAGGGCAGGAATCTTCACTTGTTACTCTCCTGTTATTCCACAGCCAGGCAGCATTACTGCTAAATTTAGCAGTTCCCATGCACCTCATCTGGATCCATCCAGTAGATTCAGGTATCTAATGAAAGCACCTACTTATACAGGTCTTGGTCATTGTCCTCTTCATAGTTTGTAGGAGTTCAGGGAAAAGAAACTCTTAATTTTGGCCCTTTATGGATTTATGGGGGGCTCTGCTGCTGTTAACAGCCAATGTCCCAGCTGGTTTCAGAGAGGTGTTTGCCCTTGGAGCATATTGTACCTTGAGGAAACCACCACTGCACGGACACCAAGAACCAGGCTCCTCCTAAAGGTGCTTAAAGACATTAAAAACAGCATCACAGCCAGTTCCCTGAGTGCTGACAATTTTAAACATGAAATTTAAGTGTTTCCAGGCTGGTTTAAATTTGCAACATTATCCAAAGTCTCTGTGATATTTGCCCTAATTATCCTGTTAAATAAAACATTGATTTAGTAAAGAGTTTCTAACATCAGTCCCTCTTGTCTTACTCTCAGGCGCCACATTTGCCCAGCTTGAGGAAACCTCAGAGGAAAAGGATATTTCTGAGCACTGGGAACCTTGTCACTGAGCATACACCAAAGAGTAGGATGCCAGTTTGCAGTAGCTGAGGATTATACTCCAACATTTTTTATTGCATTGAGCTCTATGGCTCTGAATTCCTATACAGCAACTATGACCCTGGCTTTTGTGGAGGAAAGCCATCATTTCTCCTAGATGCTATCATGGGACTGTTTGGTGTAAGTAAAGATACCCTGTTCAGCTCTTAGATTTCAGCCTTCAAGCCAGCTTTCATTTTGGATTACCCTCAATTAGAAGGCACTTTGAATTTTTCTGCTGTTTAATTGGAAGATGTGACTAAAGAAGCAGGTAGAAACAAAGAGAATACAGAAGTATTTTCAGGTCACTGCAAAATGAGAGCAGTGGTGTTACTGAATTTGAGTGGATGTGAGCAGGGGCTGCTTCAATTTGTGTGTGACTTTGATACAGGCAAAGACACCAAAGTCTTACGGTTTTTAAGTTAAGAGGCTCAAAGAATAAATTGACTGCAGCTGAGATCTGAGGCAAAAAAATTTATTTCCTTTGTATGTGGTAGAATACACCTTTTTAACTGCAAGAGAAACTCCCTAATTTGTAATAATGAGATTAACTGGAAGAGAAAGTGTAGCACAAAGACAGCCACCATAGCATGAAGTGTTCTTATTTATTTATTTATTCCACAGTGGAAATAATCATCCCAGTTTTCTTTTGTCTGATTGCTAAATCACTGGGATGGAGTTTTATCAGGAAGGAATAAATGCAAGTAGTTCCACTGAGTTGCAGAGGACTGGTAGTTCAGCAAACTACCCATGTTTCTTTCCAGCTCGAGTAAGCAAAGAATTGATAATATGTGGCCTCGCTGGGGCCATGTCTTGGCTAGACAATGCTTATTGCTATTGATTAACATTTTTGTCAAGTAATAGAAGCAAGGAGAGGCCATTATACTAGGCATGGAAAAAGACAGTGGGATGGAAGGCTTTGGGATCTAAGGCCAGAGTGGGAGCAGGTTGCTTGCCCAGCTGCAGGGCTGATGTTTTTCCTACGTGCTCAGTGTACTGCAGTGGCCCCCTCCATACACAGAGAGCACTTGCAGAGTGAGAAAAGCCCATGCGACTTTCCCATCCACCTGTAAAATCCCTTGCAGGATCCTGGTGCGGAGCAAGGCTTTCCCCGCTCACTGTGTGTTCCCTCTCCAGCCCCTGGTCGGGAGGAACTTGGCAGCGCTCCCCTTGGCAGAGGCAGCAGAGCACAGCCACACTGCAGCAGCCGAGCAGGCCCTGCATCTTGAAGTAAGTGAATTTGCTCGGCTAATTGCCTGCAAGTGCTCCCTCCAAGCACCTGTAAATTGTTAAGTTTAATAGGGTGGCAGCTGTTGCYGGCTGCCTGGGTTCTTGCTGCCTTGGAAGTAGTTGGGAGATGAGAGCAGCAACTTGTGGCACGATTATCTTTTTCTCCATTTCCTCTCAATTTCATTGTCMTTTTCTTCTCTCTTAAGAGTGCTTAAAAGCATTTTTTTGCTCCTTATAATACCCACAGGAGCTATTGTGAAGAGCACTTTTTGCGTTTAAGGTTTCAAAACCTAAAATCTCTGACTTTAAGAGGTTTGGAGAGTGGTTTAGTTGGAAGACTGCTGTTGTGCAGACACCTGCAAAACACTGAACTTAAGCTGGCACAGCTGGAAGGAGGGATGCCTTAGGAGGATGCATGGTTACACTGTTGGGCTTCAGTGCCCTCCATCTCCTGTAGGAATGAGAGTCTGCTGCTGGCTGAGTGATGCCTGAATATTTGGATGGATCTGGACTTTGATTTTGAGAACTTGATATCTGTAGTGGGACAGTTACTGATTTTTTGATTCTAGCATCCTAGCAGGAGGGAAATAGAGTCACTAGTAATAAAGAGTTTCTCCTAGTTGTGCAAGATGTGGGATGAATGTAACACATCTATCTGTGGGATTCAGTGGGCTGGAATAACCCTCACTCTGCAGAGGGTAGAGGCAGCTGAAGCTCTTAATGCAGGTACCTCCATCAGTTCTCAAAGTGTGCTAGAGGAAATGATCCTTGTGGTGCATTACACCACAAGGATCCAGGAAGATGATCCTTGTGGTGCATTACACCACAAGGATCCAGATAACCAGGAAGGACTGGCAGGAGATGCATTGCTCTGAAATGTAGCTGAGCTAATCAGATCCCCTCTGCCACTCCTGAAGTAGGTAAGGATTGTTGTCTCTGCAGTTATAAGGTTGAGTGCAGGAAACTCAGGTAAGAATTGGGATCTTTGGGCTTTCTAGTCTCACTGGTTTTGCATTACAAAAATATGTGTGTCTTGTTTGGAAAGACAGGTGTCTGCTAAGGAAGGCAGGAGCCTCCACTGAAATGGAAAAATGTAAACCCCCTCCCTCTGAAATGTTATAAATTTGAAAGTAAAGGGCTCTCAGGCAGAAAATATGGGAGCAGGAGTAGTTCTTTATTAGGGAAGAAAATAAAAAGATAAAGTAAACAATGCAGTAGAACACAACAATACTGACAGAGTCAGAACTCAACCTGACACCCTGCTGGTCAGGGTGTTGGTAGCAGCCCAATTGGAATTGTGGCTGCAGTCCTCCTGAAGTGTCATGTGTGGTTCTGCTGGAGCAGGGATCCTGTAGAAACGGTGTAGTCTTCCTCTGAAGATCCAGTGGAAGAAGAAGCAGCTGTTCCTCTGGGAAATCCAGTGGAGAAAGCCRTGCTGGTGTTCCAGAATCTCCAGATTATATCCAGGTAGGAAAGCTTGGCTCCTCCCTCTAAGTGGAGTGTCTCACAATGGGATGCTACAGTTCTTATCAGTGATTCAGTGACATTCAATAGCCTGTTATCAGCAGGTGTCCCCTCCCGAGGGAAGGATTGAGTGTGGAAGAGATAAGGAAAACAGCCCACTTAACAGAAGACAACTGCCTTACAGATGGCAAATAGAATACAATTTGCTTGGCAATCCAGGACAGGACTGTGTGCCTGGAGTGCTCTAGCAAGCTCTACCTTCACATGTAGGTTTGTGCCTCCCTGTCTTTTCCATTCTAGGTTGGAGACATGCCATCTCACGCACATTTCCTTCTGTGGCAGCTCAATCTGGGTGCATGACCCACAGAAATAAATGAGTGTTGAGGTTTATGGGAAGGTCCCCTGGTATAGGAGCACTGCCCATAGCCTTACCTTAGAAAAACCAACTTTTGTGTTAATGCCCTACTGATGAGAGAGAAACTCCTCATCCTGAGCAGTCAGACCAAGACTGGGGGGATTCTCCCCTCCCAGGAACCAGGCAGAGCAGGAATGTACCCTGTCTGGTGTCACAGCAAAATCCTCAGGAGTCACTGGGAGGAGAGGGCAGGGGATGGCCACACACAAGGACCTGACTTASTAATGTGGTGGGTAGGATGCTCTGCTGGCAGGGAGTGGAACACCTCAGGCCCTGCTTCCCAGCACTGTCAGCATATGAAACAAAGAACAGCAGATCTGTTCCCATAGTCTGACCCAAAATTAGATGGCAATCAAAGGAAATATCCAGACTAGTGAGCTGTTGAAAACCTGTCCATGGGTTTTGGAAATGAATTCCCCCTCCTTTGTTTATTCTTATACTTGCTGAGTGGCCAGGTTCTCCTCTTTTTTTCCTGAACACAGATTGCCTTTCCTTGGCTCTGAAAGGAGAGGAAGTTTAAGTGGTGAGGTAATAAAAGGACAAAGCCTGTCATGATTAATAGTCACATGAAATCATGTGTGAAGAACATTGTTATAGCTATCCTCAGGAGAGAAAAATTTCCCAAATAACTTAACAGAAAGAAGGAAAAGGGACAATATATCTGTGATTCTTTGTGATCAGTCACTTTGCACACAGACAGAAGGTAAGGAATACTGCTRCCCCCAGAGAGGATTTGGGGGGAATTGACAGTGAAAGGGTAAAAAAAAAAAAAGTTTGTGAAACATTTACAAAAAGTTTAGCTTTTGCTAAAATTTGGAGCAGTGTTCCACTGGGACCTCTTCTTGCCCAGGGGCTGCTTCTGTTTAAAATCATTAATGGCCAGTTCAGTTTCTGCCAGCGTTATTGGCTGAGCCAGTATAGTCCTATTAATTTGACTGAGCTTGAAGATAGAGAGAAAATATAAAGACCTCTTCAAGCTGCTGGTACCTTCTGGGATCTCAGGCATACAGAGGTCTTTAGAAATCTTACAAATTCATACTGGGGGGAAAATTTGCTAAGTGGTTCATAGGGGCTTACCTGCATCATAATGRGTAGTGATCAGGCAAAATGTTGCAGAATGGTTTCAGCATAAACCCTATGATGTCTGATCCTTGTTTTTAGAGGAGGGATGTTACTTCCAGGAATAACCTACCCTTTTATCTGGACTTTCAGAGCTTGCTGATATTCTGTCCCATTTTTACAGTGTAAATAAAATTGTTTGGGATGTTTATCACCCCGATCAGTGGCAGTTGTAAGTTATATAGCCCAGATAATAGGAGTGAGATCTATTGAAATGCTACTGGGCTATAACTCAGGACTAGCTACCCTAGCCCGCTTCCTTCCTCTGCATTTTGTTGAGTGGTTAGGAGCACTTGTCCATTGACTAAGCTCTTTGCTCACCCTAAAAAAAAGGCGTGAATTAATAGAGCAGGAAAGTGAAAAATTACCCTTCCAGTTTTTGAATTACTGGGAGGTTTGCTACCTGGGTTTTGCTCTCCCTGGAGTCAAGTGATGGTTTTGAATTGCTGTCTCTGGTTTTTACCTGGAATTCTGCCCTAGCCAAACTCTACAGTGATGTTCATGTCCATTTCCACAAAGTCTTGAATATCCCACTTCGAAAGCAATTTGTATCTACCATTTATCCAGGTGCCTTTACGCCTGACTGTGAAAGTGTAGAAATTCCCAAAGCATAATTCCTGCTCTCCATGCCTAAAATTCCAGGCAAGGAGTGGATTCAGGTATGGACCCATAAACTSCTGAGAGAGAGATAATACTGGGAGGCATGTGGCATAGGAACCTCAACATGGGCTGCTTTGCCATTACCAAGGGTGTTCTGAAGTGATGTCTGTGCAAGGAGAGAGGATGGAAAACAGCTCAAGTAGGGATGACAGAGCTTTTATACTGCATGCAAAAGGAATGAGATGTAGAGGGTTTAGCTAAAATCCAGAGAGGACAATGCTTTGCTGGTAGAAGAGAGTTTTCTCATATGTGTGTGTTAATAACCAAAGTGTGCAACAATTTTCCTTAATGCAAAACATGTACCTTGATCAGCAAATTATCTGCTTGCACATTAAATTATGCACTGTGATCTCTGAGGTGTATTAAATATTGAAAGCAGAAATTTTATCATTAATGGAAAGCTAATGAGCAACAACGATATTATGTGCCTCGGTTGACTTTTGTCAGAAGCAGCCCATTGTAGTTGGAAGGTGACTTTTCTGAGTCTCTGGTGGTARTATGCCAATTATTTCAGTTATCAATGCCCCTGGAGGCTAAAAGTGCCTACCATGGATGTTTTACCTCAAACTGTGTATGGAGCAGGGTTTCTCAGTATAGATAAAAGCCAATTTGAACAGACTGGAGGAGAGAGAGACCAGTTTTTACCATGCAGATTTATAGCTAAAGGCATTCTACCAGCTTCTGTGTTTCAGCTTCTTTCATCCAATGAGGTGGCTTCTAGGATGTGCAGTTTCTTTGGACTTTGGGTAATAAAAGCACAAGGTGATGCCTTCACCTACAGTTAACATGTAGGTGCCTAAATTAGAATAAATACATATGCAATGTGTAAAGTGCCTGAGGATGACTCCAGGTAATTCTGAAATGTTTATTATTGGGATTATTGAGCCATCAGAAATCCCAGTCAAGATCAAGGTCCCATTATAGCAGACTGCCTGTCCTGTCCCTGCTCTGCAGTTTAAACAGGTCTAGGAAAGTGGTGTGACTTTTTCGAGGACCGTTAACTTGTCAGTAACAGACCAGCAGCTAAATTGGGATCTTCTGCTGTTTGGTTTACACTGAGGTACAAGTATTGGATTGCACATCATAAATGTCCAAGTTAGCTTTTACCTGGAAGTTTGGGCTTCATTTATGTTAAAGGATGTCTGGGTGGGCTTGTTGGAGCCCATGTCACTGCTGTGCCTACCCATACTTTCCTTTCAAAGTATCTCAGCATGTCCACATCATCCCTGTTTGCACCATGAACTCTTGCACAAATGAAGGCTTTACAAAATGCTTTCACCAGTGAACTAACCTGCTTTTCTCAGCTCGACTAGATAAGCTGAAACCGGATTTGGATACAACTCTAATCACGCAGGACATGGCAGATGCTGTGGGCTCACTGCTTGTAGGACAGCAAGTCCCAGTTCTGGTCTCTGTTCCTCAGGGGCTCTGCTGGCTGTGAAGCCGTGTCCTTCCCCCTCCACTGCTTGGATCCACGCAGCAGGAGTGGGGCCAGCAAGGTGGTGGCACTGCTCACCCCATTGTGGCAAACAGTGCCAGGAGCCTGCCTAGCAGGTGTGGGCCTGTTGCTGAGGTTGGGTGTTGGCTTGCCTGGCAGGCTGACCCTGCCTACAAACACAGAGCTGGATGAGGCTATTTGTAGGGCTTACAGATGTCTTGCTTTTACATCCCTCTCCATTGCTGCACATTATTAGACTCCCWTGACTTTTATGAAGGTCCTAAATTGCTACAGAAAACAGTGCTGTCTTCTGCTGGCTTAACTGTTGCATTCCTTAAGGCTTGTTTTTCAGTGCTACACTTTACTGCTGGTTAAGTTAACTGGATTTTTATCTCCTCTGCCTCTGAATGTCTTCTGTAAAAGTCCAAAGTAAGCCACAGCTTGCCCAGAGGAATATTCCAGGAAAGAAAATGAAGAATTCAGGGACAATAATAATGTAACTCTGGCAATCCTGTTGCAAAATAATACTACAAAAACATTTAGGCATGAAAGAGTGATTCCTCCCATAGATATCTACTTAGAGTACAAAAGAAAATGCTCCCTAGGGACTTGCTCTCTTATAAGAGATTGCAAGTCTAGTTTATCCTCTGTAGATGCAAGTGTATGTTACAGATAACTCTGAGGTGTGCATTAATGGGGAAGGCATTTTGTCTCATTCATTGTTCCTCATTCCTTTGCCCCCAGATATTGCAGAAAAATGGATTATGTATCATGATACTCCCTTGGGTGTGATAAGTGCCCTTAACTGTGTTGAGGCAGCAATCTGGCCCCTCTTCCTCTCAGTCCCCAAACAACCCCAGTTTGATGTGGAGATGGAGCAGAGATGCACAAAAGCAGTTGCTGGGGTAACCCCAAGCAGCTTGGGTTAGCAGTGGGCAAAGGCTGCTCTCCATACCCTCTCTTGTGGAGGATAGGGCTGAAATGCAAAATGGGCATTTGATGTCCTGGCCTAATGGTTTATCCCTCACAGTGCAGAGAGACTGGGCTGTGTTCCTCCCTTGTTGGCTATAGTTTGCCTGAAGGCTTTGCTAAGTTTACCCTGAAATATGTTCCCACAGACTGTTGATGCTATCCTAAGCCAATTAAATAAAAGCACTGCTAAGATGTTTGTGTTTCCTTGTTTAGCAGCCACTGGGTGGCTCCAGCACGAGCAAGGGCTGCTTTGGGACTGTGTGGGACTTACTGYGCCCACCAGAGCTGATCCCACCAGAGCCCAGCCCAAGGGGAGAGAAGAGACAGAGTGCCCTTTACAAGGCTTGCTGGATTAGAGATGGGTTTTGAGAGACATCTATACAGATTGTGAGGGTCTTCTGACAATTTGAATAGTTTGGGGTAGTGAGTGTTGAAAGGTCTCCCAACACTGCTTTAATGGGCAAAGTTTGCTGTGATGCAACTAAGGCTAGTGGARAGTGTTTGCACCTCTAAAGGTGGCAGTAGGTTTGAATTTTCTTTTATCAGAAGTTACTTGTGAGCTAACATTGAGAGTTGATCCAAGCTGCAGGCAGCTTGCAGGGAAGCTTGTGGTAATATCTCCCGTTTGCTCTTCAGTGTGTGTTCGGTCATCAGCTGGGTGATTTATGTGAAGAGGAATAAAAGATGGGCTCCGGTAGTGAAATTTAGGGAGCAGCCAGAAGTACTACCGAAGCTCTTGTTTTATTTTACAGGAATGTGAAGGATTCATTACTTCACAGAGCCAAGAATATATTTTTTTCACTGAACAAGTAATAAATGATGAGGAGGAAGAAAGATCTTTAAATATCAGTGGACTCTGTTCATGGTCATATGGCATCACATGGAAGAAAAGACAAAAGTCAATGAAGGAGTTTCAAGAACATTCGGGTAAACAAAAACTTGATGCAGGGATACAACCGAGGATAGTCCTAAACCAAGGCCAGACCTCGAATTAATGTTTCTGGAGATGTAGAGGGGCTGTCATGATATTTTATTCCTTTCTGCTTCTGATAGAATCATAAGAATTCTTCTTGAAGGACAGGGCAATTTCTGTTGCCAAACACACTATCCTGACTAGCAGGAGTGAGACCTAAATCCTAAGGTTTCTTCCTTGGTTTCATATGTTTGATAGCTTCTAATCCCTTAACTATGGCTTGCGTTGTATGTTTCAGTTTTCAATTGCACCTCTCTGAATTAGTAACTAAAATTATTAAAAAATAACTGAAGATACCTGTTAATCATGAATATTAGGATTCATAGAACAGATATTTTGAGTCTTTCAAAGAAAGTGCAATAGTTTTTGGCTGAGAGGGTATGGTTTCAGTTCAAACAGTTAAAGAGGAGGTGGAGAAGGACACTGGCTGAGTGCAGACACTGTTGTACTCTTGTGCATAGATGGCTTTCATGATCTCAGTGTACAGGGCTAGGAAAGGGCCCTTCCCCTGTGTAAAAAGATTATGATTGCATTTAAGCAAGTTAAAATATTAATTCAGCAGATGTGTGCCTTGAGATACCAAACTACTTTCTGGAAAGGAGCAATCAATAGCTGATAATACGAGAAATGGTTGTTTTCAAATATTCAAGAGCCAGATGTGCATTAGTTTAGCAATACCCTGGCAGATCAGGTTGGCTTTTTAACTCAGAATATGGGTGGTAAGAGATGGGGTCCAGTTAAGCAGAGTTGCCCATTTCCATCCTGCTGTCTCCAACTTGATAATTGTGATAATTACACACCTTCTAACTTTGACTATCSTCAGACTTATCTCATCATGTATTTCCTGCCATTCATCCCACTCATGGATAGAGTATTCTGTGGCTTAAATGCTGAAGAAATTGTATTCCTATCACATCTTGAAACTGTTAATATTGTGAGACTTTTCTACTTATTCCAGAAGTCTCATTGTAAAGATGTCTTCTTTCTTCAGTGAAACAAGGAGCAGTGATTAGTGGCAGACAAAGCACTGACCTGTGTTTAAACCACTCTTGTCCCTTTTGTGTGAAGCTCTGTGACTGTATGAATACTGAGATTATGGGAATGGAATGAAAACCCAGGGTACCTCAGGAATAAATGCTACTTTCTCTCTGTAGAGTAATTAATTCACTAGCTACCTGGGATAGGACACTCTGCCCTTGGACTTCCTGCCATGTAGAGGACATCAAGCTGGCCAGACTCCAGCTAGGAGAAAAATTTTTACTTTGAGAGCTGTTTTCTGAAGCACCTTGTAAAATGTCCCTGATACTCCTGATACTGAGGCTTGCAAGTCAATTTGGTGCCTTGAAAATTGTGCTGATCGGCCATAATATGTGTGTAGCAACAGTCTGAGGATGGGGGATGCCCCTGTCTTGTTTCTTCATTGACCTTAGAGGGAGCCTAAGTAGATACCTGAGGTTCAGCATCTGAATTTTAGGTAAGAGAACACAGATAATTTTGAAAACTCAGTTGCATGTCCAGTTGCACCACTGAGAACTAGACTGGGGGTGGACTGCTTCCTGCAGCTCAAGAAGGCTGTGGAGACCTGAACACACTCTCCCCAGGTGTCAGCTCAATCTCTTCACCTCCTGGAATTGAGTAAAACCTTTCTCAGATGCTTTTTGTACTAAAAATTTTATCTCTTCTAAAATGCTGAGGAGAGAGCAGAATAGTCACCACCCGTCAACCTGGGTCCTGTCCTAAGAATGCAGGTGGCATGTTATGTTTTTAGTGTTGTGCTTCAACTTTTTCTAGCTCCTCCATACCCTAGAGACACTCTGCTGCCATGTGCCCTTTGCAGAACTGGCCCATCCTTGTCCTGTGCCAGGCTCCATGAGTGCAGCTCAGCCTTCCTGTCAAATTCCATTGTCAGAACAGGAAGTTCTTCCTTACACTGGTAAGGAGCACAACAGCTGTGTGTTTTGCACCATATTGCAGCTGTGAAGGGGGAATTGAAATGGCTGGTGGAGCTTCTCTTGGTGCCACTGATGATTTCTCTGTCCTTAAAGTTTAGGACTCCTTCCTTGAAGCTTTTCAATAAGAGCTGCTGCAGGCTTGACACATTGGCATTAATTTAGTCTTCGCAGAGGAACACAGAACATGCTTTACAGATGAACTAAAAGCACTAGCTGGAGCTGCCCCTGCTCCAAGTCTCTAAATAATTCTGCCTTGGGAGAGAAGAAAATTATAAAAAATCTGTGCTCCTGCATCCTTTCCCTGCCTCTGTCCTATGATGGGAAATCCACAGAGCTGGTGAGTTGCAAATTCCCTGACCAGGGCACTGAGTTTGGATGGCTGTGCTTCCCCTTGAGTTGTTTGGGCAGCTGTCACTGGCAGGGATATGTGGAGTGAGCAGCCCATAGTGCAGCCTTTCTGGGATATGCTGCAGCCAATTATAAGACTGATGGAAGCAAGGAATTTTTTTTTTTCTAGGCTACTGAATACATAGAAATAAATATTCAGGCTCCATAGCTGCAAGTAAGCCCAAGGGCAAGGTCAAATGTAAACATTTCAGTGACTTTTTGGTTGACCTGTAATGGCCTTTTCAGCCTTCTAGCATATAAGAGTCATCGGGCTCCTGGTCAGAGTATTGGGTTGTGCTTAGAGCTCACGTTATTTCTTCCCTGAGGCAAGATATTGTGCTTTGTGGTTATTCCACTGTAAAGGTCAAGCTGCTGAGGCATTAAATGCATCCCTTCTTTTCCTGTATTAGCTGTTTTCTCTTTTAGGTCTGCTTCCACGTTTGGGGTTTGTGCCTTCCCTGGGTAGTTACAATGAGCGTATTTCATAAGCAAGTTAAACACCTAATGTACTCTCATTCTGTCTATTTTTTTCCTCTGGTTTCACCAGCTGTTTKCAATCTTGCATATTGATATCCCCAGGAAGGCAGTCTTTGTAGGCAAGTAAATTAAATTGAGTGGCAATGCTTGACACCAGGTTTATGGACAATTGGTGATTAAGTTACCTCTGAGAAGCATTTGACTCCCAAAGAGAGACACAATATATTGCAAATATGCTCTAGTCTTCTTCAAGAGTTTTTCGTGTAGGGTGAGAGTTACAGGATCATAACTAATGCTTTATGATCAGCTAAAACTTTGTCTTTCAGAGAACAGGATCTCAGCAGAAGGATAATATGGCTGTTCTGGGGCTGTTGGGGTGGTGGTTTGTTCAGGACTTTTTTCATTTGTTTATTTTTGTTTGGTTAGGAGCATGATGGATGGAGAACTGCATTTAATGTCCCCCATGGGAGATGATGCTTTTGGGATCTTGGAATAAATTTGAGACCAAGCCAGAACAACCAAGTTATAGTGAGGAGCTGACAGTCAGGATATGGTCATTAACCATGTATRGCCAGCAGGGCTCTCTGTGAGGCAGGCTTCATTTTCTGTAACATTCAAAATGAATCAGAAAATGAAGATTTTATATGTTTTCCTCCATTCTCTGAAATTAATCTGTGGGAGGTCATCCTTGTCTTTTCCTGCAGTCTGGCAGGGGTAAAAGAAAAATTATTAGGCTACTTTCAGTCCACCTTTTCTGACTCTTCAAAGCAGAATCACATGTGTGGTGCAGAGCTTCTAATCTGTAATCTTATGGTTAGACATTGCAGGATTACTTGTAGTTCTATTTGCTATTTGAAAGTTTATGGTTTTAAGACTGAATAGCTGCATTTCTTTAGCCTTGAGTCCTGATTCTGCAAACAGTTCTTATCAAAAGGGGATTTTGTGCAGGTCAGGAACTTGATTTGCTTTCCTGTCTTTTAGTCTAACCCTGAAAGCTGCCTTGATGATTATGGCTTTGTGGTACAGCAAAGTGCAGCAAGTGAACTTTTCTTTTTTATGCTGGTTGTTGTTTTGGATTTTAGTTTGGCTCATTTCYTAGAAGCTAGTAGCTAAAATTGGTTTGGGAATTGCTAAAAGACTGCCTTAGTGCTCTAAGCACCAAAATCTCAGTCCAGCAAAACTCTTAGGTGTAGGTTTAACTTTAGATATGCTTTTTAGATTCCATTATGCAAAATGGACTTTTGGGAAGACCTGAGGATTTTATTCAACTCCAGCCACATTAAGGGGCCACTAGTACCCCTGAAAGTGTTGTATTTAGTGACCCATGGCAGTGCTTCTTTCCCTGCCATGAGGAATGGGACGCAATTTTAGCTGGGAGGTGTGCTGTTCTAACAGGATACCTCCAGTATTTAGGATTGAAGGGTGCTTTTGTCCCTAAGGGTGCTGTTTGTTGGCAATGTGGCTAATGCAGCTGTCTCCAGCTCAGCAGTGTATGAATGAGAGAAGCTTGGAAGTGGTTTATGCTCACTCAGACAGCAGCTCTGAGACATGAGAGAAAGAAAGAAATGAAATATGTTGTTGCTTTGCACACAGATTAAAAAGCTGCTGCGGACTGTTCTGCCCAGGACGGGATGTGGCAGTCTGAAAAAGAAGAAATAAAAGTAGTTTGGGACTTGGTTTCATTTCAGCTGGTGCCAAAACTGTATTTGTAACTAAATGACTGATAGCAGGTCTTATATTCCTGCAAAACTTATTGGGATGAGAGATTTGGAAAAATGTGCTCCTTTTGCTTTGCTTAATAAAACTCAGGTCCCAGCATCTCTCAGAGCCTCAGTTTCTCACAAACTGAAGGGGAGACAGTATTATTTATTCCACTAATGTGGTCTTTTGGGTTGGACTTAGCCCCCATCACAGAAGTTAATCATGTGGGAGTCTCTCTGTGGATAATAGAGACAGAAGAACCTCCAGAGAGCCAATGAGCCCAGCTGAGATCTGAATTGCTCTCTGGAGTTTCAGCTCTGTCAAGTGGCTCAAGGAGACACTTAAGCAAAGGCATATCCCTTTTAAGTGGCTTGCTTAGATGCCTGCAGGACAGTGGAATGAAACAAGATCTCCTGAGCTACAGATAGCACTGAATTTACATGGCTTGAAGTATTTTCACTGGCTATGCTGGAATTTTGCAAGTGTGATACACCAAAGTCCCTCTTCTTGGAGGCACGAAGGGAGAGCATCATCCACACAATTAATCTCTCCCTTGGTTTCTGGAAGCTTATGCTAAAATTGTCGTAAGAAAGAGAATTTTTTCTATTAAAATGCAAGCAGCATTTAATTTCCAAATGTTAGGTGTCATTTGGGGTCATTAAATGGCTCTTCTGCTGCAAATTTGGGGAAATTAGTGACTGACCTCATGCAAAACCAGAACTGGGATATTAGAAATCATAATTTGTAATCAAGCAGAGCCCTGAGAACTGCAGCTAATTAAAAGGTGTTTTTATTGGAGGAGGTTTGTTATTGTTGTTTGAGCTTTTTGTTTAAAGAGTCTGAAGTCTATTTCTTTCGGGAAGGCTTGCATAAGCACTTTCTAACCATTATAATGTCATTATATATGGGATTCATTACATTAGAAACATTAGGGGAGATTAAAAAGGATCTATTGGAGGCATTGGCTGAAAAGAAAAGGATAAAGACTAGTTGCAGTTTGGGCTTTCATTATGTGACTTGAAACAAATGTTGAAATATTGTATTTAAGCTCAATGTGTTTGTTGGAGGTAGCATTAGGAGGGAAAGCAAAGCAGCAAATACCACTCTCACCGCTAAAGAAAAAAATCACAATGGCTGGGAACAGTGTGTTAATTAGCAAACTAATTTCCTTGTACTCTAAGTGCATAACAAGTTTTAAATGCTTTCCGAATGGATGGTATCAATTGCATTTTGCTCCTTGAATGTAATTGTTTCCATGGCAATGCTGAGTTCTGCTGTACACAGATTATGTCTGTAAATCCTTCCAGTCATTTATGGGAAGTCTGTATTAGTTTGGCAGCTGACCTGTATTCAGGTTCTMTTTTCCTTTTGTTGCAGTTGTTTTACAGGCAAATGAACAAAAAGAAAAGTCACTGGAAAAGGGCCAGATCCTCAATCCATCGCATTTGGCTTCATTTCACTGATTTTAGTGGATCTGTCCTGCATTACATCAGTCTCTGCTCTGTTCTTATTTATATCTTCTTAATATATGCTGGAAAAAGGGCCACAAAAATCATCTCCCTGATAATAGGCCATTGTTCAGGTCACTTTTAATCTGCTGCTTGTGAGATGCTATCAAGTAGCCTCTTATTCCTCTTATTACTCAGAGCAGGTAATGCCAGGGTACTGCTGTAGAGCTGCTGGCCAGTGCTGGGCAGCTGGGAAGGATCAGGAGGGGACCATTGCCTTCACAGAGCAGCAAACACTGCTTGCAGGGTGACCTGAGCCTCCTGTCAATGTGAGAGAAGTCATAAAGGAAAGGAACTAACACACCAACAACTCCTGGTCTCTTTTAGATTAAAGCAGCAGCACATCTCCTTTTCTCTGCCAGCTGTTCCTTTTCCCCTTGATTTTTACACAAGGTGCTGTAAATACACCTTGCTCAGAATCCCTTTGCCTTTGCTCATGTAAATTAGAATCTTTAGGTTTTTTTCTTCCAGTATCAGAAGAATAGTCTGTGTTCAAAAATTGTCTCAAAGCCCATGGTCTCTCAAAGCTTGGTTAACAATACTTTGTGTAAAGACAAATGAGAGGCTGCATTGTCTGAGGCCATTACTCTGCTCCCTCTAACTCRACTCTAGCCAGGTTTTGTTAGTTCTTGTCATACTTGGGAAGTATTAACGGACTGGCAGGCAGTGAAGAGGGTTTGAGAAAATGGAATTTTAGTTCAGCAGCCAACAGGGTTGTTTAGTTCTTTAAGAAGAATGGAGAGAAAACGACTGCAAGCACAGGCAGGTGCTGGCACCATTTTTGAGTACTTAAACATAGAAAAAGTGTGGAGAAATCAACTCCTACATTTTGCTACTCAATGCATAGATATTTCCTTCCACTCCTTCATCCCCTTCAGCACACCTTGCTGGGCTGACTCACTGGACTTCACTCTGATTCCTGTGCACAGCCCTGTCATGCACAGCCATCCTTGTGTGTACCGTACATAAATGCACACCTGCACACACATTCTGTACACACCTGGCAGGAATTCCATGTTGAGGCTGGTTTTCTGGGCTTTGGGGTTGCCCAGGTGTGACTTGGAGCCTGTCGAGGTACTGACGAAGTAGCACATTTTCTTCACTGAAAGGGGTGCTAGCCATACCATCCAGACCTGCATTGCACCCATGCTCTCACAGCTAGAGGAACCAAATATCTTACAGACTCCCTTACTAATGATCTGCTTGATGAATCCCACTCTCTAAGGAACTGGTTTATTTCAAAAAACTTTGGGAGCTCTGTTCCCAGTGGGAGGTTTCAGGCTCCGTGTCTGAGAAATTTGAGATTTAGGAGAAACAGAGATAATATATTTAGAATTTCAGGAAGAGAAGTTTTTGAGAGATAGAAGTTAAACTTGTACATGTAATGTGGAACATTTCAAGCTCCTGACGGAGATGACCTGAGGTATTAAAGTATGAGGGACTGGGATGATGAGCTGGAAGCATCTATTCGAAATCCCTTTGAGTTTTAATCTGGAGCAGATGAGAATGTGGGAGAAAAAAAAGGAGAAGATTTAAAAATAGCTGCATGCCTTTTGCAGTCAATTCAGTCTGCAGGAAATGGGAACAATATTCAGGAAATAGTATAACTCCTAAAAAAGCCTGTTGTTTCTAAGCAAAGCCAGTTTGGTTTTATCCACGCTGAGGAGCAAATGGGATTGACAAGCATGTAAAAGAATTGAGAGAGAAAGTGTGAAACTGTGTTTGAAAGCAGAGAGAAGCTTAGAGACAATGTTAGTTTCGGTGTGATTGAGAAAGGAGAAGGGGGGAGAGGATGGAGAAGGGTGTTCCTTGAAGGAATTGGGTCTGCATTTGGCAAAAGCAGTGAGCACCTGACAAAGACTAAAGAATACCAGGCTAAAAGCTAGACGTTTGTAATAACAAACAAATAACAAAATAACAAATAAGCAAAAGCACATAGCGAAAAAAATGTTGTTGCATTTCATGAAACAGAACGTGTGATACCCACTTGGCATCACTTCTGTGAGTGAGTGCATGAGGACAGGGAGCCTGAGCAGAGCAGTGGGAGGAAAGTCCCACAACCCTCATGGAATAACTCTCTGGCTGAATAGTTGAATTCCTCACTGACTTGAGACAGGATACAATTCAACTGAGAGCTAAAGATTCCATTCCTAAAACTTCCATGCAGGGCAGTGGTAGCTTGTCCACACCCAAACCTTTCATTGCAATAGCACCAGTACTTATGTTTTATTTCCTCATTGGTTTGAGTGGGTTTTTATTTTTGTTTGTTTCTTTTTAAAAGCTTTTTTGCTTGTTAGTTTTGTCCTGTAGGATGGGATTTTTGTCAGTCTGACAGAAACTGTGCATGCTTTTTAGGAGGTCTTTGTGATATCTGGGAAAGGAGAAGCCACCCCTTATGAAGCTCTCATCTATTCCCTCATCAAAGGGGAAGGAATTTGATGTTCAGGTAACTTACAGACCCCTAAATACCACTCAATAAAAGATTCATAGACAGAAATGGAAAAATTAGGTGGTTTTTTGTGAGAAGTGAGTAATGTTAGTCCTTTCAAACAGCTCTCTGCTCTACTGAGGGGTATCTGAGTGGTGACACAAATCTGTGCCTGAGCTATAGCCGGAGCTGCAGCATCTGCTCAGACCCAAACAGCACCTGTGAGATTTGGTTTCTAGGGCTGCAAGTTTAATCTTCAAGGCTGTGATCAACTCCTTTGCTCCTTCTGTCATCCTCAAGGTTAAAAGATCCCACCTGTTGCTTTCTACACCTGCCTGAGAAAGGATGCCCCCAAAACTTGCCCTTTGCTTCCTGCTGGGCTTCTCTTTCTGCTCAGGATTCACAGGTAGTATTGGGAAACAGGAAAAACCTCAGCACAGCATAAAGGATTTGCATGCAGAGCATCTGCTTTTGTGAACAGGACAAGCTCATGCAAAGCTCTGTCTTGTGAGCATGTAACTTAACTACAAATATTTAAAAAGTGGTGATTTTAAGCATGTAATCATTCTTTATTTGGCTAAAATAAAAAGAAGAAAGGTTTTGTTATTTTTCAACTTGGTTATTCTCTTGATTTGAGTATGCTCAGCCATCTGTTGAGGGCACAAAAAGACAGAAGCAAGTAATTAAGCAGACCAGTTGCACTGAAATAACAAATAATTGAGATTAAGTGTTTAGTGACAGTTAATAGTCTGAAAGTAATTTCTCACAGGTAGCAAGTGTTGTGGAAAAATGATGCACTTATGAGGGAAAGAGTGGCTCCTGAATAAAAGGCAAATGAGAAATAAGGTTCTAAATCTGGAAAATGGATTTTTGTGACTTTTCTCACCTTGCTGTGATGGTCTGAAAATTTCACTAAATCTGTAAGTAATCTTGAGTATTCAGCAGAGATCTGCACACTTAGTAAATGAGTTGCTCTTGCTTTCTAGATGTTGTCCTTTCCCAGTACTCCTGGAAGGAGCACACACCCCAGGGTTCTTCAAGACATATTACTTCAAAAATAAAGTTGGGGGAAAATTGCTGCTCAACGAGTGAATTCCCAGCTCCGTTAAAATCCAAGGCAATTTTCCTTTTGTTCAGTATTTTCTGAAAAAGAGTCCCATTTAGGAAGTGACATCCCCCAGAAACTTACATTAAATGTATGAAATTATAGGGTAGGCTGAGTGCTAAACCTTAAGTTTAGAAACAAGCTAAAAGGACAGCAGATAGCCAGTACTTCCATGCCTCCCCAAAAGCCTTTTTTTCACAATAGTGTGTGTTTTATTGAAACTGGCATAAACCACAGCCTTGAATGGGCCTTTTACATGAAGTAGTTGAAATAAAGGGATATCTAGGCGTTGGTTTTTTTAGTAGTCCTTTTGGTAAAGTAATCCATTGTGCCATCCAGTTTCTTCAGAGTGGATATTAAATGTTATTGTATTTGAGGTGGGTCTGTGCATAGCAGCACCATTGTGACTTTGTCCAGAATGTCCCAGTAGCACTGGCTGTGACTTCTCAAATCCTTTTTAGCAAATTTACCCATCCTTAGGTTCAGAGCTGCTGGTAATATCCTCCCTGTAGGAAAGAGCATGGAAAGGGGAAGGGAAGGGAAGGACTTGAGAAATTCCATCAACTGATGTAATCACCTTTACTTGTGATGTATTCACACAACGCTTTGGGTGGTGCTGCTGGAAGAAAGGCATTCCTCAGTCATGCTGTTGCCAAATTCTCCAAGAAGGAACTCCCCCTACCCTGGTTTGGAGTAAACTGGCCCAGCAGTTCTTGTGGAGCTACGTGTGATTCTGCAGTATATCAGACATTATCAGCTGATGGGCAAAATGACTTACAACGTTATAGTGGCTGTACTTTGACAGGTATTCAAACTGAAAGATCAATTTACATTTTCTGAAAGGAAGGAACATGCAGTAGATTAGTTTTCAAATGGTTTTTTAGTACAAGAAATGAACCTATTTACATCGCTGATTTCTAAGGTTACATTTGTTTTTGCTATGTTTTTTTTTCTCCCCTTCTAGATGCAGTTCATATTTGCTAAGGACTCTGGGCATTACATTAGAATAAGGAAGACTTGGAAGGCAGTTTAGAAAAAATAGATATCCAAATCACTATCATAATCCTTCTGGCTCTTTGAAAATGAATAGTAGAGTGTTTCAGAGAGATGTTTATTGGAAAGATTAGTTTTATCATGAAATTGTTATTTCAGCACATGGTTTCAGATTGGCCATTACCTTAGAAAATTCACAGATGAAAACACAAGGAGAATTGCCAGTGAAAAAGTCCCAATGGCTGAGAGAGTCTTTTCCTTGTGCACTTTTTTCCCCCTGTAGTTATATATTGGCTTCATCTGGGAGAAGTAAACAATCTTTAAAAAGTCAAGGATGGAAAAAATAAGCTCAAGTTCTACTATAAATTTTGTATATCATCTCTTTTTGTGGGGGAAGGTAATTTAACTTATTTATTGATACTGCTAGGTAAATGTTGAAAAAACTCTAAATATTTATGAAAGAAGGATTTTAAAAAATAAATTCTCTTTAAACCTATCTATAAATGTTTACATGGGAGCCTGGAAAAGAGTTTTTAGCTTTTGAATGAGTATATGAACAGGATGCAATGATCCTGTCAAAGGGAAGGCTTTACATGCCAACGGCAAAGACAACTCCTGTGAAGATTGTTAATGCATTGACAGCCTTAACAGAGCTTTGTTACAGGTAACCCTTGGGAAAGAGCTCATCACCATTACCTAAAATCAGAAACTATCTGCCTGGTGAATGCTCTAAATAGGAGATCACCCTGTTTGCTTTCTTGCAGCATCACTTCACCACCTGCCTAGTTTAGTTCTTGAAGGACCCCAGCATGAACCTGTCTTTCTTTCCCTAATGGAGACTTGGTTCCTCTTACTGAAGCTCTGAATTTATAGTCCTTCCACGTATATGGAAAACTCTGATGTCTATAGGGATGGACCTTGAAAAAAAAAGCATGAATGGGTATGTACTCATTTCCATTCCTGATATGGAGACACAGCTTTGGGAGGAAGACTTCTAATGCTTTGGTCTTTCATTGTTACATTTCATGCTCATTTACTCTCATTCCATTTCAATTTGATTTTGGACAATATAGGGATTTTCTGGAGTTAAACCCAAATACCTCTCTCAGGAGTGTGTTCTCTCATGTTAAGAAAAAAAAAAAAAGGAAAGTGGGTCTGGAAGTTCAGAGTCATATAGTTAATTTCTGTGTCAGCATAGGGGGTTTTGTGATGGAAGGGTATTACTGAAATTTCAGCAGAGAGGGATGAAAGGAGAATGCCAGTGTCCCTTTAAATGTCTCACACAGGTTGCATGAAAGCAGGATTATATCAGTCTCAGGATGCCAAGGTTTTATTTATAAAAATAAATTCTTCTAGAAAATATCCCAAGCTGGTGTCATGTTGTTGAGTGCAAATGACTCCATTAGCAGTTAGTAGTGCTTGTACATATGTCCATCCATCTGCCTTATGACTTTGTATCTGAGGAAAGGGCTGTGAATTAGTTACTTATGTAAAAGCCTGCTTTTAATGTGTGTAAAGAAAAGGATTGCAGGCAGTGATGATACACTTGGCTAAAAGTACTCATTGCTGTAGACACACTTGTCCCTGGGCAAGATGAATCAGAGTTAAGAGCAGGCCATAAAATGGATTTAACAGAATAATAGATGAGTTCTCTTTCGATTTTTTTTCTTCAGTCAATCCTACAATTTTCATATATAACTAGAGCACCTTTCAAATTGGCAAAGGAACTCTTTTCTTTGAGTGGGTTGGTCTCTTTGTCTTGCACAAGGCACCAAAGTATTCTCACTGGAGTGAGTAAAACACTGCAAAATGGCATTTGCATATTCTCACTGCAGTTCTGTTGCAGCTCCTTTTGCCTAGACCTGAGACTGCTTTTTGCCACAGGTAAAAATTTTGCTTTTGGCAGTGAGTCAAGTGTGAGATGATGCAGATTCAAATCTTAGTGGTACTTTGTGCCAAGTCTCTGCAAAAGCCTAGAATTTATAGTAGTAAACTACCATTGCAACTGTAGGACCAGAAGTACTTTCCTTGATAAGCAGGGGTTACTGTCATGGGAACATGTTGTTTATTCATTTCTTACAATTTCTCTGTGGAGAAAATTTCAGTCTTCCAGTCAGAGAGGAGGGATACAGATATGTAAGACAGATGCAACTTCAATGTAACACATTGTGAGTAGCAAATGACTGCTTTGAAAATGTCTCAAATTCTGCATTGTGTGAAAAATCTTCCTTATAGCCATCTGACAAGCATGCATGGATTTGGGCTTGAAAATATATTGTGATTTCCAATGGTAACTGAGAGAAAGGAGATAAATTTACAGCTATTTTCTGTTCATAAWGCTGACTAGCAGCCTGAGAGGGCACAGGCATGAGCCAGTTTGCTGCATGTGGTTTGCTTGGTGGTTTATTTTCACAAAGTTTTTGTACCTACATCTCTGATTCAGCTTCAATTCTGCAGGCCTCTTCAGGAGAATATCAGAACTGGGGAAAAAAAAAATAGCTATAGGACAGTCATTATTAATCAAGACAAACTATGTTTTCTTTCCAAAAGTTTCCCCTCATGCCCCATGCTTTTTGGMAACATAAACCTTCTGGGGAAATCCCTTGCAGACTCTCTTTCAGCAATTTCTATTGATTCGGTTATAAACTGATTTTGCAGCAGTGGAGAAGACAGACAACTYTGTGGAAAGTGTTCTTGCCAGTGGTTATCTTGCCTGCATCCTTCCCTGTCTGGCACAGCCTTTGTCTTCATTTCCTAAACCAAATGGAGTTTGCCCTCATCTCTTATGCCCAGCATTGCCAGAGGGCAAACTTCTTTTGTTGTTTACAGCATCTGCTTCTTCTCTGGTCATTTCTCTCYAGCTGGCTGGCTAATCCAGCTGTTTGTAAGCTTTTCCATACAGTGGAATTTATCTTGCTTTAGGAAACAAAAGGGATAAATCCTCCCTTTTTGCAGGAATGTAGGTTCCTCACCTGTATTCRTGGCAGCTTCATGCAACTCTGTCCWACCAGGAAGATGGTTCCCTGCTGTTCATCATCTTTTATCTGGTCTGTGGTCTTCCTTTTGAAAAAAGTCAACAAAGCAAAACAAAAAATACCAAAAGTTAACTCAATGATCTGATGTTTCCCACTTCTATTCTTTCTTAATTGCTCCTCCTAATATGTTGCGTCTCTCTTGTAAAAAAGGAAGAAAATTTAATGTGATGGAATGGACTGTGCTAAACACAGCGTTAAATTTAGTATAGGTACTAAATGTAGCAGTGCCTTCCAGTGAAGGTCTGTAGATCTCTTTWTTTTTTCCTGACTCTGGCCACAAATAAGATGTCTGCTACTTGTAGCACCACAGAACTCCCCTCCATCAGATCAATTCAAAATTGRTTATATGAATCCAAGCCAAATATGRTGTAACAGGCAAGCTGCAGATAAAATGTGGAATGAGCATGCAGGATTGCAAACTGTGGCATTTAAATATCACAAGTATGTTTACCTCTCCACTTGCTCCATCCCCATGTTGAAATATTTGTTTGGAATGCTTTCATGCTCTCCTCCTAATCTTAAATGTATTGGTTTTTATCATTTCACTTACCAGCAGTTTGAACTAGTTAAAGCTTTTCTGATTGCAGCTGTGATGGTTCATATTGTCATTGATTTCTGTAAAGGTGCTTTGGTTGGTCTGTGCTTCCCGTGACTGACCAYGGCGTCTGCTGGCCATCCAGGAAAGCCTTGGCAGAAAATAGAGGCAGGGTCTGGGGCCGCAGCTTTGCTTTCTGACAGAGTTACAGGATCCATGGTGACCCCACAGGCCACCAAAACTGTAACATTTCTGCAGAYTGGCCTTGCCCTGCCCAGGCAGCTGTGAGCCTGAAGCCCCAAAGCCTGTCTCCAGGTGAGCTCAGGGCAAGAAGGGTTTCAATGAACTGTGAAGCAAGAACTGAACTTGTGGGCTTTCCTTCCTGGGAAGAACTTCCCAATCCTCAGCATGGTAGCTATTTTTGGGTTGGTTTCTGCTCTTCCTGGTGATTTTCCCAAGCAGCACCTTTGAAAGCTTCTCTCCTGCTTTTCAGAGGACCTTTTTACAAAGTAGTGTACAGACCAGGAATAAAACAAAACATAAAAGCAATCCAAAGCCAAGATGATTGTATTCTGCTCAGCACTAGTTAATGATAGTAGTGATAATGAGAATAATAATAACAATAATAGTGGCAATTTCAAGTGAATTTATGTACATACTCGTGCATGTAAGTTGGAATCTATTTCATGGCAACAGTTCTGGTAATATTTCAGAACTTGCATCTCTGGAAAGAAGAAACAAATTAATTTATTTAAATGTTCAGAATTACAATTGTAACAGCATTTCTGCACTATTTGTCCCTAATGAGAACAAACTGTCATTGTCATCATTTCCAGGCAACTACCAAGGAATACTTAACCTTACATGGGGGTCTCGAAAACCACACATTATGCCAGGTAAAGCATGTCTTTGAAAAGAAACTAGCTCAAGAGATCACATAGGAACATTTTATTTAATCTCACTTTTAATTAGTTCTTTTTTCTTACTTTCAGGGCAATTATTTCTCTGTCAAAGACTTGCTTTCCTTAACTAGGAAAATCAAATTAAACATGATTTTCACATTCTATTTTTAATATTTAACAAGCCAAGAAGTACTCTGGGCTACAGTGGTTACTGTGGGGTCATTTGGAAAGATTTTGACAGCTTGAAAGCATTCCCTCTTGATGAAAATGGGAAGAGCCAGTAAGAGAAGTATGATGGGCAGTTTTAGAGGCTTCCACTGAGATTGGAACCTCATTATGCATCATGCATACTGCAAATGTCCATCTCTCTTAACAAACTACAGCCTGAATAGATAAGAAATTGATGGAGAAATGAGGGTTCAGTGACAAGTGGCACAATGTACAACAGGGGGCCCTCCACCCAAGTCCCAAACAGCACCTCGTGAACTGAGGGAGGTGGCAAAAATTAATCCAGTCTGGCAGCGAAATTGCTTTTCTCTTATTAAGTGAAAAAACGTATACATGGCATTGAACTTTACTATGCTTCACATCTGGCAGCATCTTAAACCAATTTTTGTGCTTATATTAGAATTTCATCATTATCACGTTTTTTTATCCATGTTTCTAAACAGTGCTTGATGACTAAATGGGAAAATGACTCGACTCTTTCTTTGGCAATTCACTAAAGTTTACATTTTCTCATCACAGCACTGTTCACTTTGAAAGCTCTTATTACTTGGTACAAAGAGCAGATAAAGCTATAAAATAGAATGCAATGACCAAACTCTACCTGCTTTTTACAACCACAGTCCAAGGAGTCCAATGTCCAGTGTGTTTTCTCACCCAGTTCCCTCAGCCTGCAGGGAATGTAGAGGAAAAGTGGCCAAGGTTCATGAGAAAATATCCTTATTGATAAGGATAAGTCATGGATAAGTTATAATAATTGACGTGCTTTTCTAGCAAGAGAAAAAATTCTAATGTAATCAAGTTTGCCAAATCTAAAGCCAAAGCAGCGCTGCTCTCTTGACCTGTGCAGAGATGGGCTTTATTGCCTTATCTTTGCCAATATACAGATGAAATTCCTTTTTCTTCTAGCAGAAGCCAGTCATGTAAGGCCTACATGATATAGTCTAAATTGAGAAAGAGATTTGTCACTTTTTTGACAATAATTCACATGGACTYCAAGACAAATGTACTTCTGAGCAGTGACTCTGTGAAAAATAAAGCAAACACTCTGGACTACCTRCCAGCCCATCCATCTTTTTAAATCATGTCAGCAGGCTTCAGATTGTTCATTAAGCTTTATTGTTTCATAGAGAAGGAAATAATTTGTGGTGAAATACACTGAGCCATTGAACTTTGCAATTGTTTATTACTTGGTCTTGATTTCTTGTACATTGCTGCTTCATCATTTACCTATMATTTTTTTTGGATGACATGGTTTATCCTCTCTTCAAAACTCTCTGGATTGCATAGGTAAATTTGTAAACTGAACAGCTCAGGCCTTCTGCTTGTAAAAGCATCCACCTACTGTTTGTGAAATCTGCAAGAGTGCTGTGTGTGAGATTTTGTTGTAAGCAAGGTGTGATTTCTTTCTTCTCTCAAGAAAAAACAGGTTTATGCAGCCTGATGTGAAGCTTGCTGGCTTTTGTCTGAACTGGAAGACTGATAAACAGACTTTCTGGAAAGTGAGAAGGTACAGGCAGCATAGCTGATGGATACAAAGTGGTTGAAGTGGCAGGTAAWGTAGGCTTTGTGCCATAAATGACATCTTATGGTATAAGACCTACTCAGATAGGGGTCATTTCTGTGTCATGAGGGAGAGAAAGGTGACTGCATCTGTGCTAAGTCTGCTGTAATTTCTGTTGTTATTGCTGTTATAAATGGGTGTCCTAATTAGAACTGAGGGAATTTATGGGCAGATATGGAAATGTGGTTACTATAGTTACCAGGTGCTCCAGCTCAGTCAGGAAATGTGGCTARTATAATGATAGCCCAAGGGTAAACWCATGAGGTAAATGATGAACAAGCCCCCCTGCTTCAGGAGAAAATATTTTATACTTTTTTTGTTGGCTTATTTGCCAAACTAACATTTACCACTACAATTCCTTTTCTGCCCTTCCCTTTCTTGCAATGGACTGGTTTAGGTTAGACTATGACGAGTTCTGGGAAAGAAAGTGCAGAGTGAAGTAGCATTTAGAGGAAGGATAAAGATCTATTTACCTATCTGTCAAAGCTCTCTGCTACAATCCTTCCCCATTCCTCTGTACTTACGCTAGACAGCAAGGCAAAATATGTGTATTTTCACAAGTTCAGAAAGAAAACTCTTCTGGGTTTGCTTTTTTTTGTTTGTTTATAACCCTAATTCCCTTGATCTCWTGACAGCCTGTGGGAAGGAGGAGAAAGGCAGGGGAGACATTGACAGGGAGAATCCCATGAGAAAAATGTCATCTCAGAGGGATCAAACCCCACAGGAATGACTGGAGTGGGCTTCTGCTTGGTGCTGCTTGCAGTCAGGGTCTACACAGGTTGTCCCATTTRTTACAAGGAAAGGAAGAATAGTGAAGTCAGACTAATTTCTGCAGCAATTTCTCTGGAGTCAACAAGATGTCACTACTGATTGTTTTCACATRGATTTTTTGGTCCTGAGTAATTACCTGTCGTTTTAGAAAAAGAAAACACATGAGAAGACAAAATCAGAACAACTGAGGAGAGCTGCTAAGGGAGCTGATCCCCACCACCTCAAATGGTGGTGACCGAGTTGTTCTCTGGCTTTGGCGGGGGAATGAAAAAGCCTGAAGGATCTATATCCTGCTCAACCAGAGATAAACTGCAATTACACTTGTCGGTATCCAGCATGTTGCCTGATGTTATTGGTGGATGGAGACTAAAAAAATTATTGTTCCATGATTCCTTGTGACTGTAGGGCTGGACTCCAGTGACCCACACAAGAGCASAGCCACAGCTGCAGCAATGAGAAGGTCAGTGTAAGGACTATCACTGGCCATACAAGTTCCAGATCCTTTCTAGGGATTGCTGCAGGCTGATGAACATACATTTTGAAGAATATTTGGAGAATATTGCCTACCCAGATTACTCTCAGCTACATTGCTGAAGTGCCTTAATCAGGCACCAGARCCTCAGTCTTGAGCCTTGGAGAGAGACAGGAGCTCCAGAGCAGCTGGTTTCCTGCATCCTGGCATTCTGCCTCTCCCTCAGCAAAAATGCAGAAAAGGCTTTGAGTGCGATTGCCTCAGATAGGGTCTTGGTCACAGTCATTGCTGCCTTGATGAACCTGACCATCCTGAATGGTTTAAATTACTTTGGATGATGGATTTTATCCATTAGCAAGAAGGTGATATACCAGCTCTGTCACTGGCCTTCCCAMAGGAGGATTTAAATGTGCTGAGCTGCAGGGTCTGGGCTTCAACATCAGTGGTACTTTATAAAATGAAGCAAAGTGCACATGAAAACACATCCAGTCTCCTTTCTACCCAGAGCTTTTTGGAGTGCTGTGCCAGTGCCAAATACAGTTGAATTAGGTTCTCAGTGGAAGAAACCAGRCAGAAATTACACATAAACCTACGTAGGCACATGAGATGTTGCTTTGCTGCAGGCATTGCTGTGGCTGCACAGGGCTCCTCTGCTATAACCTCCTGTGCAGAGGAGGACACTCAGCTCTTCCTCTTGGAACATGGTCCTTCACTGAGTGTCCTGGGGAATGAGTGGACGCCTCATGGACTAATCAAGCTGCTGCTCCCTCTTGTAGGCTGCTTGCAGTGAGGCACAGGTTGCCCATAGCAGCTTGTCCTTCCTGCAGCAGGCTTACAGCTTTGTCCAAGCAAAAGAAATAGAAAATACCTAGGGGGAAAAAAAAAAAAGACTTTCCAAATGGCTAGGAAAGGAGGGAGAGAGCAGTTTACATAAGCACTAGTGGTGAGAATGAGGTTGCTTGTACTTTTCTTGGGATAGAAAAKATACCAGTGAAATTAAAAAGCCTTTAAAGATGCCTGCTGTTTTAGTATTACTTAGACTACTGCTCTGCTGTGGCATAGCATATTTCCCTCTCTTTCACTTTAGAAGCTGAAGAAAGCCTCAGTGCCCTGGGAGTTTGGGTTTGTCAGCRTGGCATTTCTGGGCTGTGCAGTCATAGCCTGGATAGGACACAAAGGGACACMCAACATTAATCCAGGTGTTTCCCTGCTCAGTGGAAGTGTTCCAAGYAGACCTTCAGGATTTGACTTCTGTGGGCCAATTTTATCTTTGATCTCTGTATGGCTTAAGAGAATGAGAATCCCATGCTACCCACTCTTCTGTCTTTTCTGGCTACCTCCTACACTCTGTATTARTCAAGAACTTCATAGCTTATATGTGCATTTAAATTTTTGGTTGGGTCTAAAAACATTCTGGTTTCCCCTGCACCCAAACTAAAGGAAATTTTATTCTACTTGTTTATGTTGGGTTTCAATTTTGCAAAATGTTAACATTGACTCTTTTGAACTTAGGATCTTGAATGTAAATGACTTCAGCAGCAGCATTGSTACATGCATTTTGCAGGATGGATAGTGAGGGGACAAAATTCTTTTAAAATGCTCAAATAGAGAAATTGTGCTTGGCCACAGGAATTCTCAGTGATCCGTGCCCTTGTGACAGCACTGGAGAAATCCCATCTTCCTCACCTCATTAAGACCAAGGGCAGCTGCTRTGTGCTGAATCTCTGAAAAAATGTGAAACTCAGTGCTTCAGACCTGCCTTTCTTTAAGAAGGTGATTACACAGACTTCTTCCCTCCACGAATTAATAGTGTTAGAGATACTCTCCTCACAAAGCTGGTTTTCTTTTTGCTGCAAGAATACAGCACACAGCCTTTGCCTGGTGATAAGCCTCTCCCTAATTGCCTAGGCTGGTTCCAGTGTTTGAATTTTGGATTGGGCAGGTGGCCTGAGCCAATTTTTTATGCTTTGACGTTTTAGCAAGGCCCAGCTGCCAGGCTGGGTGAGCTGTGAAAACAGTCTTCTGTAGGGCTTGGCTATTTATCTTAGCACATCTTTAATGCCAAAACAGTCCAGGAGCATCTAGCTCTCCTGTGGTCTATCAGCCTTGAAATAGAGCCATGGCTAAGACTGAAGAGCCAACAGAAACACTTTTCTTCTGTACAGTTTCTATACATTTGCTCTTGCAAAATTTTTTGTAAGGGCAGTTTACATATCAGCCTGAACAGCRTTCTATCTGCCAGTTTTTCCCTTTGGAAGACAAAATCCAAGAACCCTTCAGTTTTTCAGGAGACAGAAAATGTGTTTTCTCTCTGACAGCTGAGCTGGTAATCTAATACTGTGGGCAAAGTTTACTATTARAAGTCAGTAAGACAGATTTGCAGCCTGACAAGTTTTCTAGGTTGGCCTGGAGTGCACGCTRACAAGCCTGATCACTGAAATTGGGTAAGTACATACCTCATTTTCACACCTCATGTTAGCACCAGGATAAACAAAACTAATTTTGAAATGCAGTAGAGCTAGCTGGAAAATGAATTCTCAGCTCTGAAAGTGCTCAAATCTCAACACCTATTGTCATGTGACTTCAGACAGAGATAAGGACACTGCAAAGTCCTCCCTCACATCTCCTAACATCTGCTTTTCCTCGTGTWTTTTGGACTACATGGATTCTTCAGTTGGAAGATGGAATTCCTATTGATTTAAAAATCTAGCCARTTCATGCTGCAGATGTACTTAAAGATCAGTGATATTGAAAAGCCCTGTAAGTATGGAATGTGGTGGTTTGGATGCACAGAATGACAATGACAGAGCCAAGAGCTGTGCAGGGCTCCTGTGGCCATGGTAAGGACTTTGTGCAATGTATAAACTGTTATGAGATTGAAAAGCAACATTCTTCTTTGCCTTCTGAAAAAATCTTGAAGAAATGAGTTCAGGKACACTCAGATATCCTTTTCTGCTGTCTCTCCTTTGATATGTAATTTTAGAATTCTTTTGCCAATTTTAGAGTGCACAGAAGCAATTAAGCTCCTATGAGAAAGGCAGTCAGATGTCAAGAGAGTGAGATCCCATACTGATACCRCCAAAAGAATATCCTGATTGTAGTGAAGTAACCTTGTACAGCAGCATTGTGACAGTAAGAAAACTTACATTTTATTAGACCTCAGTGAAGCCAGCCAACAAGGTGGAACTATGCAGGAATACAAATTTTCAATGATGTTGCTTCTCATTGAATAATRACTTGTTTTCAGAAGAGATGATAAAAAAACAAGACAAAACATCTTAATGGTATAAATATCACCTGGGACAGTGCAATAAGATGAGGTAAAGCATTTGCATGAGCTATGAAATCAGGCTTTTGCTTACAGGTGCATCATAGAATTTCTCCTGAAACATACCAAAATACTTCACTTTCTCTTTGATAAGATGAATGACTACTTAGAGCTCTCTATAATCAATAGCCAGTGGTGTGTAGCTCTATATTGGGTTGTGCAGTTACTCCTCTGAACCACAAACCAGCTAACCTTCCCCTGTGTATGCAGGCCACATAAAATTCAATATAGAGGCACCTAGAACATGACAGCAGACAAAGCAGCTGTAAAAGATTAACCATCTCACTTGGAAATGGAGGAACTGGGAAGGATTGGTAACTACCACTTGTAGAGATTACTTTTCAGATAGAGGTGTGTTTTGGGGTAGCTTCATGYGTGGGATAAAAGAGTAGGACAGTATGGGATGGTGATCTGTAAAGAATGGGACAGCATTTCAGTGTTTCAAGTTGTAGAAAGTAAATGGTGGCTGGCATGTGAGGAAGTGAGCACTGTCAGGGCTCYCATCAGCTGTGGGCAACATCTGCACTCATGGATTGAACAGTAGCAGAGAGCAGGTTTTGGTTCTCAAGCCAGCTGGCAGRACTTGACCTTGTCCACACTGTTGAAGTCCTTCAGCTGAGCTGCATGCCCRCATGGAAGCTGCCTGCTGGACACAGTTCCTGGGCTGTGCTAATGGCAGAATTTGGGAAGTGCTTTGCTGGCACAGGCAGCAGCATGCTGGAGCTGAGCAGCAGATGTAGCATAGCTGACTGTCAGGCTCCTGTGCACAGAAGTGGTGTCTGGCATGGTGAGTTTCACTTGTGCAGCTTCAGTCTTGCCCTTCTGTCTGTCCCTGGATTCTTGTGTTTACAGTCTGTYGTTTCAGAGGTCAGAATTATCATACATGCAGAAATTTGGTGAGGTGCAGGAAGCACTTAATGTCTACAAGTGCCTTAAACTCTTCCCTGACTTTCTGAACCTGACTCAGGCAAATCCTCATTAGCCCTATTAATGACATGAGATGCCAGGCGAGCCATGAATTTGGTTTGCAACAGTGACAATCCCTGTTCTGAGAGTCAGACTTGTGTCACTGAGCTGTGACTCTTTGGAGCTGGCAGCCCCTCGGCCGCTGGGAAAGGGTAAGTGCTTTAGGAAGGCTTACAGGTAGTATGGAATAGCATCATCAAGCAGATGGGCTCTGGCTGCCCCAGTCAAACAGTTGTCTTTCAAGACATGTCCTAGATTTTAACCTATTGAACAAAACCACAACAAATCAAATGGAAAACGCATGGTTCACTGCTCTCAGTTTTGATAGCATCAGGAAGGTCAGTCAGAGATTAATGTGTGTAACTGTTTTCTAAGCCTATCTTTAATGCTTTTAGCTTGGTTTCCAAAAAAAATACGGTGTATGGTAGTAATCCTCTTCAGTTTGTTTTTTTTCCTTYGCAGTCATTCTTAATCTGAACAAATCTGACAAGCATGTCAATTYTTAGAAGTTTTGTCTATCCAAGTATAGGAGAGAGTCTCTGTCAGCAAAGAAAGATGGTACTTAAGCTCAGGGAAAGATGAGCAGGGATTACACAAGAAAGAGCAGTTCTATAAACACCCCAGCTGAAGGAAGAGCTCCTTCCTGAGTTTTCTCCATCAGCAAAGATCTGTAATAAAATAGGGCTTGAAAACTGCCTTTTGGTTACTCTCCATCACATCTCAATCTTTTCTTCAGGGTAAACTTGGCACATGGGACAAGGTTAATAAAAGYGGCTTTGGAAGGTGGGGCTGGTGTTTGCAGCTCTGCCTTGGTAGATAAGAGAGGTAGCTGCTTGGGAAGGAGGGTGGTATCATCTGGCTTTGCTAACTAGTAGGAGCACTGCTGCACAAGCTGTAAAGAGATCCAGCTGCCTGGCCCTGCAAAATGCCATGTGCTCAGAAAGCTGTGCACACTGGAACTTCTTAGTGGTAACAGACAAGAACAAACAGATGTGCTTTGCCTGGAATGAGATATTTTCATGCAGACTATTTTGAATGTGCCCTGTCATTTCTGTGACTTTTTGTGTTTAATTTAAAATAACAGCCTAAATGCAAGGTCAGGGTAACAGAGCTGCATGCAAAACCCCAGATAGCTTTCAGGGAGGGAGAAGGCAGTAGTCAAAGGAATGGTTTATTATCCAATTTTTTCTAAATTTTCTCTTCCTTTGTTTCTTTCCATGTATGTCTCAGCTTTTTCAGTGGCTCCCAACCACCTTCTATTTCTGTCTTTTTTTGTGAACCCCACTGCTGCTCATTTTTTATTTTTTCTCCCCTCTCTTCCTCCCCATTAGTTTATTATTCCAGATAAATCTCATTTATCTGTTTTCAGCCTTCTTGCTCCATTTAACTCTTGCCAGAGACTTCCTTTTCTTCCCCCACTCTGCTCTGTATTTCATCACCTTTGTCTCTGCTGATTGTGCCAGAATTCAAACACCCTGACTCAGGTGGTGGACAGCAAATATCCCTGGGCACTGAAGAGACCCTTCATTTGATGGCAACTAAAGACAAGCTTCAGTATCTGTATTCTGATTAAAACCGTGTTGCATCTTTCCCCATCACAGCCTGACTTTTCTGCAGCCCTAAGGAGAGTGGAGAATTGGGTGTCATTAGGATTAGCTGTCTCAAACTGGAAAGAGCAGAGCTGAGCTCTGCTGGAGCAGCACTGTACATACCCAGTGTCACTGGACACAAGCCATGTGTGTTTGCAGCAGGCTGAACCCAGGAATGCTAATGGTGCAGAGGCAGTGGAAATGAGCCCTTGCTCTCAGCTATTTCACCTTGCTATTATTTTGGACCATTGCCTGTGAATGAAGCTCGAACCCGAATTGAGCACAAATCACCTAGAGCTGCATGTGAAAGGCTCGGATGAATTAGCAGCAGAGCCTCCAGCCCCACACAGCTAAGAGAGCCATCATTGCATATCTGCCCCTGAAGGACAGCGCTGCTCCTCCTGCCTCCCTGTTGCTGCAGGACTCAGAGCACACAGCCTTGGCAAAGCTGGATTGCCACCCTGCACTCAAACGCTGCCTGCACGGATTGCCCGCCTCTGTGGCACTTTGTAAGCAATCAGAGCAACTGCTGACAGCTAACAGGAGTTGTGACAGTGGGGACTGATGTTTGTTCTGTCTCCAGCAGCTCTCATGGGGAGTCCCTTCTACACTGTCCTCCAATGGACCTTTCTCTTTCACACCCAAGGAAGGCTCCTTCTGCTGGGTGCTCAGCAGCAGGTGCAGGAAGGCTCTGAAGTTACAGGATCAGCCATAAGGAYTCCAGTAAAAAGAGATACAGGAGCTTGCATGGGAAATGTTAGGGGACTGCCTGGCTTCTCTTCCAGACCCTGGAGCTGTGTGGCTTTTTGTGTCTGTCAGTAATCAGGAGCAGGAAAGAGACTCTTCTCTCTAATTGTCCATCTAATTTTCTTTAATTGAGGAAATGGCTCCTTTTGTSGACATTTCTCTCCATTGGGCAGGTTAGAGGGACTGCTTTGGCCATCTTGTTCAGTGCTTGAATGAATGGGAGGAAAAGTGCCTCTGGATGCCTGGCATTTATTCATTGCCTCCTCCTTGAGAGGGAGGTTAGTGTATCCCAGCATGATTAAGGGCAAGAGAATCTTACTCTAAATCAGAGAAAGATGGGGAAGAAATTAAAATTTACTTCCTCAGGCCACATATATTTTTTTTCTCACTGCTGTGTTTCCTCCATCACAGAGCTCTGGCACTGTTGGCATGTACAATCTAATGGGTACACCAGGRCCAGCAGTGTGACGGATTTCAATGTCACAGAGAGACTACTGAGTGAAGCACATAGGGGAAAAAAAGAGAAAAAAAAAGATCCTGGGATTTGATTGCRCAAATAAATGTCAGAATGAAACAGGTCTGGCATGACTTCAGCTCCCTGCTACCCAAAGTCAATCACACTGAAATGCTCCTACAAGCAAGAAATACTGTACTGCTGTGGCACAGGTGAAATATTGGGTCTAGAATAAACCTTTTTGACCACTTCAATGCTGCCTAAAACTTAAGAATAGACTTAGCAGCACTTCAGTGGAGGCTGGAACTCTTCACCCAACCTCATAGCAAGGGTAATTARTACTGCAGTTTGCCAGGCCTGGGTTGGAGGGGTGATGCTGAGCTGTGGGACCCCAGCTGAAGATTTCCTCCCCCTTTAAGTGCTGTGCATTGAATACAAGAGGTGTGTGTCTTACACTGTGCCATCACCAACCCTCAGCCTATTTTTTTTTTTKTGCAGCACAGATCCATGTTACAGCTGAGACCTTGGAGATCAAGAGCAGRAGCACATCTCTCAAAGGAAAGGCAAAGGTGACTTGGCACCTCTGTGTGTCCTGGCTGAAATGGAGGTAAGGGATGGTTGTAGAATTTAGSAATGTGTGGCAAATTCAGGTCATAAACATGTGACCACCTCCAGATATGCTGTTTGCACTGCTGCTGTGTGTGACAGCAGCTCAGGGCAGCTCTTCTCAGGAAAGATTTAGCCTGGACTTATTTGACTCAGGAGATCAGCTCTTGCTGTTTAATGGCTTTTACTGAAAATCCAGTAAGTAGGAAAAGGCTGGGTTTGCTTTGCTTCATCCTTTTTCCTCACCACTTCCCACAGGCAGGCTCTCATATCATTTGGAGCAAAACACTATCTCCTCAAGGTAAATGAAAAAAAGCAAAGTTTAGAAGTACAAAAGTCTTTCTTTGTGGAATAAATACCCACTAAGAACCACCAAAAATATTTTYGAGATTTTAATTACAGAATCATAGAACATTTGACTTGAAAGGGACCCGCTAAGATAATCAAATTCCAACCCCCAGCCCTGCACAGGGCAGCCCAAAATTCACACCATGTGTCTGAGAATATTGTGAAAATGCTTCTTGAGCTCTGTCAGGCTTGGTGCTGTGACCCTGCCCTGGGGAGCCTGTTCCAGTGCCCAACCACCTTCTTGGTGAAGAATCTTTTCCTCATATCCAGTCTAAACCTCCYCTGACACAGCTTCAGGCCATTCCCTCAGGTCCTGTCACTGTTACCACAGAGCAGAGATCAGTGCCTGCCCCTCCTTTTCCCCTCCTGAGGAAGTTGTAATTGCAGTGAGGTCTCTCCTCAGTCTCCTCACCTCCAGGCTGRACAGACCMAGTGRCCTCAGCCAGTCCTTGTGTGGCTTTCCCTTCAGGCCTTGCCCCATCTTCATTGCCCTCCTTTGGACAATCTCTGGTAGGTTAATASCTTTCTTACATTGTGGCCCCCAGAACTGCCCCCAGCACAGGAGGTGAGGCTGCCCCAGAGCAGAGCAGGACAATCCCCACCAGCCCAGCTGGTGATGCTGTGCCTGATGCCCCCAGGACACATCAAGGCTGGAAGAGATCACCAAGTCCAATGCTTTAAGAAGTACAAAAGTGCAACTGTGCCCTCAGCATTGCCACTGTAGCCCTTGAACCACTAAATCACATCACTTAGTGCCAGATCCAGGAACCTCTTAAACATCCTCTGGAGAGCCTCTCTGCCTTTAGTGATAATATTGCTTGTTACAGCACAGTCTCCTGTGCTTGTAGAGACTTTCCAGATTCTGCAAAAAGCACAGAGCAGCAACATATTCACTAAGCATCCTGGCAAAGGGTACACTTGTGATCAGGTCTAGATAGCAAAGATGTTTTCTTCCTTCATTAGTCTCTCCATTTCTGCAGGCACTACAAGGTGGCTTAGCACATCCACTGTTGTGGGGAAATAGTCTAATCTTTATTTGCCAAAATGATAGCTTGAAACTAGAAACTAGCCCAAGAGGCATCATGTCAATTGAACAAATAATTCTGACAGTTTCCATGGCTCCTGCAAGGTTTTTCTTATTTTAAATAATAATAATAATAAAGCTGAAAGCAAGCACTGAATCTTTGTGTAACCCAGTGAGGGCACAGACAGTAAAATTGCTTTATACGTGTCCCTCTCTTGCCCTTATCTTTCTTCAAAGTATCAGGGAAAAAACAAAAACAAAAGGAAAGAAACAAATACTTTATAGACCATATAAAGTAACACAGGGTCATGATGCTGTTTCCCTCACTGATGCCAGGCTGCAGTGTAAGGTGAGGGCTGTGTCCTGTATGTGGCTTTTGAGCTGCTACTTGAAAATTTGGTTTAGTTAATGTGGTGCAGATGTCTGGAGTTACTTGCATAGTAATGCCCTTGGGAGCTGTTTTATATAGAATAATACAGTATAAAATCAAGTCATTAACCATATGGGATGGAAATCCCAGCTCTTAAGTGTCATTAGTACCAAACCTTAATGTAGAAGAAAACTGTATGAATAACATTCTTTGGCTATTTGGCTTTTTCCTTCTTGTTTACAAGACAAAAATAGGAAACAAGGTAATTAAAACTTCTGGTTCTTATTGAAAGAAAATACAACCCCAGGGTGTTGAAAGAACTTTATTTAACCTAAATAACTGATTTTTTTCAATTTTAAACACATAATTTATCTCAGAATTGAAATTCTGCTTGCAGTGATAGAAGCATTGAGTGGAAAACAACCTCCTGACTCTTTCAATGGGACTTAAAAAATGGACACTTCAAGAACTCACTCCTATCTTCTTACTCCTGTCTTTAGTTTCAGTCAGCACCATCATTAATTTGCCATGTTGACTGTATGGGACACCTGAGAGGGCCTGGCATTTTTAGGAAAAGTGTGGTATATCACAGAAGGCATCCTTTCAAAAGGGCTTGTGTTCACCTGGTTATATCACCTGGTTATACTTGGAAAGTAATAATCTTATCAGTTTCTCTGACTGTACATTTATTGTTCTAGTTCTTTCCTTTCAAAGATAAAAATCCATTAATAACATGTACACACTATTTGGGGACAGAGAAATAGCTTCCCATGAGGTCTTGAAATCCTTCATAAAGTGTTTCCCCTCAAGCTGCCTGATGTGTTTTGCTGGGATTATTCTTTGCTGTCTGTAACATCATTGCTGCTGAGTCCCTGGGTGCCTCAAAATGTGGCGCTCTGGGACGTGACAGGAAAAGGGSATATTTCATGCTTTACTGGAAGATGTTTTGGTGTGAAAAGAAATRGGCCAGATTTACCTATTTCTAGTATTTTATGATCCTGTGCATAGGAAAAGAGGTTGATGACAGCACAGATCAAGAGAAAAATATGWTCCTCAGGAGTGCATCCCTTCAGCATTGGGCCAGAGCAGGATTSAAGACATTTCCATGGACTTGGTAACAAATTAACTTCAGAGGACAGACATGTTATGCCTATGCTTCTGTTCTTCATCAGTGGAGAAACTTTACAGATAGTTTGGTTATTTGTTTTAAAATCTGAATTGGGACAGAAGTTACTCTGGCATAAACATCAAGCTGGGAGGAGTTTTTAGGGTGGTCCCATATATTTATTTCTTCTGTTTCCTGAACAATTTTTAGCAGAGATGTCAACTGCTTCTGTGGCAAAAAGCACAAAATTAGGACATGACAGTGCTTAATTTGCAACTGATCTTAAGTGTCTCCTTCATTTCTGATAATGAAAGTCAGTGAATTTTCCCACATCTTTGGTTTCATTAGGTGATTCTGCCCTGGGAAGCAGGCTTCCAACCAGTAATCCTCTAGAAATAGTGAGGTTCAGTTTGTCACCTAGATGCAGCTCTAGCAGTAGCTTCTTTGCRTTTTTTTTCATGACAAGATGGCATCTTCATCAGTGGGAAAAAAAAACTGAAAAATTTCCAGAATGGCAGTACAGAAAGGAATGAAACTTGCAGTTGGTACTTATGGACAAATATCAGTACAGCAACCTCTGTTTCACTGGTGGCAAATGAAAGGTAAATATTGTAAGAGATGGGTTTGTTTGAATGGCTGAAATGAAGCTTTGCTCTGACTCTCCAATGTGCCTTAACTTCCAGGCAGAGGAAACCGTGGCCCACCTTGAGAGGTGCACCAAAAGCAGCTTAGGAGGCTGCAAGGAAAGCCAGCCTCAAAAGTGTGGGTTGGGCACTCCYAGGTCCCTTCCACAAAGAGGAACAGTAATCAGAAGGTGCTGCTAGTGTTTGAGGGGAGGGATTGTCTGTGAGCATCATACTTTTCCTTTGTTGGGTCCAGTGCTGATCTGTAGCTGCTATAGCCTTACAAAATTCTTCCAGCAGCACTAGAGCAGTTGGAGTGGCTTTGAAAGGAGATGGTGGAGCATTAGTGTCTTTGTTTGGCATGTGTCTGCAGAACAGCTTGYATCCACAACCAAATCATTTCATTTACTTGCTTTCAGTCCATGTTCTCATCTCTTTAAAATGGACACTATAATGCTGTCTCATTATGCACAGACTTTATGGGAGAGGTTCAGTAATCATTATGAAAAGGTCAGATGCTTCTGTGAAGGGCACCTATAAATGAGTCTATAAATAAATAGTCTGGAAGCCTTTAGGAGAGGCTAACAACTTATTTATCTTTTATCCTGCTGGTTGCAGGGGATGTATAAAAGCAAGAGCATACTGCTAATTAGTTTAATGCTGGAATTTTTGTTGGGGGCACTGAGAGACTGCTGGGTGTAGCAGTTGGCTCGATGTGACACCTGACCAGCACTTGGCTCATACCAATGCACACTGTGGCTCCACGAGATCTGTGCTGAGCCTCACTGGGGACTGTGTTTCTTAATTGGGAAAGGATTGTGTTTATTGAGATGATACTYACTGCTAAATATATCATCAGCAACTCTGTGGCACCGTTTTTTTCCACTTGGCTTGGAGGAGAAAAGCGACTCTTAGTAATGCTTTTTATTGACWAGTCTGAGTGCTGCTGGTTGTTTGGTTAGCATTCAAAAATGTCAGCTCTGGACTTGAAGCTGTCTAGCAAAGAGCTGGTTTCATTCCACACTCCAGTGGTGTTTAAGCCACGTAGTAAGAAACACCTCGTTTGCCTTAAGGGTCTTTCTTAAAACCTCCTGATCTGCTTGTATACCAATGGGATAGGATACTTTTTTTTGCCACCTGCCTGTGCAACAGGCTTTGGCTGCAACAGAGGGGTCCAGGGTGGAGCACAAAGACAATTCTGTGGGGTGGCAAGAGATGGGGAAAGTCCTGGGGTGACTGAGGGGATGCCTCTTTGCATGGCCTGTCCCTTGGGGGCAGTTTGTTTAATTGCTTCAGTATTGCTTAGCTTTTTGTCACATGAGGTGTGGCACTTCCAGCTGCAGAAAAGCTGACAGTTTCAGTGTGGAGGTTTTCAGAGACTGGCRCACAATCCTTAACACACAGCTCCTTAGGAGATCCATCCAACTCCTTGATCTCTGGCTGCAGACTGAAGCACAGAAAAAACACTTGAACTTGACTGTAGGACAAAGAGTGCCCCCTTCCTTTTCTCTCTGACTGAGGAGACTGGGCTTACAAAGGGTGTTTTCAGTCCCAAATCATTTTGGTGCTTCTGAACCCAATCTGCTCCAGGTTGCAAATCTGCTTAGTCCTCTGACTCTTCCCTGTGTCCCCTAGTTYAATGGCAGGTAGAGAGAAGAAGTCAGTTATTCACTGCCCTACCCTTATCTCTCCTCTGAAAGAATTGAGGCAGGCTGCGTGTTTATTTTAAATCTGGTTTAAATATCCAAGTTCAAAGACTGGCCTTTTCCCTTGACAGCCTGATCCCAGCTAGGTTTGYTTTTACCAGCAGTCTGAATGGAATAGGGCTCAAACACTGTTTTCATGACAGACGGTCTCATTTCTCTCTGCTGGGCTTGCACAGGATGGTACTGGGTGTTACACTCTTTGCAGGTGGGATTTTAATGATTGCAGCCTTTCTCCTGTTGCAGCCCTTCCTTTCAGAGAGGTGGGAAACACCTCTGTCTGTCCAAGAAGAGCAAGAGCAGAGATTACTTAAAAAGGGAAATGCCCTGATGCACTACGGAAAAAAAAGTGAAGCTGCAAACTTTGTTCCTCAGTGCAAGATGACCCATCTCAGGAAGGCAGATTTGGTAAGCAGCTCTGTCTTCAGACCACTGTCTCTTTTGAGTATTTCAGCCTACAAAATGTTCTCCTACTCTGGCATTTGCACTAATTTGATTAGGCTGGAGAGAATTTCAGGGCAGCCCTTTTCTCTGATGGCACCTTGAAACACTTCMGCCCAAGAAACAGGAGCACACTCTCTCCAAAGACATGAAGGCAGTGGGAGTACAGCAAAGATGCAGCTGAAGAGCACCTGCATTCAGGAAGGTTCCCAGCTGGTGCTAGAGGAAAGAATTAAGCAGTGTTACCACATTGCAGATCAGTGAAGCATYTGTCTGCCCCTCCTGAGCACCCAGGGCAAGCTTATGGTTAGGGTTGAATTTCTACAGAGGGGTATTGCCTGAATTGAGGTGTCTGTGTGCATTAATTGATGTATTAACTGAGCCACATGGGAGCTGTTCCATTGGCACACCCAGCCGAGCAGTTATATTCAGTGTCAGGTACAGCAATATCTGCTGGATTCCTCACTTTGTTAGAGGAACACAGGGATGAACAGAGCCTAAGCTTGGGCCCTAGAAAGCTGGGCAGTGCCCACTGTATGTTGCCTTTCAGCGAGGTAAAGGACTGCATCTTCAGACTCCATCTCCATCTTGAGAATCATTTGGTTGTTTGACCTCTTTGTTTTTCCCTGGAGGTCTTCTCTTCTCCTCCAATCCCCCTGCCCCAACCTAAGCTCTTTTCTCACAAGAGACTTCTCTGTTTTACTTCATGCCAGCCTTCCAAAGATTGTTGAGCCATGTATGAGGTGGGGCAAGCTGAAGAAGAACACAGATGGAGACTTTCCAGATGAATACATCACCAGGTTCCTCAGACTCTTACAGCAGTTCTCTCCTCCCTTTCTCACAGGGTGTTGTCTGTTTCTCCTGCAGCTTATTCTTAGCCCAGAGGAAGAAGATAACTTTTCTTTGCAACTTTGATCATCACTAAGGAGCATTGGATCTTTGCTGGAGGGAAACAATTAATTTTTGCAAGCAAAGTAAAAGGTGCTCTGATGACCACTAGGATAGACTTTCCTTTCAAGCAGAACAAAACATTTTTGTCAACCTGAGGCTGCTTTACTTTGGGATCTCTAATGACAGGGTTTATAGTCTTTGCTAGCTAAAATATTGTCAGGTCTTCAGGCTCACTTTCAGGCATTAGTATGTGGGTAAATGAGAGTTTCCAGACCAAACTTCACACCATATAAAAGTGTATGGAGCCAGGGTTAGACAGGACATAGAATTACCTAGACTTTCATTTACAGTGTGTTAAAGTTGTAAGGATCACTCATTCAAGCCCAAATTTTTGCTATTTTCATTACTGCCCAGGTGCTCTCCTGGAAAATTTTCACCTAAGAATTTCACCTAAAAAGCTACTGAGTTAGTATATGTGTATTTAATTTTTCTCCTTAGTAAGGTAGTGAACTAAGAGCAGTTCCCTCAATATCTTTCCTGTGTGAARTTTTTTTTCCTGTAATACCAGCAAGACACTTCATCACTCTTGGTTTATGTTTCCCCCTTTTGAAACAGGCATTAAAGGGTTGGCTCACTAGGCAGATTTGTAGCAAGGATAAATTCAGCTATGCTCATGAAGATGGCAGATATTGAACAAGGAAGTGCCATCCCAGATCAGYATCTCACTGTCCAAGCTGTGGGCTGGCTATGGGAGTTGCCAAGCAGCTCCCATCAGCCAAAMTATCCTTAAATAAATGATAATATTTTTTTGTCTCAAGTTAAAAGATGATAAATTTGGTGCTTTCGGGCATTTATATTTGCAGCCCTTTCAATTTTTAAGAAGGAGGTTTGTTTTTTTTACATTTGCTAATGGAGAAGAAGTGGGGATATTTGTTCTACAAGTGCCTGCTCTAGATGGAATATTTCATCTCTATTTATATTTCTTCTTTCTACAATGGGCACAGATATTTTTGTCTCATTATTCATAGACTTCAGAGGATTAGATAAGCAATAATAGTGAACAGGCCAGATTTCTTATTTAGAGGTTCCAGATCAACAAGGCAATGAATAAATAGGACAAACAGATTTAGCCAAGGCTTACTGTGTATTAACTTCATCTCAATTCTCATTAGTTTGGTATCAAGCTTGTCTTATAGTTTGCTGCAGTCATACTGTATATAAAAATCTGCTCTCAAAAGCAAGTTGGTAGTTTCTGGGATTTATTAATATTGATGGCTGAATGAGGCTCCCAAGTGTGTCATGACATTTCACACTGGAAAAGAAGAAAGTTGCAGCAGCTGTGCAGCATCCCAAGATCCCTTGCCACCAGCCTTTTTTCCTCTACTGTTCAGCCTTTCTTTTCCACCCTACTGAGGACAAAGATGTCTTTCTTTTTTTCATGGGTTTGAACCTGCTTGGGAAATACACATTYTGCATACATAAGCTAATAGCTAACTGTTAGTTTTAGGCTATTCTGGTTAAAAACCCATCTCTTACATGTGCTTTTACGYTGTGCCCTCAGGCATGGTCAGAGGTTATGCTCTTCCATATCTTGGATGGAAGTGTCAGAGCTGTAATGGCTCAGTTCTGTGAATTAGCTGCTCAAATTCTTTCTCAGTCCTGGAAAAAACAATACATAAGTCTTGTGTCTCTGAGAAGTGAAGCACACACCCTTCTCTCTCTGCAAAGATCATCAGGTTTAAGAGAACAAAAGARAAGGTATTTGCATGTATCTTGCATATTTACTGAAATGGAAGTGACACTGTTCTTACAAGCAGAGGTGTAGAGAGCAATCCAGGCTATTGATTTTTGAACCAAGCCCTTTTGTTCCAAGGGAGAAAGTAATTCATTCTTACATTAGACTGTGGTTACATTAGATATTGGAAATTTGTATAGCAAGACAAAAAGAATTGCTGCCCTAAAACTTATATAAGTCTGCAGCTTCCCTGGCAAAATCCCTGGGTATCTGCAGAACTGGTGGCATCTTATCAGCTCTGAGCAGGAATTGTCCCAAAAGAGGGTTCTTGAGTGCTTTGTCATGCARGTTTGCAGTTTGGACAAGAGCAGCTGAACACTGGTCACTGTCTGACAACTGCCTGRGCTGCAGCTTTCTCCTGTAATGAGCAAGTTAGAGTGTTTTGTATTTTTGTGTTTATGTGTGTGTCTGTCTCAACAGCTCTTGCTACATTGCCTTGCTGTGGAAATCTGCTGTTACAACAAATGCTGTGCTAACTGGTGATGAGATGTTTTAGGAAGCAGCTCTGTGTGTACTATGATAAATGAACAGAAGGGCTATTTCATAGTGCTTCTTGGARAGAAAAGAGAAGTCCTGTTTCCCCTCATTGTCTCYATTTTTGAAAAGGGTTGTCYTTATTTCTTCTTAGTTTGCTGTTCYGTTGGGTTTTTTGTTGTAGTCATTTTGGTTTGGGTTTTTTGTTGGTTTTGGGTTTTCGTTGTTGTGGTTTCTTTGGGGGGTTTTTGTTTGTTTTTTGTTTTGCTTTGTTTTTTGTTTTTCTCACTGCTAGACCACCAGAGCAGCCCAGTATTTGGGAAATTTTCCCAGAATATGTTGACATAATCAGYTTGCTGTCTGTCAGCATCCACAGCTGCTCTGCTGGGAAGGAAAAGGGACATGCTTATTATTCATTGATGATTTGTTGAATGCTTAGAGGCAATAATTCCCAGTTTTCTCTTCACCTAAGTCCTTCATTTATTCTTCTGGGGAGAAAGCAAAACTGTTTGGGAGATACAAAGGGGGTCTAATGGGGTAGAGTTGGGATAGTTCTTCTCTTAAGGTAATTCCCACCCTGTTGTAAGAGATACATTTTCACATGGGTGAATGGGGAAGAGATTTCTTGCCCAAATACTCCTTAGCAGTGTGGAGTGCACAAGCTTAATATCTGTGACTGGCTGACAAAATAATGGTCTGGTTTTGTCTCCTCCTATAAAAAACACAGTCTGGATCCAGAGAGAGAGAGAGTGCCATTTGTTGCCCCCTCTTGTCACACATCTGTGTGCTTGTGTGCTCGTGTCTGCCCCCAGTTCATTACAATTAAACCCAGTGCTGGAGGCAACCCAAGAGTCTCACGCRTGCTCCTGTGAATTTCATGAAAATGAGTGTCCAGATGGAAAACAACTGCCCTGCTGAGGGAAGGCCTTCCAAATTCATGCTGTGTCAGACTTTGGGSAAAGCACATTGTGGAGCTTCTCGGGTCATAGCATACATTAGCTCTGTTGAACTCAAACACCTACCTGTTGGGAGTGTTTGGTTTTCAGACTGCCAACAAACCTCGAAAATCAATTAGTCGTGCAGCTTTACTTGCAGTACATATTTTCCTGCTGTTCACAGGTAGAAGCTATTTTATATTATCCCTAATTAGTTTTACATYCAGCTTTCCCTGCTGGCTAAGGCARGCATTGCTTTGTGTACAGGAATTAGATCCCAGGTACCTTCTGAGTTTTTCAAACCTGCTGTAAACCTCTCTGAATATCTGCAGTGGCATTTATTTGTGTCTGGCATACTTGATGGAGAACGAGAAAGTTTGACAACTGCTCAGTCTCTCCAAAATCTTTGGCATTGCACTGGGGGATAAGTATAAATCCACTTTTCTTCCTGTGGCCAGAGCTCAATATTTCTTAGATTCAAATGGGTCTTCACAGTTATGAGAGTCTGTCCAAATTTTCCCTCATCTGCCTCACGATTGTCATTGGGGGACCACTGAAGAGAAGACCCCCCCCCGTCTAAAATCTCTGGCTCTGAAGGAGAAAGTCACATGCCAAAGGCCCTGAGACCTGAAAGGACAGTGTTAAGTTGTTGTTTTTACAGGTATGTTTTGCTGTATACTATACTGAGAAGAAGGGGCACTGTGCCCTTTTTTGCAACAATGGCTTTGGAAGCTGTCTCACCTCTCGGCCTGGCTGGACTTCTCCTGAGTTTTGGGTGGTCCCCCACAGAAGACCCTCATCTGCTTTACAGCCACCGTGACAGACAGACTGAGATGTAAGAAGCCTCTTCATCAAGGACTGAGACATGAAGCTCCTATGTGACAAGGCCCCTTTCCTCCTTCCAAGGACTGAGACTGAAACCCCCAACCTGGGGGAGGTGTGTGGGGGAGGCAAGCTGACCAAAGCGAGGTGTTTGCCTGCAGGTTGTGACCACCGGACCAAGAAAACAATGGTTCTTGCCTGCTGCCTAGCTTGGACTCTGTGTACCCCCCTTTCTATTCCTCCCCCGCTGAAGACCTTTGTCTCGGTTGCGAAATTTATTCTCTCTTCCCCCAACAAAAAAGAGTATAATTGGGGTGCAAATGAACTGTGCCTTTGAGATCTCCCCAGCGTAACAGGCGGACCCTTGACTAGACTGGACCAAAGGACTTCGTCTCTGCGTTGGTAGCTATATCCCCCTCTCTTCTCTCTCTTTCTCTATCTTTTTCTCTCCCTCAATCCCTCTATTGCATTTTTACTGTAGTCATTTCAGTAAAACTGCATTTGTTTTGATTATTACTGCAAACCCCCTTGTACCATGTTAGTTTTTTTGCACCCTGAGATCACTCCTATGAACCATCAGGTCATCTGTTCACTAGGATGGATCCTGACAACAGTTCAGGTCAGAAAGCAGGAAAATGTGTTTAATACACTGTATTTATACCTATTGCTGTGTGCACATGCATTGCAATCTGTTGHAAGATTGACSCAGGACTTTACATTTCTTAATATCAAGCTTGTCCTTGGTTGCAGAGAAGGGAAAACCTTCTGTGGTGTCTAAGCTGTGGCTATTTCTCAATAGGGAAGTGATGCAAGGCTGGAGGCTAATTTTCCAGCAGTTATCATGGCACTGAAGTTTGGATAAGCCAAGTAAAATCCACCATCCTGTGGGTGTGTTATTTGCAGACAATTGTTCTGCTAAGGAAGATGACATAGAGAATGCTCCCACTTATTTTGATGGTTTTCCCAAAACCTCACCCACTAGTTTCTTTATTTGCCAGGCTCTTATAGTTTCTCAGTGCTAAAGAGGATCCTCCCCATCGTCTCTCACTCTCCTCCTGCCACTTACTCCACTTGTTCCTCATCTCCCTACGTCTTTTTTGCCCTCAGAAACCTGTCCTCAGTTTTCTGTTCCTAATTCCATCTCTCTGCAAGTCGTTCCCTGGGAAGGAGGTGGCASATTTTGAGGCTTGGGCTAAGCTGCCCAGTGGCTGCCCAGTTGCTTGGCAGGGCTCAGGATATGGGGAATTGCTGAACTCTTTGACTAAGCCCTAATTTTCACAGTTTGCTCCAATTCATCTGAGAGATTTCTACCCTCCCYTCCAACTCAGTTGAAACCAGGCAAGCAACTCAAATGCTGTTAAGAGGAACCTTTCAGATGGGCACAGTGCAGCCATGCAAACACACACACTTAGAAATCCAGGGCCAGAAACATGCTGTTCCACATAAAGAGTAAGAACATAATAGGCTGATCTCACCCCAGCAGAGAGTGAGCACATTCAGGGTGGTGTGTGAGAGCAAAATTGGAAGCTCTGCCTCTMTCTCTGCCCTGTCCAGTAGCTATCCTAGAAGCAGATAATTTGGTAATTTGATTCTTACAACTTCAGCTCCCCTAAATGACCTTTAAAATTTATTTGCTTCATTTACTTAGGTTTTAAGAGATTATGCTTAAGTAATGCTTTGCCGCATTTAATTTTTTGTTGTATTTAAATTTAGTGTATAATGATGGTCTATATTAAATAATAGTGCCAACATCTGAAATTACTAATCAACAAAAGATGGCAGATATATTAAATAATAGTGCCAACATCTGAAATTATTAATCAACAAAAGATGGCAGATAATGCATGTTAAGTTTTCTCTGTATTTTGGCTCATTTATCTCCCAGGTAACATAAGAAGAATGTTGGAGCACACTCCTGTTGGAGCACACTCCAGCACACTCCTGCTGGAGCACACTCCTCAGCTGATGTAAATTGCCAAATGTACAGCAGCTGAATTTCTGGCCCATTATATTTTCTATGAAAGATTTCTTTGCCTTTTGAGTATTAATTATCCATTATTCTTTTACTTTTCTTGTTTTCTGCCTTTGCAGGTGCTGCTAATTCTCTCAATTTCTTCCAGAAATGGGAAAATTTATCTATATTAGGAAATGTGATCTTCCTTTCTTCAGTAAGCTGCATTTTCATTTTTGGCATCCATATTTAAATCCTAATGCACATAGAGATGTGAATGATGTGGGTTTTATGCTGACAGTTTTRAATCCAGCCATGCATCAGCTGCATAGACAGCTTAACCCCTTCTTGCTCTAGCAGCAGACCATGTATTATTTTGCAAAACATGACCGTGTCACACACTGCACAGATGTCTCTGTCAACAAACTGCCCCCAGCTTCAAGTCCCACAATTAAATCAGGTAATAAATGATGCAGCAAGGCTGGATGCTGGAGAGGGGATGAAGGCAAGGCCCAGAGTCCCTTACCCCCCAGCTCACTGGTACTGGCAGATGCTCCAAAAGCTCCCCCCCAAAGGGACCCAGCTGAAGAGGTTCCTTTCCCCTTCCCTGATTCCCCCTTCAGAAAAGCTCAGGGTGAAGCCCACAGTTTCTGAGCTCTGGAATGACTTTCCACATCCTGCTGCTGTATGTGAGGGGCATTTCAAATACAAGAGGGTTGTATGGCAGGGCAAGGAATATTCCATGCTGCTCCAGAGGAGTTCATCACTTTTGACCTGCATCCAGCAGTCATGACTGGAGCCACAGCCATGGGAGAAAGCCCTCTCCCCTGTGTGTGCTATTTGCCACCTCTCAGTGTTTCCCTCAGGAGCTGCAGCCTGCCTGGAACAGGGGAGAGGGTTAATGCTTCTGTCTCTGCAAGAGTTTAATTGGAAGGGAATTGTCTTTGACTTAATTTCCTCTCTTGTCTCCACTCAAGCCTAGTGGATCAAAAGAAAAGCAAATTGAAAGATAATATTTTGGATGTGCCCGATTTCAAAGTTGAACATGAGTAATCTTTCATGCCTCTGACTCAATGTCTGTATCATTTTTGTCACTAAAGTCTTGAAACAATGAGTATTTCTTGTGTGAAAAAAGAATTTACTTTTCATCAAAAGAGGAAACCTGAGTGATGCTCTCACAGTACTAGAACACGGCTACTAATTACCTCATGTTATCAAACTTGACATTATCCTTTAGATTAAAATACCATATGTTTTATTTTATAATGAGAGGGCACAGAACCAGTTATTACAAAATATTAAGCTACTGCATGTCGGGTGGCACTATATAGCAGGGTTTATTCACACAGAAATTCAATTGGCTTATTATTAGATTAATGGTTAATGCAATTTAATATAAAACCCTTATTTTTTTTCTTTCATCTTCCTTTCTCTCATTGTTATTTTGAATTATAGCACTAGGAAGGTATTTTTCAAGTGGTTAACTTAAGTTTTTTTTCCAACATCTCTTTATTTGTGAAGAAATGAATTCAAAGATCCTGTTTTCTTTTTAGTGTTTGTGAAAATGAAGGATAGTTGTGCCTGCACTACAAGAAGGGTGATTTAGGTAAATGTCTCTGAGGCAGCTTGAGTCAATTTAGCTTAGACTTGCCCTAAAATTCTCTATTGCTTTGCTGCAAACCTTCCCAAGAGAAAAGATTTACTCTTGCTGAGCTGAATTGGAGAAGGTAGTTTTGTTGGTATCCTACATTATGGCTGACAAAAAGGGTAGAGAAAAATRCTACATTGAACCACATCAATGGGGAGGAGAAAATATTTACTCAATTTTTCTCCAYGTGTTCAGTCTAGGGGTGATGGATGTCAGTTGTCTTCTCTAAAACTCACATCAGACTTACCCAAGAAATCTATAAGGATTTTTTTTTTATTGATGGTTTTYCAAGAATTCCTCATTTTCAAAACACACACGAGAGATTTTTCACAACTTTTTGAGTGCAGATACTACAGCTCTACATTTTGGCTGACACATTAGTAGAATAAATGCCCAGGTCTACCTTCAGCTCTATCTTGGGAAGGCCTAAGTATAAATTTATAGATGGAAAAGTAACCCAAAAAACCCCACCTACTTCTCTGCCATTCAGATCATACTGTCCTGAGAATGTGCTCCASATCTGTGCCATGGAACACAGGGGAAGGCAAAAAGTCCTGAGACAGAACAAAGGGAGAAGATGCAAGGSTAAATGCTGGTTTTCCATTACCATGGCATTATTCATAGATTGGGAGAAATAAGTTGTGCCTCCTCTTGGAACAGAGCCATTACTTTGCTCATGCAGAGACATCTCTCAAGCCAGCTGTGCTGCCTCTGAGTTCCTTGTTATCAACTCTTACAAGTGTGGGGGAAAGCAACAAAATCATGACAATGATAAATGCTGCTTCTTTACACACTCACACGGTGCCAGCCTGGTTTGTGGTCCAAAAGCCCCACTGTGGTCTGGCTCTGAGTAAACAGAGTTATTAGCAGTCATGGGAGGCTGCAAGGTTGGAGGTTGGAGCTGACTGGTTGTTACAGAAAAACAACAGATTCCTCCTCTTTTTTTTTTTTTTCTGGGCTCCTTTTATTGCTGAATCTTTCACACTCGAGAGTAGAGGGAGCACTGCTGTTGTCTGRTGGCCAACAGCAAAATCACATAAAGGGGGAAGAGAAAGGCAAGTAAAAAAAAAGAGTAAAACAAAGCTGTCTCTCGACACCAGCTCRTTAACAAATGCAGCAAGTGATCCCGTAGTGCCACCAGGTAGTGCCCCTGGGCTGGCACGGTGCCCATCTGTGCCATCTGCTGAGTATCAAACCTTCCTCTGCTTCCCATCACGCAGAACCTGCTGCAGCCAGGCGCTGCTTCCCTGCTGAAATCACTGCAGCACACAGCCAGCCCAGGTTAGCAGCTCCATAGCTTGTGCTACAAAAAAAGAGGAAGGGGAGGAGGAGTGTGCATTGCACCTTTGTACTTTCACAGTTCTGTGAAATAATCACTGTCATGGTATTTGTGAGTGTAATAGGACATTTTCCTAGCTGTTTACAATAGATCAGTGTCCTGCTTCCCATGTGCCATCTCACTRGAACGGCTCTTTTTGTTTGCTGAATACAACTTTAGGTGCTTTAGGTTAGTAAAGCAACTACAGTGAAAYCATTGATGTGATTACTGGGTTGAAGAGAACAATAAATGAAAATATGTTGTGTATATTATGAGATGCAAGACTCAAAATGACGGACTGTCATATAAAAGTGGGAATGAAAGAGGAAATTGAGACCAAAAAAAAGGCAGTAGTAAAAAGCTCAGTATTTTACTCCATGTCAGATGATTTCTCCTCTATCTGAACTGGCACATTTCCTAGAACAATRTTGTTTAAGGAAATAGCTGGCCCATCAGAATATTTTCCTTCTGCTGTGTATCATCTGCACAGCATTTTGCTCTGATCAGAAAGGTAGAGAGAAACTTGAAGGAAGAGAAATTCCATGCCTCTAAACAACAATACAGCAGCTCCAAGGGAAGTCATGGAAGTGTAAGAGAAATTCACTAATAAGTTAAGCATTGACATTTTCAGTGAGAGAAAATACATCCCAACTATCATAATTTCTTTCAGGTTTTACAAGGCCACGTCATCAGCACATATCAATAAGAATGTTGAGGCCTGTGTCTGAGATTACAGTAAAGCCGTCTAATTTCCACAGTGCAAGGAACTCCCAACAAATTTTGTAAAATCCATATGTCTAGAAGTCTTGCATGTGAACACAATCGTATTGTTCTAGTCTTAAAAATTGAAATTATAAGATGGTACAAAATGTTTTGAARTGTCATAGGACTCTCTGCTTGGATGAGATGCTGCTAAAAAAGCCTGTTAGGGTTAGAAAATAAGGTTTTAGTTCAACTCCTGCTGGTCTGKGTTAAAGAAGAGTTTGATTTAAAGGCCCTTCTGTCTAAAAATCCCCACCACAGAAGAATTTAATTTCCAGTCTCAAATGCCTGGGTTTTTTGGAGAACTCTCACCTCTGGCATTTTACCTTTTGGGTTTCTTTTTTCTGCTCACAAAGTTKGGAATATTGGAAACACATCAAAATTAAAAGGGGATGGGCAAAAGAGGTGTTGTGCCAGGAATAGTGCAAGTTTTACGTGATTTTACTTTTAGACTGTTTTTCTTTCAACTTGAATGGGCTCACTATACTTCAGAGCACTTGCAAGAATAGCTCTTGCATTGGTACATGATGTTGGGTTTGAAGTGTTAGGCAGACACCCTAATAAATAGTGTRATATTTAAAGAGGATGAGGTGACACCTAGTGAGTTATTAATTTTGTGCAGTTTGCCATCTGTCTTTCTTGTTAAGCTTCTTGTGTTCTTAAGTGCAGATCCAGTAGTTTAGCTCATTTTGTACTGAAGTAGCTCTGATGGACCAAAACCRAAGTTTTCAAGGCAGAGTTGCCAAATTTGCCAATGCTGATCYGGAAGTCAAATACCCAGGTGTTTTGAAGAGTGAAGATGCTGGAAAGTGAGTATCTCACTAACAGTTTCGAGTCCTTTTCAAAACCTAACTTTCATTTTGCCACCTCTCCCCGAGATCCTTCGAAAAATACAATTCTAAATGTGTATGTCAGGCATTTAAGAATTAGTCTTTGGGTTCTTTTTGGAAACAGCTCTGCAGCTCTTTTGAACAGAGTTAAGGTAATTACTGCATCCCCTGAACTCTACTGACATGGTGCAGATAGGAAAAAAGCCATCAGTACTTTGCATCAACATTTAATTGCATTTGACTAAAGCACACATTTGCTGGAAGCATGTACTCCAAAAACCATGCAGATGTAATTTTAAAAATGCTGAAATGAATTGGCTTGAGCTTTTTACTTTTGCTAAAATATGAGTCAATGCTTTTACATTTAAAAAACCTCATTTCTGTTTCAAGAGATCTTTTTGAGACTGTAACCAAAGCCAAAGAACAGCTGTACCACACAAGCACAGGAAAGAAACTCTTGTTTTTCCCCCCAAAATACATGGAAAACCCATAGTTTCTGATCTTGCTACAGCTGATTTACTACAGTTTTAACTTGGCAATCTAAAGTCATGTGTCAGAGATTTATGTTGCTTCACTTTTACCAAAATTCCTTCTCTTATGTAGCTTGGTATCAGCTAAAGTTGGGTTCACTATGTTTTTCCAGAGCAGGGTGACAGGATCAGAATCCCCTTGACTTKGCTGTGGCTTGGGCTGCACACCCAGCTGAGGAAGCAGCCCAGGAAAGGGTGCTCAGAGYATTTCCTGCAGCTGAAGAAAGAGCCTACACCAACCCCAGGACTTGCCTGTGGGTCACCACACTGCTTTTGGAGGAGATTTTTAAGGAGTGTGGGACTTCAGACTCAAAGGATKATATCATGGTGAAATCAGGCATTGCGGTTACTGTGGAGAGGCACAGCATCTGGTCTGGGCTAACTGAAATAGTTCACTCCTTTTCTGAGGAAAATATCTCTTCAGCCTGGCTTAAAGCATTCAGTTCAATGTCCATCAAGTGTTTCAGGTTGTTCATTTGGGGGTTGCCACTTTAGATTTTGCCCTTTTCACTTGCCACCTCCAGACATTTCTTTTTGAACCCACTGGCAGGCAGTGCTCCATCATGTCTGATTTTTCCCTTTTTCTTTCCCAGGCAAAACTGCTCATCAGACAACCAGAATTTGCAGTTTCCATCTGCCCCAAGTTGGACCTTAGGCTAGAGGAGTAGCTGCAGGCTGCTGGCCTCCTAAGAAGCACAGGGTTTGGGGTCTATCTGTGCCACAGCACCAAGAGTTCATTTCTCTCTCTCTGGTGAGTACATGCAATGTGGACACACATTGTGTAGCTTTTATGTAATCCTCCTTTAGGGGAGCATCCAAGGCTCCTCTCCACACACTCCCTTGAGGCTTTGTGTTGGGTGAGCACATCCCATAACAATCCTGGTCTGTGCTGGAAATGTTCATACAGTARAATCTGCTCAGGGTTTCCACTAGTTTTGCTGGATAAGGTAGAYGGTGTGCGGAGAGCGTGCAGCCTGAGCAGAGTTGTGTGGGAGCACTTGGGCTGACCTGTTCTAACTTCAGAGCTGTGCACAGARTTAAATGCAGCAGGGAGAACTGCAGGGCTCCTTCTCCTGAATGACAGAAGTCCCTCTTGACAGACACAGGGAAGCTGGAATTGCTGTATGGCCCCCTATACCGATACAATGCYGTTTCTGACATTCAAACAACAGTTTAATTTTTCTGGGGAGAAAATGTCTCTAAAATTTCTGGGGAAAAAGCAAAGGAGCCCTTCAGCAAACTGCAGATGGAAAGCTTGTATTTATGTAAAATGGAAACATGCTGCGAATCATTGGAGAAAACCTATATTTTCTTGCCAATTATAACAATATTAGGTAGCAGTGATGGTTTCCAAGGCAACCTGGCCACGGGTGCATTCATGTGGAGTGTGTGTGACTACCTGCTTTGTCAAGCAATGGATGCGTGTCAGAAGGTGGTGTGTGGGGGGAGTACAGATCATTTCATCAATCTACACTACAAAAACTATTTAAAAGCAGAGGGTTTGGGTTTTTGGTTTTTTTAGTTGTGTGTCTGACTGTGCTGAGCATTTTCCTGCTTTTCTAGAATAGGCAAGACATAGGAATAGGCAAATATGTGGGAGCCAGGCTGAAGACACCTGGCTGGTGGGGTGTCCAGAGGGGTGTTGGAGAAGGTCTTCTGGGCACAAATTAGTGTGAAGTCTGTTCATACATTCTCTGTGGACATAAACAAATGTATAGTGTCTTTCCCCAGAAAACTTCCTTTTTCCTTTTGCCTGAACTGACACCAGCCTGTATTTCCCAAGGTGTTAAACCAAAGGAGCTCTTCCAAMACCTCGAGTTTCTTGCCTTCAATTGCAGTGCTTGGTACCGTCTTTTTTTTCTGCCCCTCATTCCTCTCCAACACATCTTTATTTGGTGTATTGAAGCTTTCCTGGCCTCTCCAGCTGTCCTGTGAAGCACAGAGAGCAACACACAGTGTGGTCCTTCCATATGTTTTCTTCAAACTCTTGTTTCCTCTGAAGARCCATTGCAGTTAAATATTGTGTGAGGACCCTGCTGCCAGCCTCCAGGGAATTCACTGCCTTGTCTTGACCTTTTAAAAATTTCCAAGAACTGCAGATTAGGTTTATTTAGGAAAAAAAAACCCATCAGGGCTAACCAATACCTGATACAGCTGTCAGGAAAATGAAAAAACAGCCCCATAGCCACCCAAGGGAACCAAGAAGGGAATGTGGGTCATGTTCATCAGCCTTGAGTGCTTTCCAGATTGCTAAGGCAGCTGTGACACAGCCGTGATGTAGAGTCCATCACTCACTTTAGCCAGTCAGGTAAACTGAGCCTGCAGGTCTGAGCTGACACCTCTGGGAGCAGGGAAAGTCACCAGGGGATGCAGCTGTAGCCTGAGATTTGGCTGAAAAATTCCACTGTCCTTCAGTAGCTGTACCCTTTGCAAATTCGTTTTGCTTCAGGAAAAGGCTGAGAGGATTCCCAGCTACCTTTCTCTAAACCAAAACTCTWGTGGTATTGAGTTCACTGTAACTTTGCAGCTTCCCCTGGGAATTAAAAACAGTCATGTGAGGTGTTCAGTGAGCAGTTACTCTTTGAAAAATGCCTGTGTGATGCCTGCTGGCTCTGGCCCCTGGCATGAGGGCTGCAACCACACTGAAACTCTGCWAATGTGCCCAGCCACGTTCCTTCCTCAGTGCTGCTTCCAGGGTACTCAGGGCAGCTGCTGTGTGCAGGGAAAGGCARTCAGCACCCAGAAGTCAGCTTGAGTGAGAAATTAAGATGCTGGGAATTTCTGCTTAAATTATCTCACCTAACCGTGGCCTTTTACAGTGGATTACAAATGTCCTGTGTGCATGGAGATGTGGATGCTCACTCACATCTAACTCAGCTCAAGAGCTCACACTTGTGTGCAGTGAGAGCCCACCCAGCTGACCAAGCTGGGAAAATATACCCATCCACCTTCCCAGAGATCYTCCTCTCACTGCCTGTCCTGAAATTGTAGGCATAAGCCTGTTTTTTCCCTTGCTCCTGGGCAAGGGAAGATAAAACTTGGAAAGAGCCAGCCCAGATTGTGTCCTTTCAGTACCTAAAAGGGGCCTGCAGGAAAGCTGAAGAGGGACTTTCTGCCATGGCATGTTGTGGTAAGAGAAGGAGAAATGGCTTTAAGCTGAAAGAGGATAGGTGGATTGGATATTAGAAGAAACTTGTTACTGTGGGGTGGTGAGGCAGTGGAATTGGGTCTCAGAGAAGCAATGTCCAGGTGCCCCATCCCTGGTCATTGATGGAAGGCATCTAAAGGTGGCAGTAGCTATTAAGCACTAAATATGTTATTGAATACTTTGGCCCAAGTAATTCAGGTGCCCCTAACACCTGAGTCTTGTGTTTAAGCCTCTCAGCCCCCTTAGGGTTCCACATTATTTGGTGTTTTGGGTTCCAAAGAAAGACACATCAAACTCTTGCCTTTAGAAGCAAAATCAAACAGAGAATTGAATTTCCCTTCCTTTTTACAATATGGGACACTTGACAGAGCTACAGAAATCCCATTTGAAAAACGATAGCTGTTGATTTTCTGCTTGCTGAGAATTATTAGTATTTTTTCTATCCTGCAAAACCAGCCATTAAATCAGCAAAATGCCTTTGCATTAGAACCAGTYGGAATGTGAAAAATACTGCTGCTTCTTGTTGAGCTGCACATGGTCAATTGAAAAGTTAAGGGAAAATCTAAAAGTACAAATAATGATCTTAATTTGAAAGACATTTTACAAGTAAATATACTACAGATGTAGCTACAAATCAGATAATTGCTGAACATTTTAGAACCCAGGAGTATAAAATTAAAAACAATAAAATCAAATTTAAGTCCAAAMAAATAAGAGGGAAATTCTAAGTAGAAGGTTCATATTATTGATTTTTTTTTATGGACCATTTCTTTATCTCTAAAACCTCAAATACCACATAGTGGTCTCTAATCATCTACGTTGTAATATTTAAATGAGCATATATTTTAACATAAAGTGGTTTACAGTCAGTTTTTCTATTACTGGATAAGAAGTGTATCCATGAAACATAAAAAGGTCAACTACTTCAATGAAATAACTTTTAAAAATAATACAGTTTTACAGCCATACATAAATATATATATTTCATTATTTCAAAGAATATGAAAGAATATAGCTCTGTGTTAAACTGCAAGTCTTTCAAGGAGGATACATTAGCATTAAACTGGGATATGTGATCACTGAAGTACATTATTTCTGCTTTAGACTTTACWTTTCCAAGAGAAAGGTTTTTCTTCTCCCTACTTCCCAACTTTTTTCTCCACTCATGAGAGTTTTTCAAAGTACTGATATGTCTTGTCACAATGTATTTYAGTAATGACTAATTAGACATTGGGGGCTGTGCTGGCCCCCTGCATTGTGTCCAACTCAGTGGCCCAGCTCTGCCACACCAGGGCAGCCCAGCTGATCTGACCACGTTTTGGGAGGCTGCTGGCAGCTGGGATGGGGAGCAAAGCTCAGGTGCAGCCACAAGGCAGGTGACAGAGAGGGTCTGAAAATATCCCAAGATGTGAAATAGCCAATATCCCAAGATGGGACTTGGGCTGAGAGAAGCATGCAAAGAGACGGTGCTGAGGTTGATGGATGTGAAACAATCATCAGAACTCCCTGCGAAGGCAAAAGGAAAGGGAGAAGAGACCAGAAAATGTATTTTGTATATGTATTTGGCCCTCCTATCAGCCTGTAACAAAATATGGCTTGGTCTGAGCRGATCCTCAGAGAAGTTCCAAATCCCTGGATGGGTTTTGTAGCTTCTGACAAGTCTATAGGAGCCCAGATATCTCTGTTGAGCTGCCAGCTAGTTCCTTCTGTGCAGGCTRCCAGCATCCCAGGAATCCAGGTTCCCATCCACTGTTAACTAATATCTCTAGGCCATACCCAACCTAAGTTTAATGCAACTAATTAAAAGGGTAAGTTTATTTCTGAGGAGCAGCTGTTCAGAGTTGGGAGGTAGAAGAAAGGTAAAAAGCATTCCCTTCACATCCTTCCTCTGAMGCAATCAATAAGTTTAATTAGAGTGGTTAGGAATGAACTATGAAAGCAGCAAAGTTAGTATCAGATAAATTAGGGAAATATTGGGACAGGAGAAATATTTGTGACATTTTTAACAGAAATCTGATGTAGGTAATTGCCAGTGCTGCTTGTTGTGAAGGGGAGGAGTGCRTGCATCAGGGCCTCGCAGCAGTGGAAGGAAAGTCTATTATAATCCATCCATTTCACACACTGTGACTGCAGTCTCCATAAGTAATTGGAGGGGAGTGTGGCGTAACACCCACGCCACCCTGCTTGAAAATACTGGTGTTCTCTTGCTGATTACCCCCAAAGTCAATGGGCAACATACAGGTTTGRTATAATGCAGTATGACATAATCCTCCTGTGTGCAGGTCATTGCACTTTGCAYGTACACTTCTTTCTGGTACAGAAAGAAATCTGTTCAAAATAAGCCACATCTCTTCCATTCCCTCTTGCAGCTGTGCTGGACTGTGCGTCTTAAAAATACTTAAATAGATATTTTTAAGGAGATCCTCCCTCAAATGATGGGCACGATTCTAAGATGTGGAGGTTCTACAGTAGRGATCCTTTATAACTCAGTCATTGCCTTCCTGAAGAAAGAATTTTAAGAAAAACACTTTATTTCTCAGTCAGATTTTGTTGCTGGTGGGACTGTTCATACTTTTGAAGTTATGCATGTTCTTGAGAGACTTTGCTCACTTTGGGTCAAAGTGATAGAGRCAGAGCTGAGAGAAGCATTCATAGCAAATATCTTTGTGAAAAATGCGATAGATCTGTTGATACCAGAATTTTCTGTATCCTTTTAGTTATTTTGGTGTAGTGAAAATATCTGTAATTTTGTCTGAGGCACTGAACTTAAAAATTTTATTAGCTGAAACATCTGAACTTCCGATTTAAAATTGCTCCTTGCATCAATATTTTTTGTATTCAATTGAGGCACTTCAAAACAAAACACCTTGCATTTTGGTGGGGTTTTTTTCTGAAAGGATAGAGTTCATTGAGTGTGGAGGAGAGAAAAGATTGGATTATTCAGTCCAAAGGAGAGAACATGATGGAGGATATCTTTCCAAATAGATAAAAGGCTGATGCAGTAAGGAAGGCAATAAATCTGCTCTCCATGTTCAGGGTGGTCACAAGAAGAAGTAATGAGACTTTAATAGCAGAGGAAAACAACCCAAAACATCTAGCTAAGCATTAAGAAAATAGTCTATTGGTAAGGCTATAGCTCTTGGAGAATTCTGCCTGACTGGAGATAAAGTGTCTTGGAGAATTCTGCCTGACTGGAGATCTCCACAAAACGATCTCAAACCTGGGTTGGAGGTAAATCACCCTCAGGATAACAGAAAGGACTTGTTCTGCCTGAGGGCTGGATAATCTCTGAAGTGTCTCCAAGGCTTGGGATTCTCTGATGCTTGGGATTCTCTGATGAGGGCAGTTTTTTAAAGATAAAGCACTACTAATATGGAAGGAGTCTGGTAAGAGATTGTAGGTGCAGCAAGTAGACTCTCAAAGAGAGTTTCCTTTGGACAGCAGCAGCTTTGGCAGGCTGGTGTGGCTGTCCCCAGGCTTTGCACGTGCCTTGCCTGTATGTGGTCTGCATGTTCACAGGCGCAGATGGGGCTGGCAGAGGCAAAATATTTCTTTTGATCCTTCTAAGAAATGACAAATTAAGATGTGGTTATAGAACTGTTAAAAAGGAATTACCAGAGAGGAATTTCCAGATGGTCATGCAGAATTACTATTGAAGAGTGAACAGCAAGGTTGAGTTATTTATCTGAGTACAGTTCTTTCTTCTATTTGTTTCAGGTTGGAGAGTCCCATTCTGTCTTCCAGTCTCTGTAATAATTTCTTGTTCAGTCCAGTTGCAACTATCTTTCTGCCTGCTAGTTCAATTTTCTTGTCCAGTGCTGATTATAATCTTTTAAACCTAATTCCTCAAGAATATAAAATTATGGGCTCAGTTTCTTCCCTGCTGTGGAAAATAACCTTGAGACTTTTTTAGCTGGTGCAAAGCTTATTTGGCTGGGTGTAAGGGATGCTTTGGTACTGTTCTGTGGAGCAACAAGCCATTCTGCATGATGGGGTAKCAGAGCAAATCACTGCTGATAACCTTCTAGGTTAATTGCTGTGCAAAGAGTGCCTTGAATCAACACATTATATTTAATCCCAGAACACACTCTGGCTGTCTCTTTACTGCAACTCTATGGGTCTTCCAATTGTTATTTATGCATGATAGGTGACACTTATTTCAAAGCTACCTRAGTGACTTAGACACAGCAGTTTAAATGTTTTGCAGGAGCTCATCCCTGTAGAGGGTTCTGGCATAATATACATGCCAAATCTTTCTACATATTCCAGCTAATGCATAGATAATTCCCTACTCCTTTTCCTTATCAAAACTTCTAAAGCCTTATTTGTTCTAGCTACATTTTTTAGAAGTCTTTTAAGTGCTGAGCATTGCACATGAGTCTCAGAGGTCACCATGAGATCCTGACAGAAATTCTCATCAAACTGGAGGTTTCTATATTTGATAAAGTGTCCAAAAGCTCTGTTTATTCCACATGACTCTCTGGGAAATGATCCCAGGGATGGAGAGAGACTTCAGTCAAATCAGTGGAATGATTCTTGATGTCACTCCTTTGGCTAGGGCCCATAGAAACTCCAGAAATCAAAAACCTGGCACAGCACAGGACTTGTGGCTGCTGAGGATTAGGCTGTATTGCTGTTTTACTAAGGAAAATTTCTCAAGGTGTTTCACAGGAACTGGATTCACATTCTTATTGAATTTTGTGGCAAATTAGATTTTGCTACTTCTGAAAAACATACCTTTATGATTTAACTGGATCAATGCTATTGTGGTCCTGAAAGGCGCAGTTCTTACACAGCATTGAGTTTCCCTGGGTTAAAATAATGCAGCATAACAAGATAATGTACTGAAAATTAGGGCTGAGTAGGCTGTTCTTCACAAATTCACTGACCAGTCATGTGACAAGAGGAACTCTGGTAGCTTGCTCAGTTGTGTTCGGTCTCTTTTGTCATTAGGTCTTGCACTTCCAAATCACAACATTTTTCACAACCAACTATTKAAATATTCTTGCCATGGCACATGGCAAGGGAAGGCAGCTTCTGTTTCTCTTTTAATCTCTTACCCAAGAAATCRTGCCTCTGCAATGTTCTTTCATTTATTACTGTATCACTCACAGCTTCATTTTTTGTTGTCTTACACCTCTTTGTCTGCAGTATTCCAWCCATAGTAATCAAGGGTGTGACTGAATTTACATCACCTTGTAATGCGGGGAGCAGGATAAGAAAGGAAGGGAGACARTGCTGCACACACCCTGTTCATCTCAGAAAAATGGTCTGTGTACACAGCATGCAGTTAGTTCAGCTGTAGTAAAAACCAAAGAAAATGCTGTTTTCTTACATTGCAGTCAGCTAGAAGCTATTATAAAAACTTCCACTATTGGCATCAAAATAAATCTTGGCTTCCAGATAAAGCAGTATAAGTTTTCTTTGCAGGTTCATAGAGTAGCTCCCAATTTACATCTTATATACAGAATCTGTGGAAGGAATGTGTATTAACTTTTTCATCAAAGTGTTGATCTTTGCTTTGTTGCCTGTGAGGCTTTCCATCGCTTCTTTATTGCTTTCAAGGCTAGTAGTGTGCTCACAGTGAGGACTGCTAAAAGTTATTTTTTCCTTAATCCTTCTCCATCACATGCTTGGACCTAGAGTCTAAGCCTAGCTTATAGACTTTAAAGTTAACCTTAAGCATTCATGAAAGAAACTTACTGCAAATATAGCAGTGGCCTCTGTAGCTTCTTTGTTTATAATTTTGAATTTTATGGGGTTTTTGAGGGGATTTAAAACGAAATATCATTTGAAGTCATAAAATGCACACCTGTGAAAGAAGGCATGTGGCTCAAAAAACAAGGTAGACACAGGAGTAAGCAGCTCTGGGAATGAAATGCTCTCAACTACCCTTGCCATGTAGAATGACTAACCTGCTAAAATCATACTTATCAGCTCACACAAATGAGTAGATAGGTTTCAATAAAATGAAGGACTTTTCTGATAAATTGCAACTATTTCCATGGAAATGATAAGGGTTTTGCTACTTGGCTATTTCTGTGGATCTGTTGTGTCACTGCTAAATACTGTTTACAAGTTGCACTTGTTTGAAAGATTGTACTGGCTGGAAATCATGATTTCTAGTTTGAGGAAAGTTTTTTGTGGAAAACCTTTGCTGATCCTGATCACATCTTGGTATAATTAGCTCTTTTACCTAACTTAGATCTTAGAATTGCTTGCACTTCAGGCCAGGATTGAGATTATCCCTTAAAGGATAGGTTTGCATTCTAATCTAATGAGAAGAAGGAAAAGATTAGAGGGTGGCATTCACTGGCAAATGAGGAATATTCTTCATTTGTGCTCCTTGTGCTGCAGGCACTGCAGGGTTAGCTGCTGATATACCCCAGGACTTCGCTGTCCATATTCTGRTTTAGAGCAGTTTTGTGATTATTCTGACCCTCCTGCAATGTGACTTAATAGACCTTAACCTTCTTGGGAGGGAAAATACCGTGCTCAGGTATCTGGGCTCCTTGTTACATAATGCCTCTAAGCTTAGCTTTACAGAGGCAGGAATGACCATGAATTAGTGCTAAATGAAACAGGAAAGAGAGAAAAGACAAGTGTTTTTCGTGTGTGGATATGTCTTCTGGGGAATGACCTACAGAGAAACTGTGCAGTGAAAGAGTATTTGATAATGGCTAACATTCAGTGAGCAGTCAAATCCAATGAAGATATGCCTTAGAAATCAGCTGTGCTACATGAAAGAGAGGTGCAGAAAATTACCARTGCATTCCTCAATATAATAAATGCTTTTTAACAGAATAGGCAGAAGATGATGCTTCACAAGGACCTATCTTTCATAGCTTTAGTTTTATAATGAGACCACAGCAACTACCTTTTGTCATGAGCAAAAAAGAAAGTGCTTTCTTTGAACATAAGTGCTAGTAGTTGCATAATATGAAACTTACTGATGCATATAATGGTAGCACTGGGCCGTCTGAGCACAATGTACGCTTTAAAATTCATCTCTGCACAGATCAGCAAGCACATGCAGATTCTCCCATGTTGACAAGAGCAGTGCACTTCTTTAGGAGAAGCCAAACTTTCAAAGCCTGGCAGCTGGAGTTTGCAGGCTTGTTGTTCCGTTATTAACTCTGTAAGCCTCAGGGAAGGGGTAATGGATGAGATGATCCCAAGAGGTCCATCCCAGACCTACTTTGTTTGGTTTCATGGTTCCTAACCAAGCAAGCAATAAGCACAGGCATTCTCTGAAATGAGCAGAGGGAAAGAGATGTGTATTAGTTATGCAAGGTACTCTGTTCAGCKCCAAGCTGTGTAGTCCATTCCAGAGCTCAGCAAAGAAGAGGTGCAAGGAGCCACAGCCACAAGAATGGTGCTTGGAGGGACCCTGTGACCCCCAGTGATGCTGAATGTACTTTGAGGAAAGCCACGAGACTGTAAAGAATTGATTTCAAAGCAGTGACTTTGAGCAGAGCAAGACTGTTAGGGAGAACCTTTCCCAAGAGTCCTGAAGTGAGCAGACCTTGCCAACACTGCTCATCAAAATCTTATTTATTTTCAGCAAGAAAAAGCAGCATTTTACATTGATGCCAAAATCACTCAGCCTATGTTGTAGATAACAGAAATTTGAATCCCAATGGCAGAGGCATACTGGGTTTCCCTGTTGCTGACTTGTGTGTTGTGATCCTTTGGGAAGTGTGGGTCTGGGGGGAGAGGTCAAGCTCCCACTCAGGGCAAGGCCAGCACTGCATCCAGCCACGTTTGCTTGGGGCTTTGTCCATTTAGGACTTGAAAGCCCCTGAGGTCTGAGATTCCTGTGCTTACCTGTCCTCCCAGTGAGTGCAATTCAATCCATTATCTGCTGTCAGGACTGGGGTTGCCAGAGATTAACCAAGCCTGGCTACAGACTGTAACTGTATGTCACCACTTTGCAGACCTTTTGCTGCTCCAGTTGTCATCTTCAACCACCCCTTGCAGCTTGCCTTAAAGAGACTTTTCTTGCATATTTGGTRGTTTCAAGTAAAAGCTCCCTTTTGCCCCCCTCTTTTTATGGAAAAGGAAGGGCACGTTTTTTAGAAGAAAATCTGTCCCAGTCTTTTTGCCGTCCTTTGACTACAACAATGCATTTCTGGGTTTCTCCCTTTGCCTTCTTCCAACAAATCAAGCAAGCCTTCAGTTCAAATTTTAAATGGAACCCAGATGATTTGTAGGGATTTTGTTATGCATTGTAGAATATTTGTACTTTTGTGAGCTCAGGTCAGATTTTTCCTTGTGTCTAGAAGAATCAGCTATCTTTCCCCATCACCTTTCAGGGGCTTTCAGGAATACATGAAAATAYTCTGAGTGATTTAGGTACCTACTGAAAGTCATTCAGACAGACAACCTATTGCACTTTTAAAAATAAGACTTTCTTCAATGTGTTAAAAATCCCAGCTGCGATAGCTGTGGTGATAATGTGTTAAGTTGAACTCTGCCTTTTTGTAAAACAGGATCATTTTTCTCTGTCTTCTGGCAGATATGCAATCCAGAAAAACAAGTCATTAAAAGATTCATTTGTAAGGATAAACAGAATTGACAAATAAAGCTATTTTTTGAAACTAGGCTGAAAAAGTATTTTTTTTCTTGAGAGGTGATGATAGATTTCAAAGCTCAGTCCATGCTACCTAATGCCGACACCACAATTCTTCCCCCAATTAGCTGTTTGTAAGGCAGTGCCATCTTCCACTTGTCACATTATAGACTTTATTCAAATGAAATACCTGAAAGAAAAACCTCCAACCTGTCCAGTACTACTGAGCAGAATTCTAATATGTAAATCTACTTCCATATTTTGGGAACAAATGATAGGCAGGACATGAAATGGAAAAATAAATTATATGCACACAAGTAAAAGATCAGTCAGGCAATGTACTGAGGTATCATTAGGGCTGATGAATCACTATTATCATTATAAAAATAACATATAATGCTTCAAATCCTGCATCGTGGCTGACTTCTTTGCTGATGAATATTTATGCAGTTTCTTTTGTTTCTTTGTGTGTCTAACAGATGCCAAGCTAAGCTCAATAGACAAATTGCATCTCTGTGAACTGTCACAGCCTTGTCCTTGTTTTTTCTAGCAAACTGAAGTTAAATAGCAAAATAGAATAAATAAACAGAGGTCAGAACCTCTATCTCCGTACAAGATTCAATCAACTGATAAATAATGTGAAAGCATTCACATCAAAGAAAGAATGAAAATTAAATATTCTTTATTTGAAATGAACCCTTGCATATCTGCACCCTGAGGATCATAAGTTACCGAACCAATGTGTGTGTCATAACCTAATTAGCCACGTACTACTACTAAATTTCTCAATATTCCTTGTGTCTGTGTTCCTTACCTTCAGTGCAGGATGGGAGAATAATTATAAGCGTATGGGGTTTATTAGCAAATAAGGCTTATAAACAAATAAAAAAATTACAAGGAGGAAAACAAATATGGCTAGGTAATGATGTTTGGAGGCACAAAATCTGAGGTCAACAACTTTACAACCTTTTTCAATTGGTAATAAATCAGTTCAATTAACTCAGTGTCTTAGCATAATCTCGTTCCCAACCAAACTTTTATTTTAGCACAGTAGTTTTTATGGCAGGTGATTTTTTTTTTTAATTTTTTTTTTTTTGCTGTGCCTCCAGATGTACAGTCCTATTGATTTGCTTTCCAAGCTTTCTGCAGAAGGTAGAATCAATGGAGCACTGTCACCCAAACAACTCTGAAGTAGAATTTATAGATTTGGGGGAATGACTTAATTGCTGGAATGATGTTGGTATCTCAGCCTGCCCACTTACACTTGTGCAACTACTGTGCATTATCCAAGTCCCACACATCAAATATGTAACAGTATATACCAGGAATTGGAAAATAATGTAAATACTTCTGGAATGTCATCACTTTTGTGAGGCATTTCACAGAATTTAACTGATGCTCACACAGGGATACCAACTCTGAATTCTGTCCTTAATTCTTCTAGAACAACCTTAAGTCTTTTGACATCTCCTAAGATGCACGAGGCTTCCCACAGCTAACTTTGGCTATATGAAAGCAGAGTTTGCCATTTAAAACAATAAGAGGCAGAATTAGGTAAAGGATTTTCTCCTCTCTCAGTGCCAACCACTTCTTTCTGTCTTCATGTGGAAAGTCTCTCCTTGAAAAAGCAGCACGCCGCATTTGGTAGTAATTCAAAGGGCTAAAGAGATACATGCCTTCCAACAAGCAAACAGCTCAGCATCACTTCACTGAGTGATATATTGCAAAGGTCATGGGTCTGTTTTGATAAGTAGAAACTCACATAAAAGTTGATTCTCCCTCATCAGCTTGAYTGTTGCAGTACAAGTCCCACGAATCACTGTGATTACTTACTGTCCAGCCTCTTCTCCAAGGTCTTGTAGTCCCTCTGTTCCAACTTTTTCAGGAGATGAACTTGCTGATATTTAAAAATGACAAGACTGCAACCAAGCAGTGAGTGTGTTTTGAGAGGACAGGGAGATTCTTCCTTTGTTTTGTTTGGGTTTTTTTGATCTGTTCTGTTTTGTCTGGTAGTACAACACTCTACATCTTCTGGGCAGCTTTGTCCAGGAAATTTTTTATATCTTCACAGAAATCATCACCCGCTATACCCGGCTATACAGAAGGTACTGAGCCTTACTCTGAACACCTCCTACTTCTGTGCTTGGCTGMTGCCAGGATGTTTTCCAGTGAAGCGTTTGCCAAGGGATCCAACAATGTGTAACACCACACCATCTTCTAGCACTTCCAACTCCTGAAGACAGCATTGGGTCTGGAATCAGAGGAGTGTTATTTACGAGGAAATCTTTTTACATACCTGCATGATACTGTCTTTAGCCAGTGTCTCTTCAAGTGGCAATGTAAAGTCATTTGATTCACTTGCTTGACCAGTTTCTAATTGGATATAATGAAGCAATGTGAGATCACAGCACACACTCCCTCCAGCACCACTCAATTATTCCTTGCATCTCTGTGATGAGATCAGCAGGACAATTTTGTGCATGCTGGGCTCTCCGTGCAGCAGAAAGTCCCACCCAGCTAATGAGGCTTTACTGCCATTCCACCACCATCACATTTTTATTCAATTCTCCTTAGATTTACACTTCATATTCACATTCTCCTCTGCAAGTACCACATGAGTATATCAGCTTCTTGATGCAAAACAATACACGATCTGGTGGTGTGCATAACACATGTATACCTTTTGCTAAAAATCAGCTGTGCATTAAATGGATGGTATTTCTATTTAAAACAGCCAGCATGGTCTGAACAGATACACTGTGAGCTGGTTGCCTAGGCAACAAAATTCCTCAAATTAGAGGGGTCCGTAACAGAAGATGTTTATCTAGCTTTAATTTTGGGGCCTGGTTTCTAAAAATYTTAATTGACTCCTTTCAAATGTATTTTATCTAGTGATAATGCTACATTTCAAGCAACAACTAGGACAGATTCATCTACTGTATCTGTGATACAAATTATAGATATTAAGCACATAAAATAGAGACAAAGATTAAAGGGTAACTTATTTCACAGTTTGGCAATTGTTTAGATGGTTGAACCTTGCCTCTTGGCTGCTAGGTTCCCTGTATATTTGTTTATTGACTTCATTCATATAAAGCATCAAAAGTTATATTTGTCAATTTGACAGCAACTGGGCTATCAGATATCAAAATTCTTGACCTTGTTTTTATTAAGTTCTATATTTTCTATAATGTTTTCTGTAAGTCTCCCTGAAGGACGCTTCTCTCTCCACATAGATGCATGCTTCTTCTCAGCACCATGGACAGAGGGTCTCCCTAATCGTGGAAATGCTGTTGGACCTATTATCGAGGTGTTGGAGATATTGTAGACATTTTTGTTTTGCCTCACTTTTTTTTTTT